>JAWWEU010000111.1:94282467-94308135 GCA_035583155.1 Acropternis orthonyx | reverse complement strand
CAAGCCTATTAGAAAAAAAAAAGAAAAAAAAGGAACAAAAGAAAATTGTAGAAATATATACATATATTTACATATATTACATATATATACAGTTAAACACTAGGTACATAAAAATAGGAATCCCAAACAATCCCAACAGGGCAAAGGGGAAGGGAAAGGCAAAAAGACACAAAAGGGAAAAAACAAACAGATACACACAATCGAAACTTAAGACTTAGCTCGATAAAATAAAGAACACAATAGAAATCTCAATACTTCCATTAGAAAAAGCAGATTCTTCAACTCCCACCACCGCTTCAGACAACAGCTCTCGGACAGGCCTCGCTCATGCAGATAAGCAAGAACAAAACACCAAGACTTGTCACCGAGCTCACCCGGGAACGAAAAGAAAGAGCACCTCCTCCTTTGCCTTATATATATCTGATTAGGTAAAGATATGGGATGGAATACTTCCTATGTTTTGACCTGGTTACCAGGCAAGGCCTACAGAAAAACTATCATAGTCCTCAGTGGAAAAGAGGTGTCTACAAAGCACAGTCTATGTCCTTAATCCTATGTCCTTAATAAAGGATGAAGAGAATGCCCAGTTCCTTCTCTGTGACAAATGCAATAAGTCCATGTTGTGACATCAGGGTGTTGTGATACCTGAAAAGTTCAGAAGGCATAACTCAAGCTACATTAGAAGAAAGCGCTTCATCCACCAACCAAGTTCATCAGAGTAGCCAGAAGTGTGAACCTTATAAAGATGGATAGGACTGCCTAAGAAATGATACCACAGAATCAGAAGTCCCTGAACTTTCAATAACAACTAAAAGACCAGGTCTTTCTGACGTGCAGTGAGATAATGAGCAACACAACTGCAACACATGTTTCACCCAACAAAGCTGCCAGAGTACATTTTCCCTGTCTGCATATAAATACCTCACTGGAAAACTATGAGTTTTTTACACAAATACATTTTGGAATAAGTTAGATTTGACCATGAATATGAAAAAAATATCATTCTTGTGAAGACCTGGTTTTATCTCTATCATACTGTATTTTTACAGGTACCAGAAATATTACCAGAAATATGTTTTCTTCATATCTCCATGAGAAATTTCTTATTCTCATTTTCAAAGATCTATTAAGCCTTTCCATTCTGGATTTGTGTCCTCCAAAATTTTTCAAACCTTCTTCCAAATAAATGCATTCCCTCCCTTTCACCTGATAATTCTGTTTTCCTGTATTAATCTCTACCCATGACACAACTGTCCGCTTATTGTGTAGCAAACATGCCAAAATGTCCCTTGAGAAAGCATAGCTCAACAGAATCATTATTATCTGAGACCAATTTGTTATTTTAAAGGTCACAGCATAACAGCCTGAATACAATTTATTTGAAAAAGAGGAAAACAGAAGCAACTATTTGTTTCTATATGTGTTTCTGTTACCTACTAGGCCAGTTCAGAAAAGCAATCTATTTCCTTTGGTAACACATTTAAATTAGTGTTTAAGAGTACTGATTTTTCACAATAAAGATTAAGATTAAATGTTTTCAGCAAAGCACTAATACTGACACTGGTACTGGTACTTCATGTGCACATGACTAGAGCTCTGATGGGCTTAAAACTCTTTCACAAAATATTTCTAAGTCCAAAAGTCATAATGGTAAGACAGGATCTTACATGAACATGGTGAAAATCTGTGTATGTCTGTGTATGAATTTGAAGACTTTGCAGGAGAGCGTGTAAGAAAGAGAAAAAAAGGTTGCCTTAGAGAGGAAAGGTTTTCTTTAAAACCTAAGATGTGCTGAGAGCATTAAACCATAAACTTAACAACATTTCCTGCTGATTAAATTAAAAAGTCACTAAACTGATCTTTAATTATTTAAAAAAAAAAAAAAAAACAAACAAGAACACAGAATTTTAAAGAAAGTGAAAAGAAAAATGTCATCACAAATGTACATACAGAAGATCCAGACTACTGTGATTTTTGTTTTGACCTTATCAGAAAGTGAGGCTTCAATCAGACAGGTTTCAACACTGTCCATTACAGAGAAGTTTCAGTGTAAAATGGAAAAAAGATTGTATCCAAAGCATATCACCCCTTCTCGCCTTTACTGGTGCATTTTCAGTATTGACCCTTTAAAAATATTGGGACTTGACTTGGTTTCATCTGAGATAGAGCTAATTCTTTTCTTAGTAGCTGGAACAGTGCTGTGTTTTGAAATTAGTATAAGAATAAAGTTGACAACACACTGATGCTTTTTGATTGTTGCTGAGCATGGTTTACCCAAGTCAAGGACTTTTCAGTGCCTCATGCTCTGCCAGCAAGCAGGAGCACAATAACCTGTGAGGGAACACACCCAAGACAGCTGATCTGAACTGGGTAAAGGGATATTCCATACCAGAAAACTTTGTGCCCAGTATATAAACTGAGAGGAATTGACTGGGAGGCTCCGATTGCTCTGTGATGATCTGGGCATCAGTCAGTGAGTGTTAATCAGTTGTATTGTGCATCATTTGTGGGGTTTTGGGTTTTAGTTCACTCTCTCTCATAATATTATCATTACTACTATTATTATTATACTTTCCTTTATTTCAATTAATAAACTAGTCTTATCTCAATCCATGAGTTATATCTTTTCATGATTCTCCTCAACATACCACTGGGGGTTGCAGGGAGAGTCAGTGAGTGGCAGTGTGGTACTTAGTTGCTGACTGGGATTAAACCATGGTAGGAGTGCAGGTAAATGACTAATGAGGCTATGGCCTGAGGTTTAGCTTACTGAACAGGACAGGGGAAACTACAGGACATGATATAAAAAATTTGGTGGAGTTTACAGACAATGATATGAGAAGCTGACCAAAGATAAGGCTCAGACTATGAAGGATGATGACTGAATTTCACAGGTTGTTAAGGAAAAGTTACAGGTGACACAGCTGGACTTGGGAGAACTGAGGCCCTTGGTCTTCCAATGCCAGCAGTACAGAGGCCACCACATCAACAATATCAAGTAAAGCCAAAACTACCTCCATAATAGTATCAAAACATCAAAAATGAGCATTGATGTAGCAAAACTGGGACCAATGGAAAAAAAGTAGTCATTATCAAGTTGTTTATGTGAAAGGAGATGGGGATGGAGAAAGAGAGGTATAATGAAAGAAAAAAAGTGGGTTAAGAAACAGGTAAAGGGACAATAAGGTGTGTAATCTGTGCTGGGGGATGTATGTGCCAAGCAGCTTTGTGCTTGACCACTGCAACCAGAATCAGAGCAATAAACCAAACCCTTGTTCTGTGTGTGTAACACTACCGTGGTCAGGAGTTGGAGACACAGGTATGAGTTTTGCCTGGTAGGATGTTTTCCCTGGCTAACAAGAGAGCTCTTGGAAGGACAGATCGAGCAACCTGATCTCACCATGTTGGTGACCATTCCAGCTTGATGGTGCTGGCATCTAGCAATACCTTCATACTAAATTCATAAAAAGTTGAAGGAATAAATGCATATATACAAAAACATATCTCAGTTTTGACTGTGTGAGATTTTCACATGTTAACTGTCCTATTTTCAGTCAAATTACTTCTTAATAAACATAATTATTTCATGTAAATTTTTAGATATTTCTGTCTAAATGAAATGAGAATGGCCATAATGTAAGTATAGTGTCAAGTATGTGAGTTAGTAATCCCAAGATAGGTTTATAGGTTATGGAGAACAAGATATTTTAGTTTATGATTCATGTGACCTATTTTGATATCTACATTTGGCAAGGTGAATCACGACTAGGCATTTTCAGTTTCTCTTTATTACCTATAAAGGAAACCTAAAGTGATTACCTCAGATGTAGACCTTTATTGCACTGCAGTTATCTGTGTCTGATCAGACTAATCACAACTTCAATGTCTCTAGTTTTCACAAAAATACCTGAAATTAATCTGTTTCACAAATAAGTCAGTATCATTAAACTCAAATGCTTCAGCCAGAAGTGGGTCAAAAAATAAAAAATAAATAAATTGACAGAGAAATCCCATCCTGCTGTTTCTCGTTCTTGTAGTGAAGAAGAGCTAACTCTATTTGCTTTAGCCATTAAACACAGCACTATGCCCCAGGAGCATAGAGAGACAGTCACAAAAGTAGGGCAGTGATGTTTTTAAAGTTAATATTCAGCAACTTAAAGTCCAGAATTTAAAACAATAATGATCACACTAGTGCAACTAGATTTAAGAATTAACTTACAACCCTAAGATTACACCCCAAAAACGATGTAGGAAACAAGGAGCTGATGACCAACTGAAGCCCCTGTCTGCCTTATATCCAGAATCCTACCCACCCACACTGCCCAGCCCCTAAACAAGTTTGTTTCTGACCATATTAGCAATGACTCTGAACCTGCAGAATGACCTAAAAATGTGAAGACAAAATGGCATGATTACTGTTTCCTAACACAAAGCTTTTGTCTGTATTAGTCTCAAAACTCCAAGACTGTGCTTCTCCTGGGACAGAGCAGATACTGTCCTAATCTTAAATTCATTGCATTTGTACCCATAAGGAATTTATAAAAAAAAAATAAAAATAAAAGCAATAGTGGATGATTCTAAATAATACATTTAGAAAACTTTTACCTATGGCTGCATTCTATAACTAATTTCAGAAACCTGACAATGCAGCTCTATGACTTCTCTAAGTTTTGGGACAATGTGTGTTTGCATTCAATTAAATTTAAAAAAAAAATAATGCTGGGATTAAACATGAAAAGACTGTAGATGTGTGGAATTGTATGAGGACTTTTAGAAAAATTAACTATTCAGATACTAAATACAATTTCTGTATATATTATATGCTTGCATCATAAATATTTCTAAAGCAGATTTCCCAGAACTTTCATTTTCAGCTCTTTTTAATAATAATTATGCAAAGCAAAACTCAAGTCCTCATAAATTTTAGGTATTCTGTCTGCTGAGTATGACTCAGTTCTCTTGCAGTTTAAGGACCTTAATACACAATAGACTGAAGATTGACTTATAAATTCCAGGAAATCCCACAAGAATTTGATAACTTCTTGCAGGAATGCAAACTGTAGGATAAAGTGACTATTTCACAGGAGTTACAGAGGTCACCACTAGAACCACTTTTATGGTGAGGAACAAGTGCAATTTACTTCGGCGATTACTGAGGTAGGTGGTCCCTAGAAGTTTATAAATCTCTAGTCTTTCCCTGAGCCTTGTTTTACTCTTGTATTAAGCACAGAAAGTGGTTATGTTAGCACAAGACCCAGCATTACAACATGCTGAAACAAAGTATTTTGCAGTGTGTGGTGGCCCTGAATGATCATTTCCCCAGCTATTCTCAAAGTCACAGAGATGGCAACTATGGATATGGCAACTGAGGATATACACAAAAAATAACACACAGGAGAAAGTGACAGCCTACTACAAGGTAATGACTGCTGTTTGTTCTCTTTTTTTTTTTTTTTTCCATTTTCTGATGCATACCATCTCAATAGTTTGCTCAGATTCATCTTGAAAATGAATAACCTACACAGTTCATTTTCTGCAAAATACTGCTCTCTCCACTGTGCTATACTCTGCTGCCTTGCATACACATATGCCTGCACACACATACTATTTATATACTTCGGGTTTACATTCTTGTTAGGCATAAGACTGGCTTAAGCTGAAAACCTAAATCTAATTAGGAAACAGAAATTAAGTATTCTTCTTCTTCCTAAATCCCTTGACAGGTCTGATTTAATAGTTATTCTAAAACATGCTGCACTAGGGATTGGGTTGCCACCACTTACCATTTGTATTAATTGCATGTTGGTCATACCTATATTTTGCAAAAGACTGCAGTAAACATGGGCAGCTGGAACACTCTATAATGGAACAGTCTATAATGGATAGTGAACTAAGGACTAAGTATATGTAAAGGACTTGAGGATATGCTGGGAAGAACATATATCTAATATTTAGGGTATCCAGGTTTAGGGTTTAGTTCCTGTCTCAAGGGACTTTTTTTTCATTTCACTGAAGGTTTAATACAAAATTAATTAGTCCTATGAGCCGGGATTGGAAGCCTCAGTTTCAAGGTCCTCATGTCAATGTTATAATTATAAAATATATACTAAAGCTGTGTTTCGTCTTTGCTGTATCATTTACTGCTTGCTGAAAATAGTCACTGCACAGTGGCAAAGCTATAGCAGGAGCAGCATGTGTCTCCATTTCAAATAGGCACAGAGAGGCAATAAAATCAAGTTCCTGAAAGTAAAAAGCATAAGTTTTGACAGCCTTAAGCAGATGAAGAAACAAAACCTGGATTTCCCATTGAAGTTTGTTTACCTCCAGCAGGCAGCTAAACTTGAAACTCAGCTTCTTGGTCATTTCCCTCAGGCCCAGTAGGATGGGGGAAGAGGAATGGAAGTATAAAAGCAAGAAAACTTGGGGATCAAGACAACCACTGTTTAATAAGTGAAGGAACGGTAGAAGAAGAGAAAAATAAAACAAATGAGGCAAAAGCAACCACTCACCAGCTCCCACAGCCAGACTGATGTCCAGACAGCCTCTGAGCAAATGATGGCTAATGTCCCTAAACACCACTATGCTGCATGTTACTGCTGAGTGTGACATTATATGGTGTGGAGTCCCTTTGGTTAGTTCAGGTCATCTGCCTGGTTGTCTTTCCTCCCAAACTCTTGTGCACACACCAGTCTCTTCACTGAGGGACAAAGTGAGAAACAGAGATGGCCTTGATACCATACACATTGTTTGGCAAGGGCTAAAACACCCACGTTACCAACACTGCTTTAGATGCAAATCTAAAACAGTACCATATGAGCTGCTATGAAGAAAATTAACTACATCCCAGCCAAAGCCACTACACCCATTTATAGAGTAAAAGCTCAGACAGCTGGCAGCATGTAGGATGGAGAAAAGAAAACTACCTGCACTCGTAGGAGGAAGAGAATAAGCCTTAACAATCCAACCTCAAACAAAGATTTTGAGGTAAAAGAGATGAGTAAGTACCATGAGATAAAACCTGCAGACTTGCAGGCCACTATATTTTAGATATCCTTACTGATTTTTGGCTAGATTTACCATTCGGATAGCACCCTTATATGTAAGAGAACTGGTATCTATCTAACATAAATGTTTGGAAATCAGGAACTGAAATGACAAATTTTTCATCTGATTTTGTACATAAATGTCTAACAGAGTGTCAGTGACTGTAAGTGGAACTGTGGAGAATGGGGCACGGAACCTTCATTGTGGTGCAGCAAAGAATCATTTATTGTTTAAACCACATGTACATATATATAATTTTTAGTTTTGGTTTCTCTATTGGTTCCCCAATCAGAAACCAGCGCACGTTCTCCCCACCAATCAGTTCCCAATGTGCAATGTTCACGTGGTGTCCAAGCAGCCCACTCCATCTTGGCTTTGTCCTGATTCTCTACAGGAAACTATAAAACTGCAGTCAGCAAATGGAATGACTGACATTAAAAAGTGAAAATTTCTATTACCTGATGTTCTTCCTAAGGTGTAAGGGCATAGATGCCATATGAGGGACTTTCCTACCTTCACCAAATCAAAACTCCTACTGACAAACCTTATGTCATGGCCAGGATGACAGGCAGGTATTGAGGGGTAGAGACCCACAGACACTGTAAGGGTGAGGACCTAAGAAAGGGTGGAAGTGGAGAAGAAGTCAGATGGCAGGACAACCTACCTCTCAAGAATGAATAAATTTAGTCATATCTCAAAAAACATTAAAAGGAAGCTCTTATTACAAAATAAATAGTCACAATGATTAGTGTGACTTTATTAATATGTGACAAATTATGAGTAAGTTTTTTTTGTTATCAAGCTTTCAAAGTCACATTTCTACAAATTACAATTCTACATTTTGAACAAAGAATTTAATCAGAACTTTTAGTTTGATTAGGCAAAAGCTGTCATCTTCCTCCTAATATTGAACCGTCTTTGACCTTCTTTAAGTCAACTCTTGACATGCAGTGGTAGATCAGAATATTTTAAAAGTCACTATGGACCAGACAGTCAGTATTCTGGCTGTAATCAGTATCACTTTAGTGAAGGATTATGAAGTAATATTTTGAAGGTTACTTTTGGGTGCATTATGTGCCTACCTATCCATCTTTCCAAAGGGAAAGTCACCATAATATACAGCAGACTCACGTATCAAAGTGTATCAGTAAAAACTAAAAATACGTGAGGAAGGCTCAGACATTCCATATATTAAGGATTGGGTATTAAAGAAGACAGAAACTGAATTACTTGCCCAAGGCAGCACAGGAAGCTTGTGATAACTGAATCAAGGCTTGGCTGTAATGCTTTTTACTACATTGTGAGTCCACTTGCAAATTCTTTGAGAGACAGAATGACTTCCTTGAGGACCAAGCCTACCTTCTGCCTCTCCAGACTGCCAGAGCTGACCAGCTGCAGGAATCAGTACACCTCATGGGAGACAGAGTGCTTGAGGGATTTGTACTTCCTCCAACTCAGTGAGAGTTGGAATTAAGTAAATTAATGTGAAATAAGGATGCAATCTGCCGGTCAGTGTGTGCACATAACTCTCACAAACAAGGGTACACATTTTATAAACTTAAGCAAAGACTTGATAACTTTCCTGATATTACTCCCTGACAACTTTTCCTGATGATATGAAAAGCATAATAATTACATGCTTACATTGACAGAAAAATATATGTTATATATTTTAAGAGAAAAAATTAAATTTACAATTCATAAACTGATATATAAAATATTTTCAAAATCCTACCATCTACAGTCTTTATTATGAAATATTTTAATCCTGGATATAATTCAGGTTTAAATATGCAAAGACAGAAAAAAGTCAATCCGTTATTTAACAATCCGTACTCCAGCTAAATAGCCCCTTTGTTACACTAAATAGCTTTCCCATATTCAGTATATTCAGTACTGTAATAGTTCTGGTGCACAGTTATGAGCAAATTCTATTTACAAAACATGTTTGAAGAGTCATCAACGTATGTGAAGGAAGATATAATGGCTGGATATTGGAGAATTTTGACTATTCCTTTTTAATCTTAAACACTGAATGTTATAAAGTAAATCCATTCTTTATGAAATCATTAATCTAAAAGTACAAAGAAAACAGTAAGAATAGCTGTATATCATCAGCCTCTGATCACAGGCTGAAAGGAATTGAAGTACTTAAAAAAATAATCTTTAATCAGTATTGAAAATCATCAGATGCAGTTCTACTAGTTTTACAAGAAATCTAACCATGTTTTAAATAAATGAAGTGCTAAATATAAGCTTCATAGAGCAAAATGATCCAACTGTAACACCTCTGTCACCTCACTATGACATGTCATAGTAATTATGGCACAGAAAGATCCCTCTGGAAAACCACATGCTCTCTGTTGCACACCTATGACCCAGAATACTAGAAAACTGGTGAGCAGTTTTGAAGTGTGTGAAAAAGCAAAGACCAAACAGAGAAAAAGAACAATGAACATCTAGAGCCAACAGACATAAAAGTAAAAACAAAACAAATCAAAAACCGCACAACTTTTTCCATTGCAAGTCATACTACATTGTTGTTCTAGAACAAGGAGACTCTTACGACTCAAGCAAACAGTTGGCTACCACCACAGGAAAGCCAGGAAGGATTTCAAACTCTCTTGCAGCTTCAATCTGTTACTATGCTCTGCGCAATTTCATCAAGAAAAGGAAATCAGTCATCCTGATATCAACATTATGGCTGTATGAAATACATTGTAATAATTTTATTACTACCCTGTAAGACTAAGTTTCTGATACCTGCTGTTACATTGCATGGGATTAGGAAAGGTTGCTTCCATTTTATTTCTACTTCCTAGTACCTGCTCATCAGGAGGAAGAGTAAAACTCACCATGCAAAAAGTACCCTCCATATTGCCACCACCATCTAAAACCCAGTTCTAATTAATTATCTGAATCTTTCTGGTCCCAATAAGTGCCTACATATTTCTTATTTAATTTGCCACAAAATAATTTTTTCTCACGTTTGAATGAATAAATGTAATCCTTATAGACAAGATTCAGGCTGCTGTTCTCAAATACTAAGTGTGTCATACCAATTGTTCTAGTTTCATTTAGCATTCAATTTTCAGATACCTCTAGAAATAATGACTGAAACAGCATTTTATACTATATTTATTTCACACAGTATGTTCTTCTATACTGTCTAAAATCTACAGGTATATTTCATCATGCCTCTTACTAAAGCAAAGCAAGCCTTTTCTGTTGGAGGAGAGAGATACCAGCAGTGGAAGGACAGCTTCAGCAACCCAGATCTGTGACTGCCTGACCCCTGTATGCTGCATTCTGTGTTTATATGGACTGCTGCTGTGCCTAAGGACTGTTTGCAGTTTAAGAATTTTACCATGTTTGAGGATTTTATAATGTTATATGTTTTTCCTTTGTTCTCCTGCGTGTCCTGATGGAATTTTCCATCCCTCATGGCTTGTAACTCACCCCTGATTGGTCCCTGCTTGCCCCTGCCTTCCCTGTTTTGGCGGTTTCTGCCTTGTTTGGCAGGTCCCTCCTTGACCCTTCCTTAAACCATTCCCAGGTTCCACACCGTTCCAGAACCTTCCCCCCCAATCCTATATAAGCCGGGCACCATGTAGAATAAAGCACTTTTTTGCAAACCTTTCCTACCTCATTCCTCAGAGTGCTTTTATTCCATTCCCGTTTCCCTTCAGGACCACACTTTTCCTTCTCTCTTTTCTTCCTCCTTCTGTCTCAGGGCCATTAAATTTGTTGGTTCATAGCATCTCTCAGTAAAGTCTCCAGATTGCATGACAAGAAAATGTTGAATCTTACTGATATTTTTCAGTTCTGTTTTGGTATGTTGTTACTTGGGAAGTACCATCTTATTCTGTACAGCAGTTTCTACGGACTGAAAATGAAACAGGTGCACAAAAACCCCCACCCCAGCTGATTGCAATTAAAGTTAATAATTATAAATACAAGCAAAAGAAATATCAGTGCCAATCAAAAAGCAAAGCTGCATTGGAAACTCGTATCATTGAGATTCCAGCAAAAAAAAAAAAAAGGTAGCAAAACCCATAGGAAACTATAAGACAACTGATCCTTTAACTATTGAATATTTTCTATAATATGTGTTATATATGTGCTTTATATTATATTTGATGTCAATAAAATATTTGGTCACCCATCTACACAACTACTCTGATCAGCAGTGATGGAAAGAATTGCACAAATGCCAAAACATGAAACCACTCACATTACATGGTAAAGAAATAGCATAACTGGTATGCAAATAACCATTCTCCTAAAAAAAAAAAAAAAAACAAACAAACAAACAAAAAAAACCCCCACTTTACATAAATACAAATGCATATCTTGAAACAGATTTCTGGGATCAAGACATACATTAATCATAACATGTAATGTTAACACCAGCTGTACTTGTGCTTTATGTGTTCTGAGTCATGTTTGCTTTCATGAAATATGTGAAAGGGTTATTGGTATAGTTGATTTTTCTACAGCTTCCCAAATGTGGATGGTGAAAGAGTATATCAAAAATAAAGAAAAAGTAAGTATGTTCTGGACTTGCTCAGTATTCACACTCCTCCTCTTGCTAAACTGAGTATTTCCTGTATATTGAGTGTATCTGTATCTAGGGATGCAAAATCCAAATATCTAGCATGAAACTTTTCTCTTTTAATATTTGTTCATCACTATCCCTAGCTCCTGACAGTTTAACCACTCTATACTCTATACAAATTTGTCATTTTTATAAAGTGTTTTATCTAAACTTTTGCACCACTAAATCACACTTGGCTTTTTGTCAAACTTTATATCTTGTTCCTTTAAGGTATTAATTTCCTGAATCTTTAAAGTATCTTCCTATTGTGCGGAAGCCATGAAACTTCAACTCCCATTATCATTCTGTTTACTCTGGCAAGAATTCCATGAATGACCTCAAAAACCTGGCATGAAAAAATGAGCAAACTAGTAGTATGATTTGAATAAGCTGTGACTTGTTCTATATTGGAGTCATCCAAATATACCAGTTTTTTTGTGTCAGTGGTAGTGTGCAGCTAAGTTTTGTAGGGATTATTCCAAATATGTTAGTGTTATGGTTTTGATATGGAGAAAGACAAATTATTTTAATATGCTGCTATTATGGCTAGTAGGAAAACAGCTCAATATTGCTAATTAAGCTATTTGTCAGATCCTCTGTTTCAGTTTTATTATACAGATGGGCAGTTTGCCTTTTTTCCCTAAACCACTGGGAATATAAAAACAGATCAGGTAATGTTCTGTTAGTACTCTACTTGCCCCAAGAGTACACTATTATGCATGCAGTTAGCTAAGTACAGGCTATAAAAGGATATCTTAAAAATGTAATTTAATCAAAATATCTTCACATGTTTAGATTTTGTTTAAGCATGCCACTGAAGCAGAGTGTGGTTCTAGCTGTACTAAATGCATAGAAAATATCTTTAATAATTTAGATTATCAGACATATATGGGAAAACAATATAATATAATTTAAGAATTTTAGTAATGACTGTAGTATCTGAAAGACAGGAGTGTGATTTGTTGGTTTTTTTTTTTTCCTCAAATAAAGAGGAAAGACACTAAAAAAAGATATAATTTTCAGTAGCAATGTTGGGTCCTCTTTTGTCTATAGCAAAAATGTATTGCAAAGAAATATTTCAACTATTCTCACCCAAAAATAATTTTAATCACTTTTTTTCACTGCAAAGTTGCCATTCATACGACAGATGCCAACAAGAAATAATGGTACACATCAAACAGTACATTAGAAATTATGAAAACCAGGGACTAATATTTCCAGTGAGTAAGATGCAGATTTTTCTGAAACTTAAATTATATTAAGGTTTTCAATTGTTGAGGGGCTTCTGAGTACACACAGCTTTAAGGGAAAAAAACATTTTTCTAATGCACTAAAAAAATTAAGTTTACCTTTTATGTTCTGCTTTAATAACATGCATTTGACATCTTTGTCATCTGAATTTTTAAAGAAGGTAAAAGATTTCATCATGAAGGTGCATGGCCAGGAGTCATTAATATTATTTGACAGTACCTTGTGAAAACATTACAGGGGATGATGTTGCTCATGCAACATGTATTCATTTTTCTTTTTCACTGGTCATTTTTGTAGGCAATACATAAAATAACCCTCAGGAACATCAGCTTTTTTATATCAAAGACTGGCATCATATAGAATCTATCTATTTATATCTGACAATTTTTTCCATGGACATCAGTGTAAGGCTGTTTATAGTCAGAGAAGACTAATACCCCTATGAAAATCTAGTGATTGGTAGTATATGATAAAAAAAGTTCAACACTTTTTAATAGTAAAAACTTCATACAGTGGATGAATTCACTCTACAAGCTTCCCTTTTAGTTGGGTGTCAAAACTGCCAAACTCACTTTCTAGATCCCTGGAAATTTACAGCAGTCTTAAGGATGGCAAAAATTCATGATGTAAAATGCATTCCCAAGATTTGATAGTGCTGACCTCTGTCAATGGTATATCTTTAGCTATATCTCATCCTTTTCTACTTTTTTGCATTCTAGCTTGTACCATATGTTAAAGAGCTGAAGTGTCTCATCTTATACTACTCGCTCAACACTGAGTGAATGTGTCCAGTTGGTGAGGACATCCCTAGATACAGCTAACCGTCTGTATTTAGGACTTTGTTTTTTATTTATTTATGTATTTATTCACACATTTCATTGACCTAAACCGTATAAGCAAGCAGCACAAAGCACAGAAACAGATGCTTCTCCTTTATCTTTAAAGACAGAAAGTGAGCAGGAATATCAGAGCTCAAATAAATTTGCTTAACTAATACTAGTACCACTGTTGCTACCCTAGCTTTCCCTGTATTTCATTTAATATATAAATACCAGCAGACTAGATTTTTAATGGCCACCATTATCAGCAAAAATAAAAATCATTGTACGCGATTAACAAAAAAAAAATAATATTTCATTTAAATATCTCTGCTTACACAGGAGACAATTTATATGGTCAGCTGCAGTTAGTCAATGTGAGAGATTGATTGCTTTCCCCATTGAAGACTTTTTTTCATATTGTTATATTCTAACCTCAAATTATACACAATTCCTTCTATGTGCACTCTACTACGGCTTTTTGGTGCTTTTTTCCACTGATGTACTATCTGTTTGTTCAAACTAATTTCCACAACCAACACCAACCATTTATTTACCACCCGCTGGAACCTTCTTCATTTATTTTTAATCATCTTTCACCTCTTTATTAACCCCTCCTGTTATTTATCTGTTATTATCTACCTGTGTTCTAAATCACCTTCAATGATTAGAACATGGATTAGTTTTTAGGATGTTTAATCACCTAATTAAGGCACCTGTTTAACTATAATGAAATATCCTTTGAAAGCAGTACTTGTGTGAGGATTGATACCAAGAGTAATAATAAAGAAGTATGTAATTTTTTTAAAACTTCCTTTCTGAAATTTAGAAACTGATAAAGTCTTCAGTTTGCATTTATTTTAATTAAATATTATCACTTAATTTTAAATGCTATTTGTTCCACTATGTTCCATAAATATTGTCACCATCACAGAAAGGGGTTATGCCTATTCAGTTCCATTACTTCAGTACCAGCAATAAAATCAGCAACTCACTCAGATAAGTGTTCTGTCTATCAGTTGTAAAAAGATGTCATACAGGCAGCAATTTGAGGGTCAGGGACTTCTGAAGACCAACAGAGCTTCCTTGTGTTTAATGAAAAACTACACTGTACGCAAAAGTAATAGTAGTCTAAGGCACCAAATAAGTCTAATTCTAGCCATTTCTTATTTGATCATAGCAACATGTAATGTTCTAACAGCAGTGCTGGTCTCTGCCTGCATTTCTGATAAATCATTTTTTCATGCAATGAATCCTTGCAAGGCATTTTACAGGTAATAAAATTATAAGTGTTCACCAGAAATGGGAAGAATAAAACAAAAAAAGTCATATAGTTGACAATGTCTGTGGTATATTGCAATAACAATTTATCTTCTGTTCTTATTCAATTCCAATTTCAACTAACCCAAAACCAAACAAACAAGAGTACTGTTAAGACTGTATTATGTTATTAAAGACTTAGATGTTAACACACAACTTCAATGCTACAGGTTAATTACAGTAAGATTTTCGTATCATCTCCCGGTGATAAAACTGCAAATATGTCCTCAACACAGGGTGTACAGTGGCTTTGGTTTGAAAACAGAGTGTTTGTTCTTCCAAGAAGCAACTTTCTTTAAAATAATTTTTTTTTCAGTATGTGAAATACAAAGGATTGCTTTGGTTTTAACTCATTACTGAGGGAAAAAAATGTAGAAAAACATGGAAAATGGGGAGAAAAATGAATCAAACAACTCAGAAATATCTCAGTTTGAAAATTAATCCCATTGCTTCCACATAAAATTTTAAACAGAGGTATATATTTTTAGACTGATTCACACATCCATGCTCTTCTGTGAGATACAGAAAATGATGTAAAAAGTTCTGGAAAAAATCTACTTTGAGTATATCAGTTGAGCCATTCAATACCTCTATAAAAAAAACCTTTGAAAAGACAAATTAAGAATATTTAATGTATTACGGAGAAGCAAGTGAGACCAGTCAGTCAAGATGCAATTCCAATTCACAGTTTACAAAATGCTAATCCGGTAATAACGAACTTAAAACTTAGCTAGGTTCAGCTAAATAAAGTGCATCTAACATGACATATGAATTTATTGGATAGAATATAGAATAACAAAATTTTATTTGTAAGCATGAATATAATTTATGCAATATCCACAAGATGTACAAAATACTACTAAAAGAATCCAAAGACATATGACATGCTTTTTGCTAAAATAAAACTCTAATAATAATAATAATAAAATAAAATAAAACTCTATGTGCCATGAGGCACATAGAGTTTAGAGTTTGAGGTAATATTTATTCCTGTTTATTCCTCACTATATTTATAATGCCTAGTGAGTATCCAGACTTTATAGTAGGATATACTGCAAAATGTTTTGTGTCCTAAGAATCACAAAGGATAGTGATGTATAATTGTCTTCAGTAATGAGATATAATTTGCTCTTTTGCCCAGGAGATCTAGTCCTTAAATCAATGGGATTTTTTAACTTTTTAATTTTTATCTATTTTCTTTTAATCCTTTTGCTTTGTACTTTTTTTTTTTTTAAACTCAAAGCATTTTGTTCTCATGCTCTCCAATCTATTTCTAAAATGAACAGCTTATAGTCTAAAATTAACCATTTTTTTTGTGGAAGAAAGAAAATTCTGTTTGTTAATTTTATATGCCACTGAATTTTCAGGAGGGAGAAAGGTTTACAGAGGTAGCCTGTTTAAGTTTTCAGAAGATGGATATCTAGTTTTACATTAAAAATTAGATGTAAAAAAAAATACTGAAGTCATTTATTTGGCAAATTAAACTACATTACAAATGCATCACTTTGGGGTGAAGATTTCTGTGGGTATGATTGTCTTTTGGGTTTTTGTTTTTGTTTTTGTTTTTTTTTTTTTTTTTTTTTTTCTCTCTATTTAATCCCTCACATTAATGTCAGGTATAAAGGTGTAAAAAGTCAGCACAGTTAGAGGACTTACAATTAGCACTTGTGGGTCACAGAAACATCTAGGAAGACACAGTCTATTGAAGTTTCTCATCCACAAATCTTTCCCTAATTACTCGCTTAGATTATATTTAACAAGGGAAGTTCCTATCATATTGCTTAGCAACAGGAAAGATATTCTCATTAGATTATCATGTCATTATCCCTTCAGCTCAGCCAGCTCACTCTCATGTATCACTGAACATATAAACATATAAACAAGCACATCTCAAAAAACTGGCAAAAAGAAGACATGAGACATTGCAACAATTAGAGCTTCAGCCTCCATGTGGATATTTCTCTGTCCAAAATCTCAAGGACAAATTTCGTAAAAATGGGGGGGAAATAATTCCTCAAAATGAAGAATCTGAGCCACAGCATTCATGGTTGGGCAGGATAAGAAGTAAACTGCTTAATTTATATAAATTGAAATTTTAGTCAACTTAGATTAGACTTTTAAAAGAGTGATACAACTGTTATAGGATTTCTGTAGTTAGGCTTCAGGAAATGTAATCTCTCTTTGCTAAACTTTCGTTAAATTGTGAACAGTATTAAAATAAAAGCAGTGTCTGAAGATGCTTTTGTTATACCTTTTGTACAGAAAGTATAATCTGAATTACAGTCACTCAGCTTTTGTGAGTGAAGACACAAATGAAAGCATTACCATCATCTTTCAAAAAAATATACAAAACAGACAGTGAAGTGCAGATTAAATGATAGCTATAGAGTCTATCTTCCATGACTCCTTTCCAGTCTTCTACCTTTACTATTTCAAAGGAGAAATTAAGTAAAGCCAGGAGTGATCAAGCTAACAGAGAATGGTAATTTCCCTTGGTTTTGCATAAAACAAAATATGAACATGGGTAGACAGAAAAGTAAAAAACCATTAAAATACTTGTTTTATAATAGTGTAATAGGGTAATAGTGAATGGGACAACATCAGACTGGTGACCTGTCACTACTGGGATTCCACAGGGCTCCATTTTAGGCCCTCTGATCTTCAACATCTTCATAAATTATTTGGGACACAGGACTGGAAGGGACACTGAGCAAGTCTGAGGATGACACAAACATAGGAGGAGCTTCTGACTCCCTGAGAGGCCCTGCAGAGACCTTGACAAATTAGAGGGCTAGGCAATCACCAGAATGAAGTTCAACAAGGGGAGGTGCCAGATTATGAACCGGGGATGGGGCATCCCTCACTGGTCATACAGACTGGGGAATGAGATGCTGGAAAGCAGTGCCACGGAAACGGACCTGGGAGTCCTGGTGGATGGCAAGTTGAACAGGAGTCAGCAGTGCCCTGGCAGCCAGGATGGCCAACCATGTCCTGGGGAGTATATATGAGGCACAGCATTGCCAATCAGTCAAGGGAGGGGATTGTCCCACTCTGCTCTGCTCTGGGGCAGCCTCACCTTGAATATTGTGTGCAGTTTTGGGCACCACAATATAAGAAAGGTATTAGGCTGTTAGAGAGTGTCCAAAGGAGGGCAACATGGATGGTGAAGGACCTTGTGGGAAAGGCATATGAGGAGCAGCTGAGGTCACTTGGTCTGTTCATTCTGGAGAAGAGGAGACTGAGGGGAAACCTCACTGCAGTTACAGCTTCCTTGTGAGGAGTAGAGGAGGGGCAGGCACTGATCTCTTCTCTGAGATGACGTGAGGGATGACATCTCCTCTCTGGCAGGACATGAGGGAATGGTCTGAAGTTGTGCCAGGGGATGTTTAGGTTGGGTATTAGAAAAAAGTTCTTCACCCAGAGGATAGTGGTACTGGTACAGGCTCCCCAGGGAAGTGGTCACAGCCCCAAGCCTGACAGAGTTTAAGAAGCATTTGGCAATACTCTCAGGCACATGGTGTGACTCTTGGGGATGGTCCTGTGCAGTGTCAGGAGTTGGACTTTATGTTTCTTGTGGTCACTTCCAGCTGATTCGGTGAAAATATATGTATGTTTGTGGCTACACAGAGGCCTTAAGGAAACAGTACTATTCTGTTTCAGTCACTGCAAGGTAGCCTGGCCTGAACTTGTGATGTTGGAAGTTCTGTGATTCTTAGGACACTGGTTGCTGAAGTACTTTAGAAATATTACTCCTTCCTGTAATATCTATTATGTCACCAGTAAAGACAAATAGCATCATTTGGGAACTTTTTTCCACTTGAAACAGATGCCAAAGACATTGACATTTCCTGTTGGTATTTCTCACTAACAACTAATCTTGAGCCTGGCAACAGGATCTTGATATGTAGGGTTTTAATGTTAACCTTGTTGAAAGTGACAGATGTTAACCTTATTAAATCAACACATCCACATAGTTACAGTTCTGCTCATTTCAGCTTCATTATTAGTCTGTCTAGTATCAATCTGGATACAATATCAACTTTCACTGAAGACTTAGGATGACATTTTGTAAATTAAGGAAGTGACCAATAGACTGAGCAATGAAGTTACAATATGTAGTGGACATTATTGTATTTTCTTAAAAATAGGAAAGATACAATAAATAGCAAATAACATACTTTGATGCTGTTGTGGTATTCCATTGCTTTTATGCAAATATATAGACTATTTTTATAGGTCATGATAATTTCTAAAGTACAATTTTAATTTTTTTTCCTTGATGAACATAACAAGGGATCAACACCACTGTGTATTAAACAGTATGGTTTTTAATATTTGTATGAGTTAACAGGTTGAAAATCTATTTTCTTTTGGAAACAATTGCTGCTTACTTTAATTTGGTTTGGAAAATTTTCTCAAAATTCAGCAGTGTCCTAAGTCCTAAATAATAGAACAGGACCAACTAAGTAGGTCGAGGTTATGTCAAATTATAGTGCATGCATTACTAAAGACATAACTAACTACAGGAATTACAGATGAAACTGTAAGCTACTGAGTTATCCTGTTCTGGACAAAAGAAAAAAAAAAGTAATTTTCCCTAACATCAGTTTCCACAGGAACAAGAGAAGATTGGTGTGTGTTTGTGTGTGTGTGTGTGTGCGTGTGTGCATGTGTGTGTGCGCGCGCGTGTGTGTGTGTGCATGTGTGTGTGAGGACTATCTCATGTCTCAAGATGAGACATCTCATGAGTAAGTTGTGAGACACTGAGTAGTGCCACAGATGTTGAGGAAGTCATAAGTTTGAAATTGTCTTGAAAAAACAGCATGATACACTACTAACATCTGCATCTGCTTGAATGAGAAAGGTCGTCTACACACAGGAGTTAAAAAGCGATTCCACTTGGTCTCTGCATTCTAGAACTGTTTTTGAAATCAACGATGTAGCAAAACGTGATAACAAAGTATGACTACTCGAATACAGTACTAATTACAGGTGAAATAAATTATTTGAGTTTCCCAATTGCCCATCATTACCTTTAACACAGAGATAATGTAAAACTTGAATATCAAGATGAGTAAGAGAGTCACAAGATTGTGAATACTCTTGAGAAGCAATGGACCACAAAAGAATAAAGTGTACCAACATTTCAATTGGGAACAGAGTGAATCAGCCTATGGATGAGAGCCACAAGAGAAGCACAGAAGTGAAAATACAGTAAGAGTAGTCTGCTCATACATTGCAGCAGTCATGTTAACTAAGTAGAATCCAGGTTATTTTCAAGAATCTTAATATTTTTTGGAGTTCCAGTTTTGAAAACACTAACACCAAGTCGTATGCCATATATTAATGATTTTTATTTATACAGTGCAACTAAAAAACTTCCCATCCCAATCAAATCTAAACAAGGCAATTCATTCTGATGCAAGACAAGACTTACAGAGTATTTAATAAACAGACAGAAATCTTATGCTAGAAGCCTTTTCACAAAATTATCCACTGCATCCTGATTTTTTCTTTTTAAATATATACTTGTGTTCCTTTGATTAATAAGCATTAAGTTTTAACACATTAGCCATGAAGAATTTTTTCAGTGGACATCCTACTGGCTCCACTACTCTAAGGCAATTAAAGATACTATGTGGTTAAGAGGACAAAACGGAAACAAACTTTTTGTATCATTCTGAAGAACATCTACATAGAATTTTTACATATCTCTCCAGAAGTACCTCAAAATCAGGCTGACGAAATTCAGAAAAGAAATATAAGATGGTGTAAGAGTCTAACTAAATAAATTTCTAATTCAATAAGGTGAAACCTACAGCTGAAAATAATTAAGATAGTGGTCCATCTGAAGTTAATATAAACACGTTTTAGTGCTTGGCTTCACCTAACTTTCCCAAGAAGAAATCAGTCCTAAAAGCTACAGAGTTTTATGTTAAACATCAGCCTTGATTTTCTTAAGTCATCCAAAAATGTGCTCCTCCAGTAATGACCAGTACTCTAGTAAGGTCTCTGCAGGTGGTATGTTCTAATAGACTCTGTACTGAAGTTTTAAACATGGGGAAAAGTAAACATTGTGAGTCCTATGTAATTAATGATCAGATAAACTTACAGGTGCTGCTTGTGTTTTTCTTCCTGTTTCGTTTCCCAATGTTTTCTGCACTCATCATCCAACATTTAGTTTTAGTTCAGACTTCACCACTTCCATGCATATTTGAAGTTCAGCCTGTATCAGTGCATGATCTCTAAGCTGACACATGGTTTCTAATTTCCTCAGTCTTGGATTCTCCAGACTTACTAACAGGAACATTAAACATTTTTTCAAAATATAGACCTTAAAGAATGAACTTGAATAAATTTAAAAATAACCATTTTTCTGTATTTTCTTGTTCTACTAATACAATTAAAAAAATATATGGACATACTGACAAAACCAAAGTTAACAGCACCACTTTCGTATTCTTTAGGAAAGTACTGCTGGTATTTTTAATTAGGGCATAAAAATTTATCGTCGTGATGTCTTCATTTTTCTTTATTAAAACATCATACATCAGCTCACTGGTAACTACTGTTGTTGAATCACTGCCACTTACTGTCAAATGCTGCCAAACTGGTATTCCCCTTCCGCCCACTTAGTGTTCTTTTACTGAAAATGTCTTTTTGTATCTTTGTAAATGGAAAGAATACTGGATTTACTGAGGGGGCCAGCATAATAATGAATGAACCAATGAAAAATAATACTAATTTTGATGGGCACACTTTAACAAATCACCAAAAAAAAAAACCAAAAAAACCCAAAAAAAAAACCCAAAAGCCCACCAAATCACTTGAGTCTACAATTTAAAAAAAAAAAAAAAAAAAGAAACAAAATCTGAACAAAGTATATTTGAAAATAATTATGTCAATGATGTATTTATTTCAAAATAAGACTACTTCAGAAGGATTACCTCCATTCTTCTGGGTAATTTTTTCACACTATAATAAATAGTTCAGTGAGAGATTTTATTTCACTGGAGATATTTTGATTTTTTGACTTTTAATGTCAGTTATTTCATTGAGGAATTCTAAAATTCTCTTTCTAGAAACCAACAGTGAAAACATCTTTATTTCTGTAATTTTTCTTTCCTTTCTTTTTTGTAACTGTGATCATTTTTCTAAGCTGTCTGACCTAAGGACCAAATTTTGCAGACAGTTTCATAGGCAATGTTAAACTCACATATATGTGAACAATTTAAACAAAGTCACTGACCTCCAAAGATGTTGGAGAGCCCTAGTACACCATAAGGTTGTGCATAAACTTTGACTGTGTGACTACAATCTGACTTAAGCAAAATAATAAAAAAAAAACCAAGCAAACAAACCCCAACAAAAATACTTCAAACAAATAAAGAGAAACAACCCAAAGAGAGACAGCTAACTCTTGGATAAGACTAAAAATTTCATTAAAATATTTCAAGTTTCAATTACACTAAGGAAGCTGGAAAAAGGCTTTCCTGAATAAACTCATGAATTTAAAATACTTTTTTTCTTTAAATATATGTAATGAAAAATCTGTTTATTTGTGGCTTATCAGAATGGGTATCAAACTGAGAAGTTGAGTGAAAGGCCAATAATTGTTTTTAAACACTATAAGCCAAAGCTAATTGCTTACTTAAGAAAATGAATTGTGCTTACATAAAATAGACTAGAGAGAAAATTTTTATAAATCATGAGTACACAGAGTTCTTTAAATGTAATGAGAAATTGAATTAATTACTTCTTCAATAAATATTAAAATATGGATGGTAGTCCTTACATATTTTGTTAAAAGTTATTAAAAGCAACAAAACATTCTGAAGTCATTTATTTACAATTTAGCTTTCTAATGCTGAGATAATTAAAATGCTAAATTCTCCTTTGTAATTTGCATGGTAGATCTCCATCTTTTCTATTTTCTCTACAACATTTTCTTTAAACAAAGTTCCATACACAAACTCTGAAAACATTAAAATAGTTCTAGGTAAATTTAACAAATGTGATTGTAGTTATCCACATGCTATTAAGCAACGGGCTTTACCCAATTTTATTTCTGTAAGCCAGGAAATTTGATTTTTAGAGTGAGTAAAATAATGAAGATATAATTACAAGTAAAAGAGTTATTGAGTAAATGTTTATTATCTTAACAACCATCACTTTCATGCCACAGTACAAAGAATTAAGTGAGAAAGAAGGCAGAAAAGATCAGAAAACAAATACATTGCTTAATTATATTTAATGGACTGTATCTAATGGACTTCCCTCCTCACTCCACCTTCAGCTGGGCTGGAAAGTGCTTATGGAATCAGGCTGTTAGATCACTTTGAGAGCAATAGCTGCCTCAGAGAACAGTAATTGGTTGCTGCTCCAGCTCGTTTCCCCACAGTTCAACTGCCTCCTTGGTGGCGTAGATCAAGAGGACACATAAGTAACCTGGCAATTTTCAAATAGGGGTTTAGAAAAGGGAAGAAAATAGTAGCTTTCCTGAGCAGAGTACTTTGGTGCCTGCACAGACTGGTAATAAAGAGCAATAGATGGACTAGATGGTGTGAATAAATTCAGCAGAAAAGGTGGTCCACTGGGAAGCAGCCATGAACATCAGATGAAATTTTCTTTGACATTGTGAAGAGCTTTAACTCTGCAAATGCTGGCTCGGACTGCAGTTTCTAAAGACCATGGGACTGCTGCACTATGAATAGATGTGCTTTGGTGAAATGGAAAGCCATGGCAGACTTTCATCTGAAGAGCCATTTACACTGTGAAACCTGTCTGAACTATAGGAATTATGATAAACTTTTATTTTAAAAAATAAGTGCTCAAACTATCTATGCCATTTAAAGACTGCCCAAATTGGAAAAGGGATAAAACAGACCTTTTCAAAGATTCTCAAACCTTCTTGGTCTGCCTAGCAACATAAAATGTGACATAACACAAAATATGTGGGGGGTCTTTTTATTGGTTTTCTTTGGTTGGTTGGTTGGTTTTTTTGTTTGTTTGTTTGGGGTTTTTTATGTTTTCATGACTGCATGACTATGTCAAATGTTATAAACATTTTTTGCTCAAATGAAGAATTGGAATGTTACCCACTCCTTACTGCAAACTGCTGTTATGCAATGTAAGCATCTTTTCTTGTCTTAAATTCCAAGTCAAGGATAGTCATGCATACTTATACATAGTAATGAGCTCAGATTCAGAGTTCATTATTCTCTCAAAAAAGATCTTAAAGATCTTTCAAACAACCTACTCACTCCAAAACTTCTTATTCTCCTATCTAGTTTCTATTAAGAGTTAGTAACAAATCATTATAGCTCTTATATCATTATAGCTCTTCTCAAGTTTTATCTAAAATTGCCAGTGCATATAGACTTTAAAGAGAATTTTATATTTCTAAAGAGTTTATTTACTAAGGCTTCAAATCTGTCATACAATCCTGACAGATATTTAATTTTCAACAGAAAAATACTTTACATAAATTAAAACCATGTAATTTATTCTGCATTTTGTACTAGATAGCCTAAAGAAAATGCTGTATATCCATGTGAGAAGAGTATTAGGATTTCTAAAGAAAGGTTATGACAGCCATTAATTCTTTGGAGATAGTGTTCAATATTGATAGAATACAGTGAGTTTCTGAATTGAAATTTAAATCTGAATGGAACACCCAGGAACAAAATGGGTACACAAGGACTTGATTCCAAATCAAGATCCTCTAGAATGAAAGTGACACCCTAGGAAAAGAAAATGCTCTAGAAATGAATTCTAGCATATAAGCTGTGTAAATTCCTGAAAGTTAATTAACTTCTTGAAACAGAGAAAATTTTGAGCATACAGTGAAGTCTCTATAAACATTTTCTTTTTTCACTCTATTTATGTCTCTAAAATGCTGTTATGGGTTTAAGGTTGGAGAATTTTTCCCTCACCCTCCTGGACTGGGAGTGAAATCTGGAGCGGAGGGGAGGGGGTGGGGAGAGGAGAACTTCTGGGGGAGGGAGGAAGGAAGGGAACATTTTTACTTTCAGTTTTGGATCGGTTTTTACACACACGCGCGGTTTGGTCGGTGCTGTGTTCGGAGCCCAGGTCTACAGCCTCCCGAGGTGCCCCAGCTGCATCGGAGCGGCTCTCCGCAGTTTTCCCGTGGATCCGGAGGCACCGAGACAAGCCGGTCAGTCCTCTCCTTCCTGCCTGGTCGCCGCCGAGGCGCTCCATCCTGGGAGCTGAGCCCCGTTCCTGGCCCGCCACTACCATCAGACATTCCCCCTCCCCCTCCCTGTGCAAGGACACCAGCACCCGCTCCTAGCCCGTCACCGCCGGCCACCCGTGCCCCACTGCTGGAGCAGGCGCGGCCCCCACACGCACCAGCCCAGTCCATCGGAGCCGTTGCCGACCAGGCGGGGTCCCGTCTGCCTCCGCTCCCTGCCAGCTGTCCCGCCGCCGGTGGCCGGTGCCCCTGCTGCTTCCTCCACGCAGCTCGGGAAAGAACAGTGTGGCTGCACCACAGCACAACAGTGCCACTCACTGTCCGTGACTAGTATCACAGAACGTTCCAAACAGGGTTTTTGTTTTTTTTTTCATGTTCTTTTATTCTGTTGTTTCATTGGTCCCCAGGTTGTGGGTGTGTGTATA
>JAWWEU010000111.1:94270291-94282367 GCA_035583155.1 Acropternis orthonyx | reverse complement strand
CCCCAGTTTGTGGGTGTGTGTATATATATAGAGAGAGAACTGGTTTGGGAGCTGTTATTTTCCCCCTTTGCCCTTTTACCGTTCATCTAATTAAACCTATTCCCTAATTTGAAATCTACTGTAAGTCTTAGTCTGTTTAATCGGGGTGAGTCTTTTGCTCTCTTGGCCCCCAGGTAATCTTAGTTTTCTCTTTCAAACTAAGACAAATGCAGAAGCTTTTTTAAAGAATACTTGAGTTGTAGAAAAATTAATTACTTTTATAGTTATATCTAAATAATATGAGGTAGGCTAATAAGCCACAGACAGTCCATTCCTGTGGCAACCCCTATGCGTTCATACTCACTCCTGAGAGATCCATGTTTCTCCACTGAGCCACATGGAAAAATGGCCACATAGGCTGGCACACAGGGCACTGTAAGAGTTCTTGGACCTGAGGTTTGTATCTTCTATGATTAATTACATGATGGACAGACCTTAAGGATAAACTAGGCTGTCTCTTAAGGGCTTATAAAATTTGTTCTTGTTTTGACACAGACTTCAGTGTGATCTTCACAGTTTCCTTTTATCTATATATTTGTCTTTATTTTTATAATATAAGATGTTTGTATTTTTCTGCTCTTCAACAGTTTTGTGAAGATGTGTGTGCTAATGTTTACTTTGGAATCAGATACCATAGTAACTTGAATAGTGCTGCACTAAAGTCAAAAGCTGTATATGAAAACACTACACTGTAAGGTTTGGGGGGTTTGTGCACTATTATACACAGCTTACATATCTGTAGTGATGAATCATCTTGAGAACACCTTCATCTTAAATCAAACAGAAACCTATTTATGGAAATAGACACAAAATCATTGAAAACTGTGAGGATTTCAGAAAAATGCTTGAAGTGCAAAATATACATTTGATATTAGTCCTTCAGTGTCTGAGCTGTTGTAACTTCAAGTGGGGTTGAAGTAAGTTGGTGCACATTTTATTTGCATTATAGTATGCTATATCCTATTACTTCTGTATTTTATTTTCTACAAGCAATTGGAAAAATACTGAGAATTTTTTTATTTTTCCTTTTACCCTTACTGTCCTCCAAGAAATATTTATTGATCTGCTTCTGGAACACAACAGTTCAACTACAACTAAAGAACTGCTCACCAGGACTGAATGTCCTTAGTGGAAATGAAGATCTCTGTCAGTTAGCACTCAGAATTAATTATTTGAAGTCTGGTAATAAGTCTTCATTCCACAGTAAGGACAGCCCAATTTAGGATTTGTTCTAATTTGTAACAGGATGTGCTTCCATGAAGGATTTGAAGCTCTGCAGGAACTTCACAACATCCTCATTTTTTTTCCTGCTGTTCTCCTGTATGACACTCTATTTCAGCCATAAAATCTGAAGACTTCAGTAGTTGTTAGATAGCATAAGGTGTGCTAGTGCTTCAGAATATATTATCTTCATTCTCTGGAATTAATGATGGTCGCTTGAGACTAAGGAAACAGATCTCAATGACCTAGGTGACATTCTGCAGTCCTATGAGCATGTAAAAAATGTCACAGTTTTTATTTAATTTTATCTCAATTTATTTTGTGTTACTTGCAGTATTTGATGTACAGCTGAAGTTATTTGCACCTGATAGAAAAGAAGAAAGGAAAAAAGAAAAGAATACTTGCCCACATTTAAACAAACCTTGAGGACAAACAACCCCAGAAGCTAGAAGACAGTAGGTTTGATTTACAAAACCCAACTAAGTACAGGTAAAGTTAAAATGCACAAAACCTTGATAAAACATTTACCGAACACCATCCCTTGCAACTCTTGCAAACTCCATTGCATTTGGACAGCCCCACACGGCAACAAACTGCAATGTCTAGGCCTAGCAAAACCTGTCAGCATGGACTTAACTCAATTTTTCATTCTGCCACGTGTGGGAATTCTTTAAGTGAAAATCCTGCAAATACATTCCAATGATAGAGAGAAGTTTAAGAAAACAGTCTTCCAAGTAGTTGTAGAGAAACAAGAAGCACAAAAAAAATCCAAATACTCCAGGACCAGAACACAGCATGGGAAATATCACAGAAGAAGAACAAACATTATACCAAACATTAAACTGATCTTTTATCTGGAAGCACACACAGCTGTCAAAAGTTCTATTTCTGGACATTTTAATAAAAGCAAAGCACACATTGTTGACAGGTATAATCCAAGGACACACTTCCATTTGTACTTCTAACTTATACAGTCATTAAGATGAAGGACTACACTATCATTGCCATGTTTTTTTGAAAGCAGCTGTTCAAAAGATCTCAGAATGATCTGCCAGCTCTAGTACTACAACACAGTGCTCCTCTAGCACTAGCTAAGACAAAAACATAAAATCACATTACCCTCATGCATTTCAAAGGTTGTGGAAAAATCTATAAACATTGACTCCAAGGCTCCAGAGGAAAGCTTGTGTCAGACATAAATTCCACTACAATTATCACTGTCAATTATGCAGCTGATGTCTGTAAATGAGGCAGTAGAAATAAAATTCATAAGCTACCAGGAATACAAAAAGCACTAACTTATAGTACTTATATTTATATTCATGCATGTGTGTAAATTATAGTCACAATTTACTGATTATTCTCTATAGCAATATATATTAAAGAGACTTCCTTGTTAATTGTCTGCTTGGGTTTTAAAACCTTGCTAAAAAGGCTCACAGAAATATGACTCATAACACAGACAGAAAAGTAAACTTCTTAGTTATTTTCATGTAATAATAGAATGCAGTTAAAATAATTTTTAAAACAAATGGGTTCATTGTATCAAGGCAAAATTAGTGCAGGTCACATGGTCTCCAATGGCACTACATTTCATATGCACGTACACTCTACAATTCTATTTCTATATAAAGATGATGAGATTTCTCTGGCACTTGAGCTGTTTAGGGCCAACCACATCTGTAAGAAGCACTACTGCTTGCTGTTGCCTTATCCTAGTAGCAATAGCAAGTGAAGGAATAGGAAAGGCACAGTCTTTGTGAACTTCATATAAGCTCATAGGATGATGATGGACTCTGGACTCTTGTGGTTAGAAAGTACAAGTACTGGTGGAATTTGCAGTTAAATAGAATATGAAATCAAAATCCATTGGAACAAAATTAAAAAGCTTTTTTTTTTTTTTTTTTTAGAAGCACATTTATCAATATAGGAGAATTTTATTGGAAGGGAGATCAGCAAAACATGTAGTCCAACCCCAAACTCAAAGTATATCCAATCATGCGGTGATGTCATGGGTCTTTTTCAGCAAAGGATTGAGATTCCTCAGCTTTTCTGGGGAAACTGTTCCCATAAGGATTCTTTTCCTTATATCTACTTGGACTTTCCTTTCTTGTCTTATCACTGTGTATTTCTCAAAGGGTCTTTGTATGTCTTTCTGATCTACTACCTTTACATTAGGTTGAAGGCAGAAATAAGTGCCCCAAATCTGCAAACCTTCTCTTCCAGGTTGAAGAAACCCAATTTTTAAACCAGCACCTCATATATTGTGTACTCCAAATCCCTAATAATCATGGTGGGACTTCACTGGAGGAGCTTACAATACTGGGAGTAACATCAGATAAAATTCCAGCCATCAGAGGAACTGATCATAAATGCATGCCCTTGCCTGATGTGTCACTCTTAAAGTTCTTGCTCAGTTATTATAGAGATCCAAAAGCTCACCAGTAACAGTTTTTTCCCTGGGAGCTTGCTTATTGTTTGAATACTTCAAGGTCAAAAACAGCAGTAAAAATCAATTGGTCTATCGTGTAAACCAGAACAGGCACACTGACACAAAGTTCATGTGAAGCCATCAGTGAATAAAACCTCATTCATAAGCTATGACTTTTCTCTGGAACCAGAGAAAAGACAAAACAAAAAATCTGATAATGTAGAAGTAGAGAGAAAGGAGGAAGAAATTTTGGAGCTTGTTTCATTAGTGAAGCCAACAGGATTCTGATTTTTCTTTTCTTCCCTTCTGGTTTTGTTGTTGTTGTTGTTTTGGGTTTGGGGTTTTTTTGTAAAATTGTTCTTATTTCTGAATTTCCTTCACAGTGCCATGTGCATTATACTTTTTTCACTTTTGTGGTGTTTTGAGGCATGGAGAGGGTGGTGGTGGGAATTATACTGCAGTAAGAGAACAAAATCAGTATGACTTTAGTCTGTGTTAAAACCCATGGACTTAAAATGTCATATATATAAATTACACAAACAAATGTATTCACTGTGATATTTTGGTAAATGACCAAGTATTTAAAAATTCCATGTAAATCAAATAGGATGACACAGAATCTTATTTGGATGTAAATAAAAGTACTTTCATGAAATTAAGTAATTTGTATTTCCATTCACAGTGCACTTGTAATGAGTATGGAGAATCATGTAATAAGCTTTTTATTTTTCTGACAGAAAATGAGAAAGCTTTGAGGCTTACTACCTTATTTTTCTTGTGTTTTAAAACTGATCAATTTAATATATACATACAAATATGCCTGTTTGTAGCACTTAAGGTAAAAAGAATTCATTTTGCTCATGGTAACTATTTCAACTGAAATAGTAAGAAAATATGCAAAACTATCTCAACCTATGGAAAAATTCAGTAGATACCACCAGAAGAGGCAGGTAGGTGCAAAATTTGTAGTTTGGAATGAATTCAAAGTCATTGACCCACATGCCCTTTCATCAATTAAAGATGCATGTAAGTGAAAATGTATTTAGTAAAACCTCATTCTGTAATACAATCTTCAAATACCTTTCTGGATAGATAACTCAATTAAGCATTACTGAGCACTTGTTTAAAACATTGTCTCACTAGGTATTTTGGCTTTAAAGACCTAGAAAGTTATGTCGAATTTCCCTGAGTTAGCTTCTACAGCATGCACATTAGCTTACAAAGCTGACAGTTACAGAGTAATATGATGGTAATATTCAGCTGCACAGAGAGAGATAAATTATTTATCATTTTACTTATGAAGTGTACACATTAAAACAATTTAGATAGACAGTCAGGTGGCTGCGTAGGTACAGTTCGTTGTACTAGAAGTATCTTTGTGCTTTTAATAGTGAAGTTTCAAAGACAAATACTCTGGTGTCTGCATTTACAGCAACTTTTAGTTAAAAGACAAAATCATACCAAGAAGACTTCATTTCATACCATTGTTTCACAAAAACAAAACCAAATATACAGAAAACTATGTTTTATTTCATCACAGAATAAAAGTTTACTTTGAGGAACAGCTTTGCATTTTGATTTCATACCTGAATTTCTATTTGATTTTGAATTTGTTCTTCCCTTATCTAGGAAAGAAAGCAGTGGGATTTAAGAAACATCACTCATACTGGAGGACTTGAAGTGCTGACAAACTGCACAAAAGAATTCATGATTTACGTAAATTATCTTAATCAATAACATGGTATGAGGTACTTGGTTGAATATTTTTTCCCAATACCTCAGAGAGAGAGAAACTTACAAAATAAATTGTACAGGAAGGCACAAGAGAAGCCCAACAGAATTTGCTTCTTTGATCAATTTACCAGAAGGATTTGTAAGAAACCATTCTATATATTCATAATAACAACCACAACCTAACATATGACTAACTTCCACTTGTTTATTTTGGTTATCTTTTTCATAAACAGTGGATGTAATTCTTGTAAATTATGCACTACAAACAAGATATACAAGTTAGTGAATCAAAGTACCAGCTATGGCATCACTAAGCACTTTATTCTTTATCAACTTTGTAAAGTTCTAGTTTTGTTTTTTTTGTTTGTTTTGTTTTTTTTTTTTTAAGCATTACTGACAATTATGTACAAGAGTTCTAAACATACATCCAACTTTCATTTTGGACAACCTTCTACTGGTCTGTGTACAGTCAAAGGGAAGTCACTGGATAAGAGCAATGATGAACTTGTACTGTGACTTTTTCTGTCCCATTGACAAGTCTCAAAGTGGCTTGACTCTATGTCCATTACTAATGGAAATGCCCTGGTCCTACAGCAGATACCATGAAGCTTCCAGGTGAAAACCACTCCCTTCCATCCCTCTTACTTCATGCAACAAGTTTCTGTATTGCATTCCCTGACTAGAAGTATGCAAGAATTCCTTCTTGGGAATGCCTCCAAAATACCACTTTCCGTAATGCACTGGCAGATGTAGTAGGTGGGGTTTAGTTTTCCTCTTTTTTTTTTTTTTTTTTAAACTGGCTATTAATAAAATAATCATTTAATTAGGGCTTTCTGGCCTTATGGAATGTGCAGTTAGAGTCATTTTAGTAATAATGGACACTAATGTTTTTCTTTCAGATCTTACTTCCCAGACATCCTATCTCCTGTTCCTCCATTGTCCTTGAGAATATGGCCCATAAGAACTGGAAGGTCTGTACTCATATGCTGTTCAGTCACATGAAATACACCATCATAGAATACCAGGTTGGAAGAAATCAACATGCAGACAACTAATGAGAAAAAAACACCAATCAGCAATGGCAGAACATTTTCCTCTTCTTTTTTAATCAACACAATTATTCTACAATCAAGTTTCTCATAGGAGACCCACAATACACCTTCTAAAGACAAGTTTGGAATCTCAAATTGATTCAGACTGAACACTAAACATCACAGATTCAGGAGAGAGATGAGTTTTATTGCAATTTTCTTCCAGCTAATCCCTTAATGTTGCACAAAATTATTTTCTCCCTGCCTCGTAAGAACTGACATGAGTATCACCTCTTTCCTTTTTAATACCTGTTTAGTATCAATAAGTACCTTTAAGCTTTTTTTGCTTTGAATCACTTAAATGGTTAAAGTATGTAAGTGGGAAAAAAAAGTTGGAACAGGTGTCCTGTATTCAGTTTTCATGTTTTGTTCTTCCACTTCATTCCAGAAGAATGGATTAGGTACCCACAAGTTTGCATATTTTATTTAGCACTAGCAGTTAGCTTAATAAAAGATATTACCTCCTACTGAGAACCTTCTTTATTTTGCCACTGAAAGTCACTAATGTTAACATTTCATAAATCAGAATAGCATCAGGAACACCAGATGAACATCTAGATAAAGTGTTTCAATCATAACTATAAAAACAAAAAAAAAAGCCAAAAAGCAAAGCAACAAGAGGTAGTCATAGCAGCCAAGAAACTTGTCCCATGCCAAGTGGCAAGGAAATTATTTTTTTTTCCAGTTTGGTGCAAATATACTGTCACTGATATAGAACTCTAGACAAACATCACAGTATGTTTTCCTACCCAGAATTCTCTATCCATATGCTCCATTCCCTCCCATATATCTTTTTTTTTTCCCCTGCATTGTCTATTCCAACCAACATGCTGCTTTTGTCTAAGTTTAATGGCCATGGGCCTGTCAGATATGCCTGTTGTATATTTTGAAAATATTTCTATTTGTGCATCTTTGTATAGTGGATAGTTTACATGGATTTAGCTATTTTTTGTTCATTTGAGAATACTATAGGCATCAGAGGATAAAAGGGGGGAAAGTGCCACAAATATCACATTTTGTATTGTAGAATCTAACTGCAAGTGCTGCAGTAATCATCTGTAGGGCCTTAGCCATTGCCAGCCTTTGCCACACCAAACTGCCTATATGCAGTCATCAAATTACCTGTATGCAGCTGACAGTCAAGAGAGCTCAGAAATCAGTAATCTGTTTTCCCTGAAGAGTATGAAATATGGCTCTGGGTTTTTATGATACTGTAAAGACTCTGTTTGGCCAGATTAAGCCTGTTTGGCTAGATTATTCTCCAATTAACAATATTTATCATTGCTCTAAAGGAATTAAATATGTGGTTTAGATCAATTTTGTTTGCTTGTTGGTTTGTTATTTTTTTTTTCATTCCCCAGCATTGTAGTAAAAATCTGCCAGTAATTATATCTGAACAAAACCCAGGATTTCAGAGCAGAACTACATGCATTTTTTCAGTTCCTTTAGCTACCTGATCTGTTAACAGATAACAGAGAAGCAACAGTTGGAAAAGTATTTGAGAGCAAATACTACCAATTGATAAAACCATTGAACTAAGTCATTGTACAACTCTGAAAAAATGACGTAACCATAAAGACAGATAAAATTATGAATGAAATGTAGTTATGAATTCAAGTATGTCAATAGTCCTATATAATCTATGCCAGCAGTAGCATGACAACTAATTAGCTTTGACTGAGAAACATGCATATCTCTGAACAATGAAGAAATTGATATACTTAAGTTTCAGACAAGCATCTTTACTGTTCATCTATGACACTTTCTGACATTTTCAAAAGCATAAAGATGTGTTCTGCTGAACACTGCAAAACTAAATTTCAAAAAGACTATAATTTATGAAAAAATGGACTAGACTATATTTTTTTCTTTTCCAATATTTAAGATCTTATATGCAATCTCCCTATACTATTATTTAGTTTAAAGCCCAGAAAATAATGCCTATCAGCTGCTTTCATTTCAGGAATTCAGAGAGAAGAATATAAAAGTAGCTTAAAACTTCTTCTAAAAATGGTTCTATGTTTTATATTATTAAATACATCCTGTATTTCAAAATTAGGGAGTGTGTACTTAGGTGATAATTTTACCAAATGCAATTTTATAATATGTTTTTTTCGTAATCAAGGATGACCAAAATGTGATAATTGTGTAATTCCACTGTTTTCCTTATAAGTTAAATTTTGTCTTCAAAAACTGCTGGTGATTTAAAGAATTTAGAAACATACAAAATTTACTAATAATCTCCCTGTATTTGATGTCCCATTGCTGGCAGTATGTAAATAGGGGTACTCTTCCATATGCATCTTTACCCTCTGTACATTTGTCTCTATGATGCAGTGCAAAACTTTGCATTTTTTACGTAAATATTAAATTTCATTATGAAGATATGAAATAAACGCATAGCTGCACTTAAATTTTAAATGTCAAAAGATACTTTTTTATCCACACTTTAGATAGTGGAAAGCACACAGGCTATCATTTGCAGTGAGCTTCACCTCAACATTAGCTGTTAACTACTGCCACTGACTTCCTCTCTGGCTAGTTTAAGACAAGGTTAAAAAAGCAGATTTAGAGTTACAGAAGAATAAAATTTGGAATTAGCAATGCTAGTGTTGTACTCTCATGATCTATATTCACATTTATTCTGCATTATTAAAAACCAAGCAAAATAAAAAAAAAAAGAAAAAAATCAGACTTATTGAAGACATAAATCTGAGCCAAGTCAAAGTTCCGTTATTTGATTAATGTTTCAGTGGTGGACACATTTTCATCATACTCACACTAGGAACCTTAGAAGGCAGATCCATTAAATGCTATAGATCTGCATATTTAAAATAAAAAACAAATAAATTGAAAAATCAGAGAGCTGAGAAGGTGAGAAGGTCAGCATTCAGCTGAGCTATGCTGTGATCATAGTGTGAACTACTGCCTATAAAGATGTTATAGAGTGGAAAAATAAGATATGATTGTGCCAGTTGGGTATCTTTCCTGTAAATTGTATTGAACTGCAAAAAATATAAACAGTGGCAATAAAAGAGTGTTGATCTCTTTGTGATTTATAGGAACTGAACTCTTCATAATGCTTTCACTTTAAAGTCCTTAGACTCGTGGTTGAAGCTTACTAGTCAGCAAGAAGGGATCATTTGTTACTTATTTCCAGGTATAAAAAGAAGAATTGAAATGAATCTGCAATTGAAATCTTACAAATTATAGGATATACTTTTATATAATTCTTTTATAAAGCATGTAATAATTGAATATAAAACTAACAAAGTTCCATGTTTTAGCTAATAAAAAGAATATTCATGCAGAAACATATCCTAACTAAATGTAATTAAAAAAATAAAACAAAAAAACAAACAAAAACAACCAAAAAAGCAAGTCAGTGAGACCTCTAAAGAAGGCATTAACAGTTAAAATAAAATAAGCACAGCAATCATTATTCTATTGTAGTGGAGCTAAGGCTAATTACCAGAGACAGTGATTAGATACTGAATGGGGCCCTCTGTTATTTGTAAAAAGTCATTTGAAGAGGACTGCTAAGGGAATACTTTTAGAAAAATAAATACTAGTTTGTATCTGTGAATGAAAATATTTAGTTCTAAATTAAAGTTCAAATGAGATGTTTTCCAGCATGATAGTTTCATGGTGGTAATTCTGTTAAGTGTGACTAGATAATGAGGAAAATAATAATTAGAAAAATTAGAAATATATAATCCATAAAATAAATCCATACATAACAGATGGTACATTTCCTTTACCAAGAATTATCTTCAATTTCTTTGAATAAAGAAATGTTTGATTTTTCCCTAGTTTTACTGGAAATACCTCTAAGATAAAATTCTAACATTTTTGGTTTGGCTCTGAAAAAAACATTCTGTGTAAAAATCTTTCATCGTAGTATTACATTAAAAATTAAACCAAGTAATTTTTAAAACTGTTCAGATTTTCAGTCTCTATTACTTCTTACAAAATGGAATAAAAAGCTCCCACATTCCTTTTTTACTGATGTATATTAAATACTTACTGACTGTCTTTCTGTCCCTTTGCCTACTTATTGCTGTTCAACTTGTGATTTATATTCTCCTCATCTCCACAAGCCCTCTCAAGAGCTTCTAAATGATGCAGCTGCTGGGTGGGACAGATGTACTCTATTTCTAGTAACATGCTGAGAATAAAAATGATTATTTGTTCATTAACGTTTCATACCCTGTTTTTCAAAATTTACTTTCTCCACACCTTTTGGAAGTTTTGGGTCTTGTACAAGTAAATAAGGCTTAGTACCTCCTACAAACATCACTGAAGCATTGACTCCAACTGGTAAAACTATTGGCTTTATTCTTTATATGAAGCTACATCAAATTGGAGTTTCTTTTTTTTTTTTTTAATAAATGAAAGAAAATAGAGTGATGTAACTGTATTGATAAAAAACCCTAGTAGTCATGCTATATTTTCAAAGGTTTCTCTTCTTTACAACATAGCCTAGGTAAATCCCTACTGAACATATCTATTAAATACAAAACAATCCAGCTTTGACCATGTTACACACCAAAATCAGCAATTTAGAAATTCAGAATAATTTCCCAGCTGTGGATATAAAATGCCATATATGCATAACAAGCAGTAATCTATATTTTACACTACTGTTTTTTGTCACGTTAAGCATTCTTAAACCAAACTACATATGAACACAAATGCAGTTACTGGCACCTGTCAGTATGTTCAGTGTAAAGGAAGACACATGCTCATTGCAGATGAGCAATACCTGTCTGTATTGATCTAAATGTCATCTTGAGACCAAAATGCTTTGAATATGACCATCTCTGTGAGCACCTCACCTTAATGAAGAAACAACTCCCTGCTATGCACAAGGCTGTCAACTACTCGTCATAAGCAAGGAATGACTCTGTTACTGCTGCACTTCCACAGCTGTGTTTCCAAAGCAAAACATGCTCCTTTGGACCAGCAAATGTTGATGGAAATTAATGTTGCCATCTATATTCAACCCACATGTAGAAGGTCAGTCACGTTTGGTTGTTCAGAAATTGGTTTGGGGCTGAGGTCATTGGCAGCTCATGACAGTGATTTAATGTAGAACACTATAAAATGTTAAAGCAAAAGACACTGGTCGGGGGGGTGAGGGGGGGGGTGGTGCGGGGGATATACACAGACATTAAATACAAGGTCTAGAAAACCAAGCATGAGATGGAACACAAAGAAGCCAAGTCAGCAGCAGATCCGATGTGCCAATCAGCTGGTATAAGTGTGGGGGGTTCTGTGTGTCTTATAGAATAGAAATCACTATACACCCACATAGATGGATGGATTGATAGATAGATTAGGATAGATAGATAGATAGATAGATAGATAGATAGATAGATAGATAGATAGATAGATAGATAGATAGATAGACAGATAATCACAGTACCATAGAATATGCTGAGTTGGAAGGGACCTATCAGGATCATTGAGTCCAACTCCTGGTGTTGCCGTAAGCCTTAATGTAGCTGTAGATTTTTATATAGTTTTATAGTCTTATAGTCTTTTGCATTTGAAAATA
>JAWWEU010000111.1:94219740-94270191 GCA_035583155.1 Acropternis orthonyx | reverse complement strand
AATTAGACATTGGCTATGTTCTGTAGATAAGATAATTAAGTAGAGTTATAAAATTGTAGAATGCTGTATGCCTGGCGCGCGCGTCATTGTACTCTGATTGCTGAAAGCTTTTAGCTGAACTTAGTAAAAGACCTTTTTTGCCTTCACCCTGTCATGGAAGTTTTCTTCCCTTGGATTTACGGCAACACTGGCCCTGCACAGGACACCCCAAGAATCACAACATGTTGTCCAAACAGTTCTTGAACTCTATCAGGCTTTGTGCTGTGACCATTCCCTGGGGAGCCTGTTCCAGTGCTCAGCCATCCTCTGGATGAAAAACCTTTTCCTGATATCTAACCTACACCTCCCCTGATGCAGCTTCAGGCCATTTCTTTGGGTTCTGTCATTGGTCACCAGAGTGAAGAGATCTGACCTTGTGCTTCTTCTTGTGAGGTTGTTGAAGATTGTAATCTTCAGCCTCCTCTTCTCTAGGATGAACAGACCAAGTGACCTCAGCTGCTCCTCACACGCTTCCCATCAAGGCCCTTCACCATCTCGGTTGCCCTCCTTAGGACACTCTCTAGAGCTTAATATCTTTTGTATATTGTGGTGCCCAAAACTGCACACAATATTCAAGGTGAGGCCACCCCAGTGCAGAGCAGAGCAGGACAATCCCACCCCTTGCCTGGCTGGCGATGCTTTGCTTGATGTCCTCCAGGACATGGTTGGCCATCCTGGCTGCCAGGGCACTGCTGACTCATATTCAACTTGGCATCGACCAGGACCCCCATGTCCCTTTCTGCATCATTGCTCTCCAGCTTCTCATTCCCCAGTCTATACATACAATCAGGGTTGCCCCTTCCCAGGTACAGAGCCTGGTACTAACTCTTGTTAAAATTCACACAGTTGGTAATTGTTCATCTCTCATTTGTTTGGTCTTTCTGCAGGGCTTCTCTGCTCTCTTGAGAGTCAACAGCTCCTCCCAGTGCGTACCTAACCCGATATGTTTGCTACAAAAACATATTTGAGACCACATGCTGTCAGTGGTATGGTGCTGTTCTTCAGTTGCATTCCTCCAAAACTGCCCTCTGACAGCCTCTCAGTCACAAAATCAGACAAATTCCCACTAGATCTCTAATGTCTCATGAAAGCTCACTGGGGACAGACTGCCTTTGTTTAACACAGAGGACAGGAAACTCCATACTACTGTGTACTTTTCTACCTCTCTATTTGGTACAAATTCGTGCTCTGGAAAGGGATCTTTGGTTTTCTGAGCAGCTTCTGCAAGGATCTGCTCTTGATCTACTTACCCTCATGTCTTCATCCTCCCAAGCCCTTTAAATATCTTACAGGGCAGCTGGACTTGCTTCATAGTGGTAAATGTTAAGGTTCATGGAGTGAGAGTCCAAGAACAAAAATATAAAAATCCATCTCAGAAACTGAAAAAGAGACACTTGCTCTTTGTTCTCACAAAGATATTTTGCCAAAAGGATGGTCTACAAAAGTGCACCCCAAGGCAGGGATTTCCTTTGCTTCACTTGACTGGAGCCCTCTGCTATCCTTTCCACAGTGGGTAAGTTTTCACAGGATTCACTGGGCACAGCTCCTCTACTGCTTTTGCTGGAACTCCTGACAAAGTTTCATCACAAGAAATGTTGTGGCACTCAGTCCTTTTGGTTGGCAGGAGGTAAGATTAGCCAGTTGTAAATAATAATAATGGCCAGACTTTGTGAACGAAGATCTTGGGAAGGGCTCTCCCCACGTGAGTGTGCCCTTCCAGCCTGTGCAGTGGATTTTTTAGGTGAGGCACAGCATGTGCAGAACTGGCCTCGCCGTGTAACTTACTAAAACTCACAGAAAACACAAACTCATATCATATCTATGGTTCCTTTCTAGTTTACATCAATCAGTTTCCATCCAAGCAACATTCTTGTGCTATGCCCCAGGACACCATAAAAAAACCCAAACAAAATCAAACATAGGACCAAATGATATGGGGACCAGACCAACACTGGCAGTGGCAAGGAAATCACAAATGTCTGCAACTGTAATGCTTTTCCTATTTCACAACTGAAGTTTGCAGCCAAGAATACAATGCTATTTGCAGAGGATTTGAACAAAAAAATCAAGAATAATTAAAAAATTGTATGCAATTTTCTGAAAAAAAAACCAAAAATTGATCACTTTATTTATCAAAGAGGAAGTTGTTATATTACGTTTTGCAAGCACTTACTGGGAACAGCAGTGTGGTAACAGTTCTTCAGACTTATAGACAAAGGCAGTAGTTTGTGGCTGGTACCTGAAGCTAGCCATGTGCAAGCTTGGCAATAAGATGGCTGCTTTTAACAGTAAGGATAATTAACCATTAGAACAGACCAGAAAGTACTCTGAAGGACTGAAAAACACCAAATTAGAGTAATTTAACATTTTTCTGAAAATATACCCTGTTCTTTGAGTGGAAAACTTTTATGGTTTTATTTATACGGGTCACAGCTGATTACTAGACTGGAAATGGCTTGTTCCTAAATATGTATTTCATATCTGTTACCTAAATTTTTCAGATTATGACATCTTAAACAAAAGCGTGCAACAGTTCTGCATCAGAAGTGCATAAAGAATACAGGTGATTTGGACTGTCAAAAAGAGCAAGTAAGTTGTATAAAGATTTCGAAATAACAAAAAAAAAAAAAATTTCTCCTTTTCTCTACACTTTGAACAAACTTCATTCATGAGAAGTAAAAGTTTCTGAAAGCATATCCATATTTGGAAAAAACAGGATCTGCAAACTCTTTATAATATTTTCATATCAAAATATAATCTTTCAGTCTTCTGAGAAACATTAAATTCCTTATTTTATTTTATTTTTTTAAGGATAGATTCTTTTTTGTTTTAAACAAAACAATTGGGGCTTTCTGTAAACCAAAATTGTTTATCAAAAAATTGTAAACAACTTTTGTTAGTGTCTGAAATTTGACAACGACTTGAGTTTTTCCAGTATAGAACCACTTAAAATGTGGGTAAATCCCCATTATAAACAAAACTTATTAATTCATCTCTGAAGTCTATGTAGATTTGCAGGGCTTTACTGCTACTTATTGTACACAGAAAAATTAACTTTTTTAGGGCTTCATCTAGCCCAATGGGATTTTAATGGATTGTTTTCAAACACCACATCAGAAGCAAACACACTACCCATGTTTTTTATTACCATATTGGTACCCAGGGGGCAGTTTTCTAAATATTTATTGTGAAAACCTGAACATTAGTTTCTAAGAAATCAAGATTTCTCTCAACTGTGGAAGCATATTCTGTGTCTTTCCATAGCTTCCTGGCTTTGTTTAGCTAGGTATGATCCATTTCTCTGCATGGATGTACTTAGATGCTCTAAATCTCTACCTATGAAACTGCTTTCAGATGCAACAAGGATCCATTTTTGAATCATCCTTAATTGTGTTTTAATTGCAAGCCTCATTTTCAAATATCCTTTTAAACCTTGAAGAGTATGTTTCCAGTGTTCTAACTTTGGTCTAATGCAATTTTATACACACCTTTAATATGCTTAACAAAGGACTGTTCATTGCAATACTGTAGTGAGAACCATGTAATAGGAACTCACATGAGTGGCTTGAGCATCCTCTTCCTCTGCTATCACTGATGAGGTTATGAGGACAAGTATTTTTCATATCAGTTGAATTCTTTCAATTTGTCTGTCAATCATTAATGTCAATTATTAATTCACTGTGTATGAAAGTTCTTTGCTCTTCCTTCATTTTTCTTTCTAGAAAAGGCCTTCTTTAAGTATTCATCATGGCTGAACAAAAGAGAAATAAATTGGAGTACTGAAAACGACATCGAAGTAGGTAGCACTTGTCTTAACATCTTTGATGAGATAATATCAAAAGGACATTTTAGCATCTTTCAAGTAGTTCTAATATACAGGCTGGCTATAAATGTTAGGTTTTGACCTCAGAAACAGAAAACGGTAGTGGTGGTATTTAATACATTCAGCTTTTTTCTAAAAATGTATTTAAGGTTTTAGAAGTTTGTGTTGGAAAACTTCTTTCAGTTATATATATGTGTGTGTGTATATATATATGTAGATGTATATATGTTATATAGATTATAGACACATTATCTACCAAAAATGGAATGCTATACTTTCTTCTGTCAAAAATTACCATGTTTCAAAAGTAAATAAATGAATTATTTTTTCCCCTCAAAGGGTGAAGGTGAGTAAATAGGAGTGTTTATAGTCTTAAATAGTATATCTAAGCACTGTTTTCAGTTTATAAAACTGAGATGCAGCTCTTAGTCTACTGTAGAAACTGCTGGCATTACACAGTTTACAGGAGGAAGAGTTTTGAGAAATTCCTATGGTACAACTACTAGATGAATATTCCAGTTGTGAAGTGGTGGGGTTTTTAAATAAAAATTATTCAAATTAATTTTTTCCTTTAAAAAAATTAATTCACCTGGTTAAACGGGACTAAAACTAAATAAAAAGGTCCTTAAATAGTTAAGGAAGAAAAGGTAAAAGGTTTTAAAAGTGCTCCCTTACAGTACTTCATAAGCTCAAATCACCTTTTTGTTTATGTTTGTAAAATGTTGCAAGACATATTGCTACACTACTACTAATACTACTAGTTTTTCTTACAGCACAAGAAAATAAATATAAACCTTTAAACTACATTCATTTTTCCGGACATGAAATCTACATTTTGGCACTAATATTTTAATGGTTTTATTCCCAACGTGGACTAAAGTCTGAATTTTAGAAACACTACTCAAAGTATATTAATTTGATACAACATTTAGCACAGTTGCAGCTGAAAGAAGATCTTAAAGAGTTGAATCCAACTATATGAGAAATGAGGACCACATTAATGGCAAAACTTTGCAAAAATCTTGTCTGAAGGTAATAGTTACTGTGACATTCAATGCCTATGAATAAAGCACATAAAAGACACAGATTTTATAGTGGTACTCAATTTCTTTTAATCATGAGACATTCCTTTCTTTTCCTTAAATATCCCAGATAAGGCACTCAACTTCTCATCTCAATATATGTAGCAGCAGTTCTACTGGCCTGAGTCTTTAAATGCACAACAGTAATTCAGTTTCAGAGCACAGTTAGATATAAGAGCATTTGATGGCATAATTAAAAACCTATGTCAACTTTTATGTACAAGTGGGTAAAACTGAAGATGGAATTCTTTAGTCTTGAGAGCTTAACTTTGTAATATTAATGATATTTTTATATACATGTAAAGATGACAACTGACGGTCCAGTAAACCTGCACATATGCTCTGCTAGAATATATTCTACTTCTATTTTGGCATGCATTAGCCACTACACTGCTCTTAGTCAGCTAAATAAGACCACTGTAGATTATTGTGGCAATGTAACTAAATATGCACTTTATAAACCCAATTTGAAGTTATTTGAATTAATTTACATGTTACTTTTTGAGGAGATTTGGTCCTGTCATTCTAATTCCAAAATAAGGGTGAAAAAATGAATATGTTCTAAACAAAGTGTGGCTTTTGCTTTGATATAGAACAATAACTGAAATAGAGTTTTTCTTTCAATACCTTATCCATAATTTCTAAAAGCTCTGAATACAAAGTAAAACCACATGCTTGGTCTTCTCCAAGTGCAGGTGATCACATATCTCTACATGGGATTTTGTATAAACTTAAAGATTTCCACTGTATTACTCTGATCTTCACATAATATTTTACTGTATTGTTTCTAATCAAAAGATTTTAATAGTAGGGTCATATCATTTGAGAGAAATAAATCTTTTTCTAATACAAGTTCTTGCTTTCTGATGAGGAAAACTTGCATTTTTTTTCTGTCCCTTCCACCTGCTTCACTAAAACTGGGATGGAATATTTTGCCAATTTTATCAACATACTGAATACCTTTTGAGTTAATATATCCATCAGCATTCAATGCATAAAAAGTAATCTTTAGTACTTGCATTTTTATTTTAGATGCTTTACATTTGAAATCTTTACTTTTCATTGTGGTGCTCTGCAAGCTTGGCTAAACTAGCAAAATCCTTATGTTTTCTTTTTACTCACAGCAAATTGTTTTCCCTGCTAGTTGTCTTCTCCCTTGCCCACTTGGGAGATTGGATAAACAGAAACAATACCTCAGTCACCGCTACACATCATATCTAAACTTTCTGTGCTATAACTATGGCTTTAAAACATCACAGACACAAAACAGCACAGGATTTTCTAAGTGCAGACATCTGCAGAAAACCCATTAAGTTCAATCACTGGCCTACCGTGCAGGCATTAAAAAAAGAGTAGCCATCAATAAAGATGTTATTTAAATTCAATTTAACTTTGTTTTAGAGTCAAAGAAATAATCAATGCATTCTGTGTGCTAACCAAACAGAGATACCAGGGGCCAAGGTATTTATTAACTGTAAGAACAGTTCATTGATGGGTTTACTCTGAGCTGCTGTAGATCACAGTACCGGTCTCAGCAGACAAAACGTGCAACAAACTAATGGGTAGTTGGCCTAAAACATTTGCAGTGGAAATTCAGGAAGAGTTTTCTGGAGAAGTATATTCACTTGTGAATATGTTTTTAGAAAGAAAACAACCCAAACTACATAAAGCTTTTATGTACCATGTTTTAGTAGTTTTCAGTGCCTCTGGGAAAAAAATAAAACAGACCTATATTCACACTTGATTTTCATGTTCTAAAATTCTATTCTTCTCTTAAAAAACCAAGATACATTTAAAAAAAACCCTATATATATAAGAAAAGAGCAACAGCTAATAGTAAAATTCTAATATGTTTTAAATACAACTGTGCTTTTGAGAAGAACAGTTTGGTAAATTATCATCTTTCATCCTCATTGATACTAATGGGAAAAGAGGCCACTACTCATGCAGGCTGACTTCAATGGATAGACACCTTGTAAAAGCAAGAAATACAGTGATTCATAAAGGTTGCTAACCTGAATACACTGGCATGAGCTGTTTCATCATTAGAATACATTTTCATGAATCCAATGTCAAGAATTTTGCAAGAAAATGAATCTAATGCTATAGGTATTCTAGAACAATACAACAGACCTAGTAGAAGGAAATTTTAGTAGGACTCAATGCCCAGGGTTAAAAAATCTGTTTAGAAATATAGTAAAGCTAGTTGAATTTCAAGCAATCTGAGCTGTCTGCCAATGTATTTAAACCTTGTTTACGTACTTAATTTTAAAATCCAGTTCTTTTCATGTTATTTTAAATGTGGTGGAAAATTACATTATAGGTCACAGTGCTTCCTTAAGTGAGTTCTCTCACTCTTATGTTCCTGTCAGTTTGTGATGTGCTATGAATTAAGCCTTTATACCTCTTCAGCACAGTAGGCTGTAAATTAATAGGTGCAAAGAAAGCAATACAGTCCTGTGAATTAAGCATCAATTTACTGCTTCTGTACTTCTCACTTCATACACCACTTACATGCTGATGTTAATAGCTAAGTGGTCTCTGTGTCTTTACAGCTAGCACAGACAAGAGTTTGTATGATTTTAGTCACTGCTACTAGCATGAAGTACATTTACCACCATATTTATTTTAGGGTCAAAATCCTTGCAAAACCTTCAATGGATACAGGTACTAATATATATTTATATATATTATTTAGCATGAAACTACCACAACAGATAAGCAAGGCATTTTAGATATGTTTTCTTTAAATACAGGTCTAGGACAATCTTTGGCAAGACTTCCCTGTCACGTATGATCATAAACTAAATACATTTATTAACTGAGCCTTAAATAGGTTTGTCTTTGCAGCAGAACTCTACAATCTTATTTTTATCAGATTAAACACAAGATTAACAAATAACAGAAAGGAAAGCTGTGGTCCAAAAAGAAGAATGGGAAAATGTTCTGCTACACTTCTACCTGGAGCTCAGTAGCACTACATACCTGTTTCAGCTCTTGCCATCATAGTATGCATCAGTATCTGGGTAAAGACCACAGAATACAGATAGAGCTACCATGTATTTACCAGAAAAGAAGAGGGCAGGCCAGGCTTCACTGCTGTCCTACACAGCAAATGTCAGTGTACCAAAACAGTTCTGTCTGGGGGAAGAGGAAAGGAGATGAAAAGTGTCTGCAGGGTCCTTAGTGACAATGTTATTCCTGTGTGTTTAGGATGCTTTTGTTCACCCTGTGCCAGTGTGATGGCTGACTCAAGCACACCTCCCAGGCTCATTTGGGGTGTCACTCTGCAAAGGCTCTTCTGACCAAGAGCACCATATTCCCCTGACCTTCCAAAGCAGCCCAAAGCTGTATCCAGAACATTACCAAGTCTTTAAAATCTGTCATAGTATGCCTCAACATAGCCCATCAAAATTCTTTTCATGTTAGATTCATTCTTGTCTCCTAACTCCCCAGTTGAAAGCCCTTATTCCCTCCAACACCTCCTTTCTTCCATGTCAATGTCACCAACTCAGAGATCACATATAAATTTGGACATTACATTTCAGGTTATTTTTGAAACTACTGCTTGTACTCTTTGTCCTCTTCATCCTCTTCATTATGGTCATTTTAGCAATTAGAATCTGCATCATTGTAACTACCAGAACTCCTCTCCTTATAATATATACTGTAGCATTTAATATACACTTAAATAATAAACAAAAGCCTCACATATTTTTCTCTGTATCAAAACAATTTTTTAAAAAAATTGCCATATGGATGCAAAGGAAAAGGAAGAAAATGTCCAGGATGGTGGAAAGAGATGTATCCCTGTCTTAAGATATCAACTTCATTGCAGCTTTGCTTTCTTATCTATAGTCAGGTTTCATCTTCTCTCCAACAGAAGTGTTAGGGACGGGAAACTGTTCCCTACCTGTGTCATCTACTTTTTTTTTTTTTCCTTTCCATAGACTCCAAAGGTACTGAACAGTGTTCACTGTACTTTCTCAAGTCTGCTAGCAATTCACTTACAACTGTGGATAATTCATTTTTTCAAGTAGGTACTTGAATGCCTGCAGAAAATCCATTTTGGAACACGATGATTTTGATAAATACAGTCAAGTACAAGATATATCACTGATGATATCATCTTATTAATCCTTATTATGGGAAACTGTGGGAGTGAAGGAGCTGTTTATCTGCATATGTCTGAGTTTAGCAACTGCTATGAAAAAAAGGAACTGGCTATAGATACCAAATTAAAACATGCTATTTTCCCACTCAGGGAATTTTAAAAGACTTTTGAAAGCAATACTCTAAGAACTAGAGCACACCAGTTGTCTGTATGACATGTTTAGTATACATAGCTGGTATCCTATGCAAAACACTCTGTCAATTTTCTTTCTGAATTCCCTAATCCGTGAGTGGGATAATCCTTTCTGAGACTGTGCTTAACAACTCTGAGACCAGAAAGACATTCTCTCCAAGATTACAGAACTCCACAGGCACTCAAGTTCAGCACATTGTTTGCAAACTTTTGATACACCATTTTCACTATGACTATACAACATGGTTGACTTATGCTTAATCTATTAGAAACCAGGATCAATTATGAATTGTCCATGTTTGTTTGGGATAAGTTTTAAAAGATTTTAAGCTTAAACCATTGAACATGGCAGGAAATGCTGAAGGAGGATGCAGAAATATTCTGGACATGTTGGTAGGAGGGAAGGGAGCAGTGGAAGCATAGGTGTTGCCAACAGAAAACATCTGGGAGAAACCAGAATAGATAAGCACCAGTACCAAAGGCAGCAACTGACAGGATTCCGAAGCTAGGGAAAAGATGTATTCCACTGAGCCTTTTAAAGAGACACGGTGTTTGCCATATTTCTTATTTTGAGGATTTTTGTATCATTTATTCAGTTTGCAATACATAAATGGATACTATGTGTGCTGTAGCAAGAGTCTGAACAAGAAGAAATCTGTAAGAAAAAATGTATTTCATTAAACAAACTTGAACTCTAATCAGGTAAATAAACATATTATGAATTGAAAACACTTAATATTCTGCCAAAATCAATGAATTATTCAGTCTTAAAAATTTGTTCATACAGACACACATGCTACATTTGTCATTCACCTTAAAAGTATCTTTGTTCTTTCAATGTGTCTTGGGGGTTTGGAGCTGAATAATGTTCTATGTTAAATCAATTTAAAAAGTTTTTGTGTTACTGTATTTGATAGGTTGGGTTGACGTTCTAGATAGCATTAATGATATTTTCAAATGGGATATATTATGTGATTTTTTACCTGATAACTGAAAACTTTGCAACATGAAAGTCAATAGAAAGAATTTGAGAGTAACTATGCAACTTATTTTCCAACCAAAAAAACCAGAAATGTGGTTCATGGCAGGTCAGAGGGACAGGTTATCCAGTAGAAAAGCTTATACATATTGGACTCAATTTTCTAACCAAAACAGGCAATAGAGGAAAACCAGTTAACAGCTAAAGAAAGGTAGGAGCTTCCAAAAACTAGTAGACAGCACGAGAATCCTTTATGAGGAACTCCAAGACAAGTACATGGGTTTGCAGAGTTTCACTGGTGACAAAAAGAAAAATAAATAAAAATAAATAAATAAATAAAAATGAAATAAAAGGGATGGTGGTCACAATACCTCTAGAGAGCCTAAACCAAGAAGTCTAATAGTGTTCTCAAACGAAAAAGCCGGAATCTAAGTGCCTTCCTTTTGTTGCATGGCCATGGCATATGCTTTCTCACCTGATGTAGAATGAAATGAAAACTGCACCTTATATTGACATAGGTATGTCACGAGCCTTTTTCTTGTGTAGAACTACGTTATTGAAAGTGCAGCCACAAGCGACACATCTTTTCACAGTAAACCGATAGATGGTGCTCTTTAGCTGTCTAATTATGTAATTCTGAAATAAACATTCAGCTCATCCGTCTGGAACTACTGCCATACATGTCTAAAAAAGGTGATTTAGACCACTCCATTATCTCATGCATTACTTTGCTATAGACCTCTCACAATAAGGGTGGTAATTAAGATTAAGACAGATATCTATAAACAGGACAGGAAACATTCAGATCAAAATCCTACTATTTTGAATTATATTGAAGTGTTTGGACTGGTGCATTTATCTAATAAACAAAATAGTTTGCAGCTGTTATAAGAATTATTCATTACCATAGAAAGAAGAAGTGAGTTTCATATGACTCCAGGTACTTATGTCAAATTGTATGCCAAGATTATAGCAATTCATTATTGCTGCTTCCAAATCACTCTCACATCCACATACATTTTTATGGCCTTTCACCAGAATATTGAGGTGATTTATAAGGAAGTCAGAATAATCTTGAAGGTATTTTTAAATAGTATTAGGAAATTAATTTAGACTAAAAAGTATGAAGTGTAGTTCATTCTTCTGCATTGGCAAATACTGACAAAAATGTGAACGATAATAATTTTGGGTTTATAAAGAAGCATCGTAAGCTAAAATTAGTATTATAAGGTAAAAGAAGGAAAAAATTTTGAACAAAACTTGCTCTATATTAAGCTTCCAAGTTAAAAAATAATAATTACAGAATTATTCTTAGTATCATAATAATTTTTCATGCACAATGTAACCTTCTAAGATAATCTGAAGATATTGTAAAAATGGCAAAGCCACATTTACCTGAAAAAGCCTGAGTTGGGCCCATCTATGCCTATGTGAATTGCCCAGCTTTTCCTAACATGCAAACAATAATAAAAAAAGTGGAGCTAAGTGAACATCTTCAAGAAGGTTTACAAACCTTCTTTGTAAAGCATATAACTAATATCATATGTTTAATATTACTATTATATACGAATAAGACAAATAATCTATATAATTGCTATAATATTAAATCTCTTATATACATATTTTATAGATACATCAGATTACCTCAGCATTTAGATTCTATTTGTTCTAGCATTTCCATTGTTTAACTTAAAAAGGTCCATCCAGTTTTTACTGCAATTATGCCAAAACTGCTTCTAACCTTGTGGATATGTTTGGAGAGGATAATCCAGACCTATTGCATCATACACTCATTAAAGAACTATCTTTTTATATTTTTATTTTCTTCATTCTTATTTTCTTCGTTCTTTCTCTCTTTCTAGCTTTTACAGTGCTCATATGTGTCTCTCTATGTCCTTCACTAGGATAATATTTGGCTTTTTTTATAAAAAATATTCCTTTAAGTTAAAAAAAAATCATAATTAGCAGACTGTATTAATGGAATATCTTTCTGTTAATACAGAATAATGTATAAAGCTGTTGATAAGATGCCAGATACAGTAAAAGGGAGCAATTAGGAAAAACTCCTATTTTAAGATGATACACCTCTAGACCATTAGTTTTAAGTATGGAACAACTTCACATTTAAACACACAGCTGATTTTAGTAGATTACATCATGCACTACATTTAGCATGGCTCTAATGTCACTCGGATGCTAAGCAGGGTCAGCCCTGGTTAGTACTGGGTGCTGTAGACAGTCCTGAGGACTTCATTGTCACTGTCCGAGCTCGCTCAGCTGTGGCAAATGGACCTTAGGACTTAAACAGTGGGGCCAGTTCTGCACACGCTGTGCCTCACCTAAAAAATCCACTGCGCAGGCTGAGAGGGCACACCCATGTGGGGAGAGCCCTTCCCCAGATCTTCGTTCCCGAAGTCTGGCCATACAATACAATGTCACTATGGTAACTGTTCTGGCTTAAATATAGCTGAATGTGTTGCTTCACTCCAAATTATCCAATCATCCTTTAAACATTTCTTACAAAACTCCCCATAGTGTCTCCAAACTTTCATCGGTGATCCTGTACTAATCCTGATACTATCCTGTATCAGTGATACCAGTAGTGTTTAATATTTGCCAATGACATGGACAGTGGGATCAAGTGAACTCTCCACAAGTTCGCTGATGACACCAAGATGTGATGAGGTTGACACAAATGATGGATGGGATGCCATCCAGAGGTACCTGGACAAGCTTGAGAAGTGGGCCCGTGGGAAACTCCTAAGGTTCAACAAGGCCAAGTGCAAGGTGCTGCACCAGGATCCAGGCAATCCCTGGTATCACCACAGGCTGGGGGATGAACAGAGGGACTTGGGAATGCTGGTGGATGTGATGCTGGCAGTGTGAACTTGCAGCCCAGGAAGCCAATCTTATGCAGCAGAGGTGAGTCTGTCCCCCTACTCTGCTCTCATGAGATCCCATTTGAAGTGCTGTGTCCAGCTCTGCTTCAGCACAGGAAAGACAGAGCGAGTCTGGAGGAGGGTCGCAAAAGGAATCACAGGACTTGAACATCTCTCCTCTGAGGAAAGGCTGAGAGAGGTTTCTCAGTGTGAAGAAGTGAAGGTTCTGTGGAGACCTTATTGCAACTTTCCAGTACTTAAAAAAGGCTCATAAGAAAGATTGGGACAACTTTTTTAGCAGACCCTGTTGCGACTGGACAAGGGGTAGTGTTTTTAAACTAAAGGAGGGTAGATTTAGACTACATATAAAGAAGACATTTTTTACAATGAGGGTGGTGAAATCCTGGCATAGGTTGCCCAGAGAGGTAGTAGGTACCCCGTATCCATGGAAACATTCAAGGTCAGGTTAGATGAGGCTCTGAGCAACCTGATCTAGTTAAAGATGTCCTTACTCATTGCAGAGCAGTATGACCAGATGACCTCCAGAGATTTCTTCCAAACCAAACTATATTATGATTCTATGATCTTGGAAACTTATAAAAAATCTCTAGGTTTTAACGATCAGACTTCAGTATTATTAAGAAAATAAAATCTCCAGTTCCAAAAAAACAAATATCACGGGAAACAAGAAATGTTGAGAATTGTAGGAGAAATAACATACATATAATAAGATACTTATTATATCTCTGATTTCCAGTGTAACACTGATTATATTATTATATGAGATCAATACAGAATATGTCTCCACTGCTTTATGCTCATATTTTTCTACCACATATATTACCAGAAATCTTTGGGAGAACAGATATGTTTGTGTGACTGTCTGTAAATGTAAAGTTATACCTGTATTTCCATGTTTATGGTTCAGTAATAGACTGATTTCTTGCAACAAAAGCACAGGTATGTTGTTAGGTGTCTTAGAGACTCCTACACAAAACCAAATGGACACACTTTCATGTTTTGCAGAAAAATTGCATTAGTTCTTCTGCTTCCAGGTTTTGGTTTCTGGTTCTTAGAACCCCTAAGAAGAAAACTTCGGCATTCATGATTGTTGTGCATGTGCCTATGTGAGAAAGAGGCAACAGGATTCTCACATGTTGTGCTTCAGATAGTCAGATATGAGCACTTAATTAGACAGAAAGCTGCTTCACTGATCAGATGCTACCTAGAACTTCACAGTTATTAATATATTGCACTGTCTAGCCTGTTGTGACATCAAAAAAATAGTGAGATTGCTTCCTATCTCCAGAAAGGCATTCTGAAGATAATAACCATCAGTCATCTGTGAACAGATCTGCATTTTTTTCTAGGCTACATTTTATAGCAATGGTGAATATGTCAAGCACAGGACACTCTCAGAGATGAAAAGAATGAAAAACCTGCATATGTAGCCTGCAGAGAAATCACAATACAAACTTCTGCAATTTAATCCATTCCCATAGACAGAACTATTGTCTTTTACTCAGTATGGAGAATGTAGGTTTAGTATTATATTTACTAAGCCCTAATATTGCTAAGCAAACAGTTTTAACATCAGCTAATAATACTTGCATACATGATTGCATGTAGGAAGATTGAATTAGATCCTGTTTAGAATAAGATGGTATCTATTAGATGTCTATATATCCCTGTTTTACTGTGAGACTGCCTTTTGCTCACTACTTTCATTGTTGGAGTATAATATCATTATAAGCCATTGAGGACACAAAATCAGAAAATGTTCTTATACCAAGCTCAAAAGTGTAACATCAACAAATGCTCACTGATAAGCTACCTTACAAATATAGCTCTTGAAGAGGGAGGAAAATAAGAGGAAACATTAGGATGTGGAAAGAAACAGAAGAAAAACTACTTCTTCTTTTTTTTTTTTTTTTTTTTTTTTTTTTTTACTTCTGAAAGATGAAGGGGTCCAAAGGAAATGCATAAAAATGGTCATTACTAACATTACTAACAAGTAGAAAATATCTTAAATGGCCTCTAATATCTTTCCAAAATAGGCAGCAAAAAAAGAAAATAAAGTGACATCTTTACAAGATCTCTGACTTACCATATTGATGGTGCGTCTGTTCCACTGATCTCTAAGAAGTCATATCCTTCCTCTAACTGAAAGTCGGTAAAGACCAAAGCAATGGTATCTCCTGGTTCAGCCAATATGGTCCAGGTGCAATCAGCATTATTTTCATACTCAGAAGGGAAGTGAGGACTTGAAATAGTTCCACTTGTCCCACGTAGTGTCCCTCCACAAGCTCCTTCAGCTGATGAACAGAATATCAATTAATAGAGAAGCTGCCCTTTAAACAAGTGAAGCATCATCCTTGCTTCTGCCATAGGAAACCCCGCTCTTCTCTTTGCATCGAGTACCCATAAACATAAGCACACACAGAAACAAAATATTATCCAGGTGAATGGAATGGAACATTTTCTGGCCTTTAAGCTGCAGAGGGTTTTGGTTTGGATTTTTTAACTTTTTTCCTTCTTGATGCCACTTTAGCAGCAGGCCAAATAAGAATGAAGGTTAGCAGAGACACCTAGTACGGGCTGATATGGAGAATCTGGCTCTGTGTAAGTGTGCACAGAATAAGCCTAAGAAAGAACTGGGCACAAAATCACAGCAATAGTTATTCTCTCTGTGATACAAATTTAAAAACATTGAACATTTCTTTCTAAAGACTTCTCTCACTCATTTCTTATAGCTATACAGAACCGCAGAAAAAAACATTCTGATAAAAAATATTCTTCCTAAACTAGGAAGCATTAATAAATCCATGCTATGCTTTCTCAGTTTTTTTTTTGTTCTGAATCAGGATGTTTACACATGGTAAATGAGCACAGAAGGCTTTGTTGCCAGATGGATCTTCCAAGGTTCATGCATCATCAGTTAATAATATATATTTTTAATGGTTATTAACAAAATTTTAAAAAATACATAGTATAGAAATTTCCTGCTAAGCTTTGAATGTTGTTTAATATTTTGCTGAAGTATTTACCAAACTTCTTGTAACCTTCCTAGTTCAGCAAGATTTCATTGGAAGCTTTAAAAATATGCTGATCTTTAGTAGTACTTGGTATTAGAACATATAATGAAAAACCCCCAAGAAAATATGTCACACATAGAATTCATTGGCATAAGAAATTAAAAATTCATCAAGTGACTATGAAAGCTAAAGCAGTAGTAATTAAAAATATTTCTGCATAGGTGAATGATCAGAAGTATTTATCTGTTTTATCATGTTTAGTTACTAATATTACCACAATATGCATACTATAAGTGTATGTGGAGATGTGAAAACAAAGAACTTAGTTTAATTAGGATAATTAATGAATAGCTAATTAAACAACAGAGGGGTAGAAGTAGATCGCTCTTCTCGATCACAACTGAAAGCCTGTCAGTGAAAGTGAATTTTAAAGGAAGATTTGAAGGAAAAAGGATTCATGTGAATCAAAGGAAGAAAACTGTGGCTAGCCATTAAAAAAGGAGACTTAAAAGAGGATAAACAGCTAATAAGTGACTGAAATAAAAGGAAGAACTGGGAGAAAGGCAGAAACAATATTTTTTTAAATAATCTATGGACCATTAATTTGACTAAAAAGAAGACAAAGCTGCTAAAGGGTTCAAACAGGTATCTTACTCTTCCACATGCAAAGTAAATTTTGACATACAGAAATGTAACATAACCTTGGCTACCAAAGCCTTATTGATTTCATTTCTTGAAACACAAACTTTTTAAGAGAAGAGCAGGTATTTTGAATAAATTCCATATCTTACTTTCTAGACGCTGATATTTATGTGTTCTTTGTTTTTTATTATTATTTAAATGGAGGATTAGGGGTGAAATAGATCTACTCTCATATGAAATTTCTTTCTGTTGGTGAAATCAGGCCATTTCTGTGATTCCTTGCTCAATTTCTGGCTTTTTATATAGTGCATATTGAAAGGGCCATTATGCTTCTGAGGAATGAAAGGGGAAAGGACATGGAAATTAAAGAACCAGGGATAAAGCTGAGGATAAGAGTCAAATTTCCTGGTGCATAATATATGCAAGGATTAAAATAATTTGAAAACTACTGTAAGTCTATAATAAATCAGTAAGGAGATTCAAAGCTTGTTATCCACTGATATCTTGAATGACTCCTTTTTCACGTTTTTTGTCGTTGTGGTGGGTTTCTTTGTTTTTTAATTGAATAGGTTTCTAGTGTTTCATTTTATACGATCATCCACCCCAGCAAAAAAAAAAAAAAAAAAAAACAACCAAAAAACAACAAATTAGCTTCATGCATCCTGTGCCACTACCTTTAAGTTTCAGCTAGTAGCTCTTAACAGTTCTACCTGTATTCTTAAAAGCCAGCAAGCAGATTTTCCCACCCAGGGTAACCAGCAAGATATGCAAAATCCTAAGTCAGCCGTAACATTTTGGTACTAGCTGCTGCTGTTCAATTTTGTTATGACAGCATTCTCAATTACACCATCTCCCACTGTGCTTATACTGACATTAAGTAACATGCTAGTGGTAATTACAATACTACTCACTGTTCCTGCTGCAGAGCCCTTGAATAAGCTTTGAGCTCTGAAGTTCTGAATTTTGCAGCTGACATGTAGTTTATTATTTCTGGCAGTCACGTGCAAAAATCTAAATTTATACACTATGCATTACCAATGAGAGCCAAATGAACTCAGACTATTACAGATATCTGCCCAGAGGGATGCATAGCTTTTTAATATATTCAAAAAACCATTTTGCAGATGTTTGCAAGAAACCAAGTTGGCACAGAAATGGAAAGGAAACATTAGTCAGGTAGGTAAGACAACAGAAACCATCTAGAATGAGAGAGTTAGTATTTTTTCTCTGACATGTGTGGATATGCAAGGGAAGACTCTAGCAGAAACACCTGTTTGTTGGTTTTCTGTTTTTTGGTTTGTTTGTTTTTTTTTTTTTTTCTCTGATATATTTCCCATGTTCCAGGAGCCTATGTTTTGGGAATTTCCTTCACCATAAGAGACACAGGCCAGGGCAAACACACTGTTAAATACTAAAGCATAATACATTGCCTAAGAGTAAGCACAGGCAGGCAGGATGTAGTCACACTGCTCAGAGTGTAGGTAACAAACTGTCTGGACTCAGGCTGTGTTCACTAGCTGGTCCCAGAGCTAGCTGGCCTCCTTGGACTAACCGTCGTTTTTGACCATGGCCTTCTCTAAGTTGTGCTTTTGAAAGACCTAGAACAGTGATCAGGAATCTTAATGCATCACTGTGCTTGGAGTAATTTGACAGCAGATAGTGCCTGAGGCTTTGTGAATTCAAATTCTATGTGATTCACAAATTGCATTTTAAAATGTGCTAGTAATTAATTCCAAACACTTATGGTTATTTTCAAGTTGTAAGCAACTGCACAAAGTGCTGTTTGTATCATCATAAATGACTACTTCAAGTATAAAGCTACAAACATTTGGATCTCTCAGTAGTCAGAAATTAAGTGCTCTGAATTTAGAGAATATGCATTTCATATAAAGTACACATGCAAAACATATGGCTGGCACCACTTGACAAAAAATATGTATACTGTATAGATGTGTAGCTTACATAAAACAGATAAACATATCCATCAAGTTTATATATACAAAAAAATCAAAATTACCACTGAGGAACCATGGCAATCAATGAAAAACCTTTAACTTTTCTTCAAACTAGAAAGAGTAATTTCACCAAAAATAATAATCTGACAGTTTTGGCAAACTGTGTTTTGCGTAAATGAGATTTCGCTACAAGTGAGATGCAAGCCTTGCTAAGCCTATAGCCAAGGATAAGGTAAGAACAAACCAGTATGTTTAGAAAACTTCCTTTCTTTTGAATGTTCAATCATTTTTATAGGACTTTCCTCTTCTCACCAAACAAATGCTTCCCAGAGGGCAATATTCTGTATTCTATATGCCTTTTTTAAATATAAAAAATAAAAAAATGTAGTGTTTGTTGCATAATAACAAAAAAAACCCCAATAAACTCAAACCTTAAAACTCATCTAACCTTTCTAAATTAGTTTAGAATGTGAATGTAAATGACTGGAATTGGCTATTCTACCTTATACTGAAAGGGTCTCACATGAAAGATCATATTATTACATTACTCTTGCAACATAGCTGACAAAAACATACTTGTGACTTAAAGTACAAAATTCATAGTAATAAAGGTTTTTTTCTTATGTCATTAGTAGTCACTTCCTTACCTCTTTATTACTAGCAACAGAATAGATGCAATTAAAATCTTTAGGGAGATTTTATAAATTGTCATCAAGTGACATATTGTCATCTTCAGTCATATTTTATAGGTCTTATCAATTAAAGAAAATTGCAGCTTTAGAGGCTTCTAAATAAACCATGAGCCATAAGCTATTTATCATGCATTATTAAAAGTATTACTAAAATAGTCCTTTCTTTATTGAGAGTGGAGACCAGTTCCATGGAGAGAGATCTGGGGGTGCTGGTCGATGGCAGGTTGCATATGAGCCAGCAGTGCCCTGGCAGCCAGGAGGGCCAACCATGTCCGGGGTGGGGGTGGGGCAGCAGGCAAAGCATCGCCAGCCAGGCAAAGGAGGGGATTGTCCCACTCTACACACCTCTGGTATGGCCCCACCTCAGGTACTGTGTGCAGTTTTGGATGTCTCAATGTAAGAAGGATGTCAAACTATTACAGTATGTTCAGATGAGGTTTCAAGGGCCAGACTTAGGAGGAGAGGCTGAGGCCACTTGGCTTGGTCAGCATGGAAAAGGCTGAGGGATGACCTTATCACAGTCTATAACTTACTCAAGGCAAGCAGCAGAGAGGGAGATGCTCATCTCCTCTCCCTGGTGACCAGAAATGGGACATAAGGGAACAGAACAAAGCTGTGTCAGAGCTCCCACTGGACATTAGGAATCGGTTCTTCACTGAGAGGGTGGTCAGTGTCTGGAACAGGGAAATGGTCATGGCATCAAGCCTCTCAGAGTTCAAGGGGCATATGGGTGATAGTCTCAGTCATATGGTTTAATTTTAGGTAGTTCAGTAAGGACCACGGAGTTGGACTCATGGGTCCCTTCCAACTTAAGACATTCTATGGTTCTGTGATTTATTCAATATTTTATTAAATGGCATTTTTCTGTAGTTCATTTGTGAAAAAGTAGATAATTGTACCTCATCTAATAAAATTCTTTAGTACAGAGAAGACATCTCAAATAATAATGAATGATTACTTTCCTAATCACATGTTTTGTGTTCTGGAAACTGTTAATATGAGGAGTTAAACGACTTTTTTAAAATAGGACTTTAAAATTACCTTTTAAAAGGTCTTACTGACAAAAATCTAAAAACAGGCCATGTATATCAATGACAAGTTTAAAAATAAATTTTACCATGTCCATGCCAACTGTCAAGTTGCTAAACTCCCAGATTCATTCTGACCAAAACCATCACAAAGTGTTACAATGATGTAGCATTACCATTACACATTCATTGACAACTCATTTACCTTATTTAGTTCTAACAGCCAGCCAGCTCTTTAACCATAAAAATATACACCTCTACTTGCTTATCATCCTTACTATTTCAGATTTTTACAGACTTTATTTTGAATAGGTTAAAGTCAACACCTGTTCTTCTTTTCTGTGTTATGAAAAATCAAAACTTAGCAGTTGTTTGTTTTTTTTCCTTATCATCACTTGAATCTAGATGTACTGCATCCCAGAGAAGTGCTCTAATTGGTTTGCCTCCCTTTCTCAATTTCTTCTATTGCTGTTGATCAACTTCACATAAATTATATACTCATTAGACCATGCATCTAAGATTAATTTTATTTCTCTCTCCACGGTTGTCAAAGGACACTTCAAAATAATTTGGATTGCTCTCCAAGTAGAATGGTTTTGGGTTTTTTGTGGATTTGTGGTTTTTTTGTTTTTTTAAATTTCAGAAATTATTGTGGTTTAGGAAAACAGTGTCTATTGCACATCTATTAAGTAATCAGATTTCTCACATCAAGTTAATAGTGTGGACAAAATAGAAACACACAAATTGTTGCAGTTTGTTTAGGGATCTGTGGGTGACCATTGCAGCTGAAGAGAATTAATTTTTATCCTTGAGATTTCAGTGAGCTTGATCTAAATAGACCCCAGTAGAGTCATCCTATAGTTATGGGCCCTGATAGTATTGGACTCAGATGAGTAGCCTTGTACTGGTCGTTTTTAATCCATAAATATTGTGCTTAATTTAGTAACCTTTAATTATTTATTCGATCGTATCAATTTGTTTATTACAAAGACCTATTTCTGCTCCATTCACTTTGGACAGGATATCTGATCTCTGTGTCAACAAAGTTATAAATGTCAAATAATACAGAAATAGTGATGAACTAATTATTTGCTAAGCTGGCACAAAAGTTCATTTATTTACTGATAGTTTGTACTTGAGCAAACTTAAAATCAAAACTCCAGCTCTGCCACATTTTTTATGCAAAAACTTGGGTTTCATTTAAAAAGTTCAAAAATCAGTCAGCAGTAATCTCATACTCCCCCTCCCACAGAAATAAAAAGATCAGTCTTCTGGATATCTTGTAAATGTTATCTTCTTTTTCAATTAAGTATCCTAAGCTGTTTTCCAGTGATATGATTATCCTTCACTTGAGAGTATATTTTTAATGCTGATAATGATCCCTTAAAGCAACAGTCTATGATAAATTAATAGTAAAGTCTTAATTTTAAAGCAAAAAGAGAAAATTTTTTGAGAGCACATTAACAACTCTTGCAAATTTCACATTTTTTTTAATAATTAGGAAAGTTAATCCAGTTATTCCCAGAAGTCTATGTGCAGTTATCAAATCCTTTATCTTTTTATGAATGCCCTGAGGTTTGTTTTTCATTTTTAGTAAATTAATCTTGCTCTGATGTTAACTGTGCTTATGTTCCTAATGGTCAGACTGAAGTTTTGGGGTTTATTCTTTAACATTACTGTATCATTCTGAATATCTCTGCTATGTTTTCATTGTACAATGCATCTCATTTTTTCACTTGTTTCCATCTTCCAGGCACCTTATTTCAAGCTTTGACCTGGCATCTTTTCATTTTCTTACCAGGTGGCTCCATACCTACTGACACACATTAAAACAAGAACATCTAAACACAAATATATTTATGTTTAAATATATATATATACATACACACACATAGAGATGTAAGAATGAACACTTGTAGCTATGTCTGTATCTCCAGTGGGTGTGATCTAGTTGGTCCTGCATTACTGTGTAAGAAATTATAAAGTATATTCTATGTGCTTTTTTTGAAACACTTCTCTGACTTCTTATTTGGCTATTCATAATGAAGTTTTTTCCAAATTTCATTTAAATTTAAAGACTGCACCAATTCAGATTATTCTAAAAGAGAACAAAATTGCTCAGACAATCGGCCACGTCAATCTGAAAATTAGCTTTGGGGAAACATTCTCGTCATTTCATGTAACATCAGTAAGCAGAATTATTGGGAAGTTTTCTTTCCTTTGATTTTTGTTTTGGTTTGGTTTGTTGGTTTTTGGGGGGTTTTTTGTTTCTTTTTAATGAGAAACACGGACAAATGATGGGATCAGAACATTTTTTTTCTTCTCCTTAAACTTATAAAAGTATTTGTCTAAACCTCAGAGGCTGAGAAGAAATGACATCAGAGAATTACTTGCTACCTTAGAAGGTATGAATAATATCAAAAACATCAATTTCTCTCTGTTTTAAATATATCAACTCTGAATCTCTGTATTCAGTTTATTTTACTCTACAATGAATCATAAACTCTTCTTCCTTTCTCCTTTTTTCTAGGAATACCTTTTCTATTTTATATACATACATACATACTTACATATATAATCTTTTTTTTTCACTAAAATGTTTATCCAATAATATTTCTTAAATCTGAAACCTGACTAATTGTTAGTTTATCCTTTCGGACCTTTCTGACATATGATCTCTTTTACTGGTTTGTCTTCTTTATTTTCCCTCCAATAATTGGATGTCTTTTTAATGATAATATATTACATGTTCTTCCCTTCACAGCTATTTTCATTGTGAGAAAAAGCTTACCATTGTAATTCACTAATCCAATTTGTATTCCTAATGTTATCTTCATAAAAATCTCGACTCATGCAACTATAATCAACTAGGGATTCTCAAAATTACTGAGAATTGAGAACCTAATTATACAAAGTTCATTTAGAAGTAGTCACATATCATAAATCAGCTATTAGTGGAACTACTGAAGAGAATGAAATTAACTTTCAAAATGTTTCAGACTTGTACTGCACAGTATTTCAACCTCAAGACAAAGAAGGCAAATGTTTTTGGTGACACTATTATGGTAGCTGCATTTGAGACAGCAAAGACCTTTTTAATCATTAGGGAAAAAAACACAAAAGAACAGGATTTAGGTGGGCAATTGATTCTCTGAATATTTTTGTAAGCTACCTATACAGCTTTTTTGTAGCAACTCAAAGTAATTTCTTCTTATCTTATAATAGCAGAAAAGTCCATAGTGGTTCTTATTTATCATATGAAAAAAAAACAGGACTAAGTTCTAAAAAGTACCCTGTCTTTCAGGATTTAACTTTGAACTTTTTTTCTGGGGGCTGTTTTCTATTTTGGTGAATCTGTGGTTTTTTATTGAAAGAAAACAGAAAACAAAAAAAAAAAAAAAAAAAAACCCAAAAAAAATGTCTTTACAGTCAAATTCTATAAATTTTCTTAAAATGGCAAGGACTGTTCACTTGATTTATGTTCAGAGCTCAGTCTAAACCATCAATGAGTCTGTAGCACAGTTCAGCTCTAACACTCTCACTATAGTTTAAGAAGCAAACTTCTGAAACTGAGCAGCAGTTGGAGAAACAAAATGGCAGATACAAGAGTCAATGCTGTCTACATCTTTCTGGAGGTTTAGTAATTCCCCAGGAATTCTTATAGCAAAAACAGTAATTGTACAGTTAGACAATGCATAAATTATTGGACATCAGATTCTTAGTGCTTCTGAAATTATTAAGCAACAGAACTGCAGAAAATAGTAATTATTTCTGCATCAGCACAATGATGCAGAAACATCACAGGTAACAAGGCTGTTATGATCGTTTTTAGTGTATCAACCTTGTAGTTTATTTAACTCTGTTATATTATCTTGCATGTATGCCATGAAATTAGCTTATGATGACAAGAAAGAATACGATCGGGAAACAAAACTGTAACAAAAGACACTTTCATGGAAAAGATCAAGGTTCTTAGAGGAACAATAGGGGAACATTTCTCGCTTGAAGACATAGTGAATGGAAAGGGCTACCGCATGGCATATGTTCCTGACTGATAAAATGAAATAAAATAAGGAACATCTAAAATCTCTGATCAAATCCACATTCCACACAAACTCTAAAAATCCACTGAGGGAATGGCTGAGCTCACATAAATCATTAACTTTTCTATTATGGTTCTCATGTCTTGACAATGTATACAGAATTATTTGGATTTCATGTAAGTTCTACAGGAGTTTTAGGACCCCACTTGATTTTTTATTATTAGGTTCAATTCACAGAGTTACTAATTATGAACAAAATTGCAGTCCTGAAAAGATATTTGGATGCAGCAAACATTGCTAAAACTGGCAGTATCTCCAGAAATATAACAAATATTTAATAGATACTGACAATACCATGAAATTATGACATGTATATTTTTCTGAAACCTGTTTACTACCTGTTATTACAAGGACAAAAAACCCAAAACAACAATATCTAAGATCAAACCTTGAATGGTTCAAAAATTTTTTTCTTTCTGGTTTAAAACACGAGTTAATGAACATGACCAAAATCTCTGTTGGATTTTAATTATTAACCCTTGTAATTTTTTTGGAGCACAGAAAATTAAAAAAATATTTCTTTGTTGTTAAGAATTACATTATAAGACCCTTCAGGCACAAGTAACCTTTACAAATTATTACTTCCCTTTGTTGGTCATCCATATGGGTACAAATAATACTGCCAAGGGAGAATGTGAGCAGTGAAGTGTGTCCACAGAGCATGAGATCAGCGTGAAGAGCACAGGAGATGGAAGGGGTTCTCCTTAATATGAGGGGAAATGATCGGGTAGGAGTACCAGATTCCTGCAGACAGCACTTGACTAAGAAGCTGGTGCTGGGAAACAAGGCTTTGACCTCTTTGATCACAGACTTCTCTTCAAGAAATGAGTACAGGAAGGGAAACATGGGATCTGCCTGGCTGAACAGGGCAACAGTCTTGCTGACGGAGTGAAGAGAGCTCTAAAACTAAGTTTGTTGGGGGAATGGGCAAAAACCTAAAGGCAAGTGAGAGAACAGGCCCAGGGAAGAACACATGGGACAGGACAATGAATGTTTCTCTTCCACCCTCTCAGAAAGCAACCTGACTGAAAACCCAGTCGTAATGCTTGTACTTAAAAATGTGCTGCATGGAAACCACACTGAACAAACTGGAAGTGCATATACAGTCACAGAACTGTGGTGTTATTAAGATCAGAGATTTAGTGGGACAATTCATCTGACTGCAGGGCTGCATGGATAGCCAGGGTCTTAGGAAATGCAGGAAGAAAACAGCTGGCTGCACCCTACACAAAGCAGGATCTTGAATTAACAGAGCTCTCTCTGATCCACTACAAACTCTTGAGCTCCTGTGGGCCAGAATGAGAAGGGAAGATTAAGAGAGAGCTTATCATGGTGAATATCTGCTACAGACCATCTGATCACGCAGTGGTTGAAAACTTTAAAGTACTAGAAGTTTCACAGACAAGAGTCTGGTTATCATCGGAGATTTTAACAACCCCAACACCTCTGTGGATGACAGCATAGCAGAGTGGTGCATTAGATTTCTGAGGTCACTGGGAATAATTTTATTAATGCAGGCACTGGAAAGGCCAACTAGGTTTAGCAGCAAAAAGCCATTCAAATAAGTGATATCCAACAGAAGTTTTGGTCACAATAAGCATTAGCAGAAGATCTGGAGGAAAGTGAAGAAGGTAAGTTACATAATCAATTCCTTGGACTTCAGCCAAGCAGATTTCAACTTATTTGCAAAGTAGTAAACAAGATCTCATTGTCTGATGTCTTGAAGGGCTAGGGGGCCCAGCAAAGCTTGTTTGACTTCAGGGGCATCTTTCTTAAAGCTCAAGAATGATGCATCTATTTATGTATGTATATGTAGGCATAGCAGGAGACTGCTGGGGCTGAGCAGGACATTCCTGACTGATTTCTTTACACTGAAATGTGAAAAAAAAAAAAAAATAATATAACCCAAAACAGTGTCTGACATGTGAAAACAGGGACAAGCTACTTGAAAGGCATATAGAATCATAGAATTACTAAGAAATAGAATCACTTTAAGATCAATTTCAATTGCCAACCTAGCACCACTGCCATGTTCACCATTAAATCATGTTGCTCAGGAATGCAGAGATCAAAGGAGGATGAACGAAGCTCAAATGAAGTGAAACTGGTAACGAACAGGAAGAGCAGTCATTCTAGAAACCGTTCTATAGGTAGATCAACAACCAAAGTAAATTGAAGGACATGGTGGCCTGCTGCATCAATGGGATAAATGACCTTGGGATGATAACATAGAAAAGACTGAGGCATTCAACGTTCCCTTTGCATCTCTCTTCATTTGGCTGCCCTCAGGCTTCCCAATTCTCAATAAAATTGAGAAGTTTTATGAAGAAAAGTACTTAGCCACAGCACAAGAGGGACAATACAAGGAATTATAGAAATAAACAGGATATGTGCAAGCTCATGGTACTTCACTGCATGTACCTAGGGGTTCATGGTGTGCCACAGTGAGAGGCTGCACTGTATCATCTTTGAAAGGTTGTGAAAATCCAAGGGTGATTCTCCATGACCAGAAGATTTCATTTTTTATTTTTCATTTAAAAAACCCACACATGGATCTTAGAAGCTATCTGTCAAGTTTACCTCAGACCTCCAGAAAATTATGGTGAAAGTGTTTATGAAAACCATCCACAAGCACACAAAGGACCAAAAGGTGAACAGGACAGCCAGTCTTTGCCAATATAGATAATTCTCAACTATCTCACTTCTTTCTTTTATGAAAGGATTGAGCTTGATAATGTATCCATGCTGGTGTAAATACTGGTATTTTTGGTCTGTGTTTTGCCCAGCCACCTGTGGGAAATTATTTTTTCCTTGACAAGTTATGGGAAAAACTGTAAACTGGAATTAATTGGGCTCACACAACTGGTTAGCATGCAGCCAAGGGCACTTGAAGGAAAAAGGAAGGATGAGGAGGATGAAGAAACGCCCCCAGATGCATTTCATTGAGACCCTCTGGAATGGACTGTGCAGGCACAAGGAATTTCCAATGCTCTTGCACCTGCACAGAGAGAGACCACTTACAAAAAAGGGGGAAGGGCCAGGGACCTCTACCTGGAGGGTGATGGCCATGCCCACCTAGGTAGATGTCCCCCATGGCAAATAGATAAAAGGTGGGTGGCTTGTCCTCGGGGGTGTGGGGTGGGGGCTCACTACCCATGAACGGACCACGTTGTCATGGTGGGGATGCCTGCCAGCGGGCCAGCCTCTAAGGATACTGCCTCTACCTTGGGAGGATTGCGCATTCTCAAGTTGGTAAGACAAAACTGTGTAAGTAACACCTGGAAGGGTTCTTACATGGGGCGTGGGTTTCTTTCTCTCTCTCTCCCTTGCTCTCCCCCTCCCTCGTTCGGGGTTTCCATCTTTACTTGGCGACCTTTTGTAATAAAATACTGTTTAAGTTACATTTACAATGGTGTTTGAGTTTCAGTTCTCACATGCTTTTCGAACCATCCCTGTAACAGATGTCAATGAAGTTTTCACAACACAGTTTTCCACTATGTCTTTGTAGACAAACTGAGGGCATACAAACTGGATGGATAGACTAATATATGAGTGGAAAATGTGTGGACCATCAGGCTGAGACATCAGGGGTCAATTGTTTAAAGCCTGAAGATTTAAATTGGGGTTGAGTTTATATAATACATTCACCAGTCTGGAGAATGGGATTGAATACACCCTGACAATGTTTGCAGATGGCACCCTGAAGGGCAGGACTGCCATTCGGACAGATTTTTATGACAGCATTTGACAAGATGGAAGAATGACAGAATTCTCATGAAATTCCAAAACAGAAATGCAAAGTCCTATACCTGAAACAGCATCATCCCATGCGAAAATTATTTGTTAAGTGGTAGCTCTAACAAAAAGGAACTGAAATCCTGGTGAAACACAAGATGAGTCTGAGTCAATACTTCTGCAGTATTGAAAGCTTATCTCATATTGGGTTGCATGAGTAAGAGCATAGCCAGTAGCTAAAGAGAGAAGGTTAGAGTACATCTGCTTGACACTCAGGAGGCCCCAACTGGAATGTCCAATGTAGGGTTCTCCAGGACTGAAGACATTCCGACTTGACAGACTAGAAGGAGTACAGAGAAGGGCCACTAAAATTGTCAAGATGCTGAAGAATGCGATGTATTAAAAAAAGAGAATGAAGGAAATGGGTATTTTTAGCCCGGAAAAGTGGTGGTTAAGTGAAAATCTACTGTACTGTTCATTTTAGGAAAAATGGAGTGAGAAAATTTTCTCATACCCACAACAGAAGAAGAGGAAATTGACATAATCTGTAAAATTCAAATTTAAATTGGACATAAGAATGAGGGCATTCCAGCACCACAGCAGGTTTCCAGAAAGGCTTTAGAATCTCCATTCATGAAGATACCAAATTTTCAACTGGGAAAAATACGGAGCAATCTGACACAACCTTGAAGTTATCCATGCTTGGAGAAGAAGTGGGACTCAAAGGGACTAGACCACCCTTCAAAGTTTATATCACTGAAGCTTTTTTCTGACAGACAGTTTCCAAAGCAGGAACTTACAAAATCATTTGCCAGGCCCTGCCATCAAATTGATGTTGCTATGCCCCATGTAACCAAAAACGAAAACAAAATATGAGGACATAACATCTGGAGAGTTATTGCTTTTGTTATGACAAGTTTTAAATGGTGTCAATTTTTAGACAGGACATTAATACACTTACATTTAGAAAGTAAAAAATAAAAAAAAAAGATCAAACCACCTCAAAATACATTTATTTCATCTGCTGCTTAAATATTGTCTTAATATTTAAAAGATATTTCATGCCTTCATTTTTACCTCTGCAAAAAGGAACTGGAAAATCCCATGATGCACCATTTCCAGGACTCACAATACATGTCAACATGGCATGGCCTTCTAGGATGTAACCAGAGACACAGCTGTATCGGATTTTATCTCCAATGTTGAATCTTGTTCCATGAAGTACTCCTTTAGGTATTTCCCCTGGGTTGCCACATGTGTGACTAGGTAATACTGTCAAAAGAAAGAATGAAATATGTTTCAGCTAAAATTTGCAGAATTAAGTAATAAATACTTGTCCAACAATTATAATTAACTATTTGCCTTTGATTTTTATGTTGGTTTTTGTTTGTTTGTTTTAAGAAATATTCCTTTTAAAAATAAGGCAAAATTAGATTATGGAACCTATGTGTGCAAAATATTCCAGTATATAACAGACATCATCATTTTCAAAGCTAATTTCAGAGTCAGTTCTTGGTTTAACAGTCCTTCAATGAAGTTTCTTACAGATCTATTTTCAAGAAAAGCATCCTACAAATCTTGCTGATTTTCTCTGAATGAAGTAAAAGAACTTTCTATTTCATTCTACTTTGTAAATATTGTAAAAATATTCATACAACATAATTATGGATGCAGGCAGTAGAAAGCAGTTTTCATTTAGGTGGTGAAATAGCGATTTTTAAGAATCCAACAATTAATTGGTCTTTGACCAGTAAATTGAAGTCTCAAGTATATAAAAAAAAATTGTTTTTCTGTTTAGTTTCAAATTAGTCTAGGCTCTATAAAATGAATTAAGTCAATATTTGTTAAAATAAATAGGAAATATGAAGGGAACTAAGAAGTGACATTGGGAAGATATGAAGGGACATATTTTTGTTTTTTATTGCAGAAACCTACTACCATTTATAGACATTAGTTATTTGAAAGAGATTGTCTGAATGAGTTATTTTAACAATGACACTCCTCCACCTATACAAAACAAAAGTGTATGTAGGGGAGGAGGAAAATGGAACTGGTTTCATTCTCAAAATTCTTTTTAAGTTATTAAAGGCATGCCGTTCCTTTCACTGAAGTAGTACAAACTAAAATTCTTTATTTTCCTTTAGAGAAGAATAAATAAGTGCAGGAAGCTGAAATATGTCATGAACAGAGCACCGAAGATAAACATGCTTGCCAAAGAAATGGCGGTCTGAAAAGCTTGCAAGCTTACACATAATTCAGGTATCGTTTCAGAGGCCTCGTGTTCCATGAACAAATTCTTTCACCTCATACTCTGCTCGTTCCTTACTCTATCTGTGTGCAGAATAAACATAACCATACCAACCTCACTAACATGCATGTTGAGAAGATTAATTACTCAATACATGCATATGCAGAATGTTGTAAAGCTTTATCTCAATCTATCAATACTAATTAAGCCCCATTATACCATATGAGTTCAGTCACTGAATGCACACCCTTACTTCATTACTCAAACAGTTAGCCACACTGTTTTTTAAATGATAGTAAATACACCTAATTGACAACCCAAATCACATAACAAAATTTTGAAAAGGTCAAAAACCATAAAGATAAAAAAATTCAAAGAGAGAACTTACAACACCATTTTATGAGAATACCAAAATGTTCAATAAATGTTATCAAGGAAACAAAAGCCACATGAGTGATGACTTCGACATATGTTCTACTAATGTCACAGATCAAAGATTTCTGTGCGCTACAGAAACTACTTCAGATTGTTGTGGGAGTAGCTATCAAAGGTAGAAGCAAACAATATGATACCTGGTTTATTTTGTGCTGTTTCAGCAGGGATAATAGAATAAGGTATTTATTTTGATGTACTCATTCACATAGGAAAGAGAGTCAGTGTTTGATTCACATATATGTGAAAGAATACATATAAAATAAACTAGGGAAAGTGATTTTAAGATATCAGAATAATTGGAATAAATTAAATATATGGATTTACATTCAAAAAGTTGGGAACATACATTATAAGTTACAGTATATATTACTATATGATATTGTATGGCTTTTTAGCACAATGAAAAATGCTACCTCTCTCTTGGCAAACTTTCCCCTTTTTGCTGCCTTAGTCATGCAGGTTAACATAGGCAATTGTGCAACATAAGTCAAACAAATAAAAAACTGTTACCTACTTTGACACAGGAAAATATGTGAATTTGAAACAAGAAACTCTTTATGTTATTTTCAAAAGAAAATGTTTTTACAAAACACTGTAAAATGGAGTAGTTTCATCAAAAGATCTGGTAGAGGCAGCAAAAATTTACACAATCCAAAACTCAGCATATATTTTTATGAGTGGGTATGCTATCAGGAAAAAAAATGCATTATTCAAGGCTATTATGACTTTTGATAAGCTGCATTTCAAGGCATGTACATCACAGCAAATCTACATCTACCATATACGTGACAAATGTCACTGCTGAACTGTTGAAGTTTTATTGCAGCAAGCCAGTCTTCTATCTGTGTAAAGAAAGTCTACAATATGATATTTACCTGCATCTTCTTACCAGTACATTTGTCAAGACCTCAAGAAAAAATGGTACTTGGCATCCTGAAACTGGCACACATTTTACCACAACCTCCTAAAACCCAGTAAAAGATGAGTGATCTGAGAATGACAGCCATGTTCAATAATACATGTATACAGCTCACAGGATTTCACCACTTGTCAAGATCAAGCATTCAACTAAATTATTTATGTGCTTTTCTAAAACTTTTATTGAAATAGACTGAGGTAGCCGCACAGTTTCATCTGCACAGACTTTACTGTTCCTAGTCTAGACCTAAGATGAATTATCCTTTAAAGGTTCCTAACACTGACCAAAATAGTTCAATCTTTGGATTAGCAGAGTTCTAGCTGACCAAAGCTATCATACACACCCATCAAGCTTTAAATTCATTGCCAAGTTTTCAGTAAAAGACCCATATTTGTCTCTAGTGTTACTGAGGTCTACTGCCATTCAGATTGAGAATCTGCAATCACAGATGCTTAATTCATGAAATAATTTGATGTTCACTGTGTATTGAGAACAATTATGAACTCTACTACACAGATGCACTTAAGATAACGGATTTTTTTATATAGAACCAACACTAGAGTGTTCTCAGCATGCTTCATCTCATTTTTCTTCACCCAAGTCCTTTCCAGGTTTGTGGGGAAAAAAATAAAAATTATAGTGTTTGATCTTAGTATTTTGTCTTAGCAAAAATATGCACAGAAGGATTACCAAGCAGGTTCCATCTCTGAAAATTTCCTCCTCAGGTGTTTATCTTCACCATTACAATAGACAAAAACCTCTGTAGACTTCACTTCCTAGCACAGATCAATCCAAAACATTGTTTATTAATTAAGAATTATTAATGAAACTAAAGCTAAAAGTTGCATCTTCCCCATACATTACTTCTACCTTCCTAGACAGAGAAACTGTTTAAAAAGTGCACATGATCAAAATACATTAGTTAAAATGTCAAACGTTTAACTCATTTAAACTAACTATGCATGCTACATTTTTTCTTTTTTTTTAGAAAAGTGCTCAAAATTTATAAGCTATTTGCTAAAATGTAACACTACTATTAATTATCAGACAGAGGCAACAGGCTACTTCACAGCAGGACTGTAAAAAATAGTTCTATTTCATCCAAGTTTTCATACTATGGAGTCCACACTAGAACTCAGAGTCTTTAAATATGCAATAAGTAATGCCTATGTGTTTTTCATGTGTTCACTTCAAACCCTTCATGGCATCATGACAACTACTAGACACATAATGTCCTGCTTTGGTAAGTTTTATTTTCTACTTTGGTTTAAAAGGTCAAGTTAAAAAAACATACTTTCTTGTAGTAGTCAATGCACCATTGAAAGTATAGAAAGATTCTTGTCATAAATGGAATGTGGATGCTAATGCAGAGAATGAAACTTTTACTGTGATATGAATATTGTTACAGGTGGATTTTGTATTGTCACCTCGCTTGTACCTTCCCTTTCCCCAAACCCCTGTTGTAAAACCCTGTTTCCCATTGGCCCCTGTTAAGCCTTACCCCATTGGTCCTAACCTGGTCCCCCTTTCATAGTAAAATGACCCCACTCCCTTGAAAAGCCCAGTAGCACCGGAAATAAAGTCTCTTTGCCTCCCTCTCTCCGTGAGTCGTGTGCTGCTGTTCCCAGTCCCCTGGGAACCACGTGGAGGGGGGAAGGACGGAGAGCATGCCCCCTGGTAAGGAACGCAGCACCCGTGCCAGAGGGAACCCCACCACCCACTATACTTTCTGATAAATTCTGAAAGAGTAAGGCTTCTGGCAGCGCAACTCCTATTAATTGTTACACGAATAAGGCAGCTGCATTTGAAATCAGTTATAAAATAATGAAAATTAACATCCCAGCCTTTACTGAAGTTGGTATTCAGAGGCTCAGTTTTGACAATGATTTCAGGAGCGCATAACCGATTTTTTTTTTTTTCCCTCAGATGTCACAATCATCAACTAGATTGCAAAGATTGCCTAGAGGCCTAAACAACACAAAACTCTCACTGCTTATGTCAATTAAAATAACAGTTTCCGTGAATCTGTTGCTCAATTTTTCTGGGGCACACACTAGTTGGAACTTGACAGCAACAATTCAGAAAGCAGCTTAACATCAATTAAGAAAAATAGGAAGGGGAAAGATAAGAAAGGAACAAGGTGAATGTTTCTCATCCACTTATTTCAATATTTTTATAAAAACTTTACAAAGATATATTCTGTTGGTTCTTTTTCCTGCTCTTACTGAAACAACTGGAAAAGTTTTCCACGTTGCATCTAAATTTAGCCAAATGCTAGCTTCTTGACTTTTTTTTGTTCCATAGTCCCTCTGTTACAGTACCCTGTGTATCTTCTAACATTACCTTAACTTGGTGGCCACAGACAAAACCACACACAAAGGAAAAAGCATAGGTGAGGAGGAAGTCAGATATTCCCTTGCTACCATTGCCAGCTTTGAAATTACAACACTAGGAGGAACTTCAGAAGCTCTGTGGAGAAAATCAGGGTTACAGAAGATTTCAGGGCATATGTCAAGATGTTATGCTGTCCACACGACTACAGTAAGTGCTGCATTTAGTGGTTTCATGTGTAAACAGAAGATATACATTGAAATGCATTTACAGAATCACAGAAGAAAATTTTTGAGGAGGCTAACAACTATACTCATAAACAGAGAAAAAACAAGCTAAAAATGTGAGATGAAAAAATGCTAAATTTTCTTGCAAATAATGAAAGTCAAACCAAAGTCTATGCTCCAATTCAGAAAAACAGCCTCATTTCTAAAGGAATTCAGGGGGAAAAAAAACCCACTTAATAGTCATTCAAAGTAGGACAAAGTGCTGTACTGAACAAAAAATGAACTTATATATTTACACATATACATATAAAAGTATTTAATAAATCTATTTTTGCAATAGAATAAGGGGTTTTGTCTAAAAATAATCAATATATTTGATATCTTTTAAGTTTCCAATGTCTTACATTAAACCCCATTATGGTAGATTTTGACATTTCTTTTTTAAATAATTCTAAACATTGAATCAATTGGAAAGTATGTAATATTTCACTGTCAATTTATTAAACAACTTTGTCCTTTCTATTTCCAGGAGCTATGTACAATGAATACTTTATCATCTATTAGGTCTGATTTCTACATTAGCATGAAACACTGTAGATGTGTGTAGGTCATTTATGAGAGAACAGTAACACAACAGAAATGGCACTTTGGGAAATTCTTCTTTATTCTCAAAGTCAACATTGTTCACAAACTTATTTACATGGAAATGATGCTTTTTGGAAAGCAAAAGAGACAAAGAAGCTAGAATAAATTGCCTAGACCTCTCTGGTTTGGTTTTTAGTATTTCAAAAGACAAAAACTACACAGACTCCCTGGGCAACATTTTGCAGTGTTTGATGCACCTCATGGAGAAATTTATTGCTATTGTTGTTGTTATTTGTATTAGTCTTTAAAAGCTTTTTCTTCTGTTTAAATGGAATTTTGTGTTTTTCATTCTGTCTTCATTGTCTCTCATCTTGCCGCCAGTGGCCACCCCTTGGAAAAGTCAAACTGCATCATATCTTTACTCCTCCCCAGAAGGGGATTTACACACCTCAGTAAGATATCCCTGAACCTTCTTTTCTCCAGGGTAAACAATTGCAGATCTCCATCTCCCCTCAGGTCAGATGTGCCAAGCCCTTAACCATTTCTGTGGCCCTTTGCTGGATTCACTTCAGTACGTCCATGTCTCTCTCTCATACTGGGGACCCAGAAGCGGATACACCACTCCAGCTGTGGTCTCACCAGTGCTGAGGAGGAGTGAACAATCATCTCCCACAACCTGCTGAAGCACTCTGCATAATGCAACCCAGAATGCTCTTGGTCTTCTTTGCCACAAGGACATATTGCCAATCCCAGACACAAGAGTTTGGACTTCCCTTTATTGAGCTTTATGAGATTTCTAGTTGCTATTTCTCCATCCCGTGAACCCTTTGAATGGCAGCCCAACCATCTGGTACATCAGCCATTTTTCCAAGTTTTCTCTCACCTGGAAACTTGCTGAGCATACAGTATGTCATCTAAGTCAATGAAGACATTAGAAACCACTGGGCCCAATAATGGCTTGTTTTGTATTTCAGCAGTGATATGCTCCAGCAAACTGACTATCTTTACCACGTTTTAACTGTCAGTTCAACAGTAGGTTGGAAAAGTCAAAATGGAGTCAGTAAGGGTAAATCTTGCACAGAATTTTCATCTTTATTTATCCCAAAATGAAATGAGGAAATTTTTTTCTCAAGTCCAGAGTTACAAAAAGTCATGATCATAATCTACTTCTAGAAGGGTGTACCAAGATGTTTGTGATTGCTATATGTGAACATGCACACCCCCATGCATAGACAACTAAGATGGGAAAGCTTTAGTCTGCAAGTTATCTAACATCACAAATTTACATCCTTATTTAATCAAAAATTAATTGATTTCATCAAGTTTACTCTAGGGGAAGGAAAAGTTGATTCATAGAAACAAAAACATGTAAAGTGTAAGTTCATAGAATACTGATAATTAAGCTATATTTACACTAAATGGAGTTAAATGTAACATTCAAGAGTCTATATGACAAGATATGTACATATTGCAGCATCAAACATAGCCCACTATTTATCTGCTGGCAACCTTTTTGTTCAGTCTGTCTTTGTTGGGCCTACTTGTGATTTTTTGTCTTAATTAAAAAAAAACAAGAAAACCCAACAGAAACCCAAAGACTTACTGTCTTACAGAAATCAATCTATGTTTATGATTTCTATTTAAGCAAATAGAAACCTATATTTTCATACAACCCCAGGACAAGAGGAAATCTCTTTCCTCTTATATGCTAATTTCTTTATTTGTGCACACATAAATCATTGCAGTATTTCCTAGATAAAATATTTGGATCATATCACTTTTGAAAGATATAGCTTTCTTGCTTTACAAGCATTTAGCCAACTGTGTCTGTCCATCTCTAAGGATGTACAGAATTGTACTGAATTGAAAGCTACGAAAATCATTTAGAAGCATGTAGCAACTTTAAAACTTTAATACATCTTTCACATTGAGATTGATACTTTAATTTTCTTTTGCAGGTAATAACCAAAGATTGATGGATTTTATTTTTAGTGTGTTTACTTTTATTATGTAATAAATGTCTTGCTGTTGGTTATAAGACCATAAAAGTCAATATCATACAAACAATGCCAGAAAACTCTCAAGTGCAAAGGCAATCTGAAGTTAAAGCTAAAACTTTCTATATCCTGGTATTTATTTTACCTCAGATGTACTACACACTTTCCTAGATGAACTGAGATCGGTGAGCAGTATTTCGAGTTTTTAGATCTCTCATCTTGAAAGAGGAAGAGAACAAGTGAAGCAAGACTGTCCAGGCCAAGGCTATAAAAAAGTATTTGAGGCTGTGCAAAATTTATAAATGGAAACTTTTCCATCTATCAGAGCTTAAAAGTAATTAGTCATTGTCTTAAAAATATCAAAATAATGCCCTTCCCTCTCCTCTAGAAAGGTCAGTGTACTCTGTGGTGAGTCTTCTAGTCTGTCAGTACAATCATCAAAAGTGTGTGTAGTATCTGCCCTTCTCATTCTGTATTAGTCCAATTTGTAGTTTATTTGTTCAGTAATGGTCTAATCAGAACTTTGTAGAGGACTAACTCTCAGGACTTTTGAATCTGGAGATTACACTGGATTCTCATCTACTTCGTCTTACAAGATTGTGGCTATAAGTGATACTTCCAGAGAGACACTATTAATAAACTTTCATGTGCTCTCCAGCTGTAATTCTTTTGGGACTCCAGTACCACCAACATGATAAAAAAAAAGAAGAAACTCACTAGTTCCTTGTGATGTTTTTATGTAGTATGACATTCTGTCCACTTTAGTTGCCATCTTCTATTTTAACTCTAATCTCAAAACAGCATATAAAACACCAGAACATATTTTCACACATCTTAGTTTTATCACAATCTTGACAACAAAATTAGTATTGTGGCTATTTTAACAATGAAGCCATCTGTGAGGCTGATTCAAAGGAAGCTTACTTTACTGCAATACTTGTTCCGTGTGCAGCTAAAGGAGATTGTCTGCTATTATTTGTCTAAACGATTATTTACTGGAAGCAATGGAAGAGAGTTTACTACTGAAATTGTCCCAGAATTCATTAATTCCATGTTTGTTTCTGTACTACAGTTGTGCAAGGGGGTAAGGGTGATCTCTAAATCTTAAAAAAAAAAAAAAAAACCTTCTCAAAATCCCAGAAGACACCACTGGACATGGTATTGCACTTCCAGAGACTTCACATATATGTGAGTCACTAGACCAGGATATGGAGGCATCCTGACTACATTATACACTAATAATGAATGGAGCTGAGGCCAGCTGGCACATTATTATTCAACTTTCTGAGCCTGCAGAACAGGATGACTGCATCCAGATTGCCTGTTCAGAACATTCAGCAGACTCTACCAACTTCTGAATCATCCCCAAGAATTATTCAGCAAAGTGTTAGTTGGCCCAAACAAAACTCGTGCTGTGATCCATCAAACAACAGCATAGACAGCTGTTAGTGCCCCCGCCCATGTCCTGACACTGGGTAACATTCTGGTGTAGACAAAGAGACTGGGACTGTATTGACTGCTCACTCATTTGAGACAATGAAGAGAAAGAGTATCAGCATCTGCTGTAGTAGATATAACTAAACTTTCAGATAGCTATGTGATCGTTGTTTTGTCCCTTTGCTGCCCCTCAGAGAACATTTCACTCCTGTTTGGCTTTTTAATAATTTGATGTTATATCCCATAGTATATAGAAAGAAGCACTAAGATTATCTTTCCCTTTACAATGATTATTTCAGTGGTGAAATCATAAAATTATCACTGCTGCCATCTCTGATGGCACATACAATTCAGAAGCTTTTGAGTTTGTTTTCAACATACCACTATCCCCACCTGCTTGGATATACAAACAAAAGAAAATTAAAAATCAGCTAAAATATAACACCGCAGGATATGAAAGAATGAAGCAAGGATAAAATCTGCACTGTACTGATAGCAAGGATCATATCTATACAAATTCAAAAGACTTTAAATAGATTAAATACTGGGGTTTTTTCCCCTAAGGCTTTCATACTACTCTGTTGCCTGGAGATTTTAGCCTGTTGAATAGCTGCCTATGGCCTTGTACGGGTTTCTGAACTTTGAAAGGCACCAGTTCTTGCCGCACTGCCCCTCTAAGGTGTAGCCTGGCACATTAATTTGCATCACTTAAGCCCTGGGAGAGAAAGTGATTTTATTTATCTCGCTGCTAATACTAACCTATTAAATTTTCTCCCCAAAAAGCAGTTCTGTAACCTGCCAGCTGTTAAATGACAGAGGATTGAAAGCTTTATGTTCATTCAGTAATCACAGCAGCTCTTTTTCACTAAACCAGTTTTCCATTTACAAAGAGCTTGTCAAGGTGATGGGTAACATCTCAAGAGACAAAAACACGCTGTGCCTTCATCATTCACCTACATTTTTAATGTGGTTCCAAGGCTGCCTGTGAAATACCTCCCAACAATGTAGTAAGTCTTTAGGAAACCAACAAAATACTTCAGTATCTCCAGTGTGCGGCATTTGCAGGTATCAGAGATCTTCATAGTTTCTCACACTTGGAAAATCAGGTTTAAAGTTTGTTGGAACTTATATTAGATGTTGATTGCCGAAGCAATACAAGTATACTAATAATGATATAAGAATTACTACACATTGAATATCTCCTCAAAATATTTCCACTAAGAGCTACAAAAATAGTTTATCAAATGTATTTTGAAAAACCTATTCCTATGGAACATAAGCAATGTGGTAGCAGTTTAAAACATTGTGTCTGACACAAGTGGCTAACAGCACAGATATTTTTCTTGGTCTTATGAGTCATACCAAAATATGAAGGAAAATTCCAGAATTTCAGTTTCAGTTGTGCAATAATCTTATAGACACAATTAAACAGCATGGAATAGCTTATTTGAAAATAAAGCATTTTGAGTCTTTGTATCTCACAATTACTCAACTTTTTCTCAAAACAGTGAGGTGTAGCCTCTCCATCTAATAGGATGAGATTTAGAAATCTTATGGATGTGTCTTTTATTTGAAGCAAGTAAATCATAATGCAGTGTCATACTTTTACTCATGCTAATCTGTAATCGTAAGTTTTTAGTCAAAGAACTCACAGCTAGAAATTCAAGTTATATAGACTAGCTGTCTAAAACCAGCAAATAAAAATTGTGAACAAATAAAATTGCTACTAAAGTAACTGTTAAGAATCAAGGGGGCATTTTTCTTCCAGTATTTTGGTTTATTAAAACACTACTATCACTGATGTCTTTATGAAAAAGGTGTCCTTATGAAAGATATAGACTCCTTTTGGGTAAAGTACTTCTGACATTTTCATGTGTAAATGAAACACAAATGGGCAGAGAAGCTGGCCATAAACGCTGCACTACAATCAATGTACTTCAAGGTAGAGTTGTGCAATCAAAGTATTTTCTTCCAACTGATCCCACACACCCCCAGATAAAGGTGATTTAACACTACCATGATTTAAGGTTTCTGTCATAATGGAGTTTTGGCATTTACAAGGAGAATATTATTTAAAGACTTTTTAGAGCAGCTAAACTCAGGTATGGGCACAGACTCCAACCCTTCCCAGTAGCACAATGCCCAACAAGGGACAGGTTTCAGGTGTCAGCATAGGGGCCGTGAGCTCATTCCCACCAGAAGGTCTGGTTGATGGGGCTCAGGGTCAAGGGCTGTCCCCTTCCCCTAGGGGCTTTTCCGGAGAGCTTCCATCAACACCGCTGATGTCCCATCCACACCCTGGATCTGTGCCTGTCCCCACAGCCCTGTCACGCATACCAGGGCTGGGCCTGTCCCAGGACACCAGCCTCACACCTGTCCTGCTCCCCGCTGGCCCTTGCTGGTGAGAGCACAGCTCTTGCTGCTCCTCCATATCCACAGTACAAGCCTTAGGAATACATACAATTGTCTTGATTTCACTTCTAGAAGAACTCAAGAACACTTGTTCTATTTCAAGACAAGGTAGGTTCTTCTTACAGTCAGAGCATTGGTTTTCATGTAATATCAGGGTAATGTCAGCAATTCAATCTATAGCTTTCACACCTGAAAAACTTTGAAGATACAAGTTATGAGACACAAATCCAAAGAAAAGCTTGATTTACAGAGCTTGAGTATTGCTGTATGCAGATCACACACACCTGGACTACGGGTCTGCATATGGAGAAGGGGAAAAAAGAAAAAACAAACAAAAAGCAACCTGAAAAATCTACATGTCCAAACACTGTTTGTGGCTTCCAGCATTTCCTATGTCACCCATTATAACGTAACAGAAAGTATTCAGTATTTTTCCACATAGAAAAGTGAGAAAAACACCATTTTAGAATGAAGGAGGCAAGGCATATGGAACTAAATAGTACTTTTCATTTGATCAGCTGGTATAATCAGAAAACAGTAAGGCTTGCTCAGCAATATCCTGAACTGCAAAAGTGCTTCATATCCAAAAGTTATGCATCTTCTCAATTCTGATATAGTTTAATTACTTAACTACTGCCCATAAATTTTGCCTGGCTTATATCCATTGACCATCACAAGCACAACAATGCCACCACCATGACATATTTGGTACTGACCTATGTAGACAACATGGAAAGGTGAATTTACTTCCCCATAAGCACACATACACTTCTTTTGGGAGCATGACACTCAAGAGATAATCAAGTTAATATGTGAAGTAGAATGAGAAAAAAAAACCTTATAACACAGTGATGACAAGTTTGACAAAACTGTGAAATTAAATACAGAAGGAAATGTTATTAGACTATTTCAGAAAAGCACATATATCTTGCGTCAGTCAGAAACCACGTATCAACCAGAATGGCAGGAAGTGGGGTAATGCCTGTTTATCAAACTACAGAAACAGCAAAAAAATTACACTAATGTGAAATGAAATGGTTACCAAGTAAGCAATACTTTAATCCAAATCTTCCTTAACATTAATTATAATTGGCTTTTTTCCCCCCTCTAGTTCCATCACGGTTTTGAGATGTCTGAGTATTTGTTTATCAGTCTAACTAACAGTTGTGGAAGATGTGGGCAAACAGATGATTTGACTTATTCTGCTGCAGTAAATAACACATAATGGAACTAACTTGTACTATGTCAGGGGATAAGACTAATTTTGTAAAAACCAAATATCTTTTTCCGTTTGCAAATAGGAGGACTGTTCTCAAGCACCATAGTGAAAGAATAATAAAGTAAGGGTCACCAGAGTAGCTGTAAAGGAGAGCTCACTATAACTCAGGTGGTTTTTACAGGTAAATCAGGATCCCTTTTTCTTTTAAATCCAAATAAACAACAGACAGATTCATTGTTGACAGGTTCCACTACAAGCTGGGCATATACATACACTACAGTGATAAAAAAGATCTTTTTTTTTTTTTCCTTTCTCCTTTTCAATATAAACTCTATAGGATCTTCTTGGGTTGTCTTTTCTCAAAACAGCAACTTGGTAGATCCTGTTTACTCTATATAAAATGTAGAATTAACTTGCTCTTATGTTTTACATGGCATTAAATAACATAGGAAACTTGGGATTTCTTCTAGCACTACACAAAGTAACCTTACTATTTTAAAATATACTGTAAAGTTTAATATGCATTTGATGACTTAAGTATTCACAGGAGGAAAGCTCCTTTACTCATCAGTTTTACAGCTCCAAGCAGGGCAGCACTACATAAAAGATACTTTGTCATTCCTTGCCCTTCAGACCAGGCAGATTCTCCTGCTGTTGGGGGACAAAGACATACGAGCTTTTGCAGTGTACAAGGCCAGAGAGAATTTTACAGGGATGGAAAATGTGGACAGTTTCCTGTCTTACTGATCACTATTTATAGGTTTTAATTGCAGAATGTTACTTTGGTAATTTATTTCTTCCAAGACCTCTTACTTTCTTATTTAAGTAAACAAGGAATCATACAGACAAAAAATAGAAGTGAAGCAAAAAAACTCAAAAGACTTATGATAGTCCCCATAAGGGTGATTATTTAACTTAAACACAAACCTAAAAGTTTTTTTAAGGTCCCTTTTAAAGATTAGAGCTGAAATATGACAACCCTGAAACATTTTTATTATTCACTGCATTTCGTTAGAATTAGGGTAGAACAAATGTCTAAGCCACAAGAGGTATCACCCACGGCCACATGCTCATAAAGTCTGAGAGCTGGGAGTTAAAGTTTTCATAGTATTAGCTTTTTCCCCCACTTCTCTGCCTGGTTGTGGTGGTTTAGGAATGGCACTCTCCAGATTAGTACCTCCCCCACCACTGAGACTCCAAAACCACACATCACTCATTTGCTCCCTGCCCCCGCACAGGTAGCCAAAGAGGATAATTGGAGGTTATACTGCCTATAGGATACTTTAGATTTCCCCTGCTCTTTTGTTTGCCTTCCCTTTACCTTTGTCTTTTGTTGGCTAATTGTCTAAATTTCTCAGCACAAAGGTAACTACTTCTTACTCCCTTTCATTGCACTGTGCTAAGAAAGTACTGTGATGTTCCTTCTGCATAAAGTGAGTTTGGGTTGAAAATAGTATTAACATGATTAAATGATCAACCAGAGGGAAAAAAGCTCAACAGCAGTAAAGGACACCAAAAAGCAGTGGCAAGAGATGATCCAACATAACTGCAATCTAATCACACCCAGCATGAAAGAAAGAAAGTTCAGTGCAAGATTATATGGATCATGGCCAACGTTAAGACAATGTAATAAACCTGAAAACTAAGTTCTAGTCCTTCAGTGAGTTTTTAGCTGGCTGCAAACATCATAGATTATTCCAATGTAGTCATGTCTATAAACTACTATTGCCTGTCCATATATTATTCATGCATGTACATAGTCACTGATGAAATTTTCAGAGGAGTTTAGAAGGACCTCTAATGCTCCTCTGAGATATTTGCAATCTGGAGTCCATATTCACAAGGGAAGGAATGAGGGTGACACACTGGATAAGACACGGGACACCACAGAAAAAAACAACCAAACAAAACACTTTCTTAGTTCTTTAGTTCTCTTTAGTTCTGAGAATTTCTTTTGAGAACTTGGTAGATTTTGTCAGGAACTTTTTCAGGAAAATACAGGTTCACTTACAGCATTTTTAAACTCTTTCAAAAATAAGAAATATAGGATTAAAATAGGAAATTAGGAGACTTTTATATGTTTTATATCAAATATCACACATACCCTTAAAATTTCCTGTAATAAAGTACCAATTGTTATGTAGTTACTGTACTCAAACCAAACAACTGGTATAGTAAAATAAAATTCTCAGAAATGGACAAACATAAGAGGCATAAAGCATACTGCCTTTTTAGTCCAGTGGTTATTCATCTTTTTAGTTAAATTGTGTATCTAGTTTTGTACTTGCAATTTTAGTTATATTCTCCAAATACTCCTTCTTGCTGAGGTTCTGCTAGCATAAAAATTCTTGGTTGTCTCCTCTCTGAAGGTACATGTATTTTCTAATCAAATCATTCCATCACATGCATCTGCAGTTGATGGGAAGGGATTGACAAATTATTTTCCCCAAGCTCAACTCAGCAATAAAATACCATTTCTCACTTTCAATTTTTGGTGTAATTTTCTTTCCTTCTTGCCATTCCCACGTGTTATCATCTTCAAAAATGAAAAAAAGAAAAAAAAATAAAAGGCAAGAGAGTAACAGGAACAAGATGAAGCATTTTTCTTTCATTGGGAATTCACATACTGTGCATCAAATATGGTTATTTACTTAAGAAAGACAGGTTTTAGCTCAGATAGATGTAAGCATCAAAGGTGGAGGAAGATTGGAAGAAAAATAGCAGATAATCCTTATAATTACAAAATCATAATCAAGTAAATAAACATCTCTTCTTACTGGAGATTTTTTTAATATTTTGTATTTTTCCTATGCCTTTGAAAGTTAAACTCCTGTAACTTCCATTGTGAACAACGACCCCTGCAGCTGATAAGGAATATGGCCTACAGTTACTGAATTTCTAGTCAAAACTGTTACCATGCTTTAAAAAGGCGCAGGTCATCGGTTTTCCTGGAATGCAGAAAGAAGCACAACACAGCCTGCAAAATATTACTGCTAACAAAGGATTTGAAATAGCTGGCTATGGATGGAAAACGCAATTCTCAACAAAATTGGTACCAGTAAGTATAAATAAAGTGTAAGCTCATTGTTATTTTCAGGGAAAGACTTTGAAAGTGTTTAAAATCAGAAAAAAGTCTTCTAGGGATTCTGACACATCAGAACAGCATCATTTTAGAGATGGATACTGACTGAAGACTGATTAATATAATTTGTTCCTGTTTTCTATGTTGACAAAAAGTCTGGAGAGATAAAATTAATGAACAATCATTTTCTATTCCTCCTAAGCATGTGGGGAATAAATGTAAGGCATTAGTTACCCTGTTTCTCAGTCCTAAATACAGCAAAATACTCAGGGGATATACATCTGAAAATAATTAAATTCCTTGTTCTCCATGCCTCTGAGGATTTGGAAAGGAGGTAATTTATCCACCTCAGAAAGAATAATATTCCTCCAGGCTTCTGATGATATAACTTCTTGGTGTCTTTATTATCTAGAGAGCATTTTTAATGCTGTTACTATTATTAATATTAAAAAAAAAAACAACTAAACATTTTTGAGAATAGATTTTTAGAATACATTACTAAATTCAAGTAAAATTGATAGAAAAGAAAAAACATATACCCCTACACTAGAGAGTAATTGTGATACGACATTTAATTGGATATCAGAATAAGCTTGCATTGTACATTTCTTTATTATAAGTACTGTATATTATAAACAAACACACTATGTAATCATTTTATATGTCATAATATAATTTCCATACTATATTAGAAAGTTCTTTTCCTTTACTAAGTGGTATCAAGATCAGATAGGATGACAGTAAAGACCTACAGAAATTGGAGCTTTACAAGAGGCAGTTGGGACCAAGAAATACATCTCAGTGAGGACTCCCTCCCCTACACTTATAATTAAAGGTTGCCTGTTCATTCAAAGTCTTTCTACCATAATTTCTTAAATATTTTGATATTGCTGTATAATACCCCAAAAAGAAATCCTAATGCAAAGGCAAATATCGCACTGACTTCAGTGAGAATAAAGATTTAATTCAGGGTATATCACTCTGTGACAGCATTACTTGATAACTCTACCAATACATAGAAGTATCTTTGCATACTAACAGAGCTTCCAATTAAGATATGAAAACCAAAAAGTTTCACTGTCATTCTTGTAATTTAAGAGACATGATTAAGGAACTTCTGAGGGAAGCAGAGGTATAAATTAGCAAAAGAAAAGGATGTTAACAAGGCCAACATTATACAGATAGAGCACAAGCCACATATCTAGCCAGGATTTGATCTAACTGCTCAGCAGATTATAATTATGGTTAAAAAGCCATACACATTCCCAATCTTAAAAGCTGATGCAATATTGTGAGCTTTAAAGTCAAAGATCCTACCGTAGGAAAAAAAAAAGTCACTAAGGAGCATCCACACCCATACTTTCACTTCAGTTGTGTACTAGTTTTGACTTGCATAGTTTTTTTTCAAAGTAGCTTGTACAGGGCCATGTTGGGGTTTGTGCTGAAAACAGTGTTGATAACACAGGGATGTCTTAGCTATCACCGAGCAGCATTTACACAGAATCAAGGCCTTCTCTGCTTACACTATAGCAAGGAGGCTAGGGGTACACAAAAAGTGGGGAAAGGACACAGTCAGGACAGCTGACCCAAAGTTACCCAAGGGATATCCCATACCATATGGCATCATGTTCACCATATAAAGAGGAGGAAAGAAAAAGATGGTGAGAGGAACTGGAAGGAATGTCGAGTGATGATGTTTGTCTTCCCAAGTCACTATTACACATATGGAACTCTGCTCTCCTGGAGGTGGCTGAAAACATGCCTGACCCATAGAAGCAGTGAATTAATTCCTTATTTGCTTGTGTGTGCAGCTTTTGCTTTCCCTATTAAACTGTCATTACCTCAACCCATGAGCTTTCTCACTTGTACTCTTCCAACTCTCTTGTGCATCCCATCAGGGCAAGTGAGAAAGTGGCTTTGTGGGGCTCAGCTACCAGCTGTGGTTAAGCCATGGCAAGGTGTCATGCATGAAGGTTGCTCTGACTTACTCTCTCAATCAGAAAGATGGAGCTGGCCCAAACATAGATATTTTTGGTATTTTTTTGGGGATTTGGTTGTCCCCCCCCCATATGTTTCCCCATGACAGAATATAGCAATATAGATTCTTGTCATGCCATTTCTAATCAGCACATCATATTTCCCTGATTTTGATTGCTCAGAGCATCACCTTAGACCTCCCAAATTAACTTATATGCAATAAACCCAGGAACAAACAAACAAATACTAATGGATCTCTCTCACTAGGAATTAACAAAACTGACACTAGGCCAAGACTAATTGCATGAAAGGAGTAGGCTATGTTCAAAACCAAAGAGAAGTCTGTGGAAATGCATATGCTTTTGGAAAAGCAAATCAGATTCTACAAGGTGCCTAGCTATATTAAATCCTTCAGGGGTTACAAGAGGGTATTACAACACAGTCCAACTTTACTGGGTGTACATCTTAATTTCAGACTCCAAGAGATTCTACCAAGCCATTGGTTCTTTAGTACCCTGAAATAACATCCAGAGAATAACTATACATTTTTCTCTAAGAGATTTCTTTTATTTTGGTGAGAAAATAAGTGTTTTGGCAAAAAGGGTTTTACAAATATAACATATAATTCACAAAAGCATTGCAACATATTACCAGGATTGGCAAGCATTGCTAGAGTAAGGAACTTCTGTTACACCTAGCAGGCACAAACTCCCTGAAACTCAAAGTGACTTACCCAAAACTCACCGAAAGTAAGTATTTAAGTTACCCACAAAAGGCGGAAAAGAATAAAGGGAGATTAAGAGAAGAAAGAGTAAAGAGAGGAAAAGAGGGGAGAAAGAATAAAAGAACACTCAGAAGGCCACAGCTTCAAAGAGAGCAGGCCAGAGCCCAAGGCAAACCTTGTGCTGCCTCCTTATCTGCTCTGGTCACTGCAGCCACACCCCCAGGTGGGACCTCTGACCCGCTGACCACTCACTGTCCCCTTAGCCCAAGTGGGGCTGCCACAACTAATCAGGGTATGGGTGGGTGACTAGGCAGACTTCCTTGACAGCCCAACCACATGGCTTCTGTGGCTCCCGTGGCTCCCATGGCCATGTGGCTGCAGCCCATGTGCTCTTGGCAGGCCCAGGCCAGCTGTTCCCCTACACACACACACACACACACACACACACACACGCGCGCGCGCGCACCCCCGAGAGAGAGAGAGAGAGAGAGAGAGAGAGAGACACCACCCCCACAAGGTGGGTCTGACCCAATAATAACTTATCTGGTGTGTAACAGATGGTTAGTTGCAGCAACAGCCATAGGTACAGTTAAAGAATTTTTAATAAATAACTAAGAGCCTTTCACAGTTGAAGTCTTATACAAGTTTTGAGAAAAATCTTTTACAGTCATATATTCCCTTATATTCATCTTATTCCCCTCAATATTAGCAGTAGGAAATGCAGAAAGAATGAATGACCATTGCTTGGGTTTGATTTTATTAAATAGTTCATTTTAATTACCTGCTTTTATTTATAATAAAATCTGTTACGTGACAATTTCCTTTACATCACAGTATATTTATACAGGGAAATATTGAATATTCTGGTACTAGAATAGGTTCAAAGGGAAATTTTATGAACATGCAAGCTATGTAAAACTTACTATGTAGTCATGAAATCAAATGAAAAATGCAATACATCCTAGTGATAAAAATTGTTTTGATTACCAAGACTCTTAACTTCACAGTATAATCCCACTATTTATACAACATGAATTGTGCTTGAAGTGATATCATGTTTTTCTTATAAGCACCAGCTTGCAGCTACAACTCCATTTGCTTCTCTGCAACTGCACCTGCAGTTTATAACATTCTCAAAACAGAAAAAGGGTAAGTTGGGATTCTTATTTCTATTGGTTTTACTGAACCTAGCTGAAAACAGAAATGGAGCTACAGAGATAAACTGGAGGTTCTCCTGCAACAATTGTTCTTAGCACAAACTTTTAACAAAACCAGGAATGCTTTGCATGACAATACTGTTTGCTTGATGGCACAGATTTACATCAGGCATGGGTGTTATTGCTATTATTACTACTCTACTGTGTCATGAGAAAGAACACTGCTTGGATTGAGCACTGTAGCTTCCTGGCTGTTTTGGAACAGGATTTTAAGAGAGTACTGCCAACCATCAGGAAAAAGAAACATACCTTGTGAAATAACTTATTTTATAAAGTTCACTAGTTACCTCAGTGATTGATTTTAAAGTCCTGTTAGAACTATTAAAGTCATATTTCCAAATATGTACATAGTTGTACACATGTATAAGTAGCCTAGAAGCTTTCTCCTTCACTTGCCTTACCTAATGGAGAAACCGGACATTTCTATCTATGCCTTTGGATGGGCTGAAAATTCACAGTGCAACTGGGGTCCAATTAAAATGTGTTTGTTTTTTGGGTTTTTTTTTTTGTTTTGTTTTGTTTTTGTTTTTGTTTTTGTTTTTTTTTTTAATTAAACTTGGCTATGAATTTTCAAAAAAGAAATTCTAAAAACTCATAATTTCATTTGTCCAGAGAAAGACTCTTCCAGGAAGTTAAGTCCCCTAATTTCAAGCCTCTCCTGAGTTGGAGTGAATTCAATTTTACTGCCTTACTTAGTCATTTAGCCTTTATTGGGATGAAGATAATTGCAGCTTTTCCTGCCAAATCACTGTCCCATGGCAGAAGTGAATGCAAGTAGTACAAGAAGAAAAGAGAGAGCACCAGTAGCATGGCTATAAAGCACATCTACTTGTGCAGGGTCCTCTTCACTTCTTGGTTGGTTTTAAATGAATTTTTAGAGGCAGGACCAACTGAGTTTCAGACACAGCAGAGATTGCAAACAGCTAACTGAGAAAAGCAGTCTGAACAGCTTCAAACACATACAGCAAGAAGTAATTTGCACTAGCTATTATTTTCTTTAGGGTAGCAGAACTACATAGGTGAAGTAACTTCCACTTGAAATAAAAGAGCAAGTCTTGATCACATTTTAGAAAGAAAGTTTTTCTTTACTGGGGAGAAGATTCTGCATACCAGCTCAACTCATTTTTCTCAACACCCTTTAAAAGTGTTAAATACCTGTTGTGTTTTCCCCTATCTCAGAGCACCTCCTGCTGGCACTGCTACTGCACCCCCCAGAGTCCCTAAACCACCTGCCTCACTTCAGATTACAAATTATTCAAACTCTTAAGAGTTTCCGCTCCTAAGAAATTTTTCTCTGATTTGTTTGGGACTAGGGCCTGTGTATTCCCCTATTCCACCTTTTT
>JAWWEU010000111.1:94203478-94219640 GCA_035583155.1 Acropternis orthonyx | reverse complement strand
GGGAAACTCATAAGTTTAAATAATTTTACAGCTGTATTCTCAGATCTTGTCTCACACGTGTATGAGCGTCTCCTGAGTCTCTCTTGAAACAGTTTAACCTTCAATTTCATTCCTGTAGCCTGGTCTTTACTGCCAGCAGACTGGATCTCTTCAAATCCAATCACAGAGCCAGCATGCTGTTTAAATCAAGAGGCCCAAACCAGCACAGAGCTCCTCTTTAAAAAGTAGATCAATAGCATTTAATACTGATAAAATTTAAGTGTTTCATTCACTTAGTGGAGCACCACTGTGTTTTAATATTGCACTTTATGTTTCTGAGATAGAAAGATCCTTCTCTTGATTGTGTACTCACAAATTTCAAATTTCTTACCACAGAAGGACTAGCACCATCAAATATGTGCAGTTCTTTTCTTTGGTTGGTTTTTTGGGTTTTTTTTTTTTGTTTCCTCCCTCAATATGAAGCCCATACAAGAGCATTATACTTTCTTCAGTAGTCATTGTTGAGGTTTGACATCACTAATTTAATGTTCTAACCCCACTGAAGCTGGCTCAGATTGTTTCTGTCCCAATATGTTTAAAGAGCTCCATGGTCAATCCCACAGTGATATGAGAACTGTCAGTCATGCAGTGGCATTCTTTGCTGAACAGATGACTGACACTGAGTTCAATTTCTGAAAGTGTCAGCTTTTCAGGAGGCATACAGATTATTTTAATGGTTACATTTTCAACATTCGACTCATTTTATTTTATTACAAAATAACACGAAAGCAATTAAGTGTTTGGACCTTTAAAGGTCCAAACAAACAAAGCAACAAAGCTTGTAAAAGCTTACAGTCTATCTGAAGGCTCTTAAGAACAAGACAGACCCTTCAAATCAGTGTAATTTAATTTCATGATTGTTACAAACAATCAATGTCTTTAATCACTCCAAAAAAAGAAACCAATTCCCTGGTAACAGGTTAGACTCCATGGCTTTCATCAAAGTCGTAAACAGAAACAGATACTTTCTCACCTTTCCATTTTCAAACATCTGTTTTAACCAGAAAAACTGAACATTTTTTATCCTTTCTTCCCTTCCTCTTTTAAAATACAAGAAACATATAGTGTTAAAGGATGTTATAAGTTGCTACCTTCAGCCGCTCCATGACCTGGGGGTTCCTCTCTCCTGAATTGATGGACATGTCTGCTCCTTTCCCATTTGGAGGTTCAACCAGCATTAAAACAAACTACATATCCCCCAGGACCAAGAAAAAGATAAAAACAGGACCTGCCACAGAGAAGGCACTCACAGCCCAGCCTAAGGTTAGCAGAACTCACACAAACACAGAGAGCCCTGTCCCCTCCTCCTCTTGGGCTGGCAAAGACAGGTGGTCATGCCTGGGAGTTTATATGACAATCTCCCCCCTCACTGGTCCCCAACTCACCAGTCAGTCCAGCCCAGTGGTCACAGACAACAGATACACACCTTCCCACAGGCATCCCACTTGCAGGTATCCTCAAATACCAGCACAGATCTTCCATCCACCTGATACCCCTTCTCAGATCCAAGGTCTGGTGAGTTCACTTTGGAATTCTCTGGAAAACACCTAGGGGAGTGATACAGACACTCTCTGCCCCTGCAGATAGCACTAGGTGCGCAGGCTGTGACCCACAGTCCCACTCAAGCCATCAGTGCTGAGCTCCTCACTTGCACTGCTCCCTCTAGTAGCTGGTTTTCAGGACACACGCTGCTCCTCCCCAGCCACTGGAAGACTCCACCACCCCCAGTTGCTTGGACCATAGTACAGGAGCACCTAAACCCTTGGTTTAATTTCAGGCTGGTACCCAGTGCACTCATGCCAGCTCTCCAGGAGCTGGCACTCACACATGCAAGATGGAGTGAGACCATGCAGAAATAGAATTAAGAGCGTCTTTAAATAAGGCAGCACAGCCTATGGTGATTTGGCACAGGGCTGTCACACAAGTGCACTGACCAGCCCCAGACCCTACAAGATCAGCTCTTTCATACACCTCTCTGCCTGCCCCAGTTTTGTACCTCCCCAATTCTCTTTCCCTAAATGTTCCTTTTTAAATATTGGATAGTTGCTCAGGCCACCACTCCCAAATCCTCACATTCCTAGTTTTCACCTTCTTATGGGTCAAAAAGTCCAGGTGACCCTCTCCAAAGCTCTGCATTTTTGTTGTTGTTGTTTTGTTTTGTTTTGTTTTGTTTTGTTTTGTTGGGGTTTTTTATGGCCCTTCAATTAGTAGCTCAAGACTTCTGATCTTAGGCATTGCCTCCTTTGTCTCCTTGGGTCGGGTCTCTGTGCTGTTTATCACTTCCCCCTTCAGCATCAAAAGATCCTTGATCATATAAGCTTAGTGAAGCAGACACTCCCATCTGCCACATGTCCTTACATACTGTACATAAGTCTTGGTATCTATTTAAAGATTAATGGAAGACCTACCTACAGCAAGGGTTTCTTTTGCTGAAACACTGAAAACACTTTAACCTGCAAGTTGTTATAAAAAACAGCATGCATTTCTTAGAAATTGTATGTTTCACTTCTAATGGCTGCTCACCCAAGACCTGTCTTTCAGATTTATTTGCTCCTTCACATAGTTTAAGCATTTTTTTAATCCTTCATTGTCTCATAGCTTTATTATAATACTATTCAGAAAGCATGGGAGAGTATTTAGTTAGGAATTAGCTAAGTGCTTTCCAATACTTACAAGGGCTATATATACAAGTAAATTAAGCATGCCAGAGCTTATTTTTATGGCCCTTAAGCTAAGTAGCACAATACAAAAGAAGTTCTAAACTCTGAACTGCCTCTGAAGTGCTCTTTTGAACTGTGCCAGGAATTATTTGACTGGAGCCAGAAATCACCCAAGGGACCATTGTGTCACTCTAACTTTACAGACAATCAAGACTCAGTACTGAGGTCTCTGCACCATTTAATTCACTGGTACTGAGATAAGCCCTAGGTGTCCATCTTCAGCCAGTATCTATCTTCTACAAGCACAGTCTCTGGACAGTCATCCTACTATACATACTTTATCCTGTTGCACATACTTTAAATGTAAAAATAACTTAGATAGCACATAATTTAATTTCCTTTTTGAAGTTTATCTCATTACTAAGTTTAATCACAGCCAAAGATAGGGAAAAATAATAAACTTTGCTAATAATAATTTGTTATATTCTATAAGTAATTTCTGTGGATTGAAGTAGCTCTAACATTTGTATAGCTGCAGAATTTCTTTATTTTGCACAAAGTTCCAGGGATCTCAAGCATTTCTAACCTTTTCCTACCCTTAGGGTATGTCATGTCCTCCCATAACAGACAATGATATTAGTGCAACCCCTATAGTTAAAAGTAACAATATATTCACTGAAGGCAAAATAATATAAAACATTTGAGCCAAAAGCAGGAAAGAATTACTGTGCAAAATGTTGCTTTATAGAAAGAATTTCCAGGAATCACACACTTTATTTGCCTGAAGCCAGTTATTGAAATATCTGACTATCACTTCCATCTGCTGCACAAAACTCTTTAGCTCTAATGGAGTCTTCAATAAATCAGACACTTTAAAAATGCACAAACTGCAGTAAGAGAAATAGGTATTATTAAAGTAATAAACTATTTTCAAAAAGGCGTTTGCCAGTACCTATTGCATATATTATGATCAATTATGGCACAGTAACTCCACTGTCACTTTTAATCCTTTTTTGCTATCACAGCCTAAAAACCTCAACAGAATCAGACCACACCATCACTAATTCTTCCCTGGTTTCTTCAATAAACAAAAGGAGGTAAGGTGCATAGGCTTGTGCTTATCACCTGGTTCAAGTACCCATGTATGTGATGCCTAAGGATTTTAGTGTGTATCTTGTAGATATTCATAGAGTTGTATGAGTTGAATACGTTTTCCTAGGTTTATCACATTTTAGGTGGTATTAGAAGTCACTAAGCTTTTTTCTCACACATTTCTGAACTTTATTATCACATTGTCAAGGACACGTTGTTTTGAAGAACGCCTGCAAGAACTCCAATTGAGATAATCATATAGCTTGTAGTCAAAACAAGAGAGTCAGCTCAGAGCCCTTGGAGAAGCTCCAAGGGGCAGTTCTGAGAAGTTCTGAGGGTGGGCACCAGGGGAAATGGCACCACAGGTTGGCTGTAGATATCACATATGTTGATTACTGAAAGTTATAAAAGCTGTAACATATAGCTCACGCACATGCACGTGCTTTAGGTGTGTACCTTGAAAGCTTTCAGTAAAATGGCTACCTTATCTATCTACCACCACTAATGTTGTTTTGAGAGTCTTTTGCAGGAATTTAGGCATCATATGAAACATAACATTAAATTAGAGTTCCCTCCTTCCCATTTATCATGTCCTTCCTTATGCAGATATTTTTCACCTGCTGGCTCATCCGTGCCTGAGAAGGAACAGGGCCAGGGGTGGAGTTAATGCAGGGACTCACATTTCTGAGCAGCTCATGGACATCTATCATCTACATTTTGATGTTCTGGCAAAACTCTGTGACATTGCTGTTTTTCTTCCTTTAAAGTTAATGAAATTAATGCCACCTTTTCTTCTTTTTTTCTTTTTTTTTTTCTTTTTAATTTAACAATGTGTGTGCTCTTCTGCAAAGTTAACTCATCATCTCATAATTCCATGGTAAATGAAAATGATTGGTGATAGCATTAGCTTGCTCATGATTTGAGAAGTCTTTGGCTATTCAGCAGGCTCAAATATGAAAAAATTGCTGAAGTGTTTTCAGGAAAATACCAGGCTCAACTGGAAGGAGCTTTTAGAAAGCAGAAAAAGATTAAGATGCAACAAGCAGAAAGAATCTGCAGAATAAGTGGGAACTGAGAAACTCCTGAGAAAAGAGAAGAAAGAAGATGGTTTCACACCTTTTATTTCCATTTGCCTCACCCCATATATCTGCTTATTATATTTTAATTTCCTTCTGATAAACAGAATTTCAGCACTAATAAGCTAAACAGCTTTTTTAGTCACTGCACTTAAGGAAAACTGAGGTATTTCTGTCCAGACTATCTAACATGATGTTCCATCATACAAATCCACTGTAAATAATAATTTTAAGATAAAACTTCAAGTGAACAATGTTGAAGTAATTGAAGCTTCAAGTATATGCAGGTCTTAAGAGACTGCATCTGAGTTTCTTGCGTTTACATCTTAAAGAACTAAATATTAAGCATCTTAATTAGCACATTAATTTTCCATTGCATTTCCTTTACAATCATACACAGCAGGAATCTCTATTAATTGCTTTTGCATTTTTTGCTTATTTGGCTGAGGCACTAACACACAGACATCCATATTGCTAAGCTGTTGATGTGCACTCCACTACGGTTTGGGCCAGGGTACTGCCTGAGGGACTGAAACAATCTGGCCCTGGAGTCTGCTCTCTGCAGTACATACCTAAGAAGACTGCAAATTTCCCTTAACTCCAGGACAGGAGCATTCAGACTGCCTGCTGGGAGCAGGATACAGTGTGTGGGATTTCCCAAACTGTACTTTGGCATTGTCCAAGAGAGCACTGGGACAAAACTACACCAGGGACCAATCTAGTCATTTAACAGCTTAAGTGATTGAGCTCCGTTGCCATGGCAATATCACCTCTTAACTTATTAGCATAGATGCACTCTTCTTGGACATAGCTCCGTGGACAGTGAAAGAATCTGCCCAGCAGGCAGCTTGTGTGTAAATTCTCCCCACTGGAGGGTTGGGGATAACAGTTTGGCTGTATATTCTGTGAGTCATGTCAGAGCATTTGTCCTCATGGCCCTAAGACGTACTCCTGCCTGATTCATTTGATGGTATAGACATAGCCCCTAAAGTTCACAGAATTTCCTTTTGCTATGTTTAAAGACACTTGAAATGAGAGAAATCAAACTATGCTTTGAAACATATTTTATATTTCAAGGATGAGGGAAAAGTATAAAAGAAGAGTGATAAACATTTCTGAAATCAAATCAAATGCCTCAGATAAATTCAGCGGGAATCTGGGGCATCTGACAAATCAGGAGGAACAGAAAATATGTATCTATTCAGGTAAAGCGATTTTTAGTAATCATTGATCATCAAATTAGTATCTCTACTGTAAGGAAAATATAATAGAAATACATCAGCCAGCAGAAAATACCTTATTTGGGCCTCAAATTATTTTAAGTGAGAGTTTACAACAGTAGATTCATATGAGGTTGTCATTACAAACTAAAACTGATACATCAGCTATCCTAGGAGGAATGAACTATAAAAGTAATCAATATCTATACTGTTTTAGAACCAAGATGGCACTGGTCAATTGTAATTATGGTCAGAAATTTTTGATGAGTGGATGTAAGAAAAGTACAGTTTAGTAGCATATACTATGAACAACTATTGAAAACTTCTTTGAAGTACTGATCCATCACTTGTGTCAAACAGGACAGTGCAATCATGCAGTAAATGCATGCCTTTTCAGATACTACTGATTAAACAGACATTGCTGCTGAGTCACATCATTATGTTCCAGTCTATGCCATCTGCTATTAATAACAGATGCAAAGGCCTAAGAATAAAAGTAGTGAAGAATTGCAGTAAATGTAAACAAAAATAGATGGGTCAGCACATAAAAGCACAATGGCAGAATCAAATCAGCAACAAAGGAAGATAAAAATTAAAAAAAAAAAAAAATATCTGCACCTGATAAACCCGTACTGTGAAAAGAGCCAGATTATCCATTAATAACCTGTTGTAGAAATTCATATTGTGTACTGTACTCCTTCTTCATCATTTCCCTCCCACTCCTGAACTGCTGCTTATAGTTCAGATTTCATTAAAATACTGGTATAATAGAATGTCATTTTAAAATCAGACTTGTTTGCTTGCTAAACTATGATTTAAAGACCAGTATCTGCCAAAGAACACATATCCAGAGGGGGTTTGGTGCCAAGATGCTTTTAAAAATTCACCAGGTTCTTATGAAATTAACTTGCACAAAGATAGCTAAAACAGAGTATATAATGCTCTGAATCCACACAGAGAAAAAATTGTGCTGAAATTGACACCAGTTTCTAAAATACAGTTGACAGCTGGGGGCAAAAGGGTGACTTTTAGCAACATTTTCTACATTCTTCGTCCTTTGACTGTCCTTTTTCAGGTGATGTTGAAAAAGAGAATAGATTGCTGCCTCCCTAAGTCGTTGCACAGCTGATTCTCACAGCAGACATCCATAACCAGTTCTAGCCTACACAAAGGGAACAAGGTATCCTTTAGATCACACTTCTTCCTGTAACTATACTGAATTAGTCATTGGATTCCATACTGGGAGTGTCATCAGCTTCACAATGATTCCATTAAGTTTTGTATTTGAGAACAGTACAGGACAGATAAGAGAGCATCTGAGAAGTCACTGGGAAAACTGTTTCCCAAGTCCCAATTTACTTAACAGTGTGTACAGAAGGGAAAGAAAGAGCAAACCTATTTGATGCTGCTTGTGGATGTCACCATAAGGCAGTGTGTGGGTGCTGCTTGCCATGACTGAGTTATAGACATACAGTTCTGAGGCCAAATCAAAGTCCTTAATTTTATTTTTTTTTCTCCTCTTGGACAAAGCTATTATTTCTGAGATTGGTGCTCAAAGAGGTAATTTACACTGATCCGTGCCCAGATATCTTTTCCCACGTATACCTGTGCTAAGAAAGAACCAGTCCCCTAGTTTTCACTTGCCGCAGTGAAAACTTTTCACTGATCTCCTAACAGATCAGATTACTGTCATAATTATTTCTGAAAAAATTAAAACTATCAAAGCATCACTTTCAGATAATCTATCTAAACTTAAACAGGATAGGGGATTTGGTTGTTGTTGTTTTGTTTTTCAAGACTTAATTGAAATCTGAGATGAAATGTCCATCCCTTTTATCCTTTAATGGGGGATAATGCCAGTATCTGCCAGCAGTACTTTTGCATCTGTGCCAATGTGGAAGAAGGAGATACCTGCACGTGGTGCCACATGCCAGCATAATTATGTAAACAAATTACTGAATTACAAAATAACAACAAAAAGCAGACAATGCATAACTTTATGAAACTGAACGATAAGCTCTTCATATACTTAGTGTTTTGTTTCTTATGTAAACCCTGCTACAAAATGTTGTTTTTAATAGAAGTGTCCACTCTTTTCTAACGGTGTTTTTTGCTGTTAGTCAAGATAAAGACAAGCAGAAATATTTAAAAAATCTTAGCTGGTATGCGATAGAACTACAAGTGGATGTTTTTGAAACTGAGGGTATTGTAGTCCATCTGTATAGAATTGTCAATTTAATGGAAACAGCCTCCATATTACAAGACATTGTGGGAGAAGAAATTGCATCACCTCTGAAAATTGCACAGTTTATGTATAATTTAGAACCCATTAGACAGAAAATGTTTCAGTCTGAGGAATTTTCATCTGAGAAATCTTTTTGCATAATAGTAGCACATATAGTAGTAGTGACCTAGCAAATAAATAAAATATTCCTGTTTTAAGCCAGCAACTTTATGCTGGAATTTAATTCCTATGTGACCCACTCAATAACATCAAATTGCCATATCTCAGACATACCACAGAAATGATTGGTGATAATGATTCAATTTCAGTTCATCACTAAGAACTGAAACTGCTTGGTGGCGATAAATTCAATTCCAAAGTATTGCACTGTGGACCATTTGAGTTAAGAACTTCCTAAAAGCCTCTCAGGGAACAGACAGATACTCTTTGACTATCTGTAGGGGTATAAAAGGTCCAGCATCCCCCATTAGCACAGTCACAGCATCTATGACCCCAGAAAAAGTCCAGTTGAACATGTGTCTGAACAGAAAAAAAGAATCAGGAGGGTATTCAGGGAAGGTTTTAGGTGTCTGCAATTGCAAATATCACTGCAATGGCCATTTAACCTGGAATAGTCCATAGAGGACTGCCTGTGATCAAGCTGGTCTCTAGTATCAAACATCAGAAGTGGCAGAAAAAAATAGTAGGCAATGGGATGAGAGAAGTTCAGGTATGTACATTTGAGGGCTAATGACCTAAAGTATGTCTTTAGTTAATATTTCTTCATGATGCAAAGAAAAGATGACATGCTGCAGAAAAAGGCAAACAATTTCAGTATTTCCAGTTTCTGTTCATCCCACCCACTGCTGGCTCCTTTCTTGAGCACAGAAGAAGATATCTGAGCATTGATAGGTTTTTCAACAACACTAGAAGCACCACACATCCCATTTTCAGTTGTCAATACTCTCCAGGGCTTCAAGTAGAGAAAAATAAGAGAACAATATAAAACCAAACCAACCATCCAAACATAAAAGCTCAGGAAAAAGATTAAACCACAGCAACAAAGTATTCTAGTGTCAGCAGGTGAGGAGCAAAGGCCCTGAAGCATGGGAATTAATTGAAATATGGTACCAAACCCCAGAATCAACAAATTTGAGACCCCTTTTGGAAAATGTCTCCTGATCAAGCACCAGTGTATCACAAATGACAACTTATTAACATTGATCTTGTGCTTATCTTGTCACACAATCCAACAAACTGGGTTTACAACTAACCATCCACTCCAGGTAGTATCTGCGCCCTAACTGCTCATCCTCTTGTAGGATTTCTACCCATAATCAGTTATTGGCTTTCCAGTTTCACAGAATCACAGAATCACAGGATATGCCAAGTGGGAAGGGACTCACAAGGATCATCAAGTCCAACTCTTAGCCCTGCACAGGACCATCTCGAAGAGTCACACCATATGCCTAGGAGTATCATCCAAATGCTTCATGAACTCTGTCAGGCTTGGGACTGTGAGCACAGCTCTGGGGAGCCTGTTCCAGTCATAGTATTGACTCTTTCCAGTAGTATGTCTGTGCATATTACTGAATCTTTCCCTTTCCTTTCTACTCTTTGTCATTAAGTATTTATTCCTTGGCAAATTAAACCAGGTTGTTTTATCCTCCAAATATATTCAGTGCTTTACCATAGTTAAAAGAAACCAGCAAATAAATGTGGTCTGTACAATGTGCAGTCTTATGCTGAATTAACTGAATACTGCAGTTTCCTCAGGAGAATAAATCTTTTTCCTATGGCACTGGAACCAATTCTGGAGTATTGACACAGAAGTGTCAAGGATAGCAGTCAACAACAGTAGTAGAGGCTGCTCTCAAAAGACAAAAATGATCCTGTATCAGTTTTCCTTTTCAGAAAAGAAGTTCCTTCAGAGTTTTCCTTCAGAAATAATGAGAAGAATAAGTATTTCTGAACTGAGTATTACCAAATACTCCTCCATCCTGCATCAGAAGCTACCTAATGTATATATTAGACCTTCACCAAGTGTCTTCAAGGTTTAGGCTTCTTCCCTGGCTCAGGATTCACAAATCAGAGCCCTTCTTTTGTAGTCTTCTACAGCTGTTGGGGATCTTGGTTGCTAAATCTACAGATTACGAGACTGAACACAGAGACATTATTTGTGCACCAGGATGGCTCTTTATGTACCCACATGTGAGAAGTCACATATAGCAGGCTTTCAAAATTCTCCAAGGGCTGTTCAGAACATCTATCTGGTGTTCTTTCTATATATTTAACTAGAGAGAAACCTATACAAATTCCATCCAAGGTCACAAAAGAACTTGAAAGAAAAAATCCCTAACTCCCACATATGAGATTAGTTAATCCTACCAGTAAAGAAATACCCTGCTTTCCTTTGGTGCTTTTTACTTCCAGTTTAATGTCTTTTGAACAGATAGATACAGGGAGAGAGGTTTATATTCAAGTCATGATACAGACCTTATATAATGGAGTACTAGTATACAACAGGAAAAATAAATGGTAAAACTGGTGATTACTCCAGGGACATTCTGAGGGATGGAATGCATTTATACTGTTTTCAAAGTTTCTTTGGCCTTTTTTAGACCATTCTAAGTAGTGAGTTCTGTTTCTTTCATGAAGTGTTCATTGTAAATCCCTTCTTATATACCATCATCTGCCACCACAACATATTTAAAAGCTACTATGAACTGAGAAAGGTTTTCTGTTGGCTGTCTCTACGTACAAGAAAATAAATCAAAATAGGAGCAATGTACTGTAATGTCAGTATTATGATTGTTTTAATAAATGAGGAACTTGGAACAGTATAAATCATTTTCACCTGAATGACTCTCATGGTAACCATTACAATACTCACTGATTGTAACAACTAATAGAAGTCTTCCTAAGCATTTATTTTTACAATGAACTAGAATTCCTTTATACTTTCTAGTTGTAGAATGGTTAACCAATCCTCTAAGGTCTTACTGGAAAAAAAAAAAAAAAAAAGGCATTTTATCTGTGGTCAATTCTGGTCACCAGCTGTGAATCATGAGCAATTTGAGTCCAGAGAATAGGTGCAAAAAAAGAATCCTGAGGAAAAAAGCACCATAACTATCCATTAAAGGTTACTAGAATCTCAGTCCCTAGAAAAGGCAGACTACACTGTGCCACACCATGCATGGCACTAATGCTTCCTCACAGCAAAACCTCGCCTACCGTTAGCATTGTGGCAACAGAGGTTAGAGATACCTAGCTGTTTTCTGAAAATAAGTGTAACTCAACGCCTTTCTCCAGCTGGCTTGTTAACTCTGAATGAGATTAAAGTGAATTTCAGGGAATCATGAAGTGCATCTTTGGATGTTTTTAATGAAACATTCCTTATAACACTCTGATGTTATCATTCATTAATGCATAGTGAGGTTTTGGTTCTGCTGAGAGAGAGAGAGCCTTAGCATTTTATTTCAAAAGCTATGCAATTTAAAACATTTCTTTATCTACTTGGCTTCTGCAATTGTCTTTTCTTCATGCTATTGGCTAAAGTTATGTTATAAATATGAAGTGAGGCATATGACCTGAAAAATAAATAAACATTATTTCATTTTTAGAGCATTTCTTTACATAATTAGACATAGAATATGCATGTGATTATAATGTATTTATTTTAGCAATTGTTTTGTTCTCAAAGGTGGTGTAGAAGCAGTATTACATCTGTTCAGTCCTACTCAGGTATGAAAACGCCTCTCCTACCTAGTTGTGCAAGGAAACTATGCAGTAATAGGTATCCTCTTGCTGACTTAACGTGATTTCCTTAAAGTAAGTTGGAAAGCAGCACCTATGGTCCTATTTCCCTTCCTGTAGAGATCAGTGAAAGTCAAGAATGGGCACATCCTAGATGATCAATTTATTCCTCTGTGTGACTGAGCCATGTGAACTGATGTGTTTTGTAGAGGACATTAGATATGCTGTGCTGGTGTAGATCAGCAGTAAACGATTCTCCCTAGAACCAATAAGGCAACCAGAGATATCTGTGGGCAAAAGGTGGCATAAACACAACATGCAGCTAAAACAGGACTTGGAGATGGTCACTACAGAGAAGTTAGCTGGATATAAATTGACATGATGTTTGCAACTGTCATATAGGTATTTTACATGCAGTGTGCATAGTCATATGCACTAAAATCACCAACAAAACAGAAAAAAGTAATCACCAAAATGTATACCTTAAAGATGAACCTACCGGCACAATCAGATGATCCAAAAGATAGCTTATCCTGCATTTACTATTTCCAATACCAGTATCTGAATTTTTCTTCTCAACCCCTTTCAGTCATTTAAAATATTGCCAAGGAGGCTATACTGGCCACCATCTAGAAACAAGATCCCATTCATGCATGGGGCTATAACACAAAGAAGCAGGAAAAGGGTTGGCTGGCAGAAAGTCTTCGATCAAAACCAAAATCAGTTAGCACGTTGCTGCTATCTGGAATGCGGAAGTAGGAAGGCTATCTCTGATTTAAATCAGGAACAATCTCTTTGGACTGCTAGCACTAGTGAAATGTATCTTTGCTTAATCTTTTGATAAAATGGTAACTGCAAAGCAAGATGCAATGGATTGTTCCTGTTTGTCTAAACTCTCCAGACCCCACCACTGAGCAATCAAACACTGAACACTTGCTTCCTTTAGATGAATCTGGAACATATTGCCAGGTTATATACCTGCATCTTCAATGAAAACATCAGTAGAAGGGAGAGTAGAGGAAGGCAATGCTGTGGATTAGAGAAATAATTTGCAACTACTATCTGGCATTCTCGGCTCTGTCACCTGACTGTTAAATGAGGCGACCTCTGCAAAATGGATCATCTGCAGGCATTGCACTTACACTGGTTACTATTGCCCTTCTCCATGATGTATTGCAAGGCTCTCACACTAATTTTGTTGGCTTGATAAAAGGATGTTTGGGACACTTAATTAATATACATTCTTCACAGTAATTTTCACATCTAATGCTTTGATTTTATCTTTCCCATATTATGAGGCTATTGTTGCACCTTCGTAATTTTATTCTAAATTTGTTTGATACTGAATTTTCCAGTAGGTTTGGAGATAGGTTCCTTATTCATGTTTTGGGGTAATGAGGGTTGTTAAACTGGCTACATATTTCAGTTTTGCCAGGCAGAAACAGACTTACCTGCTGTGAACCACAAAACTTTGTGTAAGGAAATTGGGTCAAATAATTAAGGAGACTGAATAGCCACAGCACTTCAGCCAGCCTCTACATGCTTGTTTAAGGAAAACTTGCTAATTGTCTACAATTTGTTTTTACATGTCTATTTAAATTACATGTTTTCCAAGAATAAAAGTATTTCCTTCTTAGATTTTTTGTTTTGGGGGGGGGGGAGGGGGAAGTAATCTATGAAACCTTGAAAATACATTTCCATCTTATAATTTGTTTGACTTCGTGTGCCTTGTGTCTTAACTTTGAACTCACTTGTACTGCACTGTAGTTGCTTTTAAAACCACTGTCTGAAATTCTCTGCTTTCATGTGCTGAACTCCTTTTGAGAGCAGCATTACTATAGGTGATTTATCCTTTGAATATAAGGAAAAAATGATAAACTTAAGAACGAATGTTAAAATTATGGTACTTTATAAGAATGACTTGTGCACATATGATAATAGAGAAAAGCAGAGGAAATTGTGTTTGCTGCTGAACTGTGAAAGGTAACAGAAATAGCTGTGGGGATGAATTTTGTAATGAATAAATTATTTTCTAAAAGTTTAGCATTAAAAATAGAAAAATAAAAAGAATCAGCCAGTCACCAGAAGAAATAATTTCAATTAGTGTGAGACACTTTTCCTGCTGGCTATTGAAATTAGACACAAACCAGTGTTTTTATCTTCTGCATCAAGTCTTTTAAAACACTCTCAGTGAAAGGAGCAGGAGTTTCCCTTTATTAAGTCACTTATATGAAAAATTTCTTAGATTTTTGAAAAGCATACCACTTAACTGTTGTTAATAGCCTTTCCAGAAATAAGAATAGTTACTTTTGAGCCCTTGCAACCTATCAAGTAATTCTGGGACATTAGCCATAACTGCAACCTGCAGGTTGTATTTTCAAGCCACATCAGTTGCTCAAAATATTTAGGAAAATACTGTTCAATTCTGCACCCTTCTTCTCAGTTTGATTTTCAGAAGTCTGCAAGAGTACCCACTGATTAATGCATTTGAGTCTATATTGCAGACAACACAAAAGGCCATTGTGTCATGGTTGTAATCATCCTCATGAGATGCTGCAAGAACTAAGGTCCTTTTTACACATTGTCCTGGACCACCAACTAATCAATATTCTAGTTTAGACAAAATGCTACATTTAGAATTTAAGAGGAAGCTCTTCTGCCATATATACCATTCATATTCAAAACAAAAGCTTCTTCAATTTCTATAACACTATGCATATGAAATTACATGTATACATAATATATGCATATACAAAATGAAAATGATCTTTTTGTTATTGTGTCCTCATTCATTTGAATTATGTTTCACTTAGTTTGTCTATAAATGCTTGAGAAGCTTTAAGAAGCCAGTTGAGATCTCAAGCCTAAACTGGAATAGAACCTAAACCTAACTATTCCTTTATATACTTTTTCAAATGTACCAAGGTTTTAATTTTTTTTTTTTTTAATTTTTGAAGTAGGCTACCCAGACTTGAACCAAGATTGAGTAAGTTGTAAGAATTAGAGACACACTGATATCCTCAAAGTGTCTTACTGAATATATATTGCTAATGCCACTTCATTTCTTGATCAAGCTCCAGATAGTTAAGTGAGTTACTGCTCTGGTAGCTAGGAGCAACTTGTCATTTTGTCAACAACTGAAATCCTAACATTACTTTCAAAACTGGCAGAAGATCAACCTTTTTCTTCCTATCTTAAATAGACAAGAAACTGAGTTTGATATTGTAATAGTTTAGAAATCAAAATACCCTTCCACGGGAGTAATAAAATTCTGTGTTCTATGGGATCATTCTTTGAAATTTGTTACACTTGAAATGTTTTGCTATTCACTCTGTTAATCCAAAGTTTTGGAAGTTTTCTTGCTCTTTGTGCCAGTAACATATTGGGATCAAAACAGTTTTCATTTACAAATTCTACTGTGTCTGAAAATAGCCTACAGATAATTGTATGTTTAAGTTGGTTGGACTTGAATTTTCTTTAGGATAATTGCCTTTAGTTCTTTATTTCCCCTGAAAAGAAATATTTTCACTTATGACTTATGTTCCCTCAACATTGAAATATTAATTTCATATTAACTTAAACAGTATAATAATAAAATATACCAATTTTGATTTTCATCAGTTGTTACATATATAGCACTTCAGACATTACTAAAATACCTAGAGAGTATTCCCTTGGGTTTTTTTCAGAGCATGTTAGTTTTGCTAGGTTGCACCTCTGGCTTGCTTATATCTATGTTTCAAGTCTAACTGAGAAATTACAAAATGTAATACAATAAACATCACAGGTATGCTGTTTAAATTTCATTGAAAAACAAACAAACAAAAAAACCCCAAAAAACCAACAAAACAAAAAAAGCTGAATTAACTGTGTCAATCCCTCTATCAGTCCTAGAGAAGAGCTTCTATTATCAAGAGAAAGAAATTATAATAGTCTGTAAGAAATGAATCATGGCTAGGCTTCGCGAACGAATATTTGGGAAGGGCTCTACCCACACTTGCTGCAAGTGCGCTGATGACTAAAAAGGCCAATGCGAGATAGGCAAGTCCGGTTGCAAATGGCACAGTGGAAAGTCTCCACAGGCAGGGTTGGCGA
>JAWWEU010000111.1:94148482-94203378 GCA_035583155.1 Acropternis orthonyx | reverse complement strand
TCAGCTTGGAGAGTTGGGGCATATATGCTGAAGAGAACAACATGTTGCTTGTTGTGTAGTGGGAGGCGTAAGGAGATGATGCGATCAGAATGACCTGTTGGCAAGTTTTCAAGTTTGAAGGCGATGGAGTTTCTAATCATGAAGCCAACTCCTGAAAGGTGACTTTCAGTTTTGGGTTTAACTGACCAATAGAGTGTGTGCCAGCACCATGTTCTTTAAGGCTGCCTACCTCGTGGAGATGAACTTCACTGCGAGCAGCAATGTCAATATTGAGTCGTGACAGTTCATGGGCAATTAGAGCAGAACGACGCTCAGGACGTCCACGATCCACAGTATCAAGCATGGTTCTGATGTTCCAACATGCGAGTGTCAATTTGAACACACCTTTGGAGGCAGGAGTATGCCTTTGTCTCTTTGCCTTTGTTCGACTGCATCAGAAGATGCCTGTTGGCCACGGTTAGCCAACCGGGTGAGGGGAGATGAACTTTGGTTAGGTCACCTTTTCTAGGCCCCTGTCCATGTGGAGCAAGTAGTGCTCTCCTTGAAAAAGGCTGTTTGGTCATTCAGGATGCTGCCAAACAAGACTGTCATCTCCAGGTCAGTCTCGAGCGACTAATGTCCTGAACCACCTGCATGCAGGGTTGGGGCTGCGGCTTCCAGTGCACCTTCTCACCTGCCATTTCACCCCTCGCCTGTCGCTGCAGGGCTTTGCAAATGTGGGTGTAACCTTCAAGCCTGCGCAGTGGATTTTTTAGGTGAAGCACAGTGTGCGAGGAACTGGCCCCAACCTTTACTCCTAAGGTTCATCTGCCAGGGCCTAGCAAGCTTGGATGGTGACAGCGAAGTCCTCAGGACATAGGTTTAGTTAGAGTACCCTTCTCTTAGATGGATGGATTTACAGGGCTAAGCGAACTCCATCTACCCAGGTTTGGAGTTGGAGTTGTCCTTCTCCTAGGATGGTTGCCTTGAGGCTGGCGAGCCCATCCTGACTGTGGACACACTTTGTCTGACCCTTCAGTTGAGCCCTGACTAGCATGGGAGACTCTACCGGAGGCACAAACCACCGCCAGCATAGCTCACAACCTCATAAGGGCACGCAAGCTTCTCCCCCGCGACAAGGGGGTGCCCGTGGAGAAGCAGAAATAAATAAAGATATTATTAAACATCAATGTTGAGACAAGGTGAAGTGTTTTTTCTTTATTGTGCCCTGATCTGTATCAAACTTAAATTCGTGTGTAATTAGGTACCTAAACTCCCTAATATGGCTTTTTTTCTCCATGAACAAGATTTATACTACAGTCTGCTCTGCATTTAACTTTCTAAAGCAGAAACAGACCTTCATGATTGCACTCTTTTCACTTTTTGTACTATGCGAAGAATTTGGACAGTGGCAGTCTGGCCAAGCGAGAGTATCTGATTTACCTTTTAGTCAGAAAGATATTGTTCTTTTGGGGGATTTTTGGGGTTTTTTTTGGTTTATTTTTGCTGAATATCTGGTTTCAAACAGACTAGATCACTAACTCAGTTTCTTTTGACTAATTGGCTTGGACTAATTCCTTAAGCTGACTAATAAATGTGGAAAATGAAAGTGATGTACTGCAGAAGGAAATCTGAATAATTTCCATATTTTTTCCACTGTTCCTATGAGTAAAATAGCTTCTTTTACATCACAGTGGTTTCATATTTCCCCTGATGCATTAGTGGGATTAAATAATAATAATTTTAAATATATTATTTTTCATAAAAAACTTTCCTCTTTATCCAAAATTGAAAATCGCCTAGATCTCTTGTGATCCTAGATTATCTTTTTGTACCACACTTAATGGAATATTTTAATTAATCATTCAATGAAAAACATTGCTTATTAAAGCATCATGAATACACAGCTGAAGAAATAAAGAGAAAATCTCTAACATTCATAAAGTGATAAAAGGAATTTCCAGATCCTGTTTTTATGAAACTAGAGCTCTGATGTATATTTTAAAAATGAAGATTATGAGACAAATTACACCTAACTCTTAGTGGGTATTCATTCCACCTAAGCTTGTAGGTGTCTATTGGCATAGAGAACTCAAAAGGGTTTCATAAACTTCAATGTGTGGTTAAGCACATAAATACTGAATGCTAATAACCTACTCAAAGATAAATAGAGTAATTAACAAGAATTTAATAAAATATGTGATTTACACTGAAATGAATGTTTCTGCCCAATGAATTTCACTGTGGAAAACACTGGATTTTGTTAATCTATAGGTATTCTATGTCCTGCTTCTTTGTAGTCTGCTTTTGGCTCTGCTTAAAACTGCACAGGTCACTGCAGAATGCTTAATAAATCATAAAGGTTATCAAAACTCCTCGTTGGTTTCCTTAGTGTGCAAGAATAACACCACTGTCTTATTGGTTTATGATGAGATTAAAATATTGTCTATCAAAATTTGATATTATTCAATTACAACTTTATGCTCTTACACTCTGATCCCAAAAAGGTTTTAGCTTGGAAAAATGAAGGTTACGTATGAAAGGAATAATCTAGCATGTTCACATGACAAATGTTAAGTAATTTGTACATTTTCCCAGATTAGATCAAATGTGGAATTAAGTTTAATAAATTTGAAGTTGATTGCATGTAAATGATACATCTGCACAGTATAAAATAATTATAGTCCTGAAAATATGAGGAGGAATAGTTGTGGTTTGTGTTGAACAGTGGCTGAAATAAACAGAGCGTTGCCTTGGATAAGACTTAATAGGGGATATATTGCTGTAGGTGCCTGCTGTAAACCACAGGTTCAAGAGGAATCAGATAAAGTCTTCTTTAGACAGCAGAAAGAAACCTCATGATCATGACTGGTACTGATGGGAAACTTCAACCAACATGATATCCATTGAGAAGGAAATAAGCTTGGGTGTGAACAACTCAGGAGGCTTCTGCAGTGTGTTGAACTTTTCCTGATGCAGGTGATTGAGAATGGACTAGAGAGATGGTTTGCTGGACCTATTAATTACAGGGCAGAAGAACTGATCAAGGATGTGATAGCCAAGGGCAGCATGGGCTGCAATGACTATGAAACTATGAAGTTTATACTCTTGAAGAAAATAAGCAAGAAAAGCAGTAGAATTATAAATGGAATTACAACCCTGTATTTCAGGAGTACTGTTTTTCAATTGTCTAGGGATCTGCTTATCAGAATTCCATTGCCAGCAAGCTTGGGAGGTAAGGAGTCCCAGCAAAGCTGCTTGATTTCCAAGGGCAACTTCCTCTATGCAAAAAAACTATCCATTTGGACATGCAGACAGCAGAGAGCATAGCTGAAGGCCAGCAAGGATAAACTATGATCTCCTGTCTGAGTTTAAATGACAAAATTAAGTACCCAGAAGATGGGGGAGGGATACACTACTTATGATAGATACAGAAATATTACACTGCAGGCAGAGATGGAGTTAAGAAAATCATAGTATAACTAGACCGGAAAAAGCAAGGGAGGTGAAATAGGGGAAGAGGACTTTGTACGTCTGTATATACTCACACAGCAAAAGACAGACTAAAGAGTATGTGGCAAAATGCTCAGTGGGATGAAGGATTTAATGATTCTATGACACAGATGTGTCTTTCATCTAATGATGAAAAACCAACATACTCAAAAGCCTTTTTGGTTTAATTTTCAATGGAAATATCTGCCCTCTAGCCTTCCAGTTCCCCAAGTCTAAGAGAGGTCTATGGTGGTAAAGCATTATCCTCCGTAGAAGAAGACAGAGTTATGGAGAGTATGTGATCTGATGGGATGCACTCTAGTGTGCTGAGGGACCTGTTCACTGTCACTGTGAGGCCACCTCTATCAACTTTGACTTATCACAGCAACAGAGGGAGGTTCTTTGTGACTGTGAATAAGTATAAATGACTCCCTGCTTCAAGAAGGGCAAGAAGTATGGAGGGAAATAATGTCCAGTCTGTCTCATCTGAGTACATGGGAAAATTATGAAGCAAATTCTTTCCAAATCCACCCCTAATTTGAGTGGAGAGTGTTCTTCAGAGACCCCTTCATACTTAAATTATTCTATGGTTGTGATCTGTGCCAGAAGCCAGCACTGTAATGTCATGCTTACAGGTGGAAAGCGGACCTGAGTGGTTCCTGGATTCCAAATTAGAGATCATGTATGTCCATATTGTTTACTGCCAAGAGAAACCACAAGGTGATAGGTGAAAAGCTTATGTTTGCTGTGTTTGAAGAGAGGTGGTTTTATTTTCCTGTAGTACATTCCTGTTATTACTGATGTAAGTACCTCTTGGTATGTGCATCTGTGACTAAATCTAATCAACACAAAAAATAAATCTGAAACTGTCTTCCTATTTCTTCTCCAAATTAAATTACTCAAGACAAGAAAATGAAAGTAAAGCAAAGAAATTATAAATTAGAAATGTTTACATGGTCTGATAGGTAGTAAAATAAGCCCTTTAAGCAAGTATGTCTTTAAATTACCAGTTCACGTTTTACATTAAGCAAAAAGGAGCCATTATATGACAGTGATCTTTGCTGTCAGAATGCTCAAAAATAAACACTAGAAATAGCTCATTCTCATTTAAGTCCTTCTGTAGTAGCTTCGTCAACTATAGAAAGATATACAAGTGCCCATATTTAATTCAATCTCCTTTTACCCTCTAATACTTAAAAAAAAAAAAAAAAGGTTGATTCCAGAGATGATATTGTCCCCAAATGAACAAAGTGACATATCAGTAAACTACATCAGTCAATTGCATTTAATTACATGAAAGTTGGTTCCAAGAAAAACTTTCACTTAGGAGATTTGTCCATTTATGTGCATCCCAGTTCAGTGAATTCTATTATAGTAGTGTGCAAAGATTGTTTCTCTGCATGTTACTTATTTAGCTGTATCTTTCAGGCAAACTGCAATTTATATTGTAAACGTGGAAAAACATCTAGATATTAACATAATCTTAAAATTCTAGTCAAATACAGTCAATCAGTTCAATTTTGTGATGTTTTGATATTCCACAACATTCACTTTATGACTATAAGATATGCATTCTAATATCTGAACTTGAGCAAGTTAGATTTGTAATATGTTTTATAAAAGTAGATTATCTTGTATAGCGTTATGGTTTTCAGCCTTACAGAGTGTTATAGTGAAAAGTGGACAAAATTCTGTTGGAAGTGATTAGCAACCCTTCATTTAGAATGGGTCAGTGGGGGAAGCAGTTAAATTCCTTTTCAAAGTAATGACTAAAACAAAAGTCACATCAAGTTGCAGGATATACTCCAGGTCAGGCAGTACTTAAACTCAAGAATTAGGAAAGGTGAATGAAACTGATTGTAAACCTAAGAAGGTACTAAGAAAATTTCTGAGAAGAGGTCTGAGTGAAAACAGGCTTGGATATGTGAGCAAGGACAAGACAAAATTACCTATCTTAGGTCAGGGAATGTAGAGAAATGTTCTTTAGAGGCATGCCTGTTTCATCTCTTTCTCTTGTCTTTCCATTAACAGTTTCACAGTCCCCTCAATACTGCTGTTTTTTTAAGCCATGTATTTGAATACATATTACAATATTCTGGCTAGTTGTTTTGAACTGCAATTTCAGAATAACATGCAAAGCACTAAAATCCATTTAGGATATAATTTGTTTACACTAAAAATGTGATTGTCTACCATGTGATCCTATTCAGTGTCTCTGTCATTTCATTTCTTCCCAAATGTTTACTCCCATGCTGTAATCATAGCTTCTGCCTGAGATCAGAGTCAACATTTTCCTGAAGCATGTTTCCATTGAAAATATCTTGTTCTCTTACTCCTTTTTTCCCTTTGAACTTCTTTCAGTTAACCAAATCCTCCTCTTGCATCTGTCAACTGCACAAGATCAGGACCAGCCACTTTCTTGCTCTTTATTCTCTTTGCAAAACAGGTATTTCTTGAGTGATTCACAGAAGTGCTGGGAAGCAGCAGGAAACCCTATTCCACTGCTTCATCATCCGTTCTGCGGCAAAGTAATGTCACTGGGACAACACTTGTGCAAGAAACCAGTACAAGAAGAATTCTGCAAAAGGCTCCAGCCGGTTCTTTCATAAGATCTATTTTTTCCCCCCCATGATAAAAGTTTTAAATAAACTCCTGGAAAAGAAGAAAATGCTTTACTGGAGGAGATAGGATAGCTAAGTGAATCATTCAGTCTAGAAGTTCAAGTACTTTAATTCTTCTGGGATGCCTTTCATGGTTTTCATATATAAATTTTATGTTTCTCCCTATCACAAAACTCCCGGAGCTGGTGACTGAGAAATCATATTAGCAAGTCTCACAGATCTCAATAATTGACATTCACTGTATTACCAAGCTTTAAAAAACCCAAACAAATAAACAAAAAAGGAAACAATTGAGTCCATGAAAGATAATTACATTTAAGGATTATTTTCATCAAGAAATCAATGCCTGTTCAGTCATGCAAATTATTGCCTGGCATATTGCTCTTTGGAAATTAACTCAGACTACTGATATATATCAAAAACTAGTAGATTTGTAAATCTTCTGCAAAATACCTTGGGTATGATACATCAGTATTTTTGGTAGAATGAATGTAAATTTCACCTGAAAAGGTGAAATGTGAAAGAAACTAAACAGCTTTTGAACATCAGGTGCTGAAACCAAAATTGCAAGAACACTATATACATCCTTACTTGGTCTTATAGCCATTTATAGTTGCCATGACAGCCCTTTTCATTCTTGTTATTACCGCTGTCCCAGGAAAGGTAAATATAATGTGGGAATTTAAGTCAATATCACTTTTGAAAATGGTATTTAACCATCTGCAAAAAAGCAACAGACATAAAATAAAACTCCATGTCTAGCAGAGGAGCACATGGAATCTGGGTAGCTAACTTCCTAATTTTGACCCTGGAAACTTTTTGTGCAGATGCTGCTTAACACACAGCATCTAACCCTGCAGGAGTCTCAGGAGCTCAAGCCTTGATAGGTCTGCACAACTCAGTTGTGTATCCATAAACTATGCTACATCCAACCACTAAGAAGTCTGAAGCAAATGATAGCATAGCAGTAGCTTTTGTGCTCCCTCTTTTGATATTCAGGAACTAATGATGTATGCACTCCACAGGATATGGAGAACACTTTATTCTATCCTCTGCGTGACAGAAATCGAACAATTTCCATAGTACTCAATGCTGACTTCTTAAATGAGCTCTTAGCAGTTTTTGCTTCTTATGCTGAAGATGTATCACTGTGCAGGAAAAATATTAGATTCATTCACATCCATTTTGTTTGGGTCTTTATATAATGCCCACTGATTTATGCCACAAAGATAAGGCCACTGGCAATTACCAACTTTCTATCCTAAAAGCAGTACAGTGGTTGCTGTGTTTATATGCAGTTCATGCCTGAATAAGTATTGTTAAAGAAGAGCTTGCTAAATTACTCCAAGGAATCACACAGCAATTTCATCAAATTGCCATTTTTCAGAACTTTATTACAATCACTGAATATTTTTAATTAAGAAAGGGAAGATGTCAACTCACAATTTCACAATAATTCAGAGACTACACAAAAATAACTCCATGATTTATCATTTTAAACTGTACTTGAGGTATAAAAGATTGCTTGTTATTTAAAATTATCAGCAGTTAAAGGAGAAAGATTTTGTTTTTTCTTGTGGTGTTGCTTTGTTATTTATTACTGTTTTAAATATATCAAATTTGACCTAATAATATCCTTTCTCTATCACAAAGAATGCAGAGAGGTAGCTTTACTAAATATTGAATTTTTAGACAGTTCAACTAAAGTGAGATGTAAGTGGAGCATTATCAACACCTTTTCTACCTGCCTTTTAAAAGAAAGCTGCTGCAACTGAAACTTCTGCATTGCATGTACTCTTAAAAATCCCAATGCACCCAATTGGGAAACTCAGGGATTTAGGCAGAGGAGTGCACTTTCTGGATTATGATCAAGTTAATGGGAATGACAGGCATCATGCAGGAAAAAGATAATACAGTACATAAATTTCATGCATTGAAGCATCCACTGTTGACATTAGCCTCATATCTTAGTCATTTTTTCTGACCTATATATTTCTTGCCGAATTGTGAGTTTTTAAGAGAAATTGGCTTGCAGATGAATAATTCATACACAGCAGTGCATTAAGGTATGGCAGCTTTTTTATTATTTTTAACATCATGAAGTACTGAACTGGCATTATGTCCTACTAAAATTCTATAAAAATATACTAGAAAGTATTTCAATGTTCATTCACTGCAAGGTAATTTGATACTGTACCTTGAAGGAAGTTTAAATTTGGAACTAGTCAGGCCTGGGATCCTGCATATATAGGAGCAGACCTGTAATTCAGTCTTCAGTGATGCCAACCCAAATAACCCAGTAATTTCAGTTACCTTTTCCTCACATGCTGCCCAGTTAATAATTACTATATTCTGCTGTATGCAGTAAAAGATTCTGGTAGGTTCAGTTTGAATTTCTGAAGTTGGTTTACAAGTTGATGAAACTGTCTTCAAAATGTAAATGCTTCACTCAGAAATTATTTAAAAATACCTCCCAGACAGTAATGATTGCAATTAAACAGTAATTAAACAGAGATACTGCTGTGTGGAGATCTCTGTTGAGACACTTGAGGTTAGAAATAAATTTTACACAATACATCATGGTTTACTGTCTTAAAATATGCATTGTGTTAAATAAATAAGTTTATATGTTACCTTTTCAATTTCACTGTTGTGGAGCATCTTGATAATCCCAGGGAATCCCATACACCTTTCCCCCCCCCTCCCCGCCCCCCAGAATATTGTCAATATCCCCACTGTTAGAAAACATTGTTCCTGACATCAATGTATAATAAGCCTCAGCAAAGACAAGGATCCACTTTGCTTCTGTTCATTTGATCATGAAGTAGCAAGATCATTAATCACACTCTCATCTAGAGGTGCGCACAGCCTTGCTGATGTTGTGCCTTGGTATCCTGCTTACACCACTTCACTCTGCCACTGCCTGGGCATGTTGTTTCCTGGGGAAGAACTGGCACCGAGGTGTTGTCAACCATCCTTGGACCACACAACTTGGCACACGTGCAGCAACATCTTGTCCTGCTGTGGGCTTTTTCAATTTGGAAAGGAAGCTGAGCAGAAGCGGAGCAGCTCTTTCTCTCTTAAGTCACATAACTTTGCATGTGAAACCAAGTTTCACCAAATTTGCAGTTTACTCACTATTTTGCCATCCTTCTTCTACACCTCTCCAACATACAGGAAAACAAGCTCTGGCATTTTATTCTGCGTCTGTCATTTATCTACAGGAAGAGGAACACTCCAAGAGTAATTACTGAGTTACAGAACAGACACCTTTACTCTCAATTCCACTTTTTAAACACCAGTTGGTCTAAATACTGTCCATGTTTATTGGCTACTGTATGTCCATCACTGATACTTTAGTAAAGCAATTTCCTGCACACTGTTCTTTAGGGTTTTTTTTCACCTTTCTAAAATAAATTATTTTATCTCAGGATGTGGGAGAACATAACATTTTACCAGATCACTCCATGAAAAGGAATATGAATGGTAACCAAATAATTTCCCTAATGTATTCTGTATTTTTACCCCTTTTTTTTTTTTTTTTTGAGCATGGCTGTCTAGTTTGATATGACTTGTTTTACTAATTGGTCCACTCATTTTAACAACATTTGATTTTTTACATGAAGATTACACAAAAGATTAAAGAAGAGAGAATGGCAACAAAATTTAGCTTGCTAAAATAAGATGTCCTTACTAAAGTATTCTAACATTAAAAACATAAATCACCATTCCTATTGAGAATGTCAGTGTTTCACCTGAGTCTACCAACCTGCTGTTCAGAAAGATTACTCAAATTATGCTAAGTCTGGTACCACATAACCTTTTTTAAGTAATTCCAAGTGAAATGGCAACTACAAGCAACACTCACAGACTGAAAAAAAATTATGAGCTATTAAAAACATGCATTTCTACATAAAAAATTGCAGCCATAGCCTATGCAGACTCAAAATACAAGTTGTCCTGTTCTTATGTGCCCGCATAAAGTTGAACTGTGTTCCTTCTTGTATCCAAAACTATGTCACAGTCTCTTTAGTCTCATGCTGAATATCTGCATTCCCCATCCTGCCCTTCTGTTTTGCTTCCTCCTCCATACTGTCTCATACTCCACCAGCCTTCAAGGCTAAATGCTTTTCACCTTTCCCTCCCTTTTCTCTTATCCCTGTGGTCTTTTCTTCCTGTTATATTTTTTCCACTTTCATTTTTCACATTCCCTTCAGTCTCGCTTTCCCCTCTTATCAGACCGTATATGAACTTTGCTGCAAGCACAGTTGTATGAAATGATTTTCAGTGCTACCAGCAGCTGGGAGAGTATTGCTTTAATGATCCTTCATGTGAACCAGATTAAAAGCCTCGAGCACAAATGACCTGTAGTCAAAAAAAAAAACCAAAAACTCTTATGTTACAGACATCATACTCCACACCTTAGGTTTTCCATTCTGCAGAGTCTACATGTGACAGAACATACAGACACTGTACATAGAGAGAGATAAATTGAATCACTTTATTTACACTAATTTTAAAGCTGTACGTGTCATCTTTGTGTATACCAAAGTAATTTTAAAAGTTTGGTTTCATGGAGGTCAATCAAGAGCTTCTCATCTCTTTCAGTGAAAGCAGTGTTTTGTCAGTGTTTAGTTTCTGAGGACCCATCCCCTCTCACTCCGTTCCTCGGGGCACCCCGAGCAATCCTGTGCTTTCCCACAACCTGGCAGAACCAGGAGTGACCACACCACATAATTCATTTGTAAATCAGAACACTGAACTTTTCTCAGCGGATACATCAAAGGATTTACAGAGCAGAGAACAAAATAGCTCCAGTTGCAAGCATTCCCCTAAGGACTGAAACACCATGTGTTAGCAGATACTATATATTTAAACAAATGTAAAAAAGGATAATGGTGCATAAAATCATAATAACTCAAGATAAGTAGCAAATTAACACAAGTCTTATAAATTAGCTTGATTTATAAAAGCACTCCATTTACTAACAGCTCAGAGTCTATACTCTGTGACATCGAACAATGGTTTCGAGTTCCCAGGAGGCTGCTCACTCTATCTGCTTGGTTCGATAGGACACCTTGGCAGCTCTGCTCTACTGGAGTTATGACAGCCTTGTTCAGGCAAACAGCAGAAGCTTGAGCAAGAGAACCATTTTCTGGGGGTAAAATAGTGCTCCGTATGTATGTGCAGCTCCAGAGGCCTCTTAGTCACAGGATTCCTGTTCTTTGCTACATTTTAAAGGAAAGCTGCTATAAAAGGAAAGCTAATTTTAACAACCCTTCCCAACAGTTAGACCCCCATTTTTAGATGGTAGAAAATACTTTTCTTCAGATGATTTTTCTAATAGTGCTGTAGTTAGTTCCAAATGAGGACCATGGTGGATTTTGATCCCAGCTCTCCTATACGTGATTGGAAGGCTGAGGCTAAAAATATTCCCAGTGGTCAACCATGCCACAGTGTAAGATTACATTAAATATGCTAATCATTGGGTTCAGGCAGAAGGCCATAAAAAGCTGCAGAACTTAAGTTCTATTATTAATGTTAAATTGACTGTCACATCAGAATAACAATACTCCATGTGTTGCTTGAAATAATAATGCATTTCCTAATATGAACTCTTATTAATATGATTAGGTGATGAAGTACAAAGTAATGCCCAAAGTGAATTCATGATCATTTCCTGTACTAAGCCACACTGAAAAATTAATGTTTATAAACTAATTAGACATCCTGCAGCAAAATATTGCATTCTTAATAAATTTCATACATACAAATACATATAAATGAAATTAGAACATTTATTAAAAGTTCTTTATTCAGTTTTTAAAATAGCTTAGTAAAACTATCAAATACTATGTGAAAACAATATGGAAAGAATTACTTTAAAATGTTCAACTGTTCTGACTGACATTGCACTATAAATTTTAAGTGCAGCACGTCAGCTTTTGGAAAGCGTGTTCAGGAGAGCTAATGACAGGCTTCACAACTGTGCTTAAATGTGTAGTCACGTACAAGGGCCATAACAATGCTTTGGATCAGAGCTTTATGAAAACAAGTGTATACAAAAAGTGTTTCAGATTTGTATGTTCTTAACAGAAATACACCTCCCACCTTAGTATAATTAAGCTCTATTAACTACATCCTTTCTTGGGAGCTCAGATTGTAGGCAGGAGGCTGCTGTTTCATTTCCCTGGGAAAACTGGGCAGCCTGAGGGAAAGTAAAACACGGCATCCCTCTGGCATGTCCTTTGGCAGCCTCATCATGCTTTTGCACTTAGCTACCTAAGGTTGATGTTATTTTACATATTTGTTATAAGGAATAAACCTAACCTACATATAATGCAATACTCCAGAGAACTGTTTCAAGCTAAGTATGAGAGTGTTTTCTAAAACATGACTGAATACGTAATTTTGGCTAGAGACATATTTTCTCTATACAAGCTGGACAAGAAAATCAAGCTTGGAAGAGAAAGTAAGTCAGATTTCTGCTCTCTCCACAGAAGAAACATCAACAGCATTATAAATTTTTGTATTCTTGCTCTTTAAGATGTGTAATTTCTGTTGAAGTGCTAAGTTTTATTACTGCAAAATTATTTGAGATGGTCTGAGCGGCATCCTACTTTTTTAATGACACACTTAATAGAAGTATATATTCAGCATTCTAACTGTCCAATTATCAATATCTATTCAGAAAACTGCAATTCAAATCACTAAAAGCAATCAATCTATACCTACATATATATAAAAATATTTTCTTCTTCTGTATATTTTGCTTCATTCTATTTTGTTCTTTTCTGTGATATTTAAATAACTGACTTTAGTATATACAAAAACAAAAATAAACAAACAAACAAACAAAAAACAAACCCAAAAAGACTATTGATAGGTTTGTGACCTTTCATCACAGCCTAACTTTAACTTGTAGGTAGTTGCCCCGAGCAAGAAAAGCTAGATAAAAATTAATACCTCCACACTGAAAAACTGAACTAATTTTGACTTGCCTAAGGCAGTAAAATCTAAAAAGTTTCCACTTTGTGACTGTCACCTTCCTATTCACAACTATAAATTTACAATATATTATTTGCTTTGCACTAAAAAGTATACTTATCAGCATCAGAAGCTTTCAGTTGACTGTTATTAATGCTGAAATAAAAATGTCAGTGTACTGGTTTGGGCTAGAGTAAATTTATTTAATTTTCTTTTTTTTCAGAGCAACTCTTGCGGTACTGTGTTTTGGATCTGGGCTGAGAACGGTGTTGATAACACAGGGATATTTTAGCTATTGCTGAGCAGCACTTACACAAAGTGAATGCCTTTTTCTGTTTCTCAAACCAGACCACCAGTAAGAGGGCTGGGGGTGCAGAAATCTCAGAGAATCTGAAAGGGGACACAGTGGAACAGCTGACCCCAACTGACCCAAGGGATATCTCACACCATATGGTGTTTTGCCCAGCGTACATGGCGAGGGGAGTAGGAGGAAACAAGGATGTTCTGAGTTAAGGTGTTTGTTTTCCCAAGTAATGGTTACATGTGATGGAACCCTGCTTTCCTGAACACCTATCTACCAATGGGAAGCAGTGAATGAAATCCTTATCCTTTTCTTGTGTGCACAGCTTTTTCTTTACCTATTAAACCATATTTATGTTTCTGATCGTGTCCCCTATTCCACTGAGGGGAGAAGTGAGTGCCTGAGTGGGACACAGTCACTGCTCAGGGCTAACCCAGAGCAGTCAGTATAACACTTCTGCTGCTCACAACTTTCTTTGATATCTTTCCTTTTAATTACAAGTTATGTCATCACATCTCTTCACATACTATAAGAGGATGTCTTAAAGTATTTATTTTGTCAAGATACAAGTTAATGGTCCCAGAAACATTGTTTATCTCCATTTTAATACAAATAGAACCTATTTCTCTAAAGCCATTCTGTTTATATCTCTTTATTGCAGAAACCAATGTCTTACTGAAACTTTGTTGAAAGTTGGATTGTTCCTAATCGAAAGGAAGTTCAGCTGATCATTTTTTTTAATCTTAGAGCAGTAAGGTTTTTGTCAACACATGATCTGGAAGAACCTATCTTTCAGGCTTTCCACCACAGTAATAAAATGCACAGTTCTGAGAGTGTACAGAAGAAAACAACGTCAAAATGCTGAGAAGTTGTGTCCTACCTGTAAGCCTGCAGAGCCATGAAATAAATTCAATTTGTGTGTAAGAATTTATAGTGGTCAATAGTGGATGTTATCTTTTTCTAGCTGAGTGAAAAAATCTGTGCACAGACAGACTGTCTCCAAAGAAGGAGAATTAAGAGAAACAGGAGATACTTGTTACTGGGAAACACATAATTGAACACCACAGGAAAATGATTGCTATAGAAACTGTTAAAGTAAAACTGTGTTATGCACACTTTTCATCTGCTAAATCACACCATGCTGAGAAGCACCTACTGGCGAGCTTCACACAGATCCCTGAGGCTCTTCACAAAAAGCAAGTCACAGTTGGAGGCAATGCAATGCAAGTTCTAGGGCAGATGACAAAGCCCTAAGCTACAGGTTCTCCTTTCAATAGCATGTTTGGATCATCATTCAATCAGTGACCAACCTTATTGATTTCAGAGCTGTAATAAGCCATGAAAAATATGGCAAAAGATCACAGCATAAGGTTCTCAGGTTACTTTAATACCTTTGATCTATTGCCAGCCTACTGTTGAAATCATGTCCTTGAATTTGCACTGGAAGTGCATGGAAATAACTAATGCTGTAAGATCAGGGATCTCTGTTACAATCCTTTACTGAAGGAGATTCCATGAAATATTAAGCAGTCCCTAATCTAGCACCCCTACTTTCACTGGTGGGAAAGTATCTTCGACTATTTGCTTCTCTAAGTCCCACTTCTTCAGAACAGATCTTTGGTTTACTTTTGGTAATCACGGTTCTCTATGTTCCTCATCTTCAATTAGTTGACCTTAGTCCTGCACAGGACCATCCCCAACAGCCACATCACATGCCTGAGAGTATCATCCAAACACTTCTTGGATTCTGTCAGGCTTGGTGCTGTGACCACTTCCCTGGGAAGTCTGTTCCAGTGACCAACCACCCTCTGGGAGAAGAACCTTTCTAATATCCAACCTAAACCTACCCTGACACAACTTTAAGCCATTCCCTTGGGTCCTGCCACTCATCACCAGAGACAAGAGATCAGTGCCTGCCCCTCCTATTCTACTCATGAGGAAGTTGTTACTGCAATGAAGTCTCCCCTTAGTCTCCTCTTCTCCAGGCTGAACAGACCAAGTGACCTTATCTGCTCTTCATACACCTTTCCCTGCACAAAATACACAAGGTGAGGCTGCCCCAGTGCAGAGCAGAGAACAATCCCCTCCCTCGACCAGCTGGCGATGCTTTGTCTGATGCCCCCCAGGACACGGTTGGCCCTCCTGGCTGCAAGGGCACTGCTGACTCTTATTCAACTGGCCATTGACCAGGACCACCAGATCCCTTTCCATGGCACTGTTTTCCATTATTTTTATTTTAGTTAAAACAGTATCTACTGGTTTTCCATATCACATGCTTTTTACAATCTATTTTTATTTTCTATATTTAGTTTGAAATACTAATTCTAAAAGACATCTGCCCAAAACTCTAAGCTTCTGAACACATAATTAATAACAATACCATGGAACCTCATCAGCATATGAGTAATCTAATAAATAAATTTTTTTACTTGTTGGTTTTTTGGCTTGTATTGTAAGGGCTGGTCTAGCAACTTGTGTTATATCCAGTACACTGATACACCTTAAGCACAGACTTGTCTTCATATTAGTGTAGGAGTAAACTACTGTGAAAGCACCAAAATCAATTCTGGTTGAGCATGAAGGTGACTGCATTCTTACTGCAGCTTTTATTGGTACAAGTATGTGGGCAACATTTTTTAAGCCAATCTGTTAAAACCAGCCAACTCTGCCCACCCCCTTCTCACAGTCATCTTAGCTAATATAGATAAACTCTGCTGAATTAGACCAACCATCCACTGCTTCAATATTCTGGTTAGAGTGGCAAATAACAGATATTTAGGGAGAAGTGTAGGAACAGAGCAAGCATTCAATGATAAAACTTCCTTTTAGCTTCCAGCAATTGCTCCAGGACTTCCTAAGTCATAGATAGTTCCTGTGTATTCAGCAGTCATCAGGCTCTTTTGTCATACTTTCATTGTGACTTTTAGACCCCCTTCCAGTCAATAAAGTTCCATGGACAAAGTCTGGGGTTTTTATATAGACTAAGTCTTGACTAGATATTGAAAAAATTTGAAAAACACAACAAAAAAAAAAAATGAGAAGAGCATTATTGTTGGCTTTAAAATAGACTGAGTATGGACAGCAGGTAACCTCTGGTTGCCAAGCACTCTGCTGTTAGTATGGAAGTAATGACCATGGTCTGCTTCTTACAGGTAGTCTGCATTGGCAGGTTTGTGAAAAATATGATTTTCTATCTGAATTACAATTTGCTAGTAATTGTCTGCTACCTCCATCTGTGAATACTCCTAGTAAGGCATTAGCACACCTGAGACCTGAATTAACAAGGCAAGACACTGATTGAGAGCTAGTGCATTAATCAGCAGGCAAAGGCAGGAGCTCTGAACTGCTTTCTACTTTTCTTCAAGACATGGAACCCCATAAGGCTCTTGAATTCAGAACTATATTAGTTCAGTGACTAAACTAGTTAGCACAGTGTCTCACTAGTATTCTTGAAAGGCTCTAGACAAAGTTGTTTTCTTCTCCTTCAAATACTAAACATTAAGTAGACTGTTTCACGTTCACTGTTAGCCTCTGCAAAGACAGCCAGTATGAAGTAGTTTCACACACTACCTGGAAGTAACATCCCCAAACAAACAAGTCATTAGTAAATCCTTACCTACACAACTAAAAGCTGCCATTTCTTTTACCAGAAATGAAACTAAATGATCTTCCCATTCATAAAAAGGCTGAAGAAAACTAGAACTGCTGCTACTACCATGGATTTTCTGCTGGCCAAGTTACAGTACTGTCATTCCAGAGACGCCACTTGAGCACCTTCCACAGATAACTCAGCTTTTATGAACCCTTTTATTGTAAAAATGTTCTAAGTGAAAATAATCTGAGAAAAGTATTGGTAAGAAAATACTCTTAATCAGAAATATTTAAGGCAAAAAAAAATTAAAAAAGCAACCTCAGGCATTTTCCTACACAAGAAGTTCAGAGTTTTGTTAGACTCCAAGGAAAGGGGACAAGTGAAGGGAGACAAACATGGTATCTGAATCACTTAATAGAGCACTCCAAGTAATTCAAGAAAGGAACAAAAGTTTGTAAGAGAAATAAGCAACTTAGTCTTCTTTTAGAGACTTTTCTTTTGTTGTGTACTGCAATATCATAGCAGAATTAAAGTCCACTAAACCTTAATTCTGTCTCTACTTTCTCCCTTTTCCTATCCCCTTGAGCATATGTAAGTTCAGTGTAAAATTAAACGAGCATATCTTTATTGTTAGATTGTATTGAATTGAGTAGGCATTTTGTATTTTATTTCAGTTAGAAGAAATTAAAAGTATTCATATCTTTTAATTGAAAGTGTATTTCTAATGTCCTAAATTCCTTCAGATTTTATATATTCATGTAATTTATGTATCACTAGGGATATTATAGTCTGTTGAGTCAAGGATGTGGGAAGAATTTTGTTTTTGGAATTGCAGACATTACCTTTTCAGAATTGCTGAGGCCCTTCATCTCACTGTTTTTGCTGTGAATGCAGACCAGCTCCCCAACTTAAACTGAAAGAAACTGATGGCAAGTATTTCTGGATATTTCCTGACAGCTCATAAAGTTCTTAAATGCATTTTTTAACATCCACATTCCATAATGCATGAATCTATGCTACAGTATTTGTTATGTGTATGCATTTCTTTATTTTTAAAAACTCTTTCTGCAGAAAGAAATAAATACTATGAGTCATAACATCTGGAACTTGCCTCCAGAAATTACTATATGTGGACATGGTTAGAAAGGAGTATTTTCACAGTAACTTTTTTTTTTCTGCAATAATTTTTTAATGGCACAGAGTTGTTAGCTTCTAGAGTGCATTCTCTCAGTTCTCACAAACACGGAACACTTAGATTTCAGTTTTATAGGAAATACAATATTTATCTTTACAGGAGTCTGAAGTCACCTATTTGCTTTCAGAAAATAATTATGAGCAAGCATACATGCAATTAAGGCATTCACAATCTCTTATCAATACATCGACTTGAACAAGCTCTCTCTGGCTGAGTAATTTAGTTTTGACACCCATTCAATATTTTAGCCACTGCTGAAATTCCAACAAGAGTGCTAATTAGTGCCAATTGTGAAGCTGGTTTCTGTGCTACAACCATCTGTCTTACAGATACTGAATAATTTCATTATTTTAAAGTGTAATTATAGATGTCTCAAAGCATTTAGGACCAACCATTCATTATGTAAAAAAATACAATATTGCTGTCAGGTACTAAAGAGAGATTTTTTCCAGATTATATGGTTTACAAGAGACACACTAGTTGCAAAGTAGAGCCATTACACTAGCAACCTTTCAGTAAAAGTCAGATGAGCAAAATCAAATTTCTAACAGTACCCATAAAATGAAAATTTGTAGAAGAAACAAGCTCAGAGTGCTTTTGTTTGTAATTTCAAAATTTCCTGAGAGAATGTTGAACCTTAATCTTGTTATATGGATTTTATGTGCAATTATTCAGTGTTTGCACTATTTTTATGCAATAGTGGAACTGCAAGTAATTATAATATATTAACAATATGCCATGATAATATAACTGAGAACATGATATATAACAAGATAATATAACATGATAAGATACCCCCACCCCCCCCCCAAAAAAAAAAAAAAAATAAAACTTTAAAGCATAACTCAGACTTGGCCCTGGATATGTAGCATAAAATGCATTTAACTTTACTTGGGTTTTTTATCTTTCAGTTTTTGCATCTCATCCCTCCCTTTGCCCCAGCCCAGCCTGCAGCAATGAAGTGAAGGCACAGCAGCAGTGAACTCCCCACGGGCTCAATCCTTCCAGACAAGAGAAGTTACATCACACACATGCTGTATATCATGTAAATGGATGACTTTTACACTACAAACACCAATGGCTGGAATTTTAGTTCCATAGTAATGAAAATCTCAAGGAAACAATATAATATGATCCCAAGGTTTTACTGTTCTTTTCACACAAAATAGCCAATGTCAATATGTAATGGACACATACTATATTTTGCTGTATGGAGCAATGCTTCAGATGAACTACTGCAGCTATTCCCAAACATTAATTTTTTTTATTTGAAACAAAGCATTTAGGAAATCGTTACATTAATTGGAAATACTTGAGACTGAACCAAAAAAAAGAAAAAAAAAGGATAGATAATTCTATAAAAGAACAAAATAAGTTGTCATTTACAAAGTTCTCTCTCCCCTTTTATCTGAAGATAGGTGGCACCAAAAGGATTCCCCTTAACCTTTTTATAATCAATTGAAAATTAATATGTTACAAAAATAGCTTTTATCTCCTGTTAAAATATGCCTGTATCTGAGTTTTAGGCTAGGGGACACTCTACAAACCAATAAAAATTTCCTTAAATTACAAACCACAGTTTAAAATTTTAAACAATGAACATTTTAAGTCAGTCAACACAATAATTAGCCTATTTCTATGTAAATCAATTCACAATTATTAATATCTCTTCGCTCCTGAGTACAGTTTTGCAGAAAACATTTTTCCAAAACATTGCAGAGGGGGAAAAAAAAAGAGCTATTAATAAGTACCTCTCTTAACCTCTTTTGTTAAATTAGATAAATGAGAGGAAATTAAAGTCTATAATGAAATATGTAATTTGAAAACAAAAGCTCTGGCAAAGGAAGAGAGCAGTTTTGATACTGCATTAAATGAACTCAGACTAACCATAGACCCTGATAATCTCCTTTTCTCTGGGGTCAGAATACTGCCCATATAGACATGAGCCATCCAAAACAGAACATTAGTAGGGTAACTTGGATAATTTTGTGACAACCAGTATTTTGTCACTTTGCTCTGTTCTAATAGTTGAATAATGCCCTGGCCTGGAATGTCATTCCCTGGACTTCATGCCTGAGTTACCCTACTGAAGGCAATGGGCTATTTTTTAATATAAAGACTTAACCCTCACATCACCACATAAATTTCCATTTTCTTACTTGCATAGCACAAGTCTCTTTACCTAGCCTGAAGCATATACAGAGTTTTATAACTCACTGTATCTTGCATCTCTCTGCAATATTTCAGATTTTCTATAATATAAATATACAATACATATTCAACACATTTTTACTTGACCTCATTGATTAGCACCTGTATACCTTGTCTTACATAGCTCCTAGTCCCATAGACCAAGTAAATACTTCCCTCTGGGTGTTTTCACTACTTGACAGAAATAGGGGATGTACATCTGATTAAAGGCTCTTATGCACAATGTTAATTAATCTAAACTTCCCCAAAGGCAATGAAAAAAAAAAAAGAAGCACTTTCCTAATATTATTCCTGTTAAACTCAGGCAAACATCTGAAATAAGTTGGATGAATTGTACCTTCTTTTTGAACTGAATATAAGGTGATTCTAGGGTCAGGTAGGCAGCTCTACTGCTCATGTCTAGGGTAACTGAGGTTAAGTCTAAATGGGAAAATGTCAGGTCACTAAAAAGGGTGCATGTTTTCTGGGGTACAAAACTAGAACCAGGAGCCTGGATATAAGAAGTTTTGCTCTGTAGTGAATGGCTAGAGTTCAAAAGGCCTGAGTTGGGATCCAGTGGTTTACAGAGCAATCTAAGGCAGTAGACTGCAGTCACCTGTGATGTGTCCATAAAGATCTGGGTATGCTCCAATCTGGCAAATGGAGAAGTCTGGAGACTCAGTCTCATAGGTCCCATACTTTTATACAAAAATCTGGGTTATCTCTAAATATTTTGGATTGCAGAACTTTGTCAGTCATCAAATACTTTGCAAACCAAGGTGAAACCTTTCATCATATTTTAAACTGAAAGCTTCATGAGAATTATACAGTTTTATAGATCATGAAGGATCCATCACAGATCATGACTCACCTAGTTTGATTCCATAGTTTGCAAAATAAATTTAAAAAAAAAACAGACTACAAGAGCTCAGCTTGCTCTTAATTGCCCAAATATCCGTACTTCTCATGAGAAAGGCAGTCCTAGCCACACAGCTTTGGAGTACTCTGGGGTAACTACACAGGAAAAACAAAACAAAACAAAACAAAACAAAAAAACCACAACCAACCAACCAAACAAACAAAAAAAAAACCAGAAAAACACAATCAAAAAATCCAAACAAACAAAAAAACCCCAAACCAAACAACTGCCACCCCACACACTTGAAAACCAAACAAAAATGAGACAACAAGAAGAAAAATGACACAGGAGAGGTTTTACTCAAAGAACTAGATGGACAGTCCTTTTTAGTTTCTGTATTTTTTCATTTTTTCTTTATAAACTAAGAACTCCCTCATACATTACTATAAAACTTCAAAAATGAGATGTGGTGAAGTAGACGAAATAAGACATATCTGAGGTAGTTCTGAACAACCTGTCTCACATATACCAAAGGCAAAATAGCAAGACAGGACAACAGAGCTAATTAACCCTGGCCTGCTTGTGGTAGCAGAGTTGGTTGATTATTCAGAAGTCAGAGCAAGCTCAGAAATCACTCTGTACTACTACACTGCCCACAACAAGAAGGAAAAAGAAGTACCCAGTTTCTGAGCATAGGGTTTCTACATAAGTGTAGTGGGTATAATATGAACACTATATGTCTACTAGAAGAAAGTTTTAAATATTTTGTTTTGAAACGCTAAGATGGTGATAAATGCGAATCAGGAAATGCTGCTTGTAAAATACTGGCACAAAAGTATTCTACACATCTGAAGCAGGTTATTAAATTAATTTTTATTCATACCAGAAACAGAGTGCAAGTTAATTATGTATTTCCAATCAGCAAAGCTAGAAGGTCTGAATTTTTATAGATTCCTACCAGAGAGGTCTGCTCCTTTTCCACATGAAGTAATAGGAGTTCAGATCTCTATTTCACCAAATTTAATGTTTGCTGCATACACTACATCAAGACTTCATCTATTAGTTTCTATTTGGTAAATAAAGAAAAAAAACACACCTCTTTTTTCTAAACAGTTTTATTTAAAATACTTCTGACTCCAGGTAACATAAAGACCCAGCACAGAATTTGCTTAATTGGTAATCACTTTCTGCTTGAACTATTTGCTCTACACTGTTGTGAGAATTAAAAAAAAAAACCCACTTCCATTTTAAAACAATAATCTTGCAATTAAAACTAAGTCAGTTTAAAGAGCCATAGAACACACTTTAATCATTTTATATACACAGTACTACTTTTTAAAAACCTGAGATCTCCATATTGTGCTTACTAAGTCTCTTTCAATTAGTTGCAGAATTACATTGCAGAAATAATTGCATTAGATAATTTCCAATTATTAAAAAAAAAAATCAGAAGCTTCATACAACACACCTACTTGAATACTTTCTTCGATTATATCTAATTTCTTTTACAAATATATACCTATTTTTTAATGTAACTTTTACTTCTGCAGTCATTTGGAAATGAGTTAGGAAAAGTCAACCTGTAGAACTTCCCAATTCCCTCCAGTAAACAAATGGCTGAGGTTACTGTCTCTGCTGTGATGCCGCTTTATCAGAGAGAACCAAGGAAACCTATAGGATCTAAACATACAGCTCACTTCCAATGACAACAAAAAAGGTGACAGAAAATGGGGTGTATGCCAAAGCTATGAAAGGTATCATGAATCCCTATGCGGAGAATAGCACTATTACTATTAACAGTTATGCCTGGTTGTGCAGTTTTCAAAAGGGGGTTATGTCTCTGTAGGTGCTCTGGAAAGCTAGCAGCAAATATACTGTATGTATGAATCAGAAAAAATATTGAGGATTCAACTATGAGGATGCTTGGGCATTTTTCTAGTACAGCGAGGAATCAACTGAGGAATATAATATAAGGCAGAGCTTATCACAATTACGTCACCCTTTCATGAAGAGAAAAGCTGGTTTGTCACAGCTGCCTGAGGATACACAACTCTGAGTTGCATCTTTGCTGCATCTGGATCATTGCCACTGACCAAATATTCATAAAGGAGGTCTCCTGTATAGCCCTTAAATGCTATTTGCTCAGAATAAACTATAGTTAAAAAATTAAAACCATGAGGATCGGCTAACAACTGTCAGTGCCAATGCTCACATGGTAAAAACTTGAACACTATAACTAACTGTCCTGATAATACAGGCAGCTTCTGCTTTCATTGGAACATAACACTGTCTTAATCAAACTGACTGAGGATTTCTCTTCCATATTTTTGCACAAGCTGTTACACATCATTGTTAACAATTAGTGGTAACAGTATGATGGACATGTTTTTCGGAAATGAATGCTACCATATCCAAAAGATACATAATTGGTAGATTAAGCATTCTCTTTCTTATATCTATCCCTAATGGCTTGATTTTATCAAGTATCAGAATTATGTTTGGATGATGTCTTTATTTTATTCTATTTTTCAGAGAAGTAATTTTTTTTGTCCAATTCCTATGGAGTGGAAAAGATGATCTGATGGTTCAAATCAGGAACACTTGTAAAGGTTCATATAGCACAATATAAATGCCACTGGGGAAAGACCAGTAGGTGTCTCGTTTTATTATCTAGCAGAGAAATCTATTAGACCCAGGTTCAGCTGCTGCCTTTGTAGGTGTATTCCTCTACAATTTCAATGGGAGGGAAACCAATTACACTGAAAATCATTTTCAGTGCCTTTATTTCTAATCAATTATAACAGGACAGAGTACATATTCAATCTGAATGGGCTGATGTAGAAAAATATTAGCATTCCCTGTGAAATGTATTGTTTATATTTGAATAGATACATGTGCTGGACCACTTTGCTTCAGATTAGCCAACTTTCTTCATTGTTGTGTATTCACCCTAAACTATTCAATATAAATAAAGAAGCACTTTCAAAACTAAAAGCAGTTCTTTGAATATTACTTTTTACACACAATGAGTAATAAAATATAGTGGAAAATAAACATTTAAAAATTCTCAGTTTCATATATTTCTGGAAGGGTTTTTTTTTTTTTTTTTTTTTGTATTGTTGGTTTGTCTGGAAAAAGTGGATAATTAACAGAATTACAATCTGTATTTTGTCAATACCTCCATGCATGTCTAAAATCCTTCACTGTCTCTACTCTGTGATTCAGTCTCCAGATTTGAGAGAATACTGAATTAATCTTACTTACATTAGTTAATGATTGAACAACGACTGTGATAAAGACAAATAACTTCATTGGGAGAATAGCTTTAAAAAGTATAATGGAGGAAAAAGGAATATAGAGTGAAATATTTTTGAAGCCTAAATGAAAACAAGAGTCTGATAGTAATAACTATCAATAACTATGTCAAGCAAATAACCATGTCAAGACTGTGGGAGAACTCTCAGAGCAGAAACAGACTGAAGAGAGGCAAAGCTGTCCTTTTCAAAGCAAGGGATCAGGTAAAGTCTAGGACAGCAGAATTGATCAGGGAAAACAAATGTTTTCCCCAGAGGAAATGAGCATGAAATTTATCCCTAACATCTCTTATAGTGTGAGAGGGAATAATTTGTTACAACAGAGAAAAAAAAAATTAAAAAAGGATCATGTGACTGTAAAACAATAAAAGTTAATGCATAGATCCAGGAATAGATTAATTGCATAAACTGCATTTAATCAACTCTAAATTTTGTGTTTTCATTTCAAGGTGTTGTCTTTACAGTATACATAAACTGAAGATGTCATATTAAATAAGAACAGCCCTTGGGAAAATACAACCAGATCTGGGAGATACGGCTTTATGCGTATGACTGCATTTATTTGTGATTGTTAAAGGATTCTGAGACTGAAGCTGTGACAAGCTATCTGTTTTGTTTTAATTGTCTTTGGAAATCATGGTTATTTTTGTAATGTAATCATACATACATACATATATATATATATATATATATGTATGAACCTAAATTGTAATAGCAGGTCTACAATTGAGAAGCGTAATTTAATTGTATAAGTTATTTCCTTCTATGGGGAAACATTTTCTGCATTAATTTAGACCAGCATGGCATTTGAAGAGATTTGCAATGAATCAACTTTTAAATAGATATCATGATGGTAGCATGCATTAGCAACAGTATACATCCATCATTCACAAATCTTCATAAATGTATTGTCATTCATTGTTTATCTGCTATTTAAAAGCTGGATTGATGCTGACAGCATCAATTATGTATAATTTTTGCAGACTTTGGGGTCCAAGAACCATCTTATGTATTATTGAAGAGAGCAGTCTTTTTACTTACATGTGACTTTACATAAAAAAGCTAAAATCCACGTAAATAAAAATATGAAGCATTCTTATGCTAATGACACATTCAACAAAAAACATGCACGCATGCTGAAAAATGATCTCAAAAATCAAGAAACAGCACAAAATACAATCTCATTAAAACTGTTACACAATGCAAGGACATTTACAGGTGCGGCAATTAAGTCCAGCAAAGTATTACTCTTATTTAAGTATCCCTCAAATAGCAATTCCATTTAAACTCTGATTACCAAAGAGTTACCTCAGCAGTTGGTGAGTAATTTGGTAACCAATAAGGATTAGTTCTCAAACTACACAATTAGAATTGCGGAGCTCAGTCTATAATTTTTTCAGGCTACAGTTGCAGATCAAATTCAACAAACTTGTGCATTTTGTTAAGAACCAGAAAACCATTCTTCCAGGATGAAACAGCAGCAAGATAGTCTGAAACAATCCCAATGTGTTTATTAGTATAACATGTGGGGAGAAAATTACGGATAATTATTCAGCTGAACAAAAATCACTGAATGTAAACCAACCACATATATGCTGGAGTTGCTTTGGTTTTTGGGTTTTTTGATTGTTTGTTTGTTTGGGTTTTTTTTCAATCTAGTAATAAAAATTACATTACATTATCCTAATATTTTATTTGTTTCATTATTTACTTTTTCTCTATTAGAAATTGTAAAATATGGTCCTCTGTTTTCATTTTTGCAGAAAATACAAATGAAAATAGAATTAAGTAACTCTTTTAATGTTATAATTTAGCTATTTATTTCCTGTAAAGAGATTTATTTCTTTTTGAAAAGTTCTCTGTCTCTACCCTGAGCCAGTGGTGTGCTCAGGTGGCCAAGAAGGCCAGTGGCATCCTGGCCTGTATCAGGAACAGTGTGGCCAGCAGGACCAGGGAAGTGATTCTTCCCATGCACTCAGCAGTGGTTAGGCAACACCTCAAGTTATAGGCCCCTCAGTTTAGGATGGATGTTGAGGCAGTGGAATGCATCCAGAGAAGGGCAAATGAGGCTGGTGAAGGGTCTGGAGCACAAGTCCTGTGAGGAATGGCTGAGGGAGCTGGGGTTGTTTAGCCTGGAGTGGAGGAGGTTCAGGAGAGACCTTATAGCTCTCCACAACTACGTGAATGGAGGGTGTATCCAGGTGGGGATTGGTCTCTTCTCCCAGACAACCTGCAACAGGATGAGACGACACAGTCTTAAGCTGCACCAGGGAACGTTTAGGTTGGACATTAGCAAGAAGTTCTTCACAGAAAGAGTAATTTGGCATTGGAATGGGCTGCCCAGGGAGATGGTGGAGTCACTGTCCCTTGAGGTGTTTAAGAAAAGACTGGATGTGGCACTTAGTACCATGGTTTAGTTGACAAGGTGGTGTTAAGTCATAGGTTGGACTCAGTGATCTCAGAATTCTTCTCTAAACTAGTTGACTCTATGATTCTTTTGACTAGATTGAAATGGTACTAGGGTGGTGGGAGAAAATAACATTGAAACAGGGTGAATTACTGGTAAAACTGCATCTGATTCAGTATTTTTTAAAACAGAAGACTCATCAAAAAGACAAAGTACAAATGAAAAAGACTGAAAACTTTTGGTTTTAACTACTGCACCAATGTGTGATGGATAAAGTAGAGATGACCTACAATTGTATGAACCAATTATTTACCACATATTGCAAAAGAAAAAGCTAGTAGATGGTTTAAAGAAAGAAAATGTGACTGGTGCCAGACTGCCAGGAAGCCACAAGAGGAGGCAAGGACATGGAGAAGAGAGGAGTTGCTGTAAAGGGAGCAAAGTTCAGTGCCAAGGACACCTAGGGAACTGTGGTCTGGATGAATGGCTAGATCACCTGGATGGATCCACCAAAGAATGGATTGGTTGTGTAAAGGCTTCTTCTCCCTGAGTCTATCAAAGGAATATGAATGGCTGAGTTACACAGACAGGCATGGGGACAAGAAATACCAGGCTCTAGGATGGGACTTCAGCCCACAGAGGTGTTTAAACCAAACCAAAATACCTTTTGACTACACCCAAATATCCTAAGGCAAACACCCTCCAGACAGCACATCTGGGGAGGGCATCTGTGTTTGGCGGAAATGTTTAGTCAAAGGATTAATGAAGTGGCCATGGCCTAGGCTACCCACTGTTGTGCTGGTGTTCAGGACCAAGCTTAAGCAGCAGGACCTGCTGCTCCTTCATCCCATGAGCAGTAGTGCAGATTAGATACAGTATGTGAATTCACTAAAACCTGCAGGGAAGGGTCTTGGCCCCACAGCTATTTCAATGAGCTGTGATACGAAGCCTGTGAGAATGTTCTGACAAAAAAAAAAAAAAGAAAAATCTTAGATTGACACCGTTCTTCTGAAGCAAATGGGCACATGTCAAAAGGACAACACTTTGATAATCTGTTCAGGAAACCTGACAAGTAGATTATTGTGTAGTGCTCCCTCAACATGGGGACCAGAAGGCTGGAAATACATTATTACAGATGTAGAAGTAGTTAGGGTAGAGGGAGTGTCTATCTCAAACAAGCTAAATTGGTGGTCTAAATCAATGGTTTGCTACAGGTCCTGAAAATTCCAGTTTTATATCAGATCCCATTAAGAACAAAGACATACAAATGATTTGCTTAATGTACAAAGAATTTTACAACCTGAAAGCAATAGGACAGTAGATCAGTGGAACAGACTACTAAAATAATAGCTATAAACAAGTGAATTTTTAGTATGTCCAGGAGAGGATCCCATTTGTGGAAAGTTGTAAATTCACTAAATAAGCAACAAACTCTGTAAGTCCCATTCATAATGGGTTCAGTAGCTCCTCAGATTCCTTTTAAAACAGAATTAAAACCCTATTGAACCATTGGAGACAAGGTTGTGCTTAAATGTTCAACTGGGGATTGATCTGGGTGACTGCTTCATAAAGCAAAAAGAGTATGAGATGCTGTAGACACTGAAGGGAGTAATTCAACAAAAACTGAGGCTTGGACTATGTCCAACACCTGATCTTCATCTCTTGAAGGAAAATGTGATGTTACATGATCTCCATTGGAACACTGATAGTTGTAACATATACCTGAAACCTGTCTCTAGCAGGACTTACATTAGGATTTAAGTGAGTAGCTACATCACTCTGCTAAATCAAAATAATGTCAAGTAACTTTGAATGAGTAACATTAAAGACTCTGTGTGTGGAATTTCTAAAGGAGCCTGGGCAGAAAGTATTAAACTCTGATATAAAGTAGAAAAGACAAATTGTAGCAATGGAATTTTTGTTACAGAATCATGTTCTCAGTTTCTAGACAAAGAAAAAAGGAGGGTGATGAAGTATATTCTAATCTGCTCTAGATAACCTTCCAAAGTGATGTGATGAAGTACAAACAGAGTAGATTCAAAGGTTTTAGAAGAGAGTGCAGATAGAAGTCAAAATTACAAAACCTTCCAAGTTTGTTTTATCTCATGTCAGTGCCAAGTTATGATGTCTCACTTGGGTCTTTGATTAGCCTCTAAAATGAAGTGCTGGTGGAATTGTCTTCCTCTCATTACTTATATACCACAGGAGTCCAGGACTCATCTTGCTTACCAGACAAGAGCTCTGTGTGGGTTTTACATGTCAACAGATTTTTTCAGTCTTTTCTTTCTATTTAGCCTTTCCTAGTTCTTCAAGAAATTTTTGTATAGTGTGCCAAATTTAGGTCTTATTATTTTGAACAACTTGTTCAAAAGACAGCATGCTGGAAAAACAATAATAATGTTCTAGACCTTATGATAGGTGTGAGATAACGTCTGTCTTGGAAACATAAGAAATAGATACATTTTTAGTGTACTCATAGACTGTCTTCATAGTGTTTTATGTATGCCCAATTAGACTAAATTATATTTTTCAGTAAAACATAAAAGCAAACTTCATTTTAATTTATCCCTCTCTTATTATAAATAAACAAACTTCATTAGTGGAAACTGCCTTTCTATTTCAGCATGAAAACATAGAGGATGTTTCATTCATCTCACTGATTAGCACTGCTAATGAAGAAGTTGCCCTGGGTATGAGTTTGCACATTTATAAGAAAAAGAAAGGATTTTTGTGAACCGCTTTACAGAAACATCAGTAAAAACATCCCTTACTTTGCATTTGTTTTCTTTTCTTTAAGGAATAGAAACACAGTTTTTGGTAGGAGAACAGATCAGTGTTCTGTTCAGAACTGGTCAGTGCCATAAACCTGCAATAAAGACAGAAATCAATGGTATGGAGGACAGGGCTCCATACTGATAGGAGGCCTGCTGGAAATCTGAAGTTTAGAGATTTCTTGAAAGATTCAATGAAACGGTTTCATCATCCCTCTCTCATAACCTTCCAGGCTTCCTACCTTCATCATATGGTCTTCTGCATAAAAGATTTACTGAACTGCAGGAAAAGGAAAGAATACAGCAGGTTACTGTAGTTACCAAGTTACTTTAGCAGTGCTGGTAAGAAGTAAGAGTTTAGTTGGTTTAGACATTGAATTGTAAGGATTTGTAATTTATAAAAATAACAAGGTTGAGAAATACCAACTATATGAAAGACTAGAACAACTTCAGGATCTCTCCTTGACATTTATTTATTAGCATACATAAATAACAATTCAGAAAGTGCGAGTTTGAAGGGCCATATATTTTTTCAAACTACTATTTTCCAAATCCTTTTAAATAAACTCATTCAAAAATCAAGTGCAATTTTGTGGATTCCTTATTTTCATGTAAAAATTTGAAGGGGTTTCTAAAATCCATATAAAATCAGAGAACAAATTCAATACCATAGTGAAAAGGACACAGTCTCACATAAGACAAAAAAGTATAACAGAGGGAGTCCTCAAAAAATACTGCACTCTTTGGGAAAGTAATGTGCCCTGTCATTTATGCCCCAATCAAATCACACCAAATCACATGAAATCTGTACCCTTAAATGGTATTAGGATAGCAGAGGGTTGATTTTTTACCTGAAAATGGGGGTTATAGCTCTTGTAAAATCATCTTTAGAATGTGAAAATATTTAGGTATTTTTGAGGAGATTAGCCCTGAAATCTTTTAAAAATAATGAAATTGAGAAACCACTGGGTAAGAAAAGAAGTAACAGAGGTCACAGTGCATGATCTATTCTGATCTATTTATTACTACTATGTATATGTCCAGAGATAGAGAACTGGGGATTTTGTTGTTGCTGTTGTGTTTTATTAAGTTTTTCAGAGCCTAAATCTTATTTTGACTCCAAACTTGTCTCAGAGTAATTAAAGGTAATTCTCAAACTAGTCAGTTATATAATTTAAATTTCTTAATGAACAGTTATAACTGAGGTATTTCTGGTTAGTTTTTAACTCTTTAGGGAGCAATACTTTAGGGACCAATCGCTCTTTAAACAACAGTATAGCTCTCAATATTCACACATACTGAAAACAGTTTCAACATACATTTGCCATAACATCAAGCCTATTATATAGTTAATGCACTCACTAGAAAAGTTTACTGTTTTGCCTCAGAGAAGTGTGTAGTGGTCAGTGTTTTATGACTTTTTTCCCATCTTTGAGCAAATTAAGTATTTGTTTGAAGTAATAGGCCTACAAGCAGAAAACAGAATGGTTTATTCAAAATATTACAGTAAATGTAATTACAAATTGTTGTGGGTTTCTGTTGGTTGGGTTTTGGTGGGGGGGCTACAGGGGTGGCTTCTGTTAGAAGCTGCTAGAAGCTTCCCCTGTCCTATGGAGCCAATGATAGCCAGCTCCAGAAGGGACTTCCTGCTGCTGGCCATGACCGAGCCAATTAGGAATCATACAAATGGCTCTGTGATAACATATTTAATAGAGGAGTGTTGCACAGTTAAGAATTTCCAGACATGGGAAAACAACGCAGACTCCAAGGTCAGTGCAGGAGGAAGAGGAGGAGGGACCCTACAGAAGCAGGGGAAGGACTCAGGGCTGCAGCCCCCACCCCCCATAGCTCGTGGTGAAGACCACTGGTGAGGCAGGTTGTCCCCCTGCAGCCCATGGAGGACCATCGGGATGCAGAGACTTGACTGCACCCCACAGAGTAGTAAACCACAGGGCAGGAGATTGGGAAGAACTGATGCCCGAGGGGTGAACTCATGTTAGCAGCGGCAGAAACAAAAACTGACTGCAACCCCCCATTCCCTGTTCCTACAGCGGAGGAGGGAGAACATGGAAGGAGATGGGGGTGGGGGGAAGTTGGTTTTTGACTGTGTTATTTCTTACTCTTTAGCTCTTTTCCTGTTAGTAATAAATTTCAGTATTATCCCCAGTCTGAGGCTGTTTTGCCCATGAAGTTAATCAGATCTTTCCAGCCCTTATGTCTAGTCATGAATTCTTAGCTGGTTTTTTTTTTCCCCCTTTTTCCTTTCTCTCTAGGAAAGGGGAGGGGCCTGGAGCAGTTTGGGTGGATACCTGGTGTTCAGTCAAGATCAAACCACCACACAAATAAAATGTCCTCAACTAAAAAGTGTTATATTCTACTTTCTATACTAGTGTTACCTATTTTTGTATTTTTATATATCACATAATTAACTATAAAATAGTACTTGATATTTAAACAAGTAATTATGTTTCATTTCTTAAAGAAAAAATCTTCATACACATGACCATATTATACAATTTATTCCTATAAAAATATAAAAGTCAAATCTTTTCAATTACTTGTATTCTATTTCTTCTTTATTACAGTTATTATCATAAATTGCAATTTTTGGAAGCAAACGTGTGTACGTGTGTGTGTGTGTACGGGTGCCCCGGAGGTAATCAAGCAACTTTATTGCCATTCTAGGAATCAAAAAATAAAGCACAAGGATTCTTAAAGATATTCAAAAAGTATGCAGATACCTAACTCAGAAGTAAGAGTTTAGCATTTCTATTTCTTTGCACCATTTCTTTTCATCTATATCAAAGTTCCACATACTTACCAATAGTAGAAATCATCACAACACTGACATGTTTTCAGAAGTAAATTCTTGTATTGCTTTTGCAGTTTTGCAGAACTTGGATTCATCTTTCATCAAAACTGAAGCAGTGTTCTGACCATGGAAATTAATTAAAGTAGCTTTAAAATACTAAGAGGTTTATCAGTTTATCATGAATAACCCTTAACCTTTTCTCTCCTACTTTATGTTTTATAGTTTCTCTTCCTCATCCAGCTTTCCCTGTAATCTAGCACTACTAGACTAAAGTGATCTAAAGGCACCAAAATCTTGCATAGTTCTAGGGTGCTTCTCTCCTGAGTGACTGGAACGCTCCTCTGCCTTCTAGTCCTAGTTGGGTTTCACAAGTTCAATGTCCTGAAAGTTAAAACCCCAGAGGAACTTCTCACAGTACACCTAATGTGTATAGACAAGCTTGGATTCATCACAGCACACAGCAGCAACATGTCACAAAGGGAAAGGGAAGATAGCACAATGCAGTCAAAGAAGAGTATGATCACTCTGGGGATGTAAACATAGCCATGCCTACATACACAAATCTCTCTATATAGATACATATAATTATGTAATTCAGAATTTTATTGATGTATTCTCTTTAGTGCTTTCTATTCATCGGTACAATCATCCCTAATTTAAGTGCTATATACTCTGAATTTCATTTCAACAATATACTGAGCCTTGTCCACCATATACAGAATTAAGGTCCAAATAGCTGTTTATGAATTTCACATCTCAGAGTTGTATACCTAGAGTTTAATATCAGGGTATGTAAGTTTCTTACTAAGGCAGGTGAAAAGCCCAATAAGGTCAGAAAGATCTTCCCTTGCTTAGAGAAAGCTTAGATTGACTTGGAGTGAGCTTGCAGGCCCTCACAGTCAACAGTCACATACTACTAGTACAGTCAGTTGCACCGCACTACAAACTCTCTCCCAGATATCCTTAATTTCCCATTTCACATCTATCTTCTTTCAATTATTCTACTTTCCTTCCTGGCCAGTAAAAGCAGAATTTCCGCCCCCCCCCATGTCGTATTGTTCTTTATTAGACCAAGGAACAATTCAGACTTTTGAAATGGAAAGGCTCTGCTCACTATGATAATGAATAATCAGGTTTTCTTTAAACGTAATTACTGGGACACATTGTAGGTAGTAGAGTTTACCATCATATTAAGTCATAAGTTAATTTTGATATGTCTTCTACACTATAAAATAAATTACCTTTTCAGGAGAAATTAAAATACCATATAAAATTCTTCCAAGCTAACTTCATCCAGGTTCAATATCCATGACTGTCTGAATAATCACCTTTTCTTTTTCCCATTTCTGAAGTCATATGCTGCCTTAAAATAAACACACAATCTATCTGAGTGTAGTAGTGATGTTTGAAATACACTTGAAAATTATGGGCCTTTTTAACAATTCTTTGTATGCAAATAATTTTTAAATGTGCATAACATGTATTGAGAAAATTCAAAAAGAGATTAGCAACACATGAGAGATGAAGTAAGCAGTTAGTAAATTAATTATGTGAGGATTAAAACTGTGTGTGACTTAAGCTGGGGCCTGGAGCATACCCCACCCCAGAGTTGCTTTCACAAATATTTTTCAGAGATAAGATTAACTCCTCACAACCCAAATTCATGTAACTCAAGGGAGGTTTCTGTCTCAGATACACCATACTTAATAATATCCTCATATATTGGTTCAAGCACAGACATGTCATGATAAATTTTTTGTCTGACTACAAATATAGTCCTAATATTTAAAGCTGTGCTGTACTGAATGTCAGCTACAGCTTTTTCACTTTCCCTAAAGAAATGATGAAAGTGCTTGGAAGTAAGAGCCTCTGTGTTGGAGTGGAGATGATTACTGAGGAAGCCCTTACAACTTGTTCTGGTCACATCAGTTCACCACAAATGGGCCTGCTCCTGAAAGATGTATGTGTTCTCTTATCTTCCCCTGTGCATTCCTCTTTCTGATATATTTTTCTCTTGTCAGCCTCCCAACACTCAATTACCAGAAAAAAAACATACCTATTCTCATTGACTAATATGAGTGTTTGTAACTGAAGGAAGCTGGCAGGTCCTGTTCCAATAAGTAGATGAGTTTTTCAGTCTGCAATAATATTAGCATAGTTTGTGGGTTATGAGACATTGAGTTTATCATGCTGTTCTAAAATCCACTGGTAATTTAAGTTCTCTAAACAACATTTAACTATAGAAAAGTGCACAGCAAAGCAAAGCTTCAGTGGCTGCCTAAAAAACAGACTGCCATTGGAAAAAGTGTTAGGTATTACAGTTTACAAATTTTGTAAACATACAGCAGTGAATGAGACTGAGAGAGATCACTTATATTAAAGGATGCATTTTGGCCATGAAAAAAAAGGTAAATCAAATATGGCAAGATTGGAGGGATTCAGTACATGCATTTCTCTATGTGAGTATAGAGAAATAAAGAGTTCTCCAGGGAAAGAAGACTCATCATGAACCTTAGCAACAGAAAAGATAAACCTCCCTTGCACTCTAGCAGGTTTATATTTTATTTATCAGTTATGGGAATGTCTCCCATCTGTAGTGCTGGAGTCACAGATAACATGATGCTATTGCCCTAGGGCTGCAGAAACTAGTTTCTGCACAGCCCAGGAAGAAGAAAGAGGCCAAGAACAGACTGCCTCGTAACTGCTATCCATGCAATATATTGTTTTTTCCTTCAATAACTTGCACCTTGTCCTGACATAAATGTCTATTCACTAGTGTGGTTCTTAGTTATAGACAGAGCTTTCAAATTGCACAATTGTAATATACTGTCAAAACCATTAAAATTGAACTATAAATGATTGGATGAAGGGAACAATGCTCTAAGTAATTATTAAATCAGGTGCATGTAAAAAGAAGAGTTCTGAAGATTTATTTTTATTTATTAGGTGAGCCATCCTGTGATTTCCATCCCCTGTAATTTCTCCCAATTCCATAACATCTCTCATATTTTTTAGTAGATTTACTTCAGATCAGATAACGAATATCTGAGAGATGTAGAAGGATGTCAAACACCTCCATAGCCATACTCCATACATTGTGTAACTGGACATTTGGTAGGACTCTACAGGGAAAGTGCATTCCTTGTGATTAAGGTATCACAGTATAATGCACCCAGCTGAAGAAAGGAGGCAGAGAAGAAGCTGCATCCTCATTTCCTAGCCCACCAGTGTCTGTTTCTTTCAGCAATGCTCTGTTGAGCCAAGGCTGGACCTCAAAAAGGTCTTCCAAAGACTGATTCATTAATTACTCCAAGACTCCATCTTGAACAGTAGTTGGAATCGAGTATGTACAACTTCAAAAATATCCTCCCCGCAGGTGAACTAAAAGGCACCATGCAATGTTTCTAAATGTTCTGAACACACTATAAAAGACGTAGATTTTTTTTTTTCCCCCCTATAATTGTGTGTCCTTGGAAATACATTTTCTTCCAAAACATGGGAAGGAACCCAATCTAAATCATACCAGTCCTTTCTAAGTATCATCACTAAGTATCTTGAAACATCTTTCAAAACAAACTATTATGGAGAAAGGCTAGTGTCAATCTTTTTTTTTTTTTTTTTAATTATAAAAGGTTGTTCTTTTTTTAGTTTTGAGAAAGTAATGGATTTCAAAATGAAATTTGTAAAGTTTATAGTGTTTATAGAATGCTGAGCACCTTGAAATTTTTTCATTTTATGAGGAATGATTAGCCTGCATTTCAAGAGACTGATAAGAGTATAACACCCTAATTGTCTGGTAGTATTTCTTTACCTAAATTGAAAGTTGTTAGTATGTGAAGCAGAAGAGCTGCAACCATATTGCAAATAAGGTAAGTGAAGGAATATATGTTGTTCCTAAAAGAATGGATGTGTCTTAAACATCCTTTATGGGATTTGGATAAAACACTTTTGTAAAAATTAGTTTGTAAACCACTCAGAAGAAGAAAAATAAGTCATCATCACTGATGAGGTTATTAACAAAGTGCCTCGGTATACCACAATTCCTACAAACACTCCCACAAAAACTGAAAAATGCCCTTGACTTGCTTGTGAGTTTTATTTAACAGTGAATATATATACATGGTGATAAAGATTATTTAAATTAGCATAGTATGAAGTACTTTATGCTATGAAATTAGCAGTAATCTCACAGAACTGAAAGCTCTATTCTTTGGGGATCAAATACAAGTGATCCAATTCTCATACTCACTCTTTGATCCTGTACAGATTCCTGCAAGAATCAAGTTCAACAGCTGGAGATTTTTTGTAATTTGTTTGATTTGGGGTGGGGTGCGGAGGGGTGGGTTATTTCTTTCTTTTGTTTTGTTTGTAGTTTTTTTTGGTTAAAAAAAATTTTGCTCAGCTAACAGAAATACTCTGGAGAAACAGACTATCAGTGCTATGCAACAAACACCACTGAAATGTAGACCAAAAAACCTCAAACAACTTTGCCATCACTGATATGACAAATGCATTTAATACAGCTGGCTGCAAAGGTTTGTGTACAATGTTGAGAGTGTGGGTTCATAGCAGAACTAATAATATCATTAGCTTGTTTCATATAAAGGTGATATGAAGAGACATAAATGAAGGAAATATCTCTAATGCATTTTTTTATCTCAATGCAAGTAACTCCATAGCTCTCATATCCATGTTAGCTCATTTGCTGCCCATCTACTAACTGCTCCCTGCGTTGTTCTTAAAGGACATTCAATATACAAAGTAATCACTTCCTCTGATGACTGACTGTGTCTGTTTCTGTGGTAATAAGAAAAATCTCTTTCCTCTCTGAGTATCTGCCTGAGACAAGGAGGCTTGAAGAGCTTTGGTGAAATAGCTTCCTAGTTTGTAAGGTAATTTAACTGGCAAAAAGGAAAAAAAAAAAAAAAAAGAAAAAAAGGTAATGCAAGGTAAGGTTAAGATTTTTCCCTGTTTTCTACTGTGCCCTCTCCTCTCCTCCAGCTTTGTCAAGCAATTTTTGAGCAAGCTGTAGCACACACAGTATTCCTCAGCAACCAATGTAAGATATGAAAGAAAAAATGTCATTCTGGAAGTCTATGCAGAGTCATTCAAGTATGAAAAAAATGCATTCAAACAACCCATAAAGCAATATTTCAGATTAATTCCCAATACTATTTGGAAGTCAGTACTTTATAGTCTTCAAGGTCAGTATACTGAATTAATCAATCTTTTGTCTTGATCTTCAGAATTACATATGCTGTAATGTATTATAGTAATATGTTCATAAGCACTGAGTTGAGGCTATCAGAAAGCTGATTCCACTTCTGGAATTATTCACAGATTTATAGAAAAAACTATGCACATCTCACTTTTTTTCTTGTGGATTTCCCTAGAGTATGGGATGAAAATGAGGAAAGGTTACTCTTGAAAAGATTTTGGAAGTGGAAAACAGATTGCAATGTTTTATTGTTTGTTCATAATGAAGGAAAAAAATTTCTGGAAGCATGATTTTCCTTCAAGAGCAACACAGTGTTCTAAGGAAAGTGGTTCATTTTTCTCTCAGAAAGTAGTGGAAAGATTATGGGAAGAAAACAATTTTCGTTTTCAAATTCTTGAGGAGGGATGTGGGGGAAAGTTCAGCAGCAGCAGAAATATTAGAAGTTGGCACTCATAGCTTAATCAGTGTAGCATATCTAACACTGCCTCTGCAAAGGTACAAGAAGCTCTGCCAACTTCTACAAAGGTATTATTTGAGATAACTGAGCTTATTGATATCCTTCATAAAAGGTTAAAAGCCAGATTAAAATGTTTGTGTAAGAAAGATAATTACATTCAAATGTTTTTTAAATGCTTTTTCAAAAAATATCAGAAAACAGTAAGTCAATCAGATGAGATATTTCAGATTTCTTATAATACATAAATGAGTAAATATGATTATTATTGATGATTATACTGAGTGTATATCAATTTCAAATTTGTCAAGCACTGAGTGGAACAAACATGTACCTTTAACAAATGCTAATGTAAGAACCAATATTTTATAAAAGTAACTCATGTTTCTTGCTGACCACTGCTTTTAATTTTAATATTATACACAAAAATGCTTCTGCTACAAACAATTTATCTCAGAGGCAACATTTTATGTTTTCAAAGTATTTAAAATCCAGTGATTCTTAAAGAACATCAGTGTAATTAACTAAAGACTGTTTATCTTTGTTTTACAGAACTGAGACAGAGGGAAAATAATTTGTCCAGGATTCCATAGTTAATCAACAAGAGTTAATAAATTAAAATATATATTGCTCTTCCTTACTTACAGTCTAAAATAAATGTACTATATTACCAGTATAATCACCCACAATGCCAAAAATAAAATGAAAAAATACTGCAGACATACTAGGTTTGAATCTGAAAATCTTACATTCTTCTTTCTTCACAGAACACAGTAAGACAGCCTTGATTAAATAGTTACTACTCTTGGTATCATCATATACCAAGATGCAGCAAAATTGAAATCTAGGGGGATATATCTAAGCAAATAAAAAATGTAGTTTCACTAACACCAACCCCACATAAAAAAAGTAGAGTCACACATCAAAGCTTTAGCCAAGAAAGGCTAAAACTTAAGACTGCACACATTCAGCCATGTGCCCTAATCACTGACCTTCTTTTGAGCAAATTAGATTCTGATTCTTCAACACACAGAGTTTCAACAGGAGATATAGCAAAGTACTCTTGCATGCAATATTCTATAGCTTTGCAATTAATAACTTCCAAATTATGTATTAATTTTTTCATCTTCATGAACAACTTTCTTGAAGGTCAAGTCCCAAAAAAGAGAGAATGGAATTTCATGTACCAAAATATAAATGAGTCTCCCTAGAAAAAGACTTGATCTTGCAGACTTTTGTTGTTATGTCCTTACTCATTTTGGAATCTGGTTAAATTCAAGTGAAGCATTTCCATAAAACATTTAATCACAATCTTTTGTATAGTGTCTGCAAACAGCCTCACTGCAAATTGGTGACTGACATCCCAGGGAATATGAAGACAAAGTTACTGCGAGGGTCATTCTAACTGTCTAAATAATCTAGTTCCATTTGTTTTTACTTTTTTTCCCCAGTGTGTCTCCTTTTGGGAAATTTTATTAAAAGGTGAAGTTGACAGATGGCCCTGCATCACTTCTCCAGGTAACAAATGCTATTTTATTGACCTTCTTATGACCAACGATTCAGGCCTGGCTGCCTCTAACACAGGAAACAAATGAGATGTACTCTATTGAAATTCTACACTTCACAATTTCTGAACTACTGAAAATGTAATTTCATACAGAATGCCCTTAGGTTGCTTTTTAAAAAATTGTTGTCTGCAAATTGAATTTACTAATAATTTGCTTCTCTCACAACCCTTTAGAAAATCCTTGAAATGAGAAATAGATGATAAAGCAGAAAAAGAATGATGGTGAGGCATGAAAAATATCACTATATCATGGGTTCCTAGAGACATAAAAGAGAAAGACAGAAAAAATTATCTTCTTTATAGTCCTCAGATTTGCCAAAGGAGAGAACTCTCTTAGAATAAAGATGCAAGAAAGCTCCTTAGTCCTTTAGCTTGATGTGTAACCACTCTATGGAAACATAGAGAAAGAGACTCCAGATCCATCAAGCATCAGCTCATTGCACAAGAGGAAGGAGATTTATTTTCATGAAACTGTCTGTAAATAATCTACTAACATTAATGAAAATTAAATCTAATCACTGAATAGTAAAATACTCTCTGAAAAGAACTTTTGTCTTAAGACAAGTCCAATTCAGAGACAAATAATTTCAATATGAATTAGAACAAAATTATTTCAAGGTAACTTCAGCTTTACAGGCAGACTTTCCTGCATGCTATTGATGTAGGCAATGCTTGACTTGATGTTTTAAATTAGACTTGATTTGTCATCAAGGCCATTTGTAATACCATAATCTCAGCAACAAGGACAGGATTTATCTGGGATCAAGTAGTTTGCTGGTAAAAGTACTTGGATTTTGTGAGATTTCATGTATTATTTAAATGGGTAGGTCCATTTAAAACTCATAGACATATCTACTGTATTTATTTCAAAATCCAAAACTAGGCAATGTCAAATGACCATCTTCAAAAGAAAGAAAAGCTTTGTTTTTTTTTACCTAAATAAATTTTAATTATTTTTATTTTTAAGGTGAGGTAGAAATATAGTAATGATATTTATCAACCTTTGGCAACTGCTACAACTAGAAAATGTGTGTAATTTTTAGAGGGAAAGCAAGGGAGACTGAATATGCATATGGAAACCAAATTTTCTTAGCATGTATGTACATGATTTGGCTTATATATCAAGACATTTCATCTTGAAACTGAGGTACAAATGTAAAACCCTTATATTTGCAATATTTAAGCTAGTACTTTCCTTTTGTCATATTTATTGTTAGGCAGTAAAGAAGAATGTTTCCTTTGAGCCCAATGAAGTCTTTTTTTGTGTCATCTGAAAATTTGTATCTACCTTACACAAACAAAAATTAGCAGTTGAGCTTCCAAATTAATAAGCAAATTTAAAATGTCTCTCTGAATCCATCTCAATTCTCAACTTTTAACCATGAATTTCACATATTTAAAATTATAGCAGCTTACCAGCAGATATAGGATATATCTGCATGACAAAGGTAGATTTCTTCCTATAAAAACTCATCAGACACCTTATGTTATGATTGACAAAACCTGGTAAGCAGAAACTATTGAAGCTACTCCACATAAACAATTCTGGAGTGGTTTCTGTAACACAGAGTGGAGCATGCATTAATTACAAGGATCCAGTTCCACATATCTATTCTAAGCATTCTCCCACCCAGGCACAGCTACAAGCTATACTCAGATGCTGGAAATCACCGAAGCTAACTTCAGTTCAAAGGCACAGCTACAGAATTTCTTAAACTACATTGGAATTTCTAAGGGAAAACCAACCCAAGCAAAACCAGAACCAACTCCCTGCAAAAGAATACAGCAGTATTACTAAATTAAAAAGATCTAAACAGGCCTAAAAACCAGCACATGATCACTCTTCTTGTTTGCACACTCCCAGCATGGTTTTGACACAAATCAAATAGCAGTCTCCAAATTGTGTCCCCAAAGGAATATTCCCAGAAGGTAGTTTCAATGTGGATTAGCTTTATGGAAGATTCCACACAGTACCAGCTGGTCTCAAAGCCAGACAATAACCTCAGAAACTGTTTTCTGGCACATTTCAAACATAGATTGATAGAATGGTTTGAGTTGGAAGGGACGTTAAAGATAATCTGGTTCCAGCTTCTCCCACCATGGAAGGTTAATATTAATACAGTAATATAGTGGCAATCAGAGGCAATAAGATCTTTGAGGAATTATGAGACAGAAGAGGAAAAGTGCTGGGATCCATTGTTTCCTCTTTGTAAATCATCCTTAATTAAACAACAAAGGCTATGTAATTAAAGCTTTGATGATCTGCACTGTCAATACCTAACACAGCATTTAGCATTGATATCAGTAGTTCAGATTATAAAAAAATTACTGGTGAACTTCCTTTCCTTTCAAAGTAAAAGGGATGAAAGAATATGTCATGAAATCAAGAAAAAGAAATAGATTTCTTTCATAATTAAGAGCAACTCCATCCTGGATTTTTATGCCAAAACAGTCATCTTAAGCTTAATTTAAAAATCAGCTGGAGCAGTGAGAAGAGTAATAACATGATTTCTATAAAACTTCTCTTTAATTAACAAATCCACAATGGTTTTTAACACTTAATTATTTTTTGCAAAATACAGCATTTTCAGTAGACCAAGACATGCTAAGCACGACTTGCAAGGCTTGAGAAAAGGGGACATGACTTTATAGCTGCAAGTATGTTTTGCAAATGCCCTGAGTGATTCCTCCTTGATATCTATATGCTCCATATGTTCACGAGGACAGAACCTGGACACTGCTCTGTGGGAGCTCTGACTGCAAGACCTGACCTGTCAGTGAAATAGGAAATGACAGCAGCAAACACACTGTCCCTTTGGCAGGTACTGGTGATGCTTTTTATGACTAGGGACATGCCACAGTACTTCTAGGTCAAGTGAGCAGACCCATCCAGACAACTGCAAAACAATCAGGCAGCCGGGTAACTCCACTGTTCTCTGAACCCCTGGACTATGACTGGCAGCACAGTGTTCATGAGAAACAGCCAGCTTACAGGTACAACTGGTTTAAAATCTAATTTCTCCTTCAATTTACCTTCTCTAGGAAGACATCATTGCTGCCAAGCTGTTTTAGAATTATAATACACTGCACTATTCTCCTCATATGCTGTCACACAGCTTAGCATGGTAATTACGTGTCCCCAAAGTATAACCAGTTTAAAAGTGAAATTAACAGTACTGCTACTTTGGCAAAATAACACATGGCAAAAAAAGGCATTAAAATATTTCCTTCACTTCTTCATTCATGTTCAATATAAATTTTACTCTTTCATTTACCATAGCACTGTAAAGGTGAATTATCATTGATATTCATAATACATTGCTTTTCCAAACAGTTATATACTATATCCTTCATGATACAGAAGGAGCATTCATGACAAGACAAAAGCCATCTAGGAACTCAAGCAAATTGTTTGTTTCATAGAAAACTGCAGTATCACACACACAAAACATTTTCAGCTACGTAATTAACTATCTAATTGAAACTCTCAGTCAAAACCAAATAATTTTGCAATGTCTGTGCAAAAAAGATAAATGGGTCCACATGAATCATCAAAACACAGTATGATATAGCACTACTTGGTTCTAGTTGATATTCACCATAAATCAATAGTAGTAATCTTTTATTCATGTACATTCAGTGCAGTTGAATCGAACGAATACAATGTTTCAATGTAGAATACATGGGATACTGTATGCAAATATTTTAAGCAAAACACATCTGTTTCCCTTGCATTCTATTGAATCCCATGAAAGATGGATAACCACGATCAATAAAGTAAGATTAGCTCAATTCAATACTAAGAAATTTTAAATACCGCTGTCCAGAAGATTTATATCTGGATATCATGCCAGCAGTTTGACAAAGCCAAAGTACCAGACGCCAAGCTCTAAATAAGGATAGCAGTGTGCTTTCTGCATTACTGCTTATGTTGGTATTGATTTTTGTGAATGACAAACTTCCACAGATTCATTTAGCTTCACTACATATGGGAATTTACAAAGCATTTATTAACATGCATATCTGTGTGAATTGCTGAATACCTTTTTAGTCATCCACAATTTTGCACTCTGTACCATTCAAAAAGTTTGTAGTTTCCTACTCTTTTTCCAAAAGCAATTCCCCACATTTTGTGTATAGAGTATACAAGCTGTATTTATCTACCAATTGTAAAAAGCAGACAGCAAACATATTTGCATATTTTTCTCTGACTAGGCTAGTAGGTAAGTGTTTTCTTAATAAAACAAAAATGTTTTGTCAATTCCTGTGTTCCACCTTAAGTGAGGGTTGTTTATTTAAAGAATATCAAACTAAAAACATATATCCTTAGTTTTCATGACACTACTTCCTTTTTTTTCAACTAGATTGGAAAAAAAATGTATGTATACAAATGAATGTATGTACTACAAAAATGTATGCAGAAAATAAAAAGGTAAAAGTGGGAATTAGTCCTTTTCTCAAAAACATTCTTACCTGGTTTGCAATCTACTAAACCCTTTTTACTGGAAATAATACTTCAGTTCACGCCAGTACCTTTGATTTCTGGCCCTAAAATCTCCCTATGTACCATAGATACAGAAAGATTATGATTTTTCTTCTTTTAATCTAAATTTCTACTTTAAAAACAATAGGTGCACTTATTTTCTTTATATTAATATCTTAATAACTACATAGCTACTGCCTGTCTTTCAGAAGTTGATTACCTCAGTGGACTGTATTAACACTTACTAGAACAATCTTCAGTCAGTAAGTATTTGATTACAATGGAACAAAAAGTATAAAAAAAAATCAGGAAAACCTTCATAGGCACCAAAATAATTTTGAAATATTTTTCAAAAAGCCATTTAGCAAAACCCCTCCACAGGATGTCTTTCATACGGTGTCTGATGCTACTTGCATATGAGTTAAGAAAAAAATTGATTAAAAATAAATAAATATGATAATTCAAAAATTATTCTATATTACTAACAAATATTAACCAAAGAAATTTTAAAATTGCTCTGTCCAGAAATGTTTATTTTATGAAAATATCTGTATTTACATAACTTACTATTTTGAAAATAGTTTACTGTGTGAGGCATTTCAGCAACAAGGTATTATATATCTTACTAATGAGTAATGGTATACTTGAATACATTAGCCATGAAAATACCCCTTCTGCAGATTTCATCCACATGAATATATTTTAGTCATGTAAATAAGTCCCACTGAGGGGACTTCAGGTAAAAAATGTTTAATTATAGGAACAGCAAGACAAGGTTTAGAGGGGCAAGGGGAATTTTATTCATGTATTAAATATGCATCCTGTCATCTCCAAACTACAAAACTTATTAAACCTATTTAGTACTTAGTTAGGGATCTACAGACAGTCCATTAGCACAGTTAACAAACACAGTATTACTGATATATTGACTGGCCTTCTACTCCCTCTTATGAAACTTTTAAAGTCTTTTGTCTGACTGCTGGTCATACCTAGACAATCTAGGTCTTTGGCATCAATAGGAAATACAAATACCAAAAACCTTCAGAAACAATTCCAATTTTATATCCTATTTTGAATATATTGCTGCTAGCACACATAATATTTAAAATTTCCTATTTGAGTAATTTTAGACAATGCAAAGTCTTGTTTTTTCAAATACTATTATTTTTTTTCTTTTAAAGATTGCAGAGTTGTCAATTCATAATTTTTTAGTTAAGTAAAAATATTACCAAAATAATTAATTGACGGTGGCATGACTTCTGGCAGAGGGGCCATGTTGCTAGCTTTTATTGAAGTTTCAGTGCTCTAAAAAAGGTAAGAATGATACAGACTTAATTTTTGTGAGGCATGGATTTTAATACTTGTTGTCTTACTAGTTCTACTTAAGTTTAAATGAAGCTTTAGAATATCCCTTTGAAGCAAGAAAAACATAAGCACAGGTTTACATGTTTTACTGATTCAGCAGCTGTTCAACTGTGCGTAGTTTTCTCTGTTACAATCGTGATAATGATGCTGTCTTGCAAGGATAAAATAATTATGTTATTTATGGAATAAACCATACATAGAGTACTACTCACCTTTATTACACGTCCCTAGAAATAAGAACTACTGTACTGTGAAACTATCCTCCCCCTTCTGTTTTGTTTACAAGACTAGCAGTGTAATTTTGTCAGTCACTGCACCACAAAAGTGGTTTCACATTGAAGGATGAGGACTACTCTTTCTCCTAGCATAAAGGAGGATATGACAGTGTATGTGCTTGCATGTAAAAAAGGCAAGGGGAAGTGGACAAGCAAAAGGGAGCAGTTTAATACGTACACCTTCATTCAGATGCAGGCAGTTGATGAAAAGTTGTGAGGGGAAAGTATGACCCTTTGCTTATACAATTTCTGTTTCAACCTCCAGTTCCATCCACTCCCTGCTCCAGAGGGACCTAAAATTTCCCAAAGACCAGATTAAAAAAATAGGGCTTATACTTGAAAATTCCTGTCATTTCATGTCATATTTGTCTACATAAACAATCCATTAAATAATTATTTAGAGAAAAATGAGATTAGGAAGCAATGCATGTGTCTGCTATGATAATTATAGTAACTATTGCATATATTAAAAGTAGAATGATATTTGAATGAATTGACAGAATCTGTTTAAACCTTCTCCAGAAAAGGAATATTTACTTACAGAATAGGTGTGTCAGGAAAACACCTATTATGGATACTACATAAATACATAATATTTACTAAACACACTATGTATTATGGGATACCTAAATAGTTACTAAAAAGTAAAATTGGATGAGCTTTTCTGAGCTATAGAAGTCTGCTTCATTTGTGGAGATGTTTAACAATAGTTAGGTGGCATTTTAGGTAACCACAAATATGTCAATGAATATTTGAATATTTCTGACAGAAATATGTTGCTCAATCTACTCGTGCAAGCTGTTGTATCAATATGAACAGAGAGATGCAGGAGCCTTTTCACTAAGAAAACTTTTAAGTTAAGTAGTTTTCTTAAAAGAAGAACAGTTTGACTATCAAATATGACTGAAGATACTTGTCATATTTCTAATGGAAGAGCTGCCTTGTGCTATGTTTCATATAATTTTATTAAATACTTTGTATATTTAAGAGCAGCATTGAGAAACATTGCAGTTTTACAGCTGCAACTCTATACTGTTTCACCTAATAGTACTTGACATAATTTTTAGTTTATTCATGGATATTTGCTATACAGTGTTGCCCTTGAGTAAAATTCAAATCAAGATTAAAATCTATTAGGTTTGCTGTAGCGGAGAGAAAATATAGGCTTTTTAATGAATTTTAATATATACTCTGTTTGTTTGAAAATTAAAAGAAAACAGATAAATGGATTAAGCAGTTATCTGAACATAAGATACTATTCAATGTTTTTTGTTTTCTGAAAGGAACTGCTATTTCATCTACTGTTTTAACTTTACACTTGCTGGAGTTTTAAAGCATACTAGTCAGATATAGGGCTCAATATCATAAAGCTTATTTAATATTCAGTGTACAAACTGTCAAAAAATATCTCCAAAATGAGGCAATTAATTGAGACTTCTTATTTATTACACTTAATGGGCTTTTTTAAATCTTATTTTTCACCAACTGGGCATTTTTTCCAGCATATTTGAGGAATGACATTTTTCTGGTTTAAAAAACGAAAACTAGTGGGATTCCAACATGTCTATTTGATTCATAGAGTAGAGGCTTTAAGGAAAATACTGCGTATCATTCAACTCACAATCCAATCAAAAGATCTGGGGCAAAATATTTATAACATGATTCAAAATATATTCTAACCACAGAGGAAATTATCACCCACTGGGATTCAGCTTTTAGTTTAATTATAGAAAGAATGTTTTTACAAGAATAGGTTGTACTGAGCCAATTATATCATACAGCATACTTGGCTCAGTTTCATATAGATTTTCACATTAAAATAAGCACCTTTTGCAGTGTCATGATATATGCAGTCATTTATACTTCTTCATCATATGTGTCATAGATTATAAACTTTCCATAGGCCTTTCAATTTCCTCAAGGAGCTGGCTTATTGCAAATGACCATAAAAGTGAAAAAGAGAAGTCAGAAATACTTTTATCTGAGTATGAAAAATGAAAGATCATGAAATATGTACTGTTGTGGATACAAACCAGGAGAATCTCTCTGAACTTGATTTCCAAAAGAAAAGAAATCCTATGCTGGTTACTAACTGATGACTAAGAGAAGACAAAACCTGTTTAAAATTCATGCCCTGCACAGTTAATCAAGCAATAAGCAATTATAAGAAATACCTTCATTTTTAGGCAGAAAAGGAAGTTTAGGACCATCGATGTAGTATGAATTTCAGTCTTCTTGTCTTAGGTATCCCAACAGGCTCCAGAATCAAACTATGCAGCACAAAACATATGTATATATAGGAACATTCATCTGCCTTACATGTTCCAATCTGAATCTCTGAGAGACTGAATAAACTCATTCTTTTCCAGCGTGTAATTTTCCTTTCTAGCCTGGCTTCTATCACACACTGTATGTTCACTCACTTGTATTACAGCTCATACATATTAGGCAGTATTATTCATACTTTTAATAAAAATCAGTGTATCAAAAACATTCTTAATTGTTTTGAAAAAACTTTTTGAAGGGATCACAAATAATTCTTTATAATAATAAGAAAGACTTGTCTGTTGAACAAAATGATTTTAACAAAATAGAAGTCTGGTCGTGTTAGTCAGATTGAGTTACAAACCAAATAAAAAAGGCTGAACAATAGATACTCTGTTCCCTATTCTTAGATTTCTTTAACCTAATATGCATAACCTCCATCAGTTAACAAGTCTGTATGTAGAACAGGTCATCCTGCAGTACATTTGGAAAGAAATGCATTGCACCGATCTTTAAAAGAAGCTTATGATTCTAGCTGTGAACCACATGACATGGCTCTTGAAGCCTCATCATTGTATTTGGTTTTTCATTTCTGTCTTGGTGAAGACAAAAATTCATGTCATTTCTCAAGTTCATTCTAAAGGCACAATCATTTGAAGCACGATCCTTGAGTAGGTAAGATGATAACTTGCCTCTTTTATACAAGTTACAGACTTCCTGATCATCTTATTTTGAGCTCTTCTATACTTATACATGCATATATGTGTTCATACAAATAGATAAATGTCAACTGCATGAACACTTAGAGTCAATGTCAAATAGAATGATATCCAGTTTCAAATATGATGTTCAGCCAGATTTGTTTATTCTTTACTTAGAAGGTACCTTTCATTCTATGATTACAAGGAGAATGCAATCATTGCATCAATGTAATAAAAAATAGATTAAAGAGATGGTGTATAGTGAAGAATTTACTAAAGAAAAATTAATGAAAACTTTGGTAAACTCATTTAAGATCATATTTTTCAAAAAATATAGTGATGAAACTAAATTTTTAACTAAAGTATTAATTCTGATTATAGTTAAAAGACTGCAGCTTCACAGATAATAGAATAAAATCTCTTTTGAATGGAAGACAATCAGCCCACTCTAGATTTGCCTTTCCTTTCTCTTGTTGCTACCAATTTACAGTTTAAATATCACACTTTAGTCCAATAGTGATTTAAATAGAGCATGATATTTGAAAAGCAAGCCAATAGAGATTTCAAGGGAGCACCTCTAGAAATGTGAAAATGTTTAATAAAGTGGCAGAAATAATTAAATATGTTGTCTTAATATTGGTTTCTCAAAAGATACACCAGCTAAAAGCACTATGGCAGCATCAATATGTTGGTTTATTTTGCTCTCCTTATGAAAAAGACAGTGGAAACAGGACAGGCTTGTGAAAGAAGAAAGCAACAACCTGCAAGAGTTACTTTACTGTAACTATTTTACATAAGTTAAGTCTTTCCTTACATATGGAATGTGTGTCTATGCAATAGGGAAGCAAGGGGAGGGTAATGTTGATGTGACACATTCCTTCTGTTGTCCTGGAAAAAAAAACTCTTCACAGACCTGAGAAAAGAGTTTCATCTCTGTTTTAGACTTTTGCAGAGATTTACTCACAACTAATTCTATCCTAGTTTGGTGGAACAAATACTTATGAACAGTTAAACAGCAGCTTAACCTGATTAGCATCTGAAAATAGTTTGTGTGCTTTATGATTAGTCCAAAAAACCAAAGGACAGCTCTGTACATGTGTATAATAGGAAGAGTCAGCTCAGAAGAGCATTCCTGATCCAAACTAAAATTGAAGTCATTGAAAAATGGTATGAGATTCAATACATTTGAAATTTATATACTTTACCCCTACAGATTATTTATTATGGGTTAAAAGAGGTCTTCCTAATGCCTGCATTCTACTGAACTGTTTCAGAAGGCCTCTTGAAACTATGTGCCATTAGACATATTGTGCAATTAATTTCATAAGTCTGTAATACTTTTAAAAATATATGAGAATCCTTACATGTTCTAGATCCTCCTAGTTATGGGGAAAATACCCAAATGTCATGCACCTAACCTTTAAAAAAAAAAATAAAAAATTCTTATTTAAGTATTCCAGATCTTTTAATCTCAAATTATGGAAGAATTATTGCCTACTAGAAGCATAAGAGCAGTTCAAAAGCATTCTCATGATATTAATCATACTATTTTTGAAGAATCCACATGTTTTCACATTCTGCAGGATAGAAGAAAATGGTAACCTTACTCCAAGAATGATAAATTCATGAGTAGCGCATTGTCTGTTTTTCATCCATATGATACCATTTTTCGCACACTTGTCCTTTATATGGCTGGGTAGAAACAGAATTACTTAATTGGAAGAATGAAAATAGTCATGTTCAAAAGACAGTTATTCCTCATTGTTCACCTTTGGAAAGATACGTGATAATTTTGTATTTTAAAATAACAGTGAAAAGGGCAAAATATGCCTATTAAAGTTTCATGCAGTAATTTGCCGACACTAGGAAGTGTTTGGGGATGAGATGTCATACTGATTCCATCAAGTAGTACATACTGTGACACAGTAAACTACTTGGGCATGAAGATGCTAAGTAGGCCCCATATGGTATACAGGCCATGTACAGATTCTCACAAATAAATTTCATCTCATTGAAAGAGTGGATGAAGTCTGCAAGCTGCCTGCTTAAAAGTAAAGCAACTAGATTTTTCCACACTATTTAATGCAGCCTTTACTAGAGAGTACTCTAACAACTCGGACTACTCCAGTTTCCTCTGACAAAAGCTATGTACTGGAGCACAAACATATAGCCTTTAGGCTTCTAGAGTGGACAGGTCATGTCTATGTAGCACTTCAGCTTGAATGCTCCACAGCAAAACAGCTATCCCTTACTGCTTAACATCTCAAAAAATGCAAGTCCCCATAGAATCATCCTTAAGCTTTTCTGCTAATCACAATCCACTGTCATATTGGTAAGTAATCAATCCTGCTTTCCTTCCATGGCCTTCTATTCCTAAATTTCTTTAATGAAAAAGACTAGAAAATCCTTTATTTATCCAAAGTTGGCCAGATAAACCAGCAGCTCCCCTATAATTCTCCTCCACAGGTTGCAAGTCAGGTCTGGAGTAACACTGTTTCTCGAGCTCTGGCCTGGTTGTTCCTGGTCCAAGTTTCCCAAAGCTCGGCTAATCAGAGAGGTACCTCTGGAAGTGAAGACAGCAAACATACACACTCTCACTAGCACCTAGAGATGCACAACACACCCAGGTTATCCAGACCTGACCTCAGGAGATCTTTACAGTGTCGTGGTTTAGGAATCGTATTGCCCAATTTAGTACTCCCACTAAAAAGACAATTAACTGCTCCACTCACCCTCTGAATGAGAGACACAAAAGGCAGAGATTATGGGTGGAGATAATAACAATTTACTGGAAACAGCAGAGAGATAAGAAAATGAACAATAAGAGCACTATTAATAAAAAAGTATACAAAAAAAGAGAGTGATTCCCATGCAAAAGTGCTCACTGTGGACCCCAGGCAACATTGAACAATGGCAGATGGATTCCCCACACTGCCACGATTTGTTTCACAGGAAAATCACATCCTTCTTCTCAGAAGCAGAGAGTCCCCTACCCCCATCCCTGGCAATTGATGTGAGGTGATATAGAATAACTTCCTAGCCATATCCATATCCTCCAGTTTCCACCTCCTCACGGCTACTGAAAAAATTGGCTCTGTCCTGGAATGAACCAGGACATGCAGTTTAAGGTCAAATTACTGTGATCACATGTGTTGGACATACTAATTTTTTATGTCAATATAACTCCTTAGAAAAAAGCTTTCATCCCAGTGCCATACAGCTATTGTGCACACCAAGGATGTAACGGCCCTATAACTTTTGTGAGTGAGCAATGTCTTCTCAACAGACCACAGTCTGGGCTAAACATGAAAAGATTTGAAAAAGAATGAGCAAGAAGAATAACAGGGTGAAGGCTGGTGTGAATAACTTGCAAGGGACATCTTACTGCTGCCATTTCCCTGGCATATCTTAATAGTTTACTCTGATGGAATAAACATCACTTTTCCTACTGTGAAGGTTTTTTGAAACCTTTTTGGGAGCTGCAATTTTACTACATTTGAAGAATTACCCATATCCTTTGCAGAGAATGTTGCATTTATGGTGGGGTTTCCACATTTAGTAATTTTAGAACAGAAAATAAACAGCTTAACTGATTAAGTTTTAAGAGTTCCCAAGTGCAGTTTATTTAAATGACTAGGCCAGATCCTGCTCTCAACTCTGTTTTCATTCATACAGACTTGTATTCAAGCTTGTTAAAGAAATTGATTGAGAAATTTGATAGGGTGAAAAAAAAGAAAAAAAAAGGGCCTGCAGTTTAGTACAGGTACTCAATTCAGACACAGGTGCACAATTCTGGAAATAAAATTCTCACAAACTCCAGTAATACTGTCATTTCTAGCTAAGAAACTCATGGAAAATGTATTGTTTCAGTAACAGCCCTGTCCTGTTGTAGTCCTGTTTGTATCACAGAAAGTAGGAAAAAAGTTACCAAGTCCAAGCCTCTTTGTGGTGTTATCTTGATTTAGATCAGCATGAAGGCAACCAGAATCTAGTTATATCACTATGAAGTGAAAAATAACAGTGAAATCCAAAGGACCTTAATAGCCTATGTGGTACTTAAATTATGCTAAATTAATCTTCAGAGTATAAGTTCTCTTCTAAGAAGAACCTTTATACATTAAAAAGAGGGCACAGAAATAAATATGATTACAAGGCATGGTAAGATATTCAGTGTATATCAGTCTATAACCATTCAGAAATAAAGCATCATCAAGGTGACTTAAATCTTTCATATTAACAGTATCTAATACTGCTAGGATTTATTCATAGTATTTATACCAGATGACATAACTCCTATGAAGTAAAAAAACTCTAGGAACTTCTTAGGCCTCTCTTTAGTTCAGTCATAACTACTGCAGTCTTCACACTAAAAGTAGAATCAGACAATAGACTTTTGGGAAAAGTAGTATAAAATTCCTAATTCAGCAAGAAAATATAGCAGTAGGTAATCAAGAGTTCAGTGGTCAAATGAGCACCCTAGTTACTGCTTGCTGATTAAAGTAAACAGAAATATAAGTAAAGAGGTAAGAAGTGGTTTGAGCATTCAGGTAAGGGATGCCTGTGGTACCCAGTAAGCAATGCTCAGAATGCTCCAACATGTAAAACAGGCAGGTGGCAAAAAAAGGTTGTTAGCCATGTGCTGTTATCCATGTTCATGTGCGAACAGCACATGAAACACTGAATCATGGATGAGGACTTCCTTCCTAATGATTGTGACTCTCTGCCTCCTCATTGTAACATGTAAGTGTCATCTGGCCATTTGAAGGAATAAACTCAACAAAAGATGTTTATATACTTACCAACACAAGATCTAAAATAGGGTAAAACACAAGTTTATTGCTAAGCTAATAATATGAATGTTTGGCTAACTCATATCTGTATGTGTTCACTAAAGTTCTTATAGTTCTTCATGTTTAGAATTTTTAGTAAATTTTGTCATTGTTCATTATGTAATTTTTTTTTAGTCCACTTCCTATGATTTTGTACTATATTTCATTACAATAAATCCTTTAAAGAACTACACCCCATGAGCATAAGGAAATACCCCCTTGTCAGACTGAAGTGTTCTATATCTGACCTTATTAATTTCCATATAGTTACATATGTATTCAAAAGTTAAATATTTATTCTGCAAGACAGACAGCACAGATGTAGCACTGCAAAACCTCTATTTTCTCAACAAAAACTGCATAATCCAAATTACCTCAATGCTTTGCAAATATAACTGCTTTATCATGAAATTAAGACAGAAATCACCTACCCTTTAACTGTGCTAATGATATGCTGCATTACCTGTTACATATTAAAAAGACCTTCACACTTGCTCTTGTTATTGTACAGGCTTACTTTGAAGATCACTGGCATTCTAGGGTTTTTGGGTTGCTCTTTCTTTAACTCACATTTTCTATCACTTACATTGTGTTAGGACCACATATTTTTTAAATCTAGAAGTTCCTTTCACTATCATAGATGAATTGATGGAAAAAAAATAAATATAAGCTATATATGGTCAAGCAGGACAAGTACTTTTCCTGGTTATAGTGGCTGGGACCAGTTTATCACTGTGTGAGTGTAACCAAAATTGTATATGTCATTTCTCATGAACTGTTAATAATGGATTGTTTGCAGCAGCTGCCCAGGGCACACCTGACACTTCAGGCTACAAACTGGGTGTTTAAGAACTCTGGGAGATAGGGAAGTTTTCCTGTCTTCACACCAATGACAGCTGTGATAAGTCCCCTCCAAGGAGGCATGAGCACCTTCACACCCAGCCCGAGGGGTCATGTCTGCTAATGGGCCATCAGGGATTATCCCATGACTCATAGATTAAATCACCCATTGATAAACTCCTTGCCCTGGGGGAGGTATTGGGCATTCCACTCTGAACCTAAGAATATATATGATCTTGGGGTTTGGGGACTTCTGGTACCACTTTTCAGATCCAGAGGAAAACCAAAAATTTTTTATAAACCCCAAAAACTCAGATTAAGGTTTTAGTTTTAGCTAGGCCCCACTTCTGTGGGTCATGTGGTTAGGGACAAGTATCAG
>JAWWEU010000111.1:94111840-94148382 GCA_035583155.1 Acropternis orthonyx | reverse complement strand
ATATACCAGTTTCAGTTTTAAGTTTTTTTTCCTCACTTCTTTTAACTGAAACTCTGTCACATTGGGAAGTGGTTGGCGTTTTGCCAAGAGTCAAACCAAAACAATAACACTCAACAAGACTGCAACTGCCACTCTTGACCAGACCGTGACCATCATCTTCACCAGCAGGTTTTTTTCTTTCCTTTTACTTTGTATTCATGGGGACCATGTAGCACTTAGCACAGGGGCTAACAAACTTCATTCTGTTTGTGCCCCAGGGTGCTGGGTTATACATCTGTTTTTGTGGATCAAACAAAATTTTTTCTCTGTATCATTGTATTTATTGTAATCTTTTTATTAAATTGTAATTCTGACTTGTAATCTCTTTTTGAGTTGGGTTCATTTCTCCTGCTGGTTTACCTTTCAACCAGCACACTACTTCATTAAAAATGGAGCTCTAACTTCAAATAAAATCATGATTAATACAGTTAGGTATCAGAAATTAACCTTGAGATAGTTCAGTGTCAGCTTCTTGCAGTAAATAGACCCATTATTTAATTAACTTAGAACACCAGTCCATATAACCCCTATTTATGTTGTTATTCAACATATATTGAAATAGTTAGCGACATTATTTGGAAAGCAAAATCTTTCCAAATGCTAATAAATTAATATCATGTCTTAATTTATTTCTTTACTATCCACCATACTGTTAACACAGAAACTCACACAAAAATAATAGAAATAAATTTCTGAGGACTGTCTAAAGACAGGACTGTAGATATTTTGAGCCAAAGATGCCACAAAAGGAACAGATGATACCAAAATGTATCAATGAATGAGAAGTGTTCAGAACACAGAAAGAAGGAAATTATATTTCTTTATCCTTCCCTCCTGAAGAAAATTTCAGTTTAAAATTATTTTGAACATTTTCTCTTCTTCTGCTTAATAAAGTAGCCCTGAGGAAATGAATATAGAATTTGATCTGAACTGTATGATGTGAACCGTGTTATTTACTTCCTTATGAAGTAAATATGGTTAATGGAAGGAGAATATTTTAAAGAAAAATCAGATGTCATGCACTGGAAAATATCAACCTTTACATTAAATGATCTTAGTGATGAAGTGACAATGGCACACTGAACTTAGGAAAAAAACTAAATTCAGCCCTAAGTGAGAATCATTATTGGATTTATTTCGCTATCTATTTACATTTATTTTTTGCATTTTCTATAAGTTTGCTAAAAGTTTTAGAGGCTGGTGGTTTTACACCTGTCCATCATAAAGTGGGACCAAGAGTATATTCTTCAGAGATCACAGAAAAGTCAATAGATAATAAGAGCTATAAGAATTTCTGACCTTGGCTAGATTCATTCCAGAAACTCCCTTTAACTTCTTTTAAAAGGGTCTGCTTTATTGTGAAATAACAGTTGAGGTGAAAGGTTCTTTAACACATTCCCACTCCTGGATCCATTCAGCCCTTCCTCTGTTACTTCTTTTCTACCTTTTGTCAGTGAATTTAGAGTTCATCAAAGTACAAGACTAACAGCACTGACTGAGTTAAACAGAGGATCCAGGCTGTGCAAGTTTCTTACTCCAACTCTACTTAATTCACTCGTTTCTCTTGACCTGCAAACTATCTTGTTATTCTAGTTCTTGGCCTCCCCTGTGCAGAGACTGCCAATCATATCACATTTGCAGTGTTTTTTATAGGCTGTGAAAAAAAATCAAGACAAGGTGAGACTACCCAACTAATTTTTGCTGCTGAGTTTCCTGTGCAGAAAGTTATTTTTTTTTTTTTAATTGGCTCCACAGACTTGGGACATTTTAAAAATTCCCTGTGAATTTTTCCTTCAAATTGCAGATTTCTTCTACCCAGGGCTTCTCCTTAAAATAAATAAATAAATTTAAAATAATATTAGTCTTAGAAACATCTTTCAAAGAAAATATGGACATTCTGTGATATTTCTTTTTTTTATTTTTCTAGGAGTTTCTAGACACCTAAATTTTTCAATAGCAATTAAAAGTATCATAAGGGAGGGTGTCAAGAAGGTGGAGCCAGACTCTTCTCGGTGGTTCCAAGCAATAAGGCAACAGGCACAGGAAATTCTCACCTGAACATGAGGAAGAATTTCTTTTACTGTACAGGTGACTGCACGCTGGAAGCGATTGGTTGGAGAGGTTGTGGAGTCTCCCTCACTGGAAGTATTCAAAAACTGTCTGGATTTAATCCTGAGTAATGTGCTCTAAGGGACATGATTGAGCAGGGAGGTTGGACTAAATGACCTCCAGTGGTCCCCCCTTCCAGCCTCACCCATTCTGTGATTCTGTGATTCTTCTCCCTTTTTCAGCTCTGGGAAGGCCACACCTGGAGTCCTGGGTCCAGTTCTGGGCTATCCCATACAAGAGAGACATGGACATACTGGAGAAAGTCCAACAAAGAGCCACTAAAATGATTATGAAACTGGAGCATCTCACTTTGTGAAAAGGCCAAGAATGCTGGGACTGTTCAGTTTGTAGGAAAGAAGGCTCATAGGGGTTGTTACCAGTATGCAAATCTCTAAAGTGAGGATGTAGAGGACAGAGACAGGCTCTATTCAGTGGTGCCCTGTAACAGGACAAAATGCAATGGGCACAAACTGAAGCACAAGAATTGCCATCTGAACATCAGCAAACACTTTTTACTATGGTGGCAACTGAGCACTTGCACAGGTTTTCCAGAGAGGTCATCAACTCTCCCTCCTTAAAAATAATTAAACCCCCTCTAGACAGGTTGTGGGCAGCTAGCTCAAGGTGGCCCTGCCTGAGCAGGGGGCTTGGACCAGATGACCTCCAGAGATCCCTTCCAACCTCAATCACTCTGTGAACTAATATTTACTAAAGATATACTGTATCAAATAACTCTTATTTTCTATATTGATGTGAGTGATAATGGTGAAGAAAAGACAACTAGAAAGCCAGTTTTTACTATTTCTTCATCCTTTCATTCACACAGCAACAATTCTGGTTCCATTCATCACGTGAATTCATAATGTACTTCTGCTAGAAGTAGATCCAAACTTTAGAATTACCTGGCAATATCTGCCCTATCCTACAGCACTGCAACGTAAAGAGTCAAAACACCCTCTTTGTGCTAGAGAGACCATTAAAAGGCTTGGTGAAAATTGAGCTGATATTATTTGGAACACAAAACTTTTTGAAACCTAAACTTTGAACCTGCATAAGAAGACTCCAAAATTTCATCAATCAGGATGATTTTAGAATTTTCAGCAATAGGCCACTCTGTGCACTAAAAAATGGTTTCAGTACAACAGTAGTAGTCCTTTGTCAGTGACTCCACAGTGCAGGAAGAGACAGCGGGAATGTCTACTTGTGTAGACATACCTCCTACATGACTCACCCTGCAGCATTTGATTTTTTTGCTCTGCAGTCAGGCTCAAAGACATAAAAACATAGAAAGGAGATAGAGGGATTTAAAAACAAACAAACTAACAGAGAAACAACAACAACAACAACAACAAAAAAACCAACAACAACAACAACAAAAAAACCCACCAAAAATCCAACTCTATGGTATTATAAGATTAATATGTTAAGAATTAATGATGAATATCTGCATAAATGATGGTCGTAAACTGTGATACTGAAAGGATGTGTGACCAATGCCAGGTACCTCTGAAAGGTACAATACAAGAGAAAGCAAGTAGTAGCACTTCCTTAGTATATTCAACACTTTCTCAACCACAATAACAAGTAGTTCAGAAGCTTCCTCATCCAAGGGCCCTAACAGATTTCCCTCCTATGAACTCTGTCTTACTTTGAGCTTATGGAAAATTTTAGCATCCATAACATCCTTCAGCAAGAAGTTAACTCAGCAACTACAGGTCATATGCAGAACATTCTTTCTGTGTATTATAAACTTCCACCTCACTTGTGAGTCTGGTCTATGTTCCCTAAGTTTTTCTAACAAAACAGGTGATTTCACTAGATCCAACATTCCCTATATACCTTTTTCTTCCTAGTTGCAATTTATGGATATTACTCTCACACTCTCTTTTTTGTTGACTTGTGTTACCGACTGAAGCATGCTAATCTACTCAGCTGGGTTTTTTTGTTTGCTTTTTTTTCCCTTTTTGTCTTAGAAGCCAGCCCACTACTTTTGATAGACCTTATTTCCTACAATATTAGTAGTGCCTGTTTTTGAGATATGTAAACTCTACCTGTGACCAGCCAAATAAGGTTGGAAAAAGTCCAAACTCCCCAGAAGCCAAGCAATATTAGTTTCCAGAATTGCTCAGCACCTACTTGCAAAACTATCAGGAATTTGTAATTTAAATAATGTTGTAGGGGTTAAAAATATGTACTCCAGATGCCAGTCTGAGTAATTTCCTCATGTAAATTTGTATATAATGCCAACTATGAATAACCTGCATTGGGCTCCATGCGTGTAACTGAGATGAAAACTAACAATAATAATGTGGTAATTCATAATGATCCTTTGAATCACATTAAATTAATTGGTTTGGGTAAATTTAGACAAAGAAGATACTCAAGACAACCTTAGAAACTAAGAAATAGTATTACTCTCTTTTTACCAGTTCATCAATCAGCTTCAGACGGTCAGAAAAAACAGCCAAGCTAAAACTGCCATTAATGAGTCAACAAAACAGTCCACTGGCACCTGGTATTTGAGTTGGAGATTTGTGCTCTTGAATTAGTGCTACAAGTCTGCCAGTATCTGACTTTCCTTATGCTTATGCTCTGCAGAGGTCCCCTGCTGGTTTATAACTCATTAGTTCAAAGCTGTAGTGGTTTAAACTTAGGCACATTGCCAGGATTTATAAGGTTTAGCCATCACTATCTTAAAATCCAAGCAGAGTGACTTCTTTGTGGATGCATGGACACATCACATTGCTGTCACATAGTACAGAAAGATTTGTAACAATTGACAGATCTTCTATTAAAAATGGCTACAATTGGAACACAAAAGTAATATATTCCTGGTTAAGGATGAGGAACACTGGCAGAGTTATTTAAGAAATGCTTGCGTGATTGGAGGATTCAAATAAAGTTACTTCAGCCATTACTAATGACTGAAACACTTCAAGAAAATGTTAGGTACAGTTTAAAACATTTTTTGAAGCTAACAAAATTTGGCTGCTGTGTTTCATTTATATTACTAAATAAATCACGTAAAAGTTCTGTGAATAACCTTAGTGAAACTAAGAACCTTAGTGAAAAGTAAGAAGTTCCTTTCAGTCCTTAGATGTGTTTAAAATATCATGAGAATTTAATAAGAGAAGCAAGATAACACAATGAGCTCAATGTCTCTCCTGTCTCCCCCCATTGACTTGCCTCCAAACAAAATCAAATAACATCTGCCAAATGCCAGCCTGTTCAGCTTGCTAATGAGTTTAACAATTCAGAGTATGACCGTTGCTCAGCAACTGATAAAGAATACTAGTCACATGGTGCTATAGTTAATATACAAGAAACCTTTACCCCTCATTTGCTAAAATGCTATGAAAAATGGATTATGGGAAACACTATTTTTTCAAGGCAATTTACTCACTTCTTTTTTAGCACTGTGCTGTAATTTGTTCTAATGCTCAGAAACACCAGTATTCAGGTGTCTCAAAGAGTGCCCAAGTTTTTCAATCACATATCTTTTAGTTCATGCATTTGCATGCTTGCAGAGTTCTATTCAGTTCAGCTGTTTGCTGACCATTTCAGTAGACAACCTGAGCCAAAAGCTGAAAACACTTTAAGCCTCAAGAACATGCAAGTGAATTTGGCTGACAGGCTGTTAAGCTAAAACTAAATTGAAAACTATAATCAGAAGTGGAAGAGGGGGATCAGAGGACTTAGAAACTGTGATTTGTGCAGTAGAGATGTAATCAATTTCAGACAGGAAAATATGGGAGGGTAACAGTCACCTTGTCAAGACTCTTTCCTCATCTCCTCTGGTCTGCTGGAAAAAATCTGAAATTGACCATTAATCAATCCATCAATCAATCAGGCAGTAATCACCAGTGACAGGAGGTTATAATGGGAAAAAGTTAAACAAAGAGACACAACAGTATGTTTTTCCACCTGACATGTGAAAGAAAGGCTGCAGTTATGGAAATCCTCTGTGCCAGATGAGACCAACATGCAAAAGTTGTGTAATTAATATACTGTTATTCTCAATGCTGTTTATGCAGGATGCAATTGGTGAGAGCCAGCATGGCTTCAGAAGGGCCAATAATGCCTACCAAATTTGGTGGCTGTCCATGATGAGGTTACAGCATTAGTGGATGAGGGAAGAGCAATTGAAGTCATCTACCTGAAATTGTGCAAAGCATTTGACACCATCCCATTAGACATTCTTGTCTCTGAGCTGAAGAGACATGGATTTCATGGATGGACTTGGATCCACTGGTGGATAAAGAACTGACTAGATGGTCACACTGGAACAGATGTGGTCCATTACTCAATGCCCTGTGGAAAGCAGTGATGATTGGTGATCCTCAGGGGTCAGTACTGGGACTGGTGCTGTTTAACATTTTGGTCAGCAACAGTGGGACTGAGCGCACCCTCAACAAGTTTTCAGATGACACCAAACTGTGCAGTGCAGTTGGCACACTGGAGGCCATCCAGAGGGACCTTGACAAAGAAGTTGTTGATTCCCCACTCCTCTAAGTGTTCAAGACCAGGCTGGATGGGGCTTTGAGCAAGTTGTTCCTGCCCAAGGAAGGAGGCTTGGAACTAGATGTTCTTTAAGGTTCTTTCCAAACCAAACCATTCTGTGATTCTGTGATTCTATGAGTTAAAATACATTGCTTTGCTAACATGTTAAGTGTCTATATTAATGTAATTAGTAAGTACTAATGGTAAAGTGTATTAGTATCAGTTCTTTAGACACTCTATTCTTCTTAGACACTCTATCAATTCAAATGAAGAACAAGTCTAGGAATTCCAGGGTTATATTTAATTTAATGCTTAGAAGAGAAATCTCATCAAAAAGAAGCCGGAAGGGGCAACCTGGAGAATTAAATATTTCCTAACAGCATGGACTTTTCATAAAGAAACTGCATTGGAAACATAGTGCCAATGCACATCATCTCTTTAGAATAGACTGAAAAGGCACAAAAGGACTGAAAATCCCAGATAACTATCAGGGTAAAGAAGGTTATTAGATACAGGAAGGCATTTCAAAAAAGCTGAAGCTGAGTTTAAATGAAGAAAATAATTGGCAGATAAGGCAGACCAAAAAAAAAAAAAAAAAAAAAAGGAGTTTGAGAAAAAGCTAGTAAAAGAGATTCAAAGGTAACAATAAGTCCTTTTTTTTAAAACAAATCAAGATCAGAAAGCCTAGCACAGAGCTTGCAGGTCCTCTTAATGAGCAGGGTATAAAAGGACCACTTAGAAAGGACATGCAATTGCACAGGAGCTAAATGACTTCTTGGCATCAATGTTCTTTATGAAAAAACTGTGGCGATTCCCACCCAATACCATTTTTTGCACAGGGATACATTAGACTATCCATATAAAACTAAAGTGACTCTAGAGGAGATTACAGAACAAGTTGACAAAATCAGAAGCAGAACTTCACCAGGATTAAATGGCGAATTTAATGGTTACCCTTTGAATTCTATGAGACCTTAAGGATGAAATAGCTGAATAGCCATGTGTGGCAAATGTCAGGTCATTTTCCTTAAAGAAAAGGGTTCTGGAAAAGATCCAGGGAATGGCAAGCCTGTAAGACTAACACTGACACTGGACTAAACAGCAAGATTTATGCTAAAGAATAGGTTTAGTGGACATTTGCATAAATATTAGTAAAAGTCTAACAAGAGGCTTTTACAATGGAAAATCTGACTTTAGAGAAACACTGGTTTGGTGGGTAATTTTTTAAAAGGCCAACAAAATCCAAGTAATGAACAACAATTCCTACTGTACCTGAACTAGTGCCCCCATAACTAAGAGTATTGCAACTTCTTTCAGAAAAACAGAATTTGAAACTGAAGTTGAAACTGAAGTTGTTTATAAATATAAAGGATGGTTCTTCAAGTCTCTAGTAAGGTTCAGTACTCCCTTTTCCCTGCTTAAGAAAATGAAGTTTGATACTATGACTTTAGTCTATATTGTAATTCTGGTTTGAGTAGTTTTACCAGTTTTTATGGTTTCTGTAAGAACTCTGAAGCTGACATCCTGCAACTGTGGGCCAGGTTTTGCAGGTGAAATGAAGGCCTTTGCATGTTGCAAAGGTGACATACTGTACAAAGATTTTATTAAAATCATGTATAATTTGACAGCTGCTAGTCATTAAATGAATCTCAGACTTGTGTAATGCAAATAAAATCTGAAATAAAGGACAGCATTATATTTCACCTCTCTAATTCTCACATAATTTATCCATGTTTTACAGGTAACATTCTTTAACTCTCTACATATAAAACTGGGGGGAAAAAAAAAAAAAAAGAAAAAGATTTCCAGCTAACAAACCCAACATGCCCATTCACCTAAAGAAACCTTAGGACTACTGCAAAGGATGACTTATAGTCCTGTAAAATCAGTTGCCATCAGAAATCAGGTTTGATAGGTCATTGGCAAACCTCTAGCAGAAATCTCTATTTTTCCAGGGAGAATATGGTTTCTTCTGTGTTGCACATCTTTAAGAGTTCTTAATTCTTTTGTTCAATATTGTGCTCATATTGGGCTTTGTCCTCTGATTCAGATTTTTCCCAGAGATACAATCTAGCACCAATTTTATAGCTCGATAGCACCTGGCATCTTCCCTAAGGCCCTCTAGTGCACTTAAGGCAGAAACTGCTACAATGTCCCTAAAACGTGAACACTGGTGGCAAAAGAAAAAGCAAAAGACTGCAACAATTTTTTTTAGAAAACCCTATTTAATAGCCAAAAAATCAAATACAGCTTTCCTACTGAACTAGTGGAACTTCTATAGTTAAGAAACATTTGGTTATTTGGAAAGATGGTTAATATGATACAAACTTTCAAATCAAATATCTTTGTAGGCCATTAGTCAATGTAAGGAAATGGATCCCTACAGAGATCAATCTTGCCTATTTCAGACACCACTTTAGAATTAAAAGAACTACCTTTCATGAGTTCATGATGACTAAGTTAGACTTAGTTGCCTTAAATTCTAGTTGTCTAAATTAGATTATATGAACGGCAACCTGAGCAAAAAGGGAGTTTGTGGCTACTTGTATCAAGCTGACCACTTTGGGGTGAAAGTTTCATCAAATTTTACTCTATGGAATACCATTCTAGCTCTGAGCAATTTAATCTGATATTTCATCTGGGTGCAATATTTTTCATTCACTAACCCAAATTAAGTTAGGAAGGGCTGCTGGCCACTATTAATCTGTTTCTCTTTGCCACCTTGTGAGTGGCTGCCTTGAACCTTTAGAATACCAGGATGCATGAGGAAATTAAAAGCAACCAGGATGTCAAAGTGGCAAAGGGGAAGGACAAAAGAAAAGATCTTTCCAGAGGAACCATTACATCTCAGGAAATTTTGTGTGGAAAATTTCCCCCACATTTCTTTTTGAATGGTTGGAAATAATAGAACAATAAATGGCAACATTTTCCCCTGGAAGAAGAATTACAGAGTGAATTGGTCTCAGAAAGATTATCAAAGCCCTCTAAAACTCTGGGAAACTTTACATAAAATCACCCTCCAAAAGGTCATAACAAATTTGCAACCAGAAAGATGTCCACAAAGATATGTGATATAAATATGTTAAAAATGGTCATATTTTAACATAACTTCATAAACTGGCAATTTTTTCAGCTGCAATCTTATATAACTATTTATAAGAACACTGTTTACATGCACTGCTACATCTGCTACACATTATCTATTTTAAGATGCTTTATCTATTTAGTTCAGATAATTTTACAGTAATTCAAACACTTTAAAGTATTTGTCCGAAATTTGTGTAAGCATCTTTGAAAACAGTATACAGAAATTGTGGACAACTTAAATTGACTTCCCAATGGCTGAAGCTTGTAGAAAATACAATGTGCTTTCTCTTCTAGGGATGACTGTCTTTCTCCGCTCCTTTTCATGAACACAAATGAGCAATATTTCAAGTGCAACTTCAGGGACAGGGCCTACTCTGTCAGGATTACCAAGGAAGCCAAACGCAATTCTGATTCAGTTCTGTAGCTTTCTGCGGGGTTGGCACAGGAAAAACCATGAAGGGAGCAAAATAACAATACTGCTGTTTCAGATACGTGAATAGAAGCTCAGTTCTTTGGATGCAAACCTCGCTTTGAGTGCTGGAGGAACTGAGCAGCATCCAAAGAGGGAACTACAGTAACCTTGTGTCAACAGCAAAAGGGCACTAGCAAACTGCAGACTGGAGAGGGATCCCTTTTCTCACCAAATTTGCTCTTGTAATTTCTGTCTGTCCCTCTGAATATTTTCAGTCATCTTTTCAGCATATATGAGTTGGGGTTTTTCTGAGAGCTCTTTAAGAAGAAAATGAAATTTCTGTATCATGTAAAGTGACATATCTCAAGTACAATTATTTAAAATGGAAATTGATATATTCCTCTTCTTTAGTTTTAGCACTAGTTCTTATATTGGTTTTTATCTCCCTTGTTTCTTGCTGTTCAAAATTATTTGTAAGCTGAAGGCTCATGTTAGGACATTTCTTAATTGGTTTTTCACATCTGATATTTTTTCAAGTAATTTTGGTTATTCTTTAAATTGAGTAGTTAGAAGCATTTGTGTTTTGGGGCAACTTTCTTTTGAAATATGAAGATGTGAATGTTTTATCACTACACTAATTCATGCTCCTACAGACAGTGTGTGTGCAGTGCCTGACATCAGATCAGGGGTTTTCTTCTTTCCCTATGTCCTGTATTCACCAATTGATACAAGAGTTATAATAGCTTGCTTTGGGAAACTACAAAAATAATATAGGGGGAAAGGATTTGGAAAACTGAAATAATTTATGTACCTTTGTATCAGCGAACAATAAAAAAAAAAACCAAAACAAAAACAAACAACAAAACCAAAAAACGCAAAACACCAAATTGCCTGAAAAAAAAAATTATTCCAGAATAGCAATAGAAAGTGAAGAAATAACATATCTCAGGGCACAATCTTAACAGGTTAGCTAAGAAATGGTGATAAATGAAGAAAAGTTTCCAGGAGTACAAGTCAATAGAAGTATTGATCTTTCATGTCAACACAATCCACAAATCTTACAGAAAATACTCAAGATCTTAAGATTAACTTTGGCGTTTGGGAATAAAGGAGAAGTAATTTGGTTATGGTCACTTGAAACATTTCTCTGAGTGCCCATCTTGGCTATACAAGCTCCTACTAGAGGTTAAAGAGTTGTTTCTTCATTCCCGAGAGTGAATGCAAAAGTTCTATACATTTGATATCTGACTGGATTTAAACAACTTGGGAATGCTGTTTCCAAACTTTTATGTATTGGCGATCTTTTAAGAAATCCACTAAAACATCCTCCAAATAGAATGCACAGGAAAAACCAGTGAAAAATTATGGTCTTGGAAAGAAAGGGCAGGCACAGTCAGTACATAATGACTTGAACAATCTGCAAGTTTAAAGACAATCTGAGAACACACACAGAGCAAATGTCCTGTGCCCAAAACATCACATTGGAAATCATTGTTTTCAGCCAATACCAAAAGCTAAAGAGCTGTAAGACTCGTTTCTTGCCAAACACTATAACCCATGGTGTTATTATGATCACAGGATATCATTTCCTCTTTGATTCAATTTTCAGCTGTCCAACTCTTCTTCCATTACCTAAAACATATGCCTAGTTTCAGGCACAATCAAGTAGTAGCTACAGCATGGAAAATGTAAAATCATATGGCAACACAAACTCTCAGAATAGTTCTTAATCTCAGACTACTGATGTTCCCACAATAAGCAATATTAAGGTTAAACAACACTTTAGTGTGGATTTTAACAATTACCTTTTCCAACTGATATGTATTCCACTATGGAATATCTAAATCATACTGTGTGGGACCTCACTGAAGTCTTCAAAATCTCCACAAGGGGAGGTGGAGAGACAGGTACAGATTTCTTCACTCTCATGACCAGTGGCAGAGTTCAAGTAAACAGCATGAAACTGAGCTGGGGATGTTTAGGTTAAATATCAAGCAAAGGTTTTCCACCCAAAGGGTGGTTGAACACAGGAACAGGGAAGTGGTCACAGCACCAAGGCTGTCTGACAACACTGTCAGACACATGATGTAATTCTTGGGGTGGCCTGCACAGGGCCAGGAGTTGGACTCGATGATCCTGATGGGTCCCTTCCAACTCAGCATAATCTATGATTCTATGATATATAGTTACCTTGTTTTCTGCATTATCTTGAACTTAAAATATAAATGAAGCCCGATTTCAGAAGGCATTAAAGAAGATTTCTCAGAAGTTCACAAGTAATAACCCTTCCCATTCTACATAAGTCGAAAAACAGGTTTTACCTTATAGTCGGTGCCTTTCCCTCACATTTATTGTCTCTTTTGGCCTTAAATCCTTCCAAATTAACCTATATGCCATTGTTACCTCCTAGACTTACTTTGAGTTACATTCCAGATGTGCTTTCTTAAGTCTCAAATAATTGAAATTAGCACTTTTTTTCTCCTTATTTTGAACCTCCTGCATTACTGCTACTCCTTTTCCTTTATCCCCACTCATGTATCCCATTACCTATTTTACTTGTCACAAGTCAGAAAATTATTTCTTCTTTCTGTATCAGAGACATATCTTTTCTTAAGCCATTTTTCATTGCCCTCATTTTCACCTCATTTAAACTGTATTTACAGAGAGAGTATTTAATTCCCTCAGCACTACTCAAGGCTAAATCACTTCATACTAACACTCTGACATTTTCCTTACCAAAATGAGTAGTGGATGATAGGCACTATTGATTGATTGGTATAAATGCTAATAGGAAACTTCAAGGTACTCATATCAGAATGTTGTCTAAATAATATTAAGGCATTTTGGTGGCAGTATAAATATTTTAATCCTTTTAAGTATCAAAGATTATCATGTCATTCACATCCCTGTTACTGTGGGCTAGAATTATGAGTGATAATTTTATATTGTGAGTGCTTGGCATTATATTGACAGTATACTTTCATTTTGTGTTAAGCTGTCTAGAATATCTGCTTTAGTGCTTTATTAATATACTTTTAGTTAAAAAATATATTAAACACATCTTATTCCTGTCTATATCAGTTACTGCACACAGCTACCCTACTCAAAATGTGAATAATCTGTATCTATCAGAATACATCTCTCTATCCATATATCATTCTATTAAAAATAAATGAAATCCATATCTCTGCTGAAATCTATGCAGTTATTTGATGCTGCATAGATGGCAAAACACGCTAACTCTCTTGGGGACAGAATTGGGTGAGATTTGCTGTTCATGTTTGACTTTGCTACTCACAAATAGCACTCACTCATCCCCAACCTGTGTCAGAGGAAGTGTGCTATTCTCATTACTGCTACCCAGAGGTAAGGACAACCTCATGGTGAAGTACCCAGTGGTTAATAAAGAAACACATAGGTTTCAGATAGGGCTTAAGTCCTCAAAAACTGATTGTAACACAAATTTGTAACCATGCCAGCAATTTTTAATCTCTGGAATGCCTTTCCGCGCATGAATATATTTTCAGATACCTTATTTTTAAAGACTAGATAGAAATGCCTGGTGCCAACAAAGAAAACAGTCCACAATCATTAAACAATGTGTTATCAACTGTATGTTATCAATATTTGTATGTCACACCTACCAATAACCTTTTTCACATATTCAAAGTATAGTAGGGATGCTCCAGTTACTTCATGTTTCTAACACATTTGCCATTTAAAGATCAAAGTTAGAAATCTGAGCAAGCCACACATTACTTTACATGTAGATTCAAAGTTTTACTTTTCATTTTTAATCAGCCCAAGCCTTCTGGCACTGATACTTAAGTGTGGTTTGCAAAGGCTGTCACAGACAGAATTACTGTAGGAATGGGGAATAAATCTTGTTTTATAAAAGAATGGAATTTGAATGGAAAATTGTTAGTATCTTAATTGCTACATTGAATACTCAGACACTTCCACAGTGCATATGAACATAATTAATGTATATGTATGCCTGAGATTAGGAGTATAGGTGCATTTAAGCACATAAAATGTGCATAACTGTGCACAAGACAAAACCCGTGCAAAGATTCTGTCATTTATAATTATATTTAAATTCATTTATGATAAAATAGCTTTATTCCTTATGATACTAATATTCATCAGAACTAATTGTATTTGTTAAAATGAGTGAAATTTCTTTTTTGTGATTAACAATAATATTTTCAGCTCATGTAATTTTAAATTAGTTAGAGCAAATGGGTCAAAACTCCTGGAAAAAATGATAATTCTCTTTGAAATAAGAGTAATCAATTATTTAATCATGTTTTAAACATATCTGTGAATCATCAGCACTAAGAAGTTGGTATTTTAAAATTTGCCCACAGGAAGTAACACAATTCCAAAGGATCAGAGGAATATGTCAGACCTATTTAAAAGTTCCTATCTTCAGGCTCTTTTCAGAAAAATAGATATGCAACTGTATATGAATACAGGTTTAGCTTTAGTCCTTTTAAATTTCTCCTTAATATTTAATTGAAAACCTGAATAATATTTTACTTAGAAATAAAGCCAGCTTTAATGCAGGTAAATGCTTTCCTGATTTGTCTTTGTTTTATTCTCATAAAATTAGAAATAGGACTCTTATTTTCTTTCTTTTATTTTTTTTTTTTTTATTTTTCCTTTCAAATATATCTATAAGGTATCGCTATTGGCCACTAAAGGAAATATTAGGAAAATACAGAGTGAAGCAAGGATTTAGCATCCCGTAATCGGCTCCATGTGAGAGTTGCCACTAGATGGCAATGTGTCAGAAAATTATCTTCATCAGTGCTGAGGCAGATAGAGAATATACATTATTTAAAGGCTCATTGAGTCGTTCTAAATGGATCTGTCAATCAGTAAGGAGACAATTCTTATGCATTTCTCGTAGCCTTTACAACTTTCTTCTGAAGACTCGAGGAAACTGAGCACCTCCAGAAACCCTCACCGAGATGGGTGTAAAAGAGATGAGGGGTCAAACTGCCTGTGCCAGGCAGGCAAACCCAGGCTGCTCCTGGAAGAGGAGCAACATGCATCCTCAGGGATTTCGCAGCTGCTGAGTGCTGCACAATTATGAAAATCATTCTCAGCTGTGAAGAACTGATACCCACCCACTGCTGCAGGGGATAATTTTAACTAAATCAGACTCTAAGTGTCCATATTATCAGCCCTTTAATTTGCAGAGATGAGGACTATGTTCTGCAAATCTGACATGTAGATACTAGAGATGAATTTTAAAGGCATTTTAGAAATTATAAAGTCATTATAAAATATTTTGCTTATACAGATGCTAATTTTAGAAATATATTAAAATAAAACATGCTTAGTGATTTTTTTTTTCCACTGGCATTTTATAAAAATACATAAAATATGATTAAACACTCCCAAATGCTTAGATAATTCTGGATATTCTGGGTATCCTCCTAGACTTCTCCTCTTCAATTTACAAAGCATTTTGCAGGTCTGTATACATGATAGACTAGACTTTAAAAAAAAAAAAAACTTAAAAAAAAAAAAAGAAAAAAACTAAAAGAAACCTCCAAAGCATATGACAGTGAAGTTTTTCCACTTACACTTCTTGTGCCACCAAGAAACTTTGCCACAGTAGAAAACAAAGAAAGTAGATGTCTCCAGATCTGATCATCTACAGACAACACTGATAGAGAGCCCTGAAGTATCAGAACTCTGCTGCAGTGTAACCCCAACCAAGAGCATTCCCTTACAACATTCTAAAAACTGTGTGTTCCACACAGGCCCTTCCAAGGCTCACATGAAAGATGATCTCCAAATTTTAAATTAGTGTTAGCCAACATACCCATAGTAAACATCTCTTTAATACATAAATAAAGCATTTGTGGATGTTTTCAACTGCATTTCAGGTAAAGAGGATAAACTTAAATCCATACAATATATAGACATTATATACAGAATATATATAGAAGGACTGTAGAATACTCTGTGTATTATAGAGGGTTAATTCTTCTGTATTTCATATTACTTCAAAAAACTTTCTTAATTATTAAGAATCCCTCACTAGATAATGTCCTTTAAAATCTTCAGTAAAACCACCAGGTATGTTACATATGCCATCTGTATTACTAAAAAATAATCTTTCAGGATTTTTTAGATGACTTACTAAAGAAAAAATCAATTTGTGTTTATTAGGTTCTTCTTCTTAATTGGGGTGTTCAATCAATGAAAGGAATATATTTTATTTTATTTTTAATAGAGATAACCACCTCTATAGTGAATAAGAAAGTTAGCTTTGAGTTTAATGGGGAGTGGAGCAGAACACTTGCAGGAGCACTCAGGGTGTATCAGATATCCTCACTGTTCCTCTGCGTTTTGGAGACAGTGCCTAAGTAAATCATGCCTGTTCATTCAGGGTAAGGTTGGCAGCCACCCTTGGTACTAGTTTTGTATATCCATTTCTGAAACTCACTGCATGATAGCTTCCCCCTCAGAATCACTTGTTGCAGGGAAAGAATTCCAGCTCACCAAAATTCACCCCATGATCAGATCTTTGTCTCTTTGTCTGCCTTTGGTCATTCTTAGGAACTATGCCTACCCAACAACTTGTGAAAGGACTTGTTTGAAAACAGACTTGCTCAAGTGGGTACTGGTGTCTTCCACCCTTACTGCATTGACTTTAAACACTTCTTGCGTTCAACAGTCTGTCCACCCTAAGCTACAGGAACATCTGCAGTGACCATCAGCTCCAAATCCATCACAGATTACCACACAGCTTTTTAAAATTTAACAGAAATGTGTAGTTCATTTAATGTTTTACACCTTGGGCTGCAATAATCCAAGAGATGACAGATGATAGCTCACATAGTCCTACAGAAGGGACAGGACAAATTGGTGTTACGATTTGTTGCCCCAAACTCTCTCGCACTTCGTAGTCTGAATCTTATTACTAATGTCAAAAACAGAGCATCTTTTTATCAACATGTAGGTCACCACCTTATTCTTTTCTGATCAGTGCTTGCTCTGTGGTCTCGGGTCTGAATTAAGTCAGTCTGAGAAAACCTTAAAACCTCAAATATTACTGTAAAACAAGTACTTAAACAGGAAGCAGCTGTAATTATAAAGCAGATCTGCAAAGTGGCGTGAATGAGAATGCACACCTCTGTTTCATTTCTTTTTTTCTGGAACTTACTATTATCCATGTATTAAATACAGTCTGAGTATGCCTAAGAGATTGGAGCTTTACGTGGAGTCAGTGTCTCTTCCTACTCAGTTTCTATATTGGACTAAGGGTGGGAGGTGGTTCCCATTTTCTTGGAGCCGAATGTTTCTGAGCACATGCAAGTTTAGATGTTTAGTCCAACTGCAGGAGCTGAATAGCTAAAAGTGTTACAAGAGTAGGCAGTGTCTGAGGACAGGATCCTGAATTTCTCTTTCAAGTTGAGGTGCCTACCTAGATCCCAATTTTGGCAGAGTATGGGTAGTCTGAACTTCAATGCATGCATATATATCTATATTTTTACATACTTATGTAAAAATTCACAAAAATATGCAAAAATCCCCACAGTGCTTTGTCAGATGGTGAAAATAATAACCCAAACTCAAATAATTCTCAAAGAATTCACCATTTTGAAAACTGTGGTATTGTTGATAGAACTATAAAAAAAGGTTAACAAAAAGTAACACAAAAGTTCTTAGGCATTTTAAAATAAATATAAATGATCTCATACTTAATAATGATAAAGTAAAATGTACATTTAACTATACAGAACACTCAAAGTGGGCTTCATGCTGAAAACAACTGCCAGCAATAAAAAGGGCTTAATTTGCATTCTTTTCTTTTTTCACCTCTTTATATTGTTCATCATATCAAATTTTCAAAGGTAACTGGGGTTATTAGAAGTAATTTTCACATTACTTTTGTATTCCCTGAAATACATGGTAAGTAACAGAAAGCTGACTCAACTGAGATTCCTTAGAGCAAGACATTATATCAACTTAGCATAAAATGTTCCACCCAAGTTTCAAGACAAAAATTATTCTTACTTGAATTAAAAAAAAAACCCAGAGTACAAAAAACAACATTTCAAGGAGTCAGTTAAGAATAATTAATAATTTATTTTAAAAAGCTTCTCATAATTTTGGTCACAATAATCTCTGAGTATACTAAAGTCAGATTTCTAATGTCTTTTTAAGGTGATATTACCAGCTTGTATTTTCCTTTTGCTAATGTTTGTGATATTGGTTTCTGTATTTCAATTTTAGCAATGTACTAATTTTTTTAGTTTCAATTTCCGTCATCACGTTGGAACATGTGTGCTACTGCTCTATAGAACCATTGCCAACCAAGATGTCCATGAAACACAGTTAACTCCTGTGACTGAGAACTGCTGTTGGAAATGTCATGTCTGACACAACAGCCAGAGTTAGCAGCTGTTATAGAAAGGTGTTAGCATGAATAATATTACCAATTACATGTAGGAAAGTAATCTTAGCTAGCTGAGAAATATGTACTTTCAAGCTGGAAAACACCTGTACTCAAGACTGCACGCTGCAGTATCCTTCTATTGACCAGTTTACCAACACAGAACAATGTTCTTATTCATTGCTCTGAGCACACACAGATTTACCCATTTGCTTGCTTTGTGTGTCCCAACATTTTTCCTAGATAAGACTGTAAAATAGTCCAAAGCCACGAATATCTCCAAATACTTATTTCTTTTAAAGATGTTAGCAAGTTTTTCTTCTACCTTCCATTCAAAAGGTGCAATAGGCAATGAAGTAATTTTCAATTTAAAAAACCAAAACATTTTATCCCATCCTTTACTATCGCAGCATCTCCATTCTCATGAAATATACTACAGTATGTTTATTAAAGGATTTCCAAAATGTTAATTGCAATTCTCACATCTTACTTTTAAGAAGAAATGGTTATTTTGACAGATTAATTATAAATGCATGCACTCATTAATAGTTGTTCAGATTTCACTCTTTTAATCTGATGATATTTCTACTGTGCCACTGAATAATGGTTTTAGAGCTCCTTCAGCATCTAAAGCAGTGTTGCTGAGTCAGCCTGTCATTGTTTAAGTGGTTTTTAGAGGTGCAACAGAAATAGATTTTTCATCTCTAATCCATTCAGTACTGTACTGGTTTTGTCTGGAAGAGAGCTAATTTTCCTCACAGTGACTAGTATGGGGCTGTGTTGTGGATTTATGCTGAAAACAGTGCTGATAACACGGGGATGTTTTAGCTACTGCTGAGCAGTGCTTACACAGTCAAGGCCTTTTCTGCTCCTCACCTCACCAGTGAGGAAGCTGAGGGTGCACAAGGACTCATGAGGAGACACATCCTGGCCAGCTGATCCCAACTGGCCCACACCACATGGCATCACGCTCAGCATATAAAGCTGGGGGAAGAAGTGGTGCCCTCTGTCCAAATCACCACTGTGTGTGCTGGAGCCCTGCTTTCCTGGAGATGGCTGAGCACCTGCCTGCCCATGGAAAGTGGTGAATGAATTCCTTGTTTTGCTCTACTTGCACGTGCAGCTTTTACTTTAGCTATTAAACTGCCTTTATCTCAACCCATGAGTTTTCTTACTTTTGCTCTTCTTATTTTCTCCCCCATCCCACCAGGGAGCACTGAGTGGCTGTGTGGCGCTGAGTTGCTGGCTGGGATTAAGTTATGATACACAATTACTAGTTCACCTAAATTCAAATTTTCCCAAATAGATGACATGCACATTTCTATATATCTGTAAGGGTTTTTTTAAAAGTAATAATCCAACTATAAATCACACTTTATAGATGAACACAGACTCCAATTTAACTTTATTCAGTTGTTTCAGAACTGGAATTTCCTTCAACATGCATTACTGGATGCAATGAAGTCAATGGTAAATGCAAAATATCCAGTGAAATCCTTCCTGTTCTCAAAAAGTGAGATTTCACATCAGAATTCCAAGCCATAAAAAGGAAACAAAGAGCATGCTAGCCAGTATAACCACTAGAGCTGATATCGTCTGTAAGAATGCACACGTTGTCAACTCCAACACCAGAGAAATAGTGGGATACTGGGATATTTAAAGTCCTGTGATGAAAATCAGACAGGAAAAAAAAATATCTTCTAACATACATCCTCCTTTATAACTGTAAAGTATCTTAAAAAAACAGATAGGAAACAAATTCTGTCTCTCAGTCATTTAAATAGAGGAGCAGCAGTATGATGCAACAGCCAGTAATACGCTCTGCAATATTGCTAATTTAACCAGCCACAGCTATTTGTGTTGTCAGTGCTCTCATACTGGGAACCAGAGCACATGACAGTTGCGAAAGCAGTATAGTCACTGATTAGTGATAATGAACTTGAGCAAAAAAGCAAATATGAAGCATTTTTGCTCTGGAATTCTCATACCATTCAGTGCATAATGGGATGTGCTCGAAACGCTACTCTCTGCATCAAAATAGTTGCATTACATCTGTAAGGATATTTTGCTAGACCCAGCCTTTCATGCTGCCATTCATTCGGGTTGCTAAGGGAAGGATCCTGCAGTGCATGCTTTCCCCTTCCATCCCACACCATGACACTGGCTTGGGACCATTTAATGTTCTATGAATGAAGCAAACCCAGCAGCAGAGACTCATGGATGATATGACATTACTCCAAACTGCATTGGACAGCAGGGCTGTTGGAGGGCCATGACCACGGAGTCTCACTACTGGGATTTGCTTGTTTATTTGGGGTAGGTACTGCAAAAACAATTATGGGCAGTAACGTAACAGGATAAAACAAACAACACTGACTAAAGCCTGAAAGGTCACAATTCAGTGACCAGTGACAGGAGGAGCGGAGAGGAAAAGGAGAGATAGGAGAGACAAAACATACAAAGAAACATAGAGTCATTAAAATTGGAAAAGACCTCCAAGATCAACAGGGAAACTGAGAAAGCCTGATTTTAATTTGGCTTTTCTCTAAATTTAGAAGCCTAGTAAACAGTTCATTTGTTTTAAAGTCAGTTAACTTTCCACGTGGGGTTTCACCAGTCTCTTTCAGCTCTTTCTGAGACTGATTTTTGCTTGCTTTTTGGGGCAAAAGCAACAAACTACACTGATGAATTAAGAAAAAATGCAAGAAAATTCAGCAAGGTTTCTGATACCTGTCATCTCTAACACAGAAAAACGAACCTGTGTCCTTTTAATTTTTTATAGTATCCATGTGAAAGAAAAAACAACTTTCACTTCAGAAGATGAAATGCTTGTTTGGATGTCAGATTGTTTCCTGAAACACTTCAGATAATGACTTTAAAAGTGAATCCTTTTATTTATACAAGGCAGTTTTCCACATTTTGGGAAGCTGACACATGTACTTGCTTGAATTATGACTGCTTTTTTTAAAACAGAAAAAAACACAAGTAGTTTATTCCCTGAAACAGCCCAAAAGGATATTATTCATTTACTCTAAATTAATCCAGCCATTAACTGGAGTTTACAACCACTACAGACAAAGCCATCTGCAAGTGTATTCATCATGTTGTGAACACAATGGCTCTGAATGTTCAAATGATGCAGTTATAAGCAATCAATAGCTCTATATTTTATACTGCTGTGATTAATGCCAGGGTGAGGGAATGTTCTCATGAGCTTCATTTTTAGGTGCTTGAAGGTGTGACCAAAAGAAACATTGTTGGGGAAAAAGGCTCAGGGCACATTTTAATAAGTAGAAATAACCTGACAGTTCAGGATCCATAGATGTGCATGAAAGATATACATATTTAAATCATGAACAGAGGAGTAAATGCATTGTACTAATAAAAGGCAGTAAATGCTGCAATACAGTGCTTCTGGTTTGGAATTTCTCATTTACCACTTTCCAAATCACTGAACTAAGCCTCCACTGCAGCCAGTTTAGTCTTACATTTCAATTTTCATTGGAACCAGTCAATAATTTTAAAAGACTGATGGTGGAGTGTAGGGTAACATCAATTATAGTTGTGTATACTGCAAATACCTAGAGGTGGATGGGATTAATTGAAACCTGATGGTATAGTTATGTTTTTCTGGCAAATATCAGTAAGGTAGACATTTATCTGAAACATTTTCCTTTTCCAGTAGGACCTTAATGAAAATAATTTCAACATAAAAGCTTATAAAAATATCAAATTAAAATTGGATTGTTTCATTCCTAGATAAACAGATAATATATAGAGAGATGTATATTTAGACACAATGTGCAGCATATGAGGAGAGGGCACCTTTCTATCATTTATGGTGGAGTGATAACCAAATATTTCATATCATTAGGAAATGTATGGAGCAAAGAAGAAAACCTAGTTTGTACATAACTAGGGACACCTAGGTTTTCTTTCAACATGTCAACCTTCTTATATTTTCACTTGCAGCTGTCCTTCAGCCATCCCTCAAAGTTCATCGGGCTGCCACAAAATCTTTCTGAGGACTGAGCCTATGAGAGCTTGGGGATTTAATGTGTCTGGCCAATCTTGGGCCCAAGTAAATTTCCACAGAAACCTCCTAAGAAGGGACAGAAATCGCTCACCTGGAATGGTCCTGTCCATATCCTCTCTTTGCAAGAGCAAAAGCCTAAGCAGTACAGCAGAATAGAAACATTTTGCTCAATCTATAGAGAGCCATACTAAAATATGCTCTGAAAGTCTGCAGTTATTTATGAGCATTTCCTATAAATGTAACAATTTTGAAAACTTCAATAAAACAATATTACATGAAAAGTTTCAACAACATTGATGTTAAGATTAAATAGAAGTTTAATTATTCTGGGAAGCAATTTGAAAATGTGCTTGTGAAAGACATATTCCTAAGAAAGAAAGAATTTATCTATTTATAATTTACAGTAGTGTATCTCTACCAAGGGTCTGCTATGTGTTGATTCTGTGCTGGTATTCCAGATGTAAATCACAGATTTAGACATGTGGGTTTAGGTAATTCATGTCATTCCCCCTAGAAAAAGTAATACAGGTTTACAGGGTGTTTCTAGGAAAAAAAAAAAAAAAAAAATTGAAAGAGTCTCAGTTGATATCAAGACACCTAAACTCATCTATAATCCATGCAGCAACTTTCTGTAATCAATGGAAAAACAGTATAGTCTTGAGAGTCTAAAGAGTAACTAACAAGGATGTAGATGTCTATTTTAGAGTGAACTTCATAATTATTCTCTGTGTCTAATGTACTTCTGTCTTGGTAGAATTCAGAGTTGAATTTGACTAAAGTATCTTTTCCAAGAAAATTATGTGTGACCCTGGACTCCATGTTAGTTAACTGTTTAGCTCAGCAAGACGATAAAACTACACTCCAGAAACACAACTGAAACAATGGTTGCAAATGCACAGTTAGGTAACTAAACACTGTTTATTAGCATTAATACTAATTATTTTTCAATCAAAAAGTTGTTGAGTTATTCCAGTTTACCTACTGTTATAAAATGTGGCTCTGACATATACTGAATGTGTATCACTTCAGGTTTGCAATATTGTAAAAAACCCAGCTTCTAACTGTAAAGTAGTGCTACTTGATCATCCATTGAAAATCCAATATATGAAAAAAAATTCTCATTTAAGTCATATTTTAAATTGATGTTAACAGTTGTTGAGATAAGTGTTTTCCTTAAAATGACCATCATACATACAAGAAAAACAATCACTATTGATCTTTATATTTAGGAATAGGAAGAATTATGGTGGAGGCATATTATCCATAAACATCTTTACTACAATGCTGAAATTATTTAAGAAGCAACCTTCTCAACTAAACTATCAGGGGTTCTATATGTGCAAATTTTTATAGGCAAAGATAATTATGTTAGCAAGTAGTTATTAATTTAAATAGGTTGTTACACACATGAGGGAAGATTCAATAATTTTAACCATCATTTAATACAAAGTAATCCAATCAAATTTAGTCAACAGTCTCCCTCTAAAAAAAGAAAAAATGCAGAGTACCATTTGTCTTATGGTAAACTGCAGAGAATTGATTTCCAAATGACCACACAAAGAACTTAGTTCACTAGTTTAAACCTGACATAATACCTTTCAGATGGCTAAAATATTTTTCTGTGTATTATTTTCTTGGAAGCATTGATGTGAGAATTTTAAACCATATACAGTCAATGTCTAGGCTTACTGTTACATTTCAGCAGACTATGGGAACAAAAACAAACCTCTGTGTAAGAACTCAAGAGAAATGTAGTTTTCATAACCTTTCCCTGGTTACAGATCATAGAATCACAAGATGGTTGAGGTTGGAGGTGTTCTGTGGAGGTGCCCTGGTCCAACATTCCAGCTCAAGCACGGCCACCTAGAGCCAGCTGCCCAGGACTATGTGTATAGAGGGTTTTTTATATCTCTAAGCATGTATCTCCACAATCTCTTTGGGTAATATCCCCCCACCAGCTGGCCCTGCAATACCAGTGCAGAATTAACACATAGCAGACCCTTGCTGTAGAAAAACTAGTGTAAAATAGATAAATTTCTTTTTCCAACCTAAAAATTCTTTCTTCCTTAGGAATATGTCTTCCACAAGCACATTTTCGAATTGCTTCACAGGTTTAAGAGAGTTAAAATAGGCATGGGCCTTGGAGCTTGCTCCTGACTATCATCGAGTCCTGTAATTTAAAAAGAAATAATTTATGATGTCAGGTTTTTTCCTACAAACTTTCAAATTTCCTAGATATAAAGAAAACTCCTTAGTTGTGATAATTGGTGAAATATTTCATAGTAAATTTGATAAAAATTCACAGTACATTTTGCATTTGTCATCTAATCAGGCCATCTATTTTGCTGAAACAGGAACAAGCCATCCACATGATTAGATTTGTAAAAAGAAAACATCTTAGGAGGTGAGAAAAAAACAGTGGTGGCTGCCCACCAAATTACACATGCACTAACTCATTGTTTTAGTTCATGATAATTTTTTTCACTTGAATTTCATCTTGTTTTATAGAGTTTTAACATAAAACTATCTATCAATCAAGAATACTTGAAACCAGACACATTCACTTAAAGGTTAATGGAGCTAGCAACATACCTGAACTGAGATGAGAGGATATGATGAAACCTCATGTGATGAAAAACACATGCTCTAGCTCTGCTGGGCATTAGCAAAGGCTTTCCAGCTAAACTGTGACAGAAAATACAAGCCAATGCAAAGTGAACTAAGTGGGTGTTAGTGCAATTTTATGGAGCTCACTCCATCTCCTTCCCAGAGGGATGAGAGAGAAGAATAACAAGGAAAGGTGTAACTAAAAATTGAACTGACATATAGTGAAGAAAAGGGCAAAGAATATATATGTAGATGCCACAGAGAAGTGGAAGTTTTTGTTTTGTTATGAAAGCAACAGGAAGTTCTCTTATTACTTGGGAAGGCAAATCACTCCAAATGTCCCTTCTTCTTCCTTCCTCATCCCACTTTATATTCTGAACATGATGTGAGATGTTATGACATGTCTCTTTAGTCAGTTTGGGCCACCTGTCCTGGCTGTGTCTCCTCCCATCTTTCCATGTACCCCCAGCCTCCTTACCAGCAATATGGCAGTAGGAAAAGCTGAAAAGGCCTTGGCTCCATGTAAGCTCTGCTCAGCAATAACAAAAACAGTCTCTGTTATCATCATTGTGCTCAGCACAACTCCAAAACACAACCTCATACCAGCCACTGTGAAGAAAATTAACTTTACTCCAGCCATAACCAGCACAATATGTGAAATATGTTGTTTGCTGATACTGTACAGTTCACTCTGCATCCATGCTGCAAACCATCTATCTGATCTTTTTAAGTCTAAGCTCTTTGACTCAAGTTAAAAGGAAAGTTATTCCTGATTTATCCTTCCCTGCTCCTTTAAAGTACTTTTAAAAATATTATCTTAGTGACCAAAAGGGTCAAATAGTCTCACGTTTGCCAAACACAGATTAAAAAACATCTCCCATCTCCCTCAAGTACTGCCTCTTTTTTTTTTTTTTTGTTTGTGTGTTATTTCATAGTGAGTTTTGAAATTTTTGAAATGGTAAGATCTATAGTTTGATCTATGTCATGGCTGCTCTAAGCAGGCTACCTGGTATGACTGGAGTGTTACTATATCTTCCTCTGCAAGAACCAAGAAAACCTTCAGTGAACCCAACACTGAGATATTTGAATGCATAAAGAATCATGATAGTTTGAAATCTTCCTGATGTAACCATTAAAACATCTATAAACCTACTGGGGAAAAGTGAGTTTGGTACTAATTTTCTTTTTTATTGTATTAATTGCTTTAATGGAAAAATAATGTGTTTTCATATCCACTTTGATCACATTTCAAGTGTCTCTTGTTTTCATTTTTGTTGTACTGCAATCCCTTGATCACACATTTGATACCTTTTGGAAGATTCTGCTATTTCAAAACAAGAGATAGATTCTAGTAGTTCTATGAAAGAGTACAAGTAATTTAGGATTATTTATTCGTACCCATTAAGCAGTGTTTTCTTTAGCACAAAGATACATTGCATGGTTTTAGTTTCCAAACACTTTGGCTTGTGTGTATAAAGAAAATGTATGGTAAGGTCCACTCTGTCTAGGTAGTATGCTTTCTGGGGACAAATAATTTGGGTGGTTTGCAAGAAAATCCCATAGCCAGGCCTCTTTTAAAGTGTTGTGGTACCTACATACAAGAGCTCTCCTGTGACCATAATTTAGGCAGAAAGCACCTGTGCATGTCCCATGGAGACATCTAGAGAGAGAGATGCATTCAGATCATCAACTAACATAGCATTGCTATTATCCTGGTGGATGTGGTCCTGTCCACTTAAAACTTCACAGTCTAGATCTCTTATATGGAGAAAATTTGATTTGTTGGCCCCTTTCAGCATCAGAGACTTCAAGCCTCCCACATCTCTAGCAAGTATCAAATCCTACAGTCAGGAGCACTTTCCATTTCTATCCCTCTCCTTTGGAAGGGAACATCTAGAAGCAGGAGAAGAGGCAATCAGGATGAACAAGCTGGAGGTAGAGGAAGAATATAGAAATTCAGCTGCTCTCAGACTAAAATCAATTGCTGCTTCAGGAATGCTCTGGAACCATTAAACTATTATACCAGTGGGAACTATCAGACTGGCACTTGGAAGAGTGAAACCCATGTTGCCAGATGTTTCTTATGTTCACCATAGGAGAGACAGACATGGAACTGAACCAAAACGGTTTTCTAAATAACAATCATCTTTTTTTCACCCGTAATGGCATTATGTGTACCACAATTATATGTGTCAATTATGAACACATGCTAGAGGTTCTAAGAAGTTTGTTTCTTCTACATATTTTGTTCTGGTTGGGTATTTTTATAAATTGGTTCTAACTATATTTGAAACAGATCTTTCAGTGAAAAACTTTGAAACAACCTCTTGATAACTAAAATTTAAATATTGTACACTCCTAATATAAATATAACTGATTTTTTCTGTAATGTGTTTCATCATTTAAGCTGAAATTTTAAACTCATTAGATCTTATTAAAACTATTTTCAACCCCTCTCTAAAGTTTCATTTTCCTTGACAATATATTCATCTCTGTTAGCTTTTGTACTTTATTTGTATAGCTGTTATTATTAAGCAGTTGTGGATAACTGTAGAATTTTCAATAGGAAGATCCTAGAATAAATGTGATAACTCTTTCCATACCCAATCTAGTAATAAAGGAGCAAGAAATAAAATTTACTGATTTTTCCTGACTGAAGGGAAAAGGATCCATTCCTTTTAGAATTAGTTGATGGTCTGCAAACATTTTTACCTACCTTTGACTTACAATTATTGCTGTCATAGCTCAGAGAAGATATTCCACTCAATTTTTTACCTCATAGGTATCACTGGCATTTTAAATTTTATGGTGCTCATTTAAAGTGTTAATATCTAAGGTCATCATGAACACATATGCCGTATTCTAAGCCCACTTTAAACAACCTCCCTGAAAGATAATGGATCAAAGAATTCAGTCAAGCACAACACCTTTGGGACTAAATAGGAGACAAAGTATTTAATTTTAATGAAATATTGAAGATCCTCAAACTAAGTGTTAAAACAGTCTGATTGTAAGGGGAAATAATGTTTTGTCTACAGATTTTGAAGTCTGCTCAACAAGAGAAAGTGTTTCATTTCATAGCATTTGGAATATCTTATCCCCTCTAATACTTGCTACTTTGTTTACATTCATGCTCTAAATCTTACTTTTTTCATTTCATGGAAAGGCCAAGATACCAAAGGTCATGGGAATGTGAACTGAAAAAGTTGGACCAATATGTGGTTCAGAATATGGCATGAAAAGTATAGAATGGAATGAAAAGAGAAAAATACACTACTGCCTGTAGAAGGTTAATAAGTGGCTATAAAAATCTGGTGTTTAAGCAGTTAAAATGAGAATAGATATAAGAAACAACAGGAACTCAGAAATAAGACATCTTGGAATTAAGATGATTATCCTAATTCAGGTAGTTAAATGTAACTTCAGAAAGAAAGGTTCTGTAAAATAGGAAGCACTTGTTCAAAAGTTCAAAAGTGGAAGGGATCTCTGAGGTTCCTTAGTGCTGCAGGAAGGTACAGAACAATGCAGTTTCTGAGAGGATATATGTGAGACTAGAGGACACAAAAATGGGACTGATTGATGCATTTGAGATGCCTGAGTCCTTGCATGCAGATAGTGAAACAGACTTAAGAGACAAGATCATACTCAGGTGCAATTTGAGTTGTACTGAGATCACATAGAAGGAGATATTGTGGCAGGAGAGACCTCTCCGGTTTGAAAGAAGAAAACAGGTTTATGGAAAAAATTATGGAACTAAACACTGTAATAGTCCTGCCAAAAAAACAAATAAATTTCAAAGGCAATAAAAGAGGCTGTAACTTGTTATTAGCAAACACATGAAGTAAGGAATGAGATGAGGTCCCTATTTAATGCATGAAGTACCCTGTCTACTGTGGGTAATATATGGAACTCCTTTGAGATAACTTTCAGATACACCATTTTATCTGTCAGTTAAGGAGGGACCTATAATTTACGATGTTTGTGCTGAAGATAGCAAAGAGTCCTACATATTCAAAGAACAAAGTTACTGCATATACCTTATCCTCTGCACTAATTGTTATAAATTATTTTCTCCAATTTAACTCATAACTAATATAGAGAAATCAGCTAGTGCTGACTACTTCTTACTCATAAAGCACTGAGAAAGTTTTTTTTTTTTTTGCTAGTTTACCTGAGGCAGGGGAGGGCCAGGGGAAGGGAATTATATTTAATGTACTCTGTGCATCTAAAATCAAAATTAAATAATTTATAACTTCTAAAACACAGCTGGGATCAAGGTTCATTGCAAAACTGAAATAGCAAATTGAATATTATATTATCTTTTGTGTGAGAGAGAAAATTAACACACACTAATATAGGCCCATTATAGGAAAAATGAATATGAAATAAGAATGTAGTCCAGTGTGGGGAGAGTTGTCTCTTTACCAGGTCATAATATTCAGATATATCTTATTCTTCAAAATCAGAAATTAGAATTGTGTGAGAATCCATTTTCTAACAATACCATATTTCAAGATTTCAAGTATTTCCACAGGCTGCATCCACATGACACCCAAGTAATTTGATATTTTCTAAAGAAATAAGAGGAAAATTCAGACAAGCCCACATCTAGAGGTGAGGACAGAGAATAATCCATGCAAGTATTCAGACAAAACCCTTCTAAGAAACTTCATTTAAGATTTGTTAAATCTTCCACTATAAACAAGGTTTTAGACAAGGACTTTTCTAACACAGCCCCCTCTGTATTATGGAAATGATTCCTACCACCTCAACCAGGATTACTAGTGTTTGAAAAACTTTCTAGGGTTTAAAAATGGAGAATCTAGTTTGTTTGCATTCACTAAACCTGCTTAAGTCTCTTGTCATGGGCAAGAAAATCCCTGAGCTGACAGTTCTCCATCATAGTCAACACTTCTAATTTCAAAAGGACACAGCACAGTAAGTTAATGCTTTCAAGAATATTGAATTTCCACCATTTTATATTATTGCTTCTTATTCTCTCTTCTAATCACTCTCAATCCTGAAGTCAATAAAACCTCAATAAACCAAAATGATCTTTTCTTACTGCAATTGCACACTGGAGCTAAAATAACTAGACACATTTAATTTAATAGTCATGAGAAGTGTCTGAAACTGTAAATAAAATATGAAAAAATAAAAAAAATGTATGGGTAACTTGATTTAAATTTGGCATGGTATATCAGTACTCAAACATAATTGCCTTTATAACTGTTAGGTTAGTAAACATTCATAAATGTTAATTCATTATGAGGTTGAAGAAAAAGGTTTTCTCATTTTATGCTTTTAAATTTACCTCAAATAATCATTAGCTGCCAGAACATAATTCAGTAGTGTGGCATTTCATCAGACAGGCAAACTGGCAAGAAAGAGTTTATTAATCCTCTACTACAAATAGAAGAGTGTATTAATACTGTACTACAAATAGCTATTTCATGCTATTTTTAACAACTGTGTTTGTGTGGGATACCTTAAGAAGAAAATGTTTATTAAAACAAGAATACCTTTGATTTTGTTTAGCACAGCAGTTTGATCACTTTTTGAAAACACCTGCCAAACATCCGAATTCTCAATAGTCTAATAGTAGAGAATTCTGTCCAAATTCATGTATACTTGCTTCTTCAAGAAAAATACATCCAACAGATCAGACTTCACACTCAGTCAAATTTTTCTTAATTTTTATACATAGACAACTACATAAAGAGACATACAGAACAAACTCCTATGACAGTGTAACAACATCATGCCTGTTACATGATTCTGCAACAGACTCAGGGCATGGATTTCACTCTATGTAAAGAGAGATAAGGAAAAAGGCCATGGAACACTAGGCTTTGTAAATCATTCATTTGGAATTCCACTAATTCATAAATTTGTGTATATTTGAACTGACTCTATTCTAAAACACGTTCCATAAATCAACTTTGGCACTGTATAGATCCCTTAGGCTTACCTTTTAGATAAGACCTGATTAAAAGCTCCTGTTTTATTATCACTTCTTTTTTCTTTTTTTTTTTTTCCTTTGGGTGAACACAGTGTTTTTTGTAAACAGGAATAATAATCCACAAAAGCTTGCTTTGAAGATATTCTTGGAAATGCCTCAAAAGAGGCAATCTTAGAGGCATTGGTATTTCTAGTCTAGTTCACACAATATTATCCTAAAGATGAATGGAAATCAATGCCACAAATGCTCAAATGCCCCATAACCCAGCACCTGGACTTTTCATCTGCTAATCAATCCCTATGTGTTTTTAAAGCAGGTGACTGCTCCTTGGCATGGCAGAATCATGTCAAAATTTAGCAACTGAAGTCCTAACAGCAGGATTAGGTAGCACCCAAGTAACGCATGAAATGCACACAGATGTTTCAAGACTTTCAGTTAAGGTATATCTTCCCTGTAGCAATAACCACAGCAGCAAGGTACTGCCCCATATCTAGCCCTCATTCACACATTGAAAGTCTCTGACCTATTTTCTGATATATTTTAAGCCTAAATTTATTAATTTAACCCAGGCCATAGCCAAATCCCCAAGTGAGACTTTTGCTCAAGCTAGCAACCTGTCCAATTTGCATCACAAAGGTAGGCTAAAGCCGCATAAGGAGCTGCTAATCCTGCAACACCTTCTCAGGAAAATGAATCCACAACAAAACAGGCACATCCCTATTTATTACAGCATTTCTCATGCTTTGCTGCACAGCAGGTCAGGCAAAAATAGCACTGATATGAACAAAAATGGCTGAGCCCACATGGCTGTAGAAACACCCTGGGAAATGAGGAGGTATCAGGAGTTTCTAAGAATTAAATAATTTCCTTTTGCTACATGGAATTCCAAATATTTTTAAATCTCTATAAGCAGATCAGTTATTGGTCAGGTACTCAATTTCCCAAAATAGGACTTAAGATTAGAGTGTAACTTAGAATGGGAAGACAACTGATGCACCCAACAGAAAACAAATCAGACAAGCAAAAATATTTAATCAATGAAAGTTGTTTGCTGGCCTATATTACCAAAGCTAACTTAAGTTATTTCAGGACCCATCTCAATTACAATTTCTAATCTGAAAAGTAAGTTTTAAAGTCAAATTTATGGCATACAAGTTCTATTATTAACTCCAAATTACTGTAGAATTCCTTTTTAGAGGAAAATTATTTTGTGACCTGACATTCCTATCTTACATTTCAATAACTAGCTTTTTGGTAAATGTGTGACCTTTAGGAGTGTCTGTGCTTTTTTTTTCCCCCCAGGTTTTACCCAGATTTTCCTTCTTATTTCTTCAGGAATACCGTTTCTAAGGAATACTCCAAGGCAGAGCAGCTCCCTGTTTGCAGGATGTACTCTGCATAGATGAAAAGAGTCACTCTCAACAAGGAGGTCATAATTGCTCCTCCTTCTCTTTAGCTGTCCTCTATCAGAGTTCCAGCCTGCACTGATAGCTCTAAAATCACTGCTAATGGCAAGTATATTTTTAGCAATTGGAATAAAATTCACAACAGGAAAGTGCAGGTGGTTGTGAAATACTGTTCTAACAATTTCTCTGCCAAATTTTCTAGGCCCTAGGTTAATTTTAACATACGCCTGATAGGTTTGAAGCTTCTGGAAAAGAAAACACATAGAGGGAAATTGCAATAATTTGACATACTGTTTTTCCACATGTTTTTAACAACAAAGTTGTTAAAAATATGCAGCATGAACACTACACAGTTTCTTTCAACGACTGTTTTTGCTTCAAAACTACAGGAAATACGGTATATGAAAAGAGCAATGATGAACTCTAACAGCAGCATTTTTCATGTAGATAAGATGCAAATTAGTTGACACACAGAGATTAGAAATTTTAAAATATGCTCTAAATAGACTCAGAATCTCTTTTGTTTCCCGATAAAAATGAGTAGCAATTCCACTGAGCTAAAAACAAATACTCCTCATTTAACACAACATCAAAATATGTCTTTTGTTTAAAGGCCAAATTTTGTGCCTTAATTGAGTTATCCCTGGCTCATATAAGTAATGAGATAAATTATAGCCTAATGAAGAGTGGATCTTTATTATTTTCATTCTAAGCATATTTCATGGTTTGAGTGTGGTTCCCCTGAAAACGAAAACTGATTTTCAAATCTGCGTTGCTCCCTCAAAATGTGAGGTCAAATATCCCCACCTCCCTCAGTCTGTAATGAAGCCATATGAAAGAACTTATAAAGGCCTTGTTACAATAAAAAAAAAAAACCAAAAAAAAAACCAAAAAAACCACCAAAACCAAACAAAAAAAAAAATAAAAGGCACCCCACAAGTCTCACTGTGACAGTGACAGAGAAGAACTAAAAAGTTGATGTGTTCTAAATGCCACAGTATTTTATAAACATGACAAATTTCACATGTACTGAAGATATAATGGTATAATATAACTTATCTCTGTGTTTTGAAGTTTTCATTCCAAAAGTTATGGCATTATAATTATTATAGTCCTACTGTTACTACTCATAATCTGCTAATGAAAAGACAATGAATAGCAGAAATTAAAACATAAACATGTTTGAAAAGCCTTATTTCCTAGTGGTTTTAAGTAAAAATTTCTACTTAATTCTACACCTGAACAATTAAATCACTTGCAACTGGTTACTTCTTATGTTTAATTGCATCTCTGTATAGACAAGGGCTATGCCTTTCACTGTATTTCATCTGATGAAAATAGCAGGAGGGAAGTGATATTTTCAAATTATTCTATTGCCATTGTAAGGTAATAAAATTTTATTATTATTTTACATTTACTATATCAAAATGATAATAAAATACTCAATCATGTTCTGTGATAGCAATTTCCCTTACTTTTGGGCATGTTCTGCTTATATATATATTCTATCGGCATGAAAATTATTTTTGTATGACCATTTCCTCTGCCATTTTTTAAATCAAAATCTTTTATCATATCATCACACTATTTTTTCACGTTGCTGTGATAATTCATTTGAAATTTTTTTCTGGCTGCCAGGTCTCAGTGGCATTTGATATCAAAGTATAAACTCTGGTGTGGTTAGATTTTCTTTCTTCCAAATGGAGTAAAGGTGTTTCTAGTCAAGTTTTATCATAGGGAACATGTGACAAAATTTTAAAAGATGCCTCAAAGTGGTCATGGTGAGTTGAATTTCCCTTTTTTCCTGCTTTAAGTTAGCAAGACAAAGCTGCCAGAATTGTGCCTAACTCCATTTTAAGAGACATGTAGTTTGTTGTAATGACAAATAGCAAAGAACATGTCTTATGAATGAGATTCAGCTAGTTCAAAAAGTTTAAAAGAACAAAATTATCCTAGTACTCACTCTCAGAACAGGTAAACTGCTGAAACCAGCTGAAGTAAAAGCAATGTTTCATGACTCCAAGCATTTACACTAAATCATGATTTATCTAAGTAAATTGCAAGCTTTAATTATTTACAAAGCATTTGAATACACAAGTTTATCCTAACAACCCCTAATAGTATCAGAAATAGAACTTCCAACATATCTGCAATTTACACTGCAGAAAAGTTTTCAAATGTTGTAATTTATACTTCTGAGCTAATACAGTCACTTTTATGTCACTAATCACAGTTTGTCACTCTTTAGCTCAGTCAGTAAAAAAGCTTAAATTCTATTAAAAAAATTCAATCTCTGTTATAACTGGGCAGGGAGATACTGATTCCTCTTACCTATTTTGTATAGACAGTCTTCGTTAAGCATGGAGACTGAAAGAAGTTGTCCTTTAACACGAAATATATAATTGATTTAAATCTTAATATTACCTCTCCTGAAGCTGTTGTATTAAAGAAATTCTCACAGTGCTGCAGTGATTATTCACAATAAGATAAATCTTAATTTCCACATTTTGAGGGTTCAGTCCCTCTTCCACATCTCCCTTTCTTGATATTTTCGAGTGCACAGTGAATAGCTGATGTTTTCTGATGATATTGGAGTTGGGGAGTTGGTTCCCCTTGGCTTTTTTTTTTTATTAACTGCAATGATTCTCTAAAGGAATAAAAGTGTACTACTGCAGCCTCAACGTGAACTCCAAATTTGAAAGGTTTGCATTATATAACTTCATATTGAAACAACATAAAAATCAAAATATTTTCAGGGGTTTTAAACACAGCCTGCTAAAATAAGATGAATAACAAAGCTTGTTACCAGGTCACAATCTTTTTATAACAACTAATTATTTTGCACTCCTCTAAGAAAAAAATCAGGTAAAAGGTGGTACCAGGAGCGTTAGCCAAAATATCCAGAAAACGTCTCAGATTGTCACTTACATTTCTTTCATTGTGGATCTGATGCACTGTGGATGGCTTCAGTAGCTCGTGCAGTTTGCATCAGGCTAACATGGGAATCCTCAGGTATTTCCTCAAATCTAACAGTGCTTTCCGCAGTTAGTACAAGGGATGCTGGTTACCAGAATGCTTTGATGGATTTTGGCAATGGGTTTTAGTTGTTTTCTCTATTTAATTTGGCTGATAATACAGTAGAACTTCTATTTAATTTTCATTGCTACCACATATTAAGATTAGAAAAATCAGAATTGCAAAGAACCCTGTCCAAGGGTATTTAAAATATATTTTAAACATATTTTAATTAGAAGAATGAGCTAATTGATCTTTCTTTAAAATTGCTAAACACATACATACTAACATTGTTACAATTCATGCTACAGAAGAATTCACGCTACAAGAATTATCAACACATAGACACTCACAGAACTTTTATTCTTCTGCTTTTGATTTTCTCATTCCTGAAAAAATCTTTTAAAATCAGAGACACTATACTAACAACGTGTGCTGCTTTAAAGGTAAACCAGCAGAAGGAATGAATCCAACTCACAAACAGATTACAAGTCAGAATTACAGTTTAGCAAAAAAAGGTCACAATAAGTACACGGGTACAGAGGAAAAAGTCCATTTAACCCACAAAAACAAGTGTATAAACCAGCACCCCTAGGGCACAAACAGAATGGTGATTGTCAACTCCTAGGCTGAGCACCACCTGGCCCTCCTAATTACAAAGTAAGAGGAAAGAAGGAAAACCTGTCGGTGAGGATGATGGTCACAGTCCTGCTGAGGCTCTGGTCCTTGTCTGGCTCAGACTAGCAATCCATAGTCCCAAACCCTCAGTTTATATATGCTTAGGCTCAGGTGGGAGTGCCCAGTACTTCTCCAAGGGTGGGGAGTTTCACAATGGGTGATTTACACTCTCACATATTTTGGAAACCCTGATAGCCCATTAGCAGACATAACCCCTCAGGCTGGGTGTGAAGGTGCTAATGGCTTCCCAGAGGGGTGTTACCACACCCGAG
>JAWWEU010000111.1:94094663-94106068 GCA_035583155.1 Acropternis orthonyx | reverse complement strand
TGTTTGGTGTTTTTTTTTTTCGTTTTTTGTTTTTTTTTTTGTTGGTTTTGTCTTTTTTTTTTTGTTGTTGGTTGTTTTTTGTTTTTTTCTTGTTTTTTTTTCTTTTCTTTACGCTACAGTCAAAATAACATCATCAGTACCATAAAGGTTTTTCTAGAAAGGTTTTGCTATTTCTACCAATTACAGGGAAACAACCTTTTAACTCTTTTGCTTTCCAAAGTCTCTTCCTATTCACTACTCAAAATTTTCTATTAAGTGCCATATAAGAACAAATACTATATTTGAGGCAGATCACTGAAATTTATACCACAAAGACCAGTGTTTTACTAACATGAAAACCAAACCATACTACTACAGTGATAAATTGTTCAATTTTAGATATAGATGAACATTAAGCAAATTGGAATAAAATTTGTAATTTAGTTTCCTGAAGAGCTCAAGGGCATTTCAAATACTTGAAAATTTTGTGAGTTTCTTTTTTTCTTTTCTGTACATTCAATTCTTGCTTAACACTGCAGAGATGTTTTTGACTCCAGTATATTCTCTGAACACTGACACGTTTATTATTAAGATCTATTATTAACTGATAAATATTTGGGGATTTAAAACATATCTCTGCCTGTCAAATTTAGAGAAGCTCATTCAAGCCTTTATCTCTCATAGAATAGACCACCCTAATATTCTGCTCAGTGATCTGCCAGCCAAACAGACAGATTACTGAGCTTCACAACTGTATATCACAAAGAAACACAAGCATACTTCCTTGATGATAGTGTCACGACATAGCCTCTCCATAAAACAAAGGGAGGAATTTAACAAATTTTATGTTGGACTATAAAGGAAAAGCCTGTAGCAGCTAGAAGCACTAGTATATCTACGAGTTGTCTTTTCAGTTCTACAAATGTGATTGAATCTCTCTACAGCCAGACTAAATTCACACAATGAATTGGTATAATCTCCTGAAGGAATGAAATTTTTCTCTGTACACAACACTAGTAATGCTTAATTCTTCCTAATACAATTAACTTGTTTCCTACTGAGTAATTTGTCATATAGATAACTGCTCTATAATGACAAATGTAAGACTGTATTAAACATAAAGCTGATCTGTGAATGTTCATCATAAGTGCATTTTCATAAAAAGTTGGACTCAGTCCTCCCAGCCTGACTTCTATTAGCTAAATATTGGTTCCTAATAATGTGATCTTCCTGAAGTAAGGTTGCTCACACACATAACTCTGTACATTGTCAGTGTGGTTTAAATGTTTAAAATACGTGAGTTAAAATATCACCTCATAAATTAGGAGTAATCTCCACTGATTCATTAGAATACTGGACACTTGCCTCAGGAAATTTTTCAAAACAACTGTAGATTCCTCTAAACAAAGCTATGAGAATTGCTGACAGATTTTATTTTACTAATATCTGTTATTAATAGTAATGATTAATCAGCAAAGAACACTTCATTAATTATTTTAAGCATTATTTTTGGAAGCCAAACAGAAATACTCAAACTGAAGATTTTATTAAAAAATATGAAAAAAATTTCACATGACAAACCTTAAAATCAACAGTTTTAGAGATGAACACAATTTTAAATTAGTGTGATTTCCCTATGTTATTTCAATTTATACACTGAATCAAAATAATAATCTTCATGCCCTCTGCTTAGAACTGCAAAAATGAAAAAAAAGTATGGTACATTTCATGGTGAAACTTTTATTCTTGCTGTGCTATAAAGTGCATTTAGCTCTTTGATGTAAGATAAATTTCCCTTTCTTTTTAATATTTTAATAGAAAAAATAAAGATTTTTTTTCCTTTCTTATCTTATTTTTCACTATTATTTCATGCATGAAAAATACCACAGTAGAATTTAATGGAGTTTTCTAATAAAATAAACTCAGAGAACTGTGAATTCTGTGCTCAGATTCAATACCTCAAAATTTGAGGCATTGTGTCTTAAAACATTTTTTCTCCAGTTTTTAAATGCAGAAACATTCTTTCAAAGAAGAAAAAGTATTTTACAGTGATGATTTCTGATGATAATTATAGGACACAGAGTTTAGGCTTACTTCTAACAGAAGGTACAATATAATGAAACTTCTCCTTCTTTAGATAGATATACATTTGTTTACAACTTGCACAAGATTTTGGAAAGTTTAACTTTGGCCTGTGGTTTCTCAGCTATGTCTGGCACAACAAGATCATACAGACAAAGAGCCCAGAAGCAACCTTTGAGAGCTACTGAAATACTAAAATTTTAAACTGTAAATATAAAGTTAAAATCAGAAAAATTTAATTTATTTATAATTCTGACCTGCTTTAACAACATTTAAACTCTAGTGAACTCAAAACTACCTGACATACCTAGTGATCTAGCTGTAAGGGATGTTTTTGGTAATGAGTACCATTTCCCCCAAATTTCAAGCTTCTGAAACAACCAAAACCATCTGTTAACTTGAGCATAATATAAAAAAATAATTTTATCCGGGTAGAAAAAAAAATAGAGAAGAAAATTTTTTAAAAACTCTGCTACAGTTTCAGATACAGTGTTGGAAACATTGCTTTAAAGCAAAATTTTGAAATAAGTTTTGGTTGTACAGTGTTCAAGGCCAGGTTGGACATGGCCCTACAAGTAACCTCACCAAGTGAGTAACATCCCTACCCATAGCAGGATGGTTGGAACTAGATGATCTTCAAGGTTGCTCTCAACCCAAACCATGCTGTGGTTCTGTGATTTTGATTATGTGATTCTATGATTCTACTTTGAGGTCTTCTAAAATTTTACTTAATAAATAAAACTTCCTTTTCTGAATTAAGAGAAAACATAAACAAATTTAAATTAACAGATTTCTTTTTCAATAAAGATATTGACTTTTTTAGCCTTTTTTTTCCTCTTATTAAAATTAAGCTGTAGTCTTTTTTTTTTTTTTCAGTGTTGGCACAAAAAGGAAAAGCCATTCTTAGTAGTTAGCGTGACATGGTTGATTTGATGACTAAGGAAAATGATTAGTTGACCCAAAAATATCAATTTCTAATGGTGTTAAGAGTGGTTACAACAAAAACATTATTCTCTTGGTGATTTAACTGTTTCTCTGATTTTTGTGATGTATGGGATTCAAGAAAACCTTGCTAGAGCTGTGCATGTTGTTTCCCTGACACTTTTCAACTACAGCAGAAATTTAACGCCTTTTGCTAAATACAGGGAAAAAGAGCATAGGAGTACAAAACGTGAAAGAACTACATATAAGCACGAGGAACATGTTTTCTATTTTTCTGTAAATTATGGGCTTATTCAAATTGGTACCAGTACCCATCATTTTGTCAATTTCCTTGATCGTAGCATACACTGTTTCCCATGAAATGCTGACACAAAACAGGCAGGCATCATTTGCATTTTCATCTTTTTCCTTGTTCCAAATATGTTTAATGCACTTTCTCTTTTTGTATAAACATGATCATTTTTTGGTGGATTTGTGTCACTGGTTCTGGGAACCACAGCAGGTATACCATAGTGAATCTTTGGGTGGGGAAGAGGAAGGAGGAGTTGACCATCAAATGTTCTTTCTTATTAGAAATCTTTCTCATAAAGATTTTTGATTAGAAAAGGCTATCTGCATATTTCATTTGCATTTCATATAAGCCAATGAAAGATATCCCTTGCAAACAATACTGGTGACTTTGAACTTATGAGGTTTGATCCAACTTCTTTTCTTTGACAGCCCTACATTTTATTCAGAACACCTCCTCAAACTGTGACATCTCATTTAGAAAGGGGAGCATCGTGACTACTGGGCTGCTTTGACAAATACTTTTTATTTTCTGTGATGTTTTTAACTACCATAATTGAAGTAGGAAAAATAATATTAGAAAACTGAAATCAATAATCCTGGGAAGATGTATCTGAAAACTCAGCAGCAGCCTCTTCTGCCAAAAACTCTCTTTACTGCAAAGAAATTAACAGGGTGGCTCACATTCTGAAATAAATTAATGACATTACAATAAAAGCAGCTTCAGTGAATGTCTATGCCTGTATATATCAATAAATAATAAGGCTGAATCTTGTAAGGCTGTAAGCACCTGTAAAAATACTGTAAGTCAGATTCAATAAAGAATCTAAGAAGGTAAAAGGGGATAGATCTGGTTTAAATCAGACATACGGTTCTAAGATATAATAGAGCAGTCCCTACTGAGTTGCATGCTCCACCACAATGACTTCTAAAACTCCATAGGTGCAATACTATACAACTACTGTATAGTTCCTTAGTCTCATGCACAAACATTTTAATTTTGACATTATTCAGAAGTCCAACTAAAATATATAAATTAAGTTCTTAATTTCCTGAATCCTTTGAAAGATTTGACCTAATAGATACTTTCCAACATGTAAGATGTGTGGTAGGACTAAATGCAGAGACTGCAATCTTTTTTCTTTCTTTTTTTTTTTTTTTTTTTATAAATAGCAGTAAAATGTGGAAATGAAACTGCATTTCTTTTGGAAAACATTGATGTTCTGATTTGATTAAAGTACTCATACATATAATAGTGTATCAAAGTTCAGTTCCTCTTTCCATGTAATGAATAGGGAACTTAATCACTTGTCTCACAGTTCCAGATACCACATCAGATGGTCAATACATGCAAGTTTATAAAGGAAGAGCTTCATGGAAAGAGTGTGAAAGACATAATTTCTGTTTTGGAACGCTGTGACAACAGGTATCTATGCAATGTTGCAATAATGCCACAGTCTGTGCAACCTCTAAAGCTCACACAATGCTAGATACTTAAAGGTTTGGCAGTATAGAGTCTGTCGTAGGAATAAGTCATTTGAGTCAACTAGAATTCATGGTATTGTCAAGCTTCTTATAATGATGCAAAATTTGTGAGCAAACATTAACTCCACATCTGTCCATCCCTGTACTGTTATTCTAAAATTCTTTCTTTTCGACAGTTCCCATAGCAACTTACACTAGTCATACCTCCAGTAATTCTGACCTCACATCAGAGAAACAAATTAAGCTTTCTCATTTTATCCTTTCCTAGTTGTTTTTAAGCCTTTGTCTACAGATTTTTGCTTTCTTATGCAGCACTGTGCAGCACACAGAGATTATCACTTCCCACCTTTTTCAAATTGTTTTGAATCTCTCTACATAACAATTACTTGTTTCTTCCTCCACAAAGGTCTAATTACTGAAATTGTCTATATTTAGAAGAAACAACAGTTAGTCTTCTACTCTTGTGAATTAAGTCAGGTACCTCAGAATGGGATGATAATATGAACATGCAGAAGTACTGCTAGCATGCTAAGTGTACAGGTGTTCAGAGCTGGTTAATAGCAAACACTGGTGGTACAAGTATCTGCTTCTTAGAAATCTTATCAGGAAATCTGGGGAATTACCTCTACTCACTAAGTATTTACAGCCTGAATCCATATCCTGAAATTAGAAGGCTGTGTTTTTTTAAATAACTCTCATAAAATGCAGTCCATCATGCTGGAAATATTTTGACAAAAGTGTTTCATCCACAAAATAGACCCATTAAGAATTAGATGAACAATAGCAGAGGGGGTCTTGAAACTTCCCTGAGTATTTTCAACCAACTCAGATGCAAGTACTGCTATAGAAATCCTGTAAAATATTTAAGAAACCAATAGATACTATCAATTTTTGATATTAAATATTGCTTTTAGTACTGAGCTATGAACACTTTGTTAGTTTTTTCTGTGTTTCATTTCCTCAAATTTTGATCTGTCAGCCTGTGTAAATTAGTTGTTTCATTGATACCAATCCAATGTATCACTACTACTCATGTTATTTGATTTTCTATATATTTCAATTGCCAGCTAACTGAGACTTTGTTACCTTTAAATTATATCAACTGGATAATCAAGTGCTGCCTTCTTATATCAGACTTAAATTTCACCTCCTCCCATTTTATGTTATTTCTTCTCAGTCATAAGCATGTGGAACACAGGAAACATCACACTCTACATAGAACCAACTCAAGTTCCTCATTCTCCCTCTGGAGATTTTCTCAAGGAGTGGGTTTCCTGACAGACTGTTCTCTCCTCACTGCAGAACAGATCAGCGTGTAGTACCTCTCTGAACACAGCATGAATCCTGTGGTCACAACAAATTCTGTCCTGAGGAGGCTTTGAGAGCACAATGATGTCAGGGGAGATTTGATTAAGGTTGTTTTCTACAAGGGTCATCATGCCATTCAAAGGAGGCACGTAAGGGTGAGAAAATAGAGCAGAAATTACATATAAGTAGATATTTGCTGAGTACATAAAACTGCTAGCAGAGGCCAGGTCAGAAGCAAGTAATTTTGGACCACAAGACAGTCTGAATGATACATTTGAGGAAAGAAGGGAAAGGTAAATAAACTCTGAAAATGCCAGATTACCCTATAGAAGACAAATGAGACAAAACAGTAACTAAATGAGAAACAGGCCAGACTTCTGGAACACATACCAGCACATGTCACAAGGGCCACCCAATCCACTAGACAGGCCTCTCTTTTTACAAAGACAAGCCTATCATTCTGGTAGCAACTAACAGGAGCAAAGTCCATGTTCTTTGAAAAATACAGACTACCATCTAATTGTGCTGCTCAGACAGGATTCTGCTATTTTCTTATAGAACTAGTAATATCTCCGCAGATGGTGAACAGGTTGTTGAAGTGTTCTGTAGTGCTGCACCAGTTTTTTTCAGTTTCTATTTCAACATTTCTAACCAAGACCAAAACTGGGTTGCCAAGAGAATTGAAATGTCTGACCTGTAGAAAGTGCCTCATGACAAAAATCAGGTGGTTTTGCAGAATCTCTTTTAATATTTGGCAAGATTACACTGAAAATTGAACTGGTTTTCTTTTTTTATTATTATTTCCTCTTATTGTTATTCATTCTGTTCCTGGAAGAGCCAGTGTGCAGGACATAATCTATGCCTACAGCATATACTAGCTAAGGGAACAAGTTCAGTAGAAAGAGTGGCAAGGCAGTACACACTATGTATAATAGCTTTTAGACTATAAATACACACTCCTCACTTCCAAATACTTCTTCCAACCTATTGTTACTCATTTGCTAATTTTTCTCAGATACCGTAAACTAAGTTACTCTTTTGGGGTGTTCTGAAAAATAATGCAGGGTTCCTTGCAATGGGTTATATCCAAAGGAAGTGTCTCTAGGCATAAGGAAAAACAAGCACAGACAAAAATGACACCTATGTGAATAGCAGGAAGGTGAATACGAAAGACCATCATTTTCATGAATGCAAAATGGCAGTAACATTATAAAGCACAGGGAGAAGAACATGTCTTTTTTTTTATTTTATACTATGTTAAGAAATCTTCCCTAAACAAAGTCCCAATATCCTACCTCACACATCATAGGAATCAGGAAAAAAAATGACTCCTCAAATGATAGAACCCTTCAGAAAGTGCTTCTAACTTCTTGATGAACTCTAAGTCTAAATGTGTATCCAATGACATATATGTGTAGATGGTTTATGTGCATATTCATGTATCCGTGCACACAAACACACTCTCCCTTCTATAGTGGTGCGTAAAAAGGAAAGATACTCTAATACAGTTAAGGATAAAGGGGTTGTACTAACAGTCAAGTACTTGGTTTCTGTTAAACTATTCTGACTCATAACAAATAACAGATAAATATTCTGAAATATTGATTTAAATATGCTTAGATATTCTATAAGCTTTGAAATGGGATTTAAAGCTTAGCCATTGCCAAGGGTTATTTAGCATTGCTACACTTGTTATGATAACTTTTCAATAAATTCTAGCATTGTTTAAAAATTATAATTGGAAAACCTATAATGCATATTCTGTCGTGCTTGTCATCCATCACAGGTTTTAGTGCAGTACATCTGATGAAGAATTCCAGAGTGAAATAAAGAGAAATGACAGGAATGCCACTCCCTGTATTTCTGATGATAAAAAGGCTGACTGCTCGCCAGCAGCAGCTTGCTGTCAGTAAAAATGAATCTGAAACAGATGCCAACCACATCAACAGCTTGAGCCATATACATTTTTTATTAGACAAAGACAGAAATCATGATGGAAGTCCACAGGTGCAAGGCACACCAAAAAATACCGCCATTGCACCTCAAATTCAAAATGCAAAGTTATCTATTACTGTATTTCCTAAGTAGAATATTCTGTTCATATCTAAACCTATAAAATCAGTATGTTTAGTATGAATACAGATAGAAGTTGGAAAAGGCTGTTGCAATTTTATATTGAATCTCTATCAATCTTGGGTATTATTTTACCAACATGTGAATGGAAAGATCTATTTACTCACACAGGACCAAAAATTTCAGTTTTCTTTTGTTTTCTTTTCTATTTGAACTTTATATCAAACTGATGTTCATATACTGGTAGATGTATGGCTAAAAATCACTAGGCTCTTTCCCTACTACTCACCTTCCAAGAAGACCACAAGCCTCTAGCTTTGGCCACTGATTTGCTAAGGGAAAAACCAATCCTTACAACTGCAGAAACAAAAACTTGGCTTCTCAAAGTTTTTTGTCCTCAAAACTGAGGGGTTTAGAATAAGATTTTTTTAATCATGTTTCAGTGTCTGTCTATTTCAAAAGTTTGTGGGTTTTGTTTTCTGTGTTACTACCCACTTACTGAGATGTTTGACTGAGCTAGATACCAAATGTGCAGTTCTGTTTCAAGAGAGAAGTGCCTAAAGACAGGACAAAGCAAATGCCACCTCCGTCTTCAAGAAGGCCAAGAAGGAGGACCCAGCAACAGGTAAATTGGCAGCACCTTGATTGCTTTGGAGGTGATAGGCACCAGCCTGGAAACCGTTTCCAGGCATATTAAGGAGAAAAAAAAATATCATCAGGAGTGGTCACAGCATGGCTTCACCAAGGAGAAGTGTCATGCTTGACTAACCTGGCAAACTTCAATGATGAAGTGATTGGCCTGTGGATGATGAGACAGCAGCGGACTTCAGTAGGGCCTTTGAAGCTGGCTCATGTAAGTCCTTCATAGACAAGATGTATGGGCTGGTTAAGCAGACAGTGAGGTGGATTTAAAACTGAGTCCAGTTCTGTTTAACATTTTCATTAATAGCCTTAATAATGAGGACAGAGTCTACACATACCAAGTCTGTAGATCGGAGGGGCTGATATGTCAGAGGGTCATGCTACCCTCCAGAGGGATCTTGACAGGCTGAAGAAATCGGCTGACAGGAATCTCACAAAGCTCTCTGAACTGGAACAGATTGCCCAGAGAGGTTGTGGAGCCTCCCTGAGATATTCAACAACCTTCTGGATGTAGTCCTGTGCTGTCTGTTCTAGGACAACCCTGCTTGCACAGGGAGGTTGGATCAGATTCACTGTGATTCCTTCAAGTCTGGCCAATTCTGTGGTTCAACCACACCTGGGTTCCCCAGTGCAAGAGAGGCATGGACATACTGCAGAGAGTCCAGTGAAGAGTCACTAAGAGGACTGAGGTACTGGGACACAACATATAAGAAAAGGCTGAAAGAGCTTGAACTGTTCAACATGGAGAAACGAAGGCTCAAGGGGGCCTTATTAATATATAAAAGTAACTGAAATGAGGGTGGAAAAAGGAGAGAGTCAGACTCTTCTGAGTGGGGCCCAGTAACAGATGCAATGGGCACAAACTGAAATAGAGATGATGCTGAATGAAACGCCAGGAAACATTTTTACTGGGACGGTGACTGAGCATCACCACAGGCGACCCAGAGAGATCATGGAGTCTGTCCCCTTGGAGACTCCTGTAAACAGAAACTCCTCTAGACATGGTCATGGGCAATTCCATCCTGGTATCTCTGCTTGAACAGGGGGATTGGATAAGGTGAGCTCCAGAGGTCCCTTCCAACCTCAACCATTCCGTGTGATTCAACAGTTATGTTGCATTTATGAAATCTAATTTAATTTCAAGTGGGCTTGCAATTCTTCATAGAGTACCTAGAATGTAATGCAAAGGACAGAATGGAACAAAAATCTTGAATCTAACCTGAAAATATAGAAACTTTTCTGTTACGTTTAACTAAGAAAGCTGTTGAAATTGCATATATGCATGTGTTTGCATTTTCAAGGAGTCGGTAAGGATTTTTGTTGCATTTTAGTATTCCCTCTACACCTAATCAGTTTTACTCCCTAAATGCTACCATTTGAGCACAGATGGAATAGTTTTATTCACAACACCACTTCCTGTAGCGTGAAAAAAAATGAGCTATACTAACATTTGAACAATTTTGGGTTTTTTTCCCTGAAATTCTAAAGACAGGGCAAAAAGAGAACTTCTAGCAGAATTACTTGTTACATGCATTTTATCTCACCACACTGCATATTTTTTCATTCCACGTTGTCTAGAAAACATAATTTAAAAATTATTCTAAGTATCCACTTAGAGTGACTGAATGAATACTAATTACAAATGTACTTGACTATTTCTTAAATTATTCAAAGGAAATATTTAGTCTATTTCCTAAGCACAATGCAGTACAAGTAGTTAAAATTAAGTTATATAATTTTGTCTTTTTCCATTGAGTGGCTAGTCTACTTTTTTATAAACATGAACATAAAGTGTTAACCACATTCAAGCTTCCAATTCATCGAGTTTCTTGCAGGTTTGTTAAATATGGAACTTTAACCTGATCATGACTAGTTGCTATCAGTCTGTGTCTTCTCCACAACTTCGTCTGCTCATCTAGACTATCTTATGAATGTTACTATCAAAGAACAAAAGATTATTAAATCATTGTTCTCATGAGGCTTATTCTATGTTGCATAAGAGCATAGTTCAATTTACGGAGAACTGGCAAATTCCTGCACTCATTTATCCTGCCACAACAACTTTAATTAATTTAATTGCTTATACCAAGAGGCATAACAAATGATCTCAAAAGCATTCAATTCACCTCTGATTTGGGAAAAATAACATTTTCTACCTAAGTTGTCAGCAAATGCAGAGCAAGAATTTAGCCCTGTGCTGCACCTGAGTCTAATATAATTTAGCTGCACATACACTTCTAAGTGTGGGAGAAAAGACTTCAAAATGCTGTCAGCTGTTTTTCCCCTGAAATCAGAACACTTTTCATCAGGAAGATAATATCATACTATGGAAAACAGAAAGTAAAGAAGTAGTGCTATACTTTATTACAGCCTATGTTGGTGACCAAGATCAGTTCATTCCAACAGGGGAGGGAAAGGTTTAATCTTTTTTTTAAAAGCACAATGCAGAGAACTCTTTCAAAGTTACTGTCCTTTCACAACTGGATAAAATAGGTCAGGAGAAAGAAAAAGGAAAAGGAAGAGGGTTAATACTCCTTTCCTTTCCTTTCCTTTCCTTTCCTTTCCTTTCCTTTCCTTTCCTTTCCTTTCCTTTCCTTTCCTTTCCT
>JAWWEU010000111.1:94053147-94067910 GCA_035583155.1 Acropternis orthonyx | reverse complement strand
GCCCTCATCATTTTTGGGGGGGAAAAAAAAAAAAAAAAAAAAAAAAGAGGGATTAGTTGACTTACAGGAGACAGAGGAAGGGAGAAAGACAAGGAGAGACATATTGTGAGCTACTGATCCCCAACAGAAAAAAAGCTCAAAAGAGTTGGAGTAAGTCATGACACCTTCTGTGCCTCTGTCTTTCACACCTAGGTAATCACCTCAATACAGATTCAAAAGATACTTTAAAAAATGCTATCATTTCAAAATATTAATCAGATATGAAAGAAAGATATGCATCAATATAGAGTAGACTGTCAAAAAGGGAGGTAAAGTTTCAAGGGCCTGTGAAGAGTTATGGGAGAAACATGATCAAAAGTTTACCAAGCATTTGAAGCTACCTGTGGTTTCTAAGTTACTGTGACTTTCTCTAGAGTGGTGACCAATGTAATGTATTTACAAACTTGTAAATGCTATTCCTAGTAAATAACTATAATCAAACCATACTACCTTCTAGATTCAGTTCCACATGAACTGCATAAATACAAGTATTTCAGACACTTAACTGACTGTAGGCAACTTTTTCAGAATAAACACTTTCACCCAAGGATTATACCAATGAAACCATAAAAAAAAAAAAAAAAAGCTTGGAATTTGTGAAGTCATCTGAAACTGAGCCTTCTGAGCCTTCTGCAATTTTTAGTACTTAAAGTCCTGCATTTTCCGTGAATAAAACAAAACAACAACAACAAAAAACCGAGAAAAGCAGTAGTAGAAATCTAAACACATTAAAACTCAAACCACCACCACATACTCAGTTTGAAAGCCATCCTGCAGTAATATTCAAAACACCCTCATTATCCAACAAGCAACTGACTTAATAACTGTGTTGACTTTGCCAAAGGTTGCAGATGACATAAACCCATTTCCTTAATACTTTGAGCTACACAAAAGGCATCAGCCCAGTTTTATGAGCTTAATTCTTAGAACACACAAAATGCTTGGCCTTATTCTTACCCAGAACTGGGAGTCATCACTGCAGTCTAACACTTGCCACATGGTAAGATTCAACCTTTTTTTTTTTTAATTCGGCTTTAAAAAAATATGTGTACACGTATTTTTGTTGTTGTCTTTTTATTTTTTCTCAAGAAGATTAGTGATTAATTTTCAAGACCAGTTAACATCTATATCTTCTCTCATTTTTATCATTATACCCCTTAAGTTAGGCATTGCCTAAAGAAGTTGTCAAAATAAATAATTTGAGAAACAAGAAAACCATTTAAATGGAATCATCTCTGAATCCAGCTTTGGAAGCCTGACAAATTGGATTAAGAATTCCAGCAGAAATTGAAGTATCAGTGTAAATTAAATTTAAAAATCAAGGCTATGGTGCTAATATAGTAACATTTAAGTATGATACAAGAAAACTCACCTGAAGTAATGCAATATCCACCAATTATTGAAATCCCAAAGAGAATTGAAACATCACCCTTCAACAGGAAAACATTTATCAAGTTGAATGAAGACCTGGTAGGAAAAGAGTTCTTACCTTCATAGATAGCTTTGAAGCCTTGAGCACTGACAGCAAAATCTGTGGTGAAGCAGAGGGTGAGAATAGATCCTGTGCTCACAATAGATGATGGAAGCTGAAATCCAGATAACCTGTACAATAACAAGGCACAAATTACTATAACTTTTTAAAATAAAGCAATCAGTAGGTGCAATGAGCATTATGATAAACATCAAGTTTCTACATTTGAACTGCTAATGCATTATGCTCTTTGCTCTGATGCACTTCTAAACATTCACTGTAAAATTTCAGATGTGTCCTTGAGTTTTTGAACTCTCCTACATTAAGACATCTATGCACTCTCCAACAGAGAACTGTGAAAGAAAGACCTGTTTGTACCTACTGACGAAAAAAGAATTTGATTAGGACTCATTTTAAGATGAAGACATTAAAATTTAGGACACCTAAAGTAGCTACCTGGACCTTGACTCAGAGATACCTTGTACAATTTGACACAGCTTAGACTATCCTGTCTATCCTCCAGGTGCTGCTTCAGAAAAACCATCAATCTCATATGTTTAATGTGATAAACAAATATTGACTGTAAAACAAACAAATAAAAGCACCACACTTCCACTTAAGAGCTTCAGAAAAATTACCTTACATTTCCCATCTTACTAACAGTCTTATTTTTATGCACAAAACAGAATTTGGGATTAGTACAATTACATTGCAATATTGATTATACGACAATTTCCCCAAATTTTGACTCATTTTGAGGATAAAACAGATTGAAGAAAAACATTTAGATACTTTTTTGAAACTTTACTAAACTCAATTTGTTAGACCTGACTGATACTACTGAGATTGTTTTTTTAACAATTAATTTCTCGTAAGTAAGATGCAAGACACCATTACTGTCTCACAAACACAGAACTACATTGGTAGCTTACATCACTAGTTAATTTCCATATTATGCAACAGGGGTTATATGATAGAGTGTGTATAGGACAATACAACCAGAAAATGAGCTTTTGTTCACATTTCACCCTGAAAGAGCTTCTTGGACATTGAAACATATCATAAATCCCAGCCCTACTCCCATCCCCTCCACCCCCCCAAAAAAAAGCTCTTTTTTTTTTAAATCTGAATAGTTAAAACAATCCACGACTTTAAAGAAAAGAAATTTTGCCCTTGAAATTTGTTGTACAATGAAGCTATAGTTTATTAGTTTGCATCTGGAACTACAGAAGGGAAATAATTTTAAACAACATACTAGTACAGCAGTGTCACTGAACTAGATGTTCTTTGCAAAATTAGGTTTATTGGAAACCACTTTCATATATAAAAAACACATTAGAGAAACTCCATGCTTGAATTAGACCAGTCAGGTGGTTCCCCACCTCCTTTCAATTTAGAGCTTTGGCAACAAATGGAGTCAGATGAATGAGAGATCAAAGTGAGGGGAGCTTTAAATACAGATGAAGGCATACAGTAGAGGCAACATAACTCAGCAAAAAGCTTTCTGCAATTTCTTCCTTTCTTTTTAAACAACCTTGTCTCCCATGTGCTAATTAGCTGTTTGCTCTAATCTTTTTACCTTCTATGTACTTGTCAACCTAGTACTCCTTTTCCACCTCATTTCCTCCAATTCCAGAAATAACCAGGTTGATTTTCCCCTCAGTCTTCAAACCGCAAAACTACCATAAGGCTTGCCACATTCTATGTTCTGGCTTTTGTATGTTCTCTCACCTTCACTAGACATTGCAGCTCCATTTAATAAATTAGGGTGGTTATCACTTCTGCCCTACATCAGGAGCGTACTGTAAGACAGTTCATTATTAATTTAGGGTATGCATTTTCTGATCTTACTTACATGTCTCTTTCTTTCTTGAGAAGAGATTCAAAGAGTTCTTGTTTTAAGGGCTGCGTTTTGGTTTGGTTTTTTTGTTTGTTTGTTTGGGTTTTTTGTTTGTTTGTTTTGGGGGGTGGTTGGTTCTTGTTTTTGTTTGGTTGGTTGGTTTGTTTGGGTTTTGTGTGTGTGTGTGTGTGTGTGTGTGTGTGTGTGTGTGTGTGGAGTTGGTTTTTTTTGTTTGTTTGTTGGTGTTTTTTGGTTTTTTGGATAGCACTATAATATTTCCCAGATCTAACATTTCTTGTTGAAATACAAGAAACTATTATGCATTGTAGGAGAAGGAAAGAAATTCCACTTTAGACATACAGAAAGACAGAAGTAGTTACCCTCAACATTTCATACTACATAACAGATCTAAAAAAGACTCCACAATAAAAAGACAAAAGAAGCTATAATAATGCAGAACTACAAAGCTTTAGCTACCACATTCCTGATCAGTGTTTTCCCCACTTGGTATAGATTTGGTTCATATAAATGAACTTACCTGAGCAGTGACTAGACATCATGAGCTCTTGTTATGATTTCTAGACAAACCTGCTTTGATTCTGTTATAATAGGTATCACTCCTACAATATGGATTCTTAGGCTGCCAAATAAATAAAATAGTTTCTACTGCATCCTCCTTGAAATACTGGAAGATTATTCTTTAGGCTGACACTGCAATTCACATTAAAGGAAGACAAATATATCCTTTTATACCTTAAGTCAGTGCACTTAAAGGTTTTGCAGACATAGGAAAAGACAAGTATGTGGGACACTTCAAGTGTATCAACCTGAAGACTATTTTATCCAGGTCTTTATATTGCAGTAAGCAAAAAAAAAAAAGCTTATAGGAAAGTCTGAAATAGAAAAATTCCATATCTCAGTCATTCATCAGACTACCTAGGTGCTTCTATGGTAGCCTTGTTGCCTGAAATATTTCTGAAAGCATCTTTTTATAGTATTCTAATAAATTCAGTGAGATAAGCGCCATAAAACTGAGTGCAAACAAAACCCAGACAGCAGATGAAAATCTAGCATGTTATTCTTCAGACAATTCCAAAATTAAAACACTGTTAAAGTCACCAGTCATTTTCCACACATACACACACTCCCCACTAACGTTTTTGCTATGTGGTTATAGCTCATGAATCATAATGTGTTTTGCACATTCACTTCATCATACAGAAAAATCACACACCTTCACATGCTGCTTTACTGTGCAAATGTATCTTGGCAATTAATGTGTAGGCCTTTAACCAGAAAGGGAACTGTTTAGACAAACGTGTCTGCTAAGAAAGCAGAATCATTTCAAGTCCCTGTGCTAATAAAATTGTCATTTGATAAACTTGCACTACTTCATATTGAGCATATGGCGATACTTTAAGCTTAAAATATTACTGCTTCCTTAACATTCAGCAGCATTAATCTGCATAAAATGCACACAGAAAAATACTTTTAAACCACAGACAGAATATATTTGGCTTGTCTGTACAGAAGAAACAGAACTTGTAATAGAAAACAGTGGTACATCAGTATTGAATTTAGATTCTGTTTGAGGGGAAAATAAGAAAAAAACAAATAACCATACATTTAATTCTCCATTGTAATTTCACAGATCAGCCATTTTAACTGATCAAGTCTGTAAATGCACAAGGTTTTTTTTTCAATAACATAGCAATAGGTCCAGCTGATTCCACTGAGAACTTCTGCACTCTCTACTTGCGAAGGCAAAGCTAACACAAATTAGCTATCAGTTGTCTCTTGCAAAAGCTTAAGCCAAAAGGATCAATCGTATTATTAATGAGGTAAACTATAAGGTTAAGTTTCAACTAATTGTTCTACAAGCAATTTTGGGCAAGCCGCTTGTAAATCTGAGATTTTTTCCCCCCTATCTCAAAATCTGTATACTGAAAAAACCTAACATTTCTGCCATTTTACCATAAAGGGATACGGGTCATTAACTGCCACAGGAAACACCAAAGAGCTGTCTGTCATCAGTGTCATATCTTCAAGGTTCACATACTATTCTTAAAATTTTAATTTAACAGAGGAAATCCATAACCTCATTCTGTGTCAAACTCACATTAAGACAGGAAAACACAAAGTTAGTTGCTGGTGATAACCTCATCAGTTGCAGATCAGAAAAACAAGGCAAGCCAAAAAGTACCCTTAAGGACTAGAGCTTTAGGCTATCTATTGTAGTTCTCTGGAAATACCTCACTGCATCACAGAAGCTGAATACTAAATACAACACACCAAAAATCTTCAAAAAATGGCAACTCATATTGGGCTTAAGAGGAAATTATCCTAGAGTCATATTGTCAATAAAAAGCAGGCAAACTCCTGTATTTTTTTGCCGGTTGATATCACCAATAGTGTATGATATGTATAGGCTACTAGGCATCTGAAAAAACAAGCAATCAAGGTATGACTCTATGGGATTTATTCCTGATTTTATCAATTTGTTTATTATTGCCTTTGTCATAGGTTGACCTTGGACATCTGCCAAACCCCTACCCAGACACTCTCACTGATCCTCTTCAAGTGGATAGGGGGAAGAAGGAAGATGGAAATGCTTCTGGGGCAGAATAAAGACAGGGAGATCACTTACTAATTATTGTCAGGGGCCAAACAGACTTGACCTGGAAAAAATACTTTATTACCAATTAAAATATGTTTGGACAATGAGAAACCAAGATAACTTAATCAAAACCCTTCCCCTACTCCCCTTTCTTCCCAGGCTCAACTTCATTCCTCCATTCCCAACTTGTCCTACTCTCCCCTTAGGCAGTGCATGGGAATGGGAGCTGGGTGCATCCACAGCTGCCCTACAGCTCCTGCCTCCTCACACTTGTACCTGGCTTCAGCATGGGCCTTCCAAATGCTGTGGTTTCTTCAGGAAATATTCTCCACCATCGTGGCCTCTTCCATGGGTTGCAGGGGAATCTCTGCTCCAGAGCCTGCAGCACCCCCTCCCCTCCCCCTTCCTCTCCCACCTTGAAGATCTCACAGCTGTTTCTTTGAAGTTTTGTTCCTTCTTTCTCTCTGTGGTGTTTTTTCTCCTTTCTTACTCGTGTTTGCCTGAGGCACGCCCACCTGGGCTGTGGACTCAGCCGTGCCCTGCAGTGGGTAGGTTGGACTAGATGTGTCCTGCATGGGGCAGCCCTGGCCTCTCCTCATAGAGCCGGTCTGCAACCCGAGCCTGAACACCTGCACCCAGTACAGTCTTGGTGATAAAACCAGAGAACACTTCAAAAGCATCACCTGTTGAAGTGCACCTCGATTTATGCATTAAAAAGTCAAATAATTTATATGTTATCTTAGTAACTAGCAATTAGAATCAATTTAAACTACCTGACTATCTGGACAGAAAAGAAGCTACAGCAGAAATTCACAAGAAGGTGGTAACTTCAGTTATTCAACAGAAAATAGAAGCAATGCTATAAGAGCAACATGATTAGAGGACACATGACCTTTTATGAAGTCACTTGCTGTCAGCAACAAGAAGAGTTACCCACAGGTTAAGATGCCTAATGGTACATAAAGCCAGGAGACCAACACATCCATTCCAGCAAACCAGGCTGTTAGCTGCCGTGTGGGGAACCACAGAAGTCTTATCTTAATAATTTACATCCATTCTGTTGCCTAAAGGAAGTGTAGATTTAAAACCTGACTGAGATACTATCTCATACATAAAGGAATAAGAAGTTACTACATCCATAGTACAATATCCATAATTTATAACTGATTTTTCTATCACAGAAGATACATACATATATATATATAGCTTATATTTAATCCCACTACCCCTGGCCTCAAGTTTTTATTTAAATCACAAAAAAGGGAAGACATACAGAATAAATTGTTCAAGGTAAAGATTTGCATTTAGAAGCTCTAATTTAGTAGGTTCTCAAGATAACACTGTTCCTTTAGAAAAAACACACAAGAAACACTGCAACAGAGTCCCAGCCAAAGAACACTCCCAGTTCTCCACACAGGAGCTAGCCTTTACTTCACCACCTCTCTATCATGAAGAATCACAGAATCAGTTGAGTGGAAAGGGACCCACAAGGGTCATTAAGTCCACCTCCTGGTACTGCACAGGACCATCCCCAAGAGTCACACCATATGCCTGAGAGTATCATCCAAATGCTTATTGAACTCTGACAGACTTGGTGCTGTGACCATTTTCATGGGGAGTCTGTTACAGAGCCCAACCACCCTCTGGATGAAGAACCTCTTTCTAATACCCAACATAAACCTCCCTTGAAACAAATTCAGACCATCCCCTTGGATCCTGTCACTGGTCACCACAGAGAAGAGATCAATGCCTGCCCCTCCTCTTCCCCTCTCAAGGAAGTTGCAACTGCAATGAGGTCTCCCCTCAGTCTCCTCTTCTTCAGGCTGAACAGACCAAGTGACCTCAGCTGCTCTTCACACAGCTTCCCCTCAAAGCCCTTCACCATCCTCATTGACCTCCTCTGGACACTCTCTAAGAGCTTAATACCTTTCTCATATTGCAGTGCCGAAAACTGTACACAATATTCAAGGTGAGGCCTCTGCAGAGCAGAGCAGGACAATCCCCTCCCTCGACTGGCTGGCAGTGCTTTGTCTGATGTCCCCCCAGGGTGCGGCTGGCGCTCCTGGCTGCCAGGGCACTGCTGACTCATATTCAACTTGCCATCGACCAGGATCCCCAGGTCCCTTTCCATGACTCTGCTTTCTAGCATCTCATTTCCTAGTCTGTATGAACATCCAGGATTACCCCAAAATACACAACACCACCACCTCACAAGTGTAACCCGTCCTTCTTTCCTAAGAAAAATAAAATGAAATTAAACAAAATCATGAAACAAAGCCCCTTAGCTCTTATATTTCTTACTCCAGAAATACTAAGTCTTTCTCAGCGCTGCTTTCTCTAGGTTCTGACTCCTCAATCTCCAGGTTCTCTCAGATTATAGACCCACAGCAACACACCAGCACCCCGGTCTTGTTCCATCCCTATCCCACTCCTTCCCACTCTCCCTAGGAAACTAACTTGTGATCTCCCATCAGCTGGCCTTAAAACTGCGATCCTGAGGGGTAAAGGGGGGAAGGAGAGATGGGACATGCACACCAGAGAGTGAGGTAGAAGCAAGAGAGAGCTTTATTCAAAATGGTTGCCACTTATATAGAGTCAAGGGGCAGGGTCTTGGAACAGGATGCAACCTGGGAGAGTTGGGGAAGGGTCTTGGCCAAAGAAGGTAGGAATCCCTAAAACTGAGCGGAAAGGTGCAGGAACCTGCCATATAGGGGCTGTAACACTGCTGCCAGCAGGAGGCAGTAAGGAGCAGGTTGCAGGCTACATGAGTGGAAAATTTCAACCAGGCACATGAGAGAAAACAAAGGGAAAAAATATATAACATTATAGAGTCTTCAAATAGAGTGAAATTCTCAAGTCACAAAGAGTTCTCTGGTCCCATTCAGCATCCAGAGCCCAAGCATTCACAGATCAGTGCTGCTAAAGGTGTTCTTCCACTGTTGACAGAGGTTCCCTCCAACATAATTCTTCCACCACTTGTCCCCACCTACACCCCAAGAAGGTCCTCCAACCCTCTTAGCTGCTCCCTGATCCTTCCTTCAGTTAATTATCAGGTGCTCCTCCACCTACTAACTAGAAGGAGCCCAAGTGTGCATACCTCATTAGAGGGGCACTAGTACTCACTGTGAAAAGAAGGCTCCTCTCTCTTACCTGGGTGCTCTTTCTTCTGCAACTGAAGACTTATAATCTCAAATTTATAATCAGTTCTGAATAGGCAAGAAATAGATGTTTTTAATTCAAGTCTTTCATATAGATAAATACATACACATTTTTTCCATGGTATGATCACATAGAAACTTCCTGATGTTTCCAGTGACTTTAGCTTAACAAAGAAATATTTGCAGGAATTATAAGATTAATATTTTCCTAGTAGGGGAAGGATGGAAGCAATAAAAGAAAAATAGTTGCCTCAGGAGCATCCAGAAGGTTCCTTATGACTAAAACTCACCAAGTTCATTCACTACTGAGAAGGAAGCTGCAAGCCAAATGCTTTTGATGTATTTGGCTTTCAGAAAAAGTGGCTGGTTTCTCTAGGTGCCACTAAACAGCCATGGCAGCAAGGTTCACATCTGCCACCACAGCTACTCTAAGTCAGCAAGGGAGCAGGAAAACAAACATGAGACAAGTTCGTCAATGCCAAACCAGTGCACAACCATGAGGGGGACCAGAGTCAGGACAGGTCCCAGGATGGGGAGATGGGCTAAGGCTTTCTTCCCAAGGGGTGCAGCTGCTGGAAAAGGGTGGGTAGGCAGCAGGGTCCAGAGACTCCAGCAGCTCCAGCATGGTGGGACCATGCAGCAGACGGGAGAGCAATTCCTGGAGCACTGGGAACCAGTAGGTGGGCCTAGTGGGGTTGTTATTGATGCTGAGAAGAAGAGGACTTGCCTTCCCCATCGTCCCAGGCTCCAGCAGAGGAAAATAGTCCATATCTGCAGTCACTGAGACTGGTGACTGCCAAATAAATGAACCAGTAGGCCATAGCACTGCACTACAGCTGTGCAGAAGTGCCTTCTCTACCTGGCAGAACTTATCATTATGCCATGTATTTTCTTGCTATTTCTGCTTGTTGTACACAAAATGAAGAATTACAGAAAATATTTCATATGCCTCTATGCTAAATTACATGGAAAGGAAACCTTAGCTAATGTTTGATAAAGCTGGACAAAAATAAAGCAGTGCTGTAGAGTGACAAAAAAACAAAGTGATTCCATAAACCATTATTGCCAGAGGGGTAAAACCAGGGTGTTGCCTTTAAAAAGTAAGTTATTTTGTTTACTATAAAGCTAATGACTTTTCGTGCTTGAGAGAAAACAGCTTAAACCTTAAGGTTGGTTGTATAACTCAGGTTACATATTATATGAACAGACTTTATAATCAGAAATTGAGTCAGGAAAACAAAGATCTCTCAGTGATTTTGTCAACCATGCCTTATCAAGCAGTTGAAGATATAATCTTAGAAAACATTTGCATTAGTTATTTTAAGCTTCATTTTAAGTCTGTTTACTCTTACATATGGATGTAACAAAGTTCAGTCATCTTTTTGGAAGGTCTGTTGCGTTAATCTCCAGCAGTGTATATAGTGATCTGTTATTTTACATAACTTCAGTTGTGAAGCTAGCTTGCATTTCCTACGTCAGAAGGCTTTAGAGAAATCGCCACATCAGGCTGGGAACAACATTACAGCAATGAACAGTTGTTTCAACTTCAGAATAAATGAGGATGAATTTTATTTGAAACTTTGTTTTACTAACCCATTATAGATCATCCATAATACTGTAGATGATATTCACGCTACCAACTGTGAGTTGTTTGGAAATGAAAAATGTACAGAACTCTTCATCCAGGAGGAAAAAAAAAAAGCAAAAAGAAACCACAAACTGAAACTTCAAAACCCTCAAAACCCTATCAAAGAAAAACAAGTGGTGTTTTATGCCTCTACTAAGTGGAATTTAGAGAGGGGAAAAGTCTGTGAAGAGGACTCTTTCTCTTCACAGGCCAGCTGCTAACAACTGAAAAATCACCCACATTTCCACCTCTCTAGCTTTTATTGGCTCACTTGATATTACAGTATCAGGGCACCTCCACAAAAAACAGTGAAATGAAGCCAGTGTAAATGGAAGGATAACAAGTGGCTTAGAACCCTGCAACACACAAAAATTGCCTGAAGGGAGGAAATATATCAATTTCTGAAGCCTTCTTTTAACATTTTTACAAATTGGATTACAGTAGTATTGCCAGCTTAAAAAAAACCAAAAAACAAACCTACTCTTGCCTGTTTGGTGGCACCACTTTAAGAAAAGGCCTCAAGGCAAAAGAAAATACGCTAGCAAATATTTGAATAGATCAGATTTTAGTACAAACAGCATATTTTCCCTTTGCAGCAACACAGAGATATCCACAAAAATAAGCTTTTGTCCAAACATGAGTGTATTTAACAAACAGTTTAGGTTCAATGCTTCTTCTCTAAGGAAGGTTAAATATTTGCCCCCAGAACTTTATTCTGGAAATGTGGGTAGCTGCAAATATGACCTATGATACCCAACAAAATTTTGAATACCAACACAGCCTCGCAAATTTCCATTATCTGTTTTGCACAGGCTAGATGAGCTAGCTTTTTTTTCTTTTATTGCTCCATTCAAAATACATACTAACATATTAATGATTGAACTAATTCCTTTTAGTGAACTGTGATCTGACTGTCATATTTTTATTGAGATATATACCCTATCGGATTAATGAAATAAAATAGTACATCTAATTAAAATATTAAATTAAGTATTCCATTCTAGTATTTTCTAGACATTAGTTTTCAGCTTTTCTTAAAAGAAATTTTCCCACATGCTACTGATCAGAATTTAAAAAAAAGAAAAAAAGGATACAAAGTTAAAAACTGCCAAAGTTTAAAACATTTCTACCTTTGTATTTCTCAGAAGGACAGAACACCTGTCCTATGAGGAAAGGCTGAGAAAGTTGGAGTTGTTCCACCTGGAGAAGACAAGGCCCTGGGAAGACCTTATTGCAACCTTTCAGAACCTGAAAGGGGCTTAGAAGAAAGCTGTGGGCAGACTTTCCAGTAAGACCTGTTGCAACAGGATAAGGGGCAATGGTTTTAAACTATAAGAGGGTAGATTTAGAATAGATAGGAAGAAGAAATTTTGTATTCAGAGGGTGGCAAAACACTGTAACATGTTGCCCAGAGAGGTAATTCTCCATCCCCGGAAACACTGAGGCTCTAAGCAAGCTGACTGAGTTGAAGATGTCCCTGCTCATTGCAGAAGGGATTGGACTACATGACCTTTAAAGGTCCCTTCCAACTCAAACTATTCTATAATTCTACAATTCCATGAATTCAAGTACATTGCAAATTATAGACAGATCCAGAGTTAGGTGAATGGTTTGGAATTTGAGTGGAAGTGTTAGAGCTGTAAGACAAAAAAACTCTGTCCCCAAGGAAGAACAACTGATGAAGCTGTTCCAAAACCAAAAGTTTTGGAGCAATTAAGTGACACCTTTCCTTCACCTTCTGTATATTTCCAAACTATGTACCTGTTCAGTTTATATGCATTATAAATGCATCCCTATGAGACTTTTCTCTTAATAAAATACTGTATCCTGTTTCAGAACTGAGGAAAGGATTTTCCTTCACTGTCACCTCATTATGACTTTGCTTTTTTCCCCACTGAAGTTAATTGTTCTGACAACTCTATTTTAAAGGGGTCAGACTTTTACCGTTTTAGACTATCTGCACAAAGCTCACTGTATTAACTTTCTGCTCCTATGTTTTACTCCCAAGAGCTATGACATTCTTCTTTTCTATGCAAACCTTTGAAGTCTGTCTATTATTTCTACCCATCACACTCAAAGTTTAGTACAGTATGTATCATTTATTACTTGAATACCTCCTGTCAAAACTGCTGCTCAGCTTGTTTGTCCTTTATAAGAAAGAAATCTAGGGGGTATTTCAGTGAGTCATAAAGTTCATTTTATCTAAATTTAACTTTTAAAAAAAGTCTTCTGAAGATAACTAGTTCTGATAGTTCCAAGTGGCACTTAAAAGAAGTAGCTGCTGCTACTAATATGAAATAATGATCAATTCTGGAAATGTTTGAGAACTATGTGAGTGCTTTGGGCTACTCTATACTTATTGTATTAAGCATCATATACTCATATTTCCCTTCATTATGTCACTTGTCATCTTCTTTGTACATATTTTTGGTATTCGAAACCTCCTGGAATTTAAGTCATCTGTGTAGTTCAGTGCTTAATTTTAAACATTATTCCTACGTAGAGCATGAGTAGGCTGTAAAAGAAAAGGGGGAGGCACTGCATATACAAGAACACCTGACATAGGCAATCAAGACACAGACGCATGGATTTTCACAAGTGAATTCATTTACAGTGAAGACAGGTGGGAATAGAGGGAAAAGCAGTGGTGCAGCTTCCTTCTTATCCTGCTAACAATGTCTAACTACTGCATTTTTAATTTCTTTATTTTGCCACGCTAACATTTGCTATTGTATGTCTTTGGTATAGCAGTTAATGAATCTCAGAGTGCAATAACTTTTATAACCAAAATTGGGTTTTTTAACTTTCAGAGCAAAAATCGTTGTGTTGAAATATCAGCTTATCATTTTCAGAATATCTCTCCCTCATACATATTCTATTGCAGTATATGGTGTAGTTTATTGTACTGAATTCCTACGGTGATCTACCTCGAGTGGCTAGTATGCATACAGACTTTAATGATTACCCTCAAAGTTCTCTCTCTATGGTGCCACCTTATCAATGTGCCCTCTAATCATTACATCTTTAACAAATTCAGAAGTAATGAAGCAGAACAGTGTCACATTAACTTTGATGGTGAACAAATTTTGGTAGCTTCAGCCTGAAATACCACATTCCAAAAGCAAGTTGGAAATATGTCTTAATTGGGAAATATGTCATCTATCTTTCTGAGCATTTTCTGGGCTTATATTCTAAGTCACCTCAGTAGAGGTTTGCCCTAGGATGCACAATTTGATGCTTGATCTCCTCCTATCAGAACATTTAATCTTGTTCTCCTGTCCTCTAATCCTTACATATATAATAGATCACTTCAGGGCTTATGATCATCATTGAGATTATCTATACTAATATCATTTTTAGTTTGGAACAAATTGTTTCTTATGGATGACTTGCCTAACAACTGTGTTTAGGTGAGTCATATTTTGCTAGTTTAAAATGTTCTCATTTTAAATGCTCCTTCCAAAGAAATGATGTGTGCAAAGCCGTTTTTTTTTTTTTTTTTTTTTGGTTCATACTTTCATTTTCAGCAAACTTGCCCTTAAAATTTTATTGTAAGGCTTGTACATTAGCCCTAAGCAATGGATATAGCATCGTTACCTGAAGCAAGGTACATATTAGGCAAATTCTGCCATTAAATGTATAAGATTTCTGCAGGAAAGTAGCAGTGCTCTGGATTATCTGTTAGCCTATTGCATGTTGCTTACTCCTACAGATGGTCTAGTGAGAGCTGCCTGAAGCTGCCCTTAGCTACTTGTGTGTGTCCAGATATTCAAGATACAGCATCATCTGGACACACACATGAATATCTAAACACAGGAGTGCTGGTTTAAAGGTAAACCAGCAGGAGGAATGAATCCAACTCACACACAGATTACAAGTCAGAATTACAGTTTAGTAAAAAGGTCACACTAAGTACAAGAGAACAGAGGAAAAAGTCCATTTAACCCACAAAAACAAGTGTGTAACCCAGCACCCTGGGGCACAAACAGAATGGTGATTGTCAGCCCCTGT
>JAWWEU010000111.1:94026585-94041941 GCA_035583155.1 Acropternis orthonyx | reverse complement strand
GGGAACCACGTGGAGGGAGGACGGGCTGAGAGCGTGCCCCCTGGTAAGGATTGCAGCAGCCGTGCCAGGGGGAACCCCACCACCCGCTATAGGTTACAGATCAACAGAAATCCTGAGATAATGGTGAGAGTCCCAGTTTCCCAGTTCCCAGAATTTATTGCAAATTAGGACTGTTTATTTCAGTAAAAAATATCTGTTTAATTAACAAAAGGCTAGAGACCCACAAACACTTCATTCCTTGCTGTGTAATGATAAAGTTTCAACATGTAAAATGAAGGGAGAATGATGGCTATACATTTTAGAGAGAAAAGTAAGCAACTGAAAAATTATGAGAGCATTCCTGCAGATCTAAACTCAGGTAGAGATGATCACCCTCTGAAGGCTTTCACAAGAAACTGACTCAAATCCTGTTGGCACTAAATTGAATATAGGCTCTCAGTTTTGGAAGACAGCATCTCATAATATAAGAAGATCAGACCAGATAACTTGGGCTAACTTGAACCATAGTTGTATGACAATTTTCAGGTCAGACAGGAAGACAGAAATTTTGTTTCTTGGGTTCGGTAGGCATTTTTGTAACTTTGACATTTAATGTTAGCCTAAAACCAGCTTTTAGGTATCTACAGTCTTTCCTGGCATGGACCTGGGTCCACTACACAATCACATGTTCCTGTCTTATTCAGACAGAAAAGATGCCACAGTCTGCAGTGAATCAATGCTGAAAATCTGCTGCAGCCTGTATTTTTTTCCTATATCAAAGTTAATATGGTATTTTCTTTGGTTCGGCAAGTTTGAATTAGAACATTAAGTGCTTGGACACATTCTAAGTCTGGAATGTATTTGAGATTTATAGATGAGTCTTCTTAGCAATTTCTCAAAACTCTGTGCATTGTAACAAGGTCTTATGAAATGCCTGAAAAGTTAATAAAATGTATGCCTGACTCATACTTTTTGAAAAGGTCTATACTTAATGCATTGCAGCAATGATGCAACCTATTCTACAGACAAGAGATGGTTAAATTAAATTTACTATTTAAAGGAGCATGAGGGAATTTCTACGAAGTCATTACTATCTCAGTTACTGTAAGATGTCTTCTGCTAGCAGAGTTGATAGCATCCAAGTCTCAGAACTAGCTCTCTCCTGTTGTGAGACAATGGTAGCTAATCAATGTAAAGATGGAAGTTCGTACTTTTTGTCATCCAGCTCTGTATGCACAGCAAAAAAATTCACAAACACCAAAGACATGTTAAACACATTGTAGGATCAAAAAGTAAACAGTACCAATAAGATTAAACCAGTCAACATTAGCTGATATTGCCAAAACATTGCAACACCAGATTCAGTGAAAATTAGAAATGAAAAGGTAATGATGAATAAAACAATTTGGGTTTTTAAATACTGCCCATTATTTTCTGTCCATGCTTCAGTGAATGAAATTAGAGTTTCATAAGCACAGTAAGAAAGTCCATTTTACATATTTCAATAGGGTTTAATTTTCCTACTGTATACACACTGAGGCTTTTTCAATCACAATAGAACTAGATAAAGCACAAAACCACACCTTGAAGAAATCTTGATTTTAAATAGATTTCAAAACTCTTATATATGTATATTGTGTTAAATTTATAATGTTGTTAGCAAAGAAAAGTGTGTTACTGTTATAAAGATTTTGGTTGCAGTAGGCTTAAGGCTTTATAACTAGCCAGAGCAGGAACTTGAATGAACCTTTAAGAAATTTTTGGTTTAAATGGAAAATGCACAGATTAAAATAAGTTTTATTCATTGTTTTGAATGCTGTGGTTACATGGTCTTTGACTGGTGGTGTGGAACACAAAACTCTCCTGGATTTTAATATATCTGATATAAAGTATGTACTTCATAGCAGATTATTTCCAAGGCAAAACCTGGCAGTCAAAAATATGTCAGTGATAAGACTATTGTCTCAAAACCCATACCTTTTATTTCATCTCATCTCCAAAATCTTTAATTTTTCCAGAACTGAAAGAGTTTGTTCTTATCCCTCACAATTATAAAGGACTAGAATTCTGAGCTAGTTTCCATGCTTCACTGTCTCTCTGCCATCTATGAATTGTCCTGATTAACATACATTAACACTGTCTGGAGCATGCTGGAATGCTCTAAAATCACACAATCACTGGGAAAGCAGACTTAAGCTACTTCAATCAAAGAGTCAAGTCAGTCAACATCAAGAAAAGCATCTCTAAATACAGCTCTCTACAAAAGTTGTTTCAATTAACTAGTCATGCTACTAATAACAAGAACAACTAGCCTATACCAATACTGAATTCCACAATGAAGGAAATAACCCACTTTGGTTTTGAATGAGGGCTGAATATTGTTCCTTTGGGCAGTCAGTCTACTGATTAGAGAACACAACATAACCTCCCTTGCACAATGATTCTGATTCACTCATTTTTGAATAATTCCTGGAAGCACATTCCGTATGGATGTGTATATAAAAGAAAATCAAGAGATAGCAGATATATAGGAAATCTCACATGTGCTAAGACATGTGGGAGACTGTTTGAGAGGCAACTTGCTTTCTCCATCTCAGGGTGGGACTAAGAATTTTGGAACAATCCAGCCACTTCTACATTCAGTTTCTGATGTGTATATGGTACTTGTCAAGAGACTAAGGGCAAAGGCACGCATGTATTTTTTACTATTTGACAAAGCACTCTGTAATTAGATGCTGTTGGCCCAGAGATTTGCTACATTCAGTTTCTACAGAGATTTGGGTCACCTGAAAATTCTGGTATCATCAGCCATGTTTCAGAAATGGACTAGTTGTGCTGCCTAAAACCTGAGAGAGAGTCAGCCCTCAACACCCTCAAATGGGTTCACCACCTCAACATATATTCTTGGCTATCTACATTGTTGTCTTATAGTAAGAATCCCTGAGGATTCCACTTCAGTGAAGGCAAAATTCTTCTAGATATCCAGTACTTATGAAAACTTTGGGCACTTATGTAGCCAGCCAAGTAATTTAGAAATATTCTCTGACAGTAAATTACTAATGTAGTAAGAGTTTTTGAGAAGACATTATGCATGAAGGTGTAAATGCATCACTGGCACATAATCTAGAGACTTTTATGCCTTGGAGGATACCTGCTGGACTCAATTATCCTTGTTGGTTCCTTCCAATTTGGCATATTCTGTAATTCTGTGACTATGGATCTGAGAATACACACTGGAATGTGCTGAGACCTATTCCCCTCACCATTTTTCAACTATCTAAAATATACAACACAGGCAAGATGATTTAGCCATCAGAAATGTTGTCCTCCTAGGTAGTGTGACAAGATGCTACAGGTGCAGCCTTGCAGCCCCACAGCATCCTGTGTACATCCTGGAGTACGTGGATGTGCCAGCTAAATCTGAGAGACAAATTTGATAAAGAAGTGTGGGGGGAAGAAGTTATTAAGTTTCAACAAACTTCTTGAAATTAATTTTTGTTGCATACTCTTAATGCCCTTTATATATCTCTTGTAAAAAATTTCGTATCTTCATTAGTGGTAAAAAATCACACTGACACAGCACAGATGGTGACTGGGAATATTGTGAAGGAAAAGAGAGATTAGGGCAGGATTGGGTTCAAGGTTAAGACAACCAAACGTACAGTCTAAATGTAGGTTGGTACATTCCCGTGGAAGTCAGTGTTGGTTGTGTAGGGAGCAGCAGAGGGATTCTGTTCAGTCCAACAGCATACATGACTGGTCACTGGGCTGAACAAACAGTGAATAAGGCACACCTGGGTAAGGCACACCCTTACCCAGACAACTTCAGTACTCAAACAGTGTTTTAAAACTTTAAAAAGTTGTACTGGAGAATTATGGTAATTTTATTGTACCCTAAAATGAGTCCTTCTGCAAGAATTTCATGGCCTGATGATAAAGAAAAAGAAGTGCAAGGGCACAAATCTTATAATTAGAATTATGCATCATTGGAGAACCCACTTAGTAAAACAATTGATGTACTTACAAAGAGTTAACAAGTGCTCCTGAATATACACAGTATTTACAGCCTCAATAATGAAATGCAATAGTATTCATAATAATTCTTTTAAAAAAAGAAGTTTAGTCACTGTCCTGTCTGAGTGACTAGAGGCTACAGTCACACTTACTTCAAACACCTCAGATTTTTAAATCTTAATTTTTCAGACTAGACACCATAACTGGAATCTCCTTAATGCCCTTCATTAATATAAAAGTCACAACATCTTGTCATAGACTAACTTTCTAATGCAATTGCCCAAAACCATTATAAAAAGTCCTCTAGGAATTGGTTCTGTTTTATCTGTGGTAATGAGTCTTCCATATTGTCTACATTTTCACAGAGCAGTTAGGAAGCTTTACTCTGTGACTTCTGTTTCCCTTGGGCTCTATTTCAACTTACACCAGCACATGGGAATGAGCAAGTTTTCAAGGTAACAGATTCTGTTAACCTCAATAATATGTAAGCTTACAGAAGGGTTCCACTGGCCAAAGAATACTTGCATTTAGCTTTTATGTTTTTTATTTTTTAATTAGGCTACCAAAACTTAATTAGTTCTAATTGTAGGGGAAAAAAAAGACAGATATATTAAAATAAAGAACTGAAAATATGGTTCATGTTTCTTGTTACCTGTGAAATGTTGCTGTTACTGGATTGTACACTTCACAGATATACTTGTATCGACTATAATGCTCACTATATTAAATATAGTGAATACTATTCCTTTGGTGATTAACGCATAAGCAGTATTTGTTTCACCACAGTTTCAGTCTCACTTCAATTAGCTTGCAAATGAGCAGTTACAAGAAACAAGTTTGAGAGAATATTGTCTTCTAAGAAATAAGATGCTGCAGATAAAGTAATCTGGATAAACATGCAGGCAGTGCATTTGCAGCAATTACAATCATGGCCGATATGTACCTTTACACAGAACTGAGCTGTAAGCCAAAAAATACTTATAATAAACACTCTAAACAATTATTCCATGATTTCTCCTGGAAGAAGAAAGAAGAAAGAAGAATGTAGTGTTCTACAGTGTTAAGATAGCCATATTTTGCTGTGGTTAATTTTTCCAAAGAACTCCTAACATAGGGCCCCAGACAAAAATTTGCTAAATCCACCATCTTTAGTCCTCACCATACTGTTGTAAAAAGTAATACAGCTGCTCTTAAAAGTGACATGCATACCAAAGATGCCCTATATGGAAGTTATTGGGAGCGGTTGCTTTTTGGATTGTAAAACCACATTGTATCAAACTGGGATTATCATGGTTTTGTGGACTGTCAGTGAACATCACCTGCAATCACCTGTAAAAATGGAAGCGGAGCAGTAGGGGCATCCTGCACTAGAAGGTAGTTAAGAATAATGCAATCCCTTGAGACAAACAGATAGAGGTTAAGTCTTTATGAGTTTTAGGAGCTCTTCATGGACTAATTTCAACCCAATTTGTTATATTGACAAAAATAGGTACCCCCCAGTAGAAAGCAAAGCATGCAACTTGAACACAAGTTGTAGATTAAAAAAAAAAAAAGTTTTTTGTGCCCTTCATTTTGTATGTAAAATCAGGGACAATGTGTCCAATTAAAAAAGTGGATTCACACAAACTTCAGATATCCAGAAATTCTTCAATTTATCCAAATGCTTCATGTCATTACTTCATAGTACTCCAGAGTATTACTTCTCTTTTAAGGTTAGCTAAGAGCAAATATTTTTAAAATCTCTGTATTTTCATTAACTACTTTACAAATGTGGGGACAATAATGAAATTGTAAAATAAAGACCTTGTTAAAAGAACTGGAATATAAATTCTATATGAATGATAGTGCGACACAAAAGTAAGTCAGAGTGGCTTTGCAGAGAATATGAACAGAGGAAATGGTAAACTGGAACTTTATGGAATCTTACATATAATCACCCTCATAAAGTATTAGTAGTTCCACAGCACAATCCTCTGAAGTATCTTTTAGAGGAAACTAAAGGGTTATAAAGAAAAGACATATATGTATAACTCATGTTTCTATACAGAGAAAAAAATTCAAAGCATTAAATTGGGAATTTAAAATGAAGAAATTATGTTTACTTATTACCTAAAACATCCCATGGGAGAACATTTATTTTAATATATTTTGCAATTTAAATATAATTAGAATGATATTAGCAATTCCAACAACAAACACCTAAGCTGGCAATTCAAAATGCTGAGTTGATTTCATTTTTATTCAATGTAAATGTACAACTTCAAGGTATTGCTTTCCTTTTGTTTAATAAATTGCTATATTACCACAGAAAAGACTTGTAACATATTAGATATGCTCAAATACAAGTTAAAATGGGAGGGAAGCTGAAGTTGCCAAATACTCCTTCAAAGGTATTTATCAATCTGCAATGATCAGTCCTTAAAATGTAACTACTACTGCTACTTGTTTGGTAGCCAATGAAATGACGTATTGTAGCTTGTCTTGATGCACCCTTTTGAGATTGGGTTTCAGGGGACCCACTTCACCCCAAGGACTAGAGCCCCATGACTGTCTCACTCGAAGTCGGTGTTTCTGGGCTGTTTGTCAAAAAGGAGTGTCAGTTGTCCTTTATTTCCCTCTTCTACTCTTCCAAGGCACTTGTGTACCTGCCATAGTCTGCATGCAGAGCATGTGGTTTGCTGCAGGGTCAGAAGCTCCTTCTTTAGTCTTGAAGCACCAGCTATTCCTGGTGCCTCTCCATCATTACCCTTCACTTGCTGGTTATTCATGAGAAGTCTAAACTTGGTGGTTCACCTTTTGCAGGAGTTGCAGCACAAGGAGCGAGCACTTTGCCAGACAAGTAGTCTCCTGTTGTCTCCTGAGGTGGGTCTCGCATATTTCTTCTAATAGCAATTTATTGCCAGCTTTTTCTAATTCCTGGTTACTTGCTTATTTCCAATCCTCTTCCAGGTTTGGTTTGGTTGGTTTGGTTGGTTTGGTTGGTTTGGTGTTTTTTTGGGTTTTTTTGTGTTTTTTTTTTTTTTTTTTAAATTTGAGGAAAATAATTTGCACAGACTGATGCACATTATGTTAATGTTTTTATAGCTGTATACATTCGGGAACTATCCTACCTTCATTTTCACTTTCATATCAAAACAAGGTTCTACAACTCTTGTTGACCCCAAGAACGCTTTAAATGTCCACTAAAATATATCATATTATTGTAAAATCAAATAATGTATGGCCCAGCCTAGCTTACTTCTTATTAAATTTAATTTTTATGATTGGGTAAATTTGCACTTGCTTTTTCATGTGCGCATCAGGGATTTTTTGAAAATATATGATGGATGTGAAAGCATACTGAAATTATACAGACACTTTAAAAAGTAGCTATGTTTTTAACATATGAAAGCCCTGGTAAAGATTACTATATTTAAGCAAATAACAGAAACTAATTACTCAACTTACATTGTTTGTTTCCCAGCTGTTAATTGATTCTTCATATCTATTAAAACAAGCAAATGCTTAAACTTTAAAACCACTCTTTGGATTGATCACAGTTTTCTACATATATTACACATTCACTCTTTGAGTTGGGAATGATGAGTTGTAATTAACTAAATTAACCATCCGCTCATATGGCTGATGGATGAACACTTCTGATAGTAATAATTGCAAATACATCTGAAGTTTGCATTTGCATGTGCCAATATAAAATTCAAGTTCTGAAACTGGAAATAAAAGCCTTGGTGACTGTACAACATTTTCCTGGAATGCGACACAAAAAAAAGTCTGACCATATCAATTCATATAAGGGTCTGAATTACTCTTTCACAATTTTTTCTTAAAATAAAAACAAAGAACCTGCAATCTCTTCACTAAGTTCTTTCTCTGACTTGACTACTGACAGTGGGGAAGATGAACCTACCAAGGTGCAATGGCTGGTAGGTATGTTCTTGTAAGTCACTTCAAGATAATCTTCAGAGATATTGAGAGACATGTATGCAAAGCATAATTTTTTATGTATTAAAAGAAATTCATATTCCCTGCATCCCTCCAAACTTCTCCTCAGATGTGATTCTGGGAAAATGTGGTTTGACATTGTTTTCTCATTACAATTTTTCATAAAATGTTTGTGGATTTTTTTATACGACAAGCCCAACAAATTTCTTTGGTGTTGAACAAGCTTAGGTAATATAAATTATGACCAAAAAGAAAGCAATTAAATATGAACTGTTAGGAAAACTTCTGTTGATTTGCAGCTGTTCATATCTTTTCCTTAATTAAGCCTTAATTAAAACACAACCTTAATTAAAAGCATTGCTTCCATCAGCAGAGAAACTGCAGTTTTACAGAAATATGAACAACAGTGCTCAGTGGCGTCACTTCAAATGCACATGTGCTGCATAAAAGCTCTTAATATGGTCTGAGAGGAGACTGACATAATAGCCTGTGTCAGGTCACTGTTTGCTAATGCCACCAAACACAGCGACATGATACACAGAGTGGAGTGACACAATGGCTCGTGTCAAAGAACCAGATGTAGCACTTTGTGGATGTCAAGGTACATTGAGCTTTTGTGAACGTCAACATGCCTGGAAGCAATATCAGATCATCACAGTATGAACTAAAGAGAGTGGACTATAACAGTCAGAAAAAAATTCTCCTTTCATGTAATGTAAATAACTGCCATTTGCATTTAAATATCATAATGATGCTGATTATAAACAATGAAGAAACTTTTGATTGTTATATTACTTTACTGCATTCATGTACACTGCCAAGGCCTGAAAAGATACGTGGGTGCTAAGCAGTATGTAAAAATATTCAAGACAAAACCACACAGATGAAGAAGAATAAGGGACAGTTGAGATAATAAATATATCCACTGATACACTGAGGCATCATAAAAAAAAAAAATTTCACTGGGCAAAAAAATCCTGGCAGTGCGGCACAAAGCCCACACCTCATCATTATGGGACAGTTTTGAAACATTTAAAATTGTTTCTTTTAAATAAAATTCTGTCACTTTTTTTGCTTTATGATGCCTACAGGCATATGCTGTCTTTATACCATCATCCTAATTAAGAGAATTTACTAGCAGGAAAAACACTAAAATTTTTCTGCTCATTTTATTACAAATGATAAATATATCTTGATTCACAAGGCTAGACATTGTCCCATGGCATTGACTGGGATTAAATATGTGCATTTTTAAGCTAGTCTGTGTGCTAGAGAAAGGGTTTCAGCCTCCTCCGGTGTCTTTTAGAAAGCAAAAGGACATATTTGAGACTTCATTTGTAAAACTTTATCTGTGAGTGGATACAAAGCTGTGAAAAGTTAAAGCTGGCAGAGAGGGTAATATAAATATGACTGGGCGTCACTAGATGTCACTATTGCAAACGGGCTTGTGCTCCTGTATATCCAAAAGTAGCAGGACGTAGCTTGAGGAAATTCTCAGAAGTGCTTGCTGACAGGTGTCTGTCTTCTTCTGCATTTGGGAAATGCAGGGCACATGTAGATGGTCAGAGTATCAGTAGAGTGATAAACAGTTCACAAAAAAGGCAGTATTGAAATTCATGCTTTGCTTTTACATATTGTGGGTGATATAAAGTTCAAGACAACCAGAATGACAACCATTTGTATGCTGGACTGTTGTTAAAGTCTATTAAATGCTGTCAGATAACAGTGTGGTCAGGGAAAGAAAAAGGAAGGTGTATTTATGTGATGCAATATTTTGAAAAGTTTGAACAACATCTGATTGAACCTTTATCATTTCCATCTGAATTTGAAGTTATCTTTCTCTTATGGGGAATTAAAGTTCATCACTGTGTTCCCCTGAGAGGTCACAGCTGTTCTTTTTGTGAGAAGATCAAACTTTCAGATATGAAATTCAGGGCTAGGTGTTATTTGTAGTTTAATACCCAAGGGTCAGGACTAAGAACCAGGCCCCTGATATTTATGTCTTGATTTTGCAATCAACTCTTTTTTGTGGACATCAACAAGTCACTCATCTCTGTTTCAATTTCCTCATCCTCAGAGAAACAGAATTAAAGAGAGTCTGAAAAGGAAAAGTCTTTTCTTTTTCCTGATACTGTTTTTTGCAGGGAGTGTTGTTTTTGTGGGTTTTTTTGTTCTACTTTTTTCAGAATGTCCTATTTTTAATGCAATCACTATTCAAAATGTACACTGTGAAAAATAATTATTTTAGGGTGTCACCTCTTAACAATTTGTGAGACATAATAGCTAGAAAACATTCTAATGCTTAAAGCATGAGAATGGTTCTGTAATTCATATTTCATAATTCAGGCATCAACCCAGCAGACTGTTAGTAAACAATAGATTTGTCCCAAAATGATCTATAACCATCAGTACTGTCAGTTGTTGCACTAGGAATTATGACCAAATTTACTGAAAAACAGAGTTTTTTGCAAAATCATGTCATGAAAAATGTTCACCTCTCCTAAAGTAAATATTTTCGTATTAGTTTGAATAGGAACCATACTATACACATTGTTGTACTACATACATCTTGGAGATTATACTCATCATGTTTAGACTCAAATTTTGTTTTGAAAATTATGCTAATGGAAAAAAGTCTACAGAAGAAAAAATTAACCATGCATAATCACAAAGACAATTCAAGAGAAAGCTAAGCAACAAAGTGTCTTCTAAGACAAGAAGAATTATCTGTTGTTTTAAAAAAAGGCATAAAAGTTTTAATAGTGTCTGATATTATCAACATACAATTATAAAGATATTTCAAGAAGAAAATGAACAATTAAATATCCAGGCCAAAATACAATGAAGTGCAACTGAAAAGGGGCCAAAGGAGGAACCAACTTATTTATGTTTTTCCTTTTACTGAAGTAATTTAAAACTCTTGATGTCACTACTAATTATGGAATAATTTCACCAGTTCACTCCTAAAAACTTCAGAGTCAGTCTAGAGGAAGAACTAGAAATTATTTAATTAATGTACTCCAAATAGTCAGGCTTAAATTGTGCCTCATTAAAAAGCCTCCTTCACTGCTGGCTTCTGGAAAATCAGTGTTTCCACTTATATGTCCAGGGCTACAGCTAAAATAAGAGGTAATTAGGGAAACATTAAAGTATTGTTTGCATCAAATTAAAGAAGTTTTATGATGCAGAAACTACAGAATAAAGTGATTCTGCACATAAACCAACACAATGAATGAAGTTAAGCAGAGAAACAACACAGCATCAGCTTCCTATGAGATGTGTAGCAGAGCAGTATTAATTAGCTGATTCTGTTAACTGGTTTAGGCGAATGAGTTTGCCTTTCTTAATTCCAGTTGTTTCAAGTAGTAAACACATTTATGATTCCTTTGTTGTGACTGATGTGATGCCAACCTGGACTATACAGGGATGTAAATATTAATGAGGATGTCAAGTACTGGATTACTTTATAGAGCTTCTCGGATTTGAAGAATATCTAATGGAAGCTGTTTGCTTTTAATTCCCATATTTAATCTTGAATAATTTGTGCAAATTTCAGAACAAGCACATATGAACATATGGTGTTTTAAATTACAGCAGAAGGTCTTGATAGGAGTAGGTGTGCCGTAACTGTAGGGATGTGTTCTGTCAGTTTTAAATGGCTTTTATGGAATTTCTAATGAGAAGACATAAGAGATCACAGTTATTTCCCACATGGAAGACACTGAATGCTAGCCACCTCTTTCTACTGCTTTATCATCAAAACTAGATCAGGAAAAGCTGATGTCTTCCTGCACAGCTGGAGCTTCAAATTAAGCAGTAAATTCTCAAGACTACAATCTTTCCTCAACACTGTTCAACCAAGGGCTTTGTGACAGCAGTTTGCTGGAAAACAAAGACTTCACATATATAAGCAGCTATAAATAAAACCAATGTATACATACATATACATTCAAAAATTGTAGGGGTAATGAAAGAATAAAAGATGTGTCTGTCTTTTGAACAGCTATGAGAAACCTAGGCTGAAACATCCCAGTAAGGAGAATCACTTGATTGTTGGAACCACTGTGATTATAACCCCGTAACAATTAATCCGTTCCACCAGCTCTTGAAGTACAAACTGCAAAGCTGTAATGGGCAGAGCTGGTTGGGAATACATGAGGCAACATTTTACTTAGCTTGTTCTGCCCACCAAAAAAATTAGATACATATACATATTCTCTAACAATTTCAATAAGTGCACCAGCACTGACACTACTTTTTTTTACTTTGCTTTATAAATTTCATGGGAAATAATATTAAAAAAAAATCCTCAATTCTTGCATTCTGAAGCCTCCAAAATGCATGTATACTATCTGGGTAGTCTGCAATAAATAAAAATTGCAAGTACAATCCCAAAATTACAGGAAAAAAAGAAAATTCATCATCTTCAATACAAGAAGTGATTGAGCTCTCTTTGACAGTGGGTTCAAATTTAAGTTAATAATTTTGAGTAAGTCATATTCATTTACAATTTTGTGTTATAAATCAGATTCCTTTCAGCAAGTATCAGAGAGACGATAAGATAGCCAGACTTCTGTCCTCAGTTCCCCTTAAATTTCATAAACAGGAATGTACAGTTCTCACCCTCTGATTCAAGAAGCTCTAGTGCCCATTCTTGCTTCCCCTGTATTTCAAAGCTGATCAGTTTTAGTGATTAAGAGTCCTGTTTCTTCTCTTGCAATAAATTAATATCAAAGTAATTGTAGCTTGAAAATCAGTAATAGTAACATCAAAATATTTTTCATCCACTTAGACATCAAACTTAGCTACAGTCTTAGTTTCAGGGTAAATGTCAGAACATAACTTAAAAGAACATTAGATCATTATCAGGTATCTGAGACCTGAAGCTAATGTTCACTGATACCAGCATACTAAACCCTTTACTAAATAAGAGGCAATCAACAAGCAATTGTGAGATAATATTAACCATTTTAATTCTGCATACAAGGGGATATATCCAAATCTCACAAGTAAGAATGACATGCCACTGCATTTAGCTACAGACATTGTCAAACTTTGCTTCTGTTAATTTATTTTGACTTCTGGTACACGGAAGCACAAAAGCAGTGCCTTTAGGTATTGTTGTTGCAAGATTAACTTCCCTGTTTTTAAACACCAAAGTTCTAGTTCAGCAACTTCCTTATTTAGCAGAAAGGCTTTGACACACTGCAGGATCCTTTTCTCAAAATGGAAGAATGAAGAAATGAAGAAAAGGGGTTGGAACTAGATGATATTTAAGGTCCCTTCCAACTCAAACCATTCTATGATTCTATGACTATTCAGCAGGCATTTTGGGATGTCTCGCCTAGAGAAATGCATTTTTTGATCTTGGTACACTTTATAAATTGAGCTTATATGGATACTGAACATAGCTGGACTACCCTACATTCTCTTAAGAGAGATTATTTCTGAAAATCAACACCTAAAGGGATGGGAACTTTATTCACAAACACTGAAACTACCTGAAATTTTTACAGTTTTTAAAAGAGTGGTAGAGAAGAGATGCCTAAAGATGGTCTTTTATTTCCTTTTTACAGCTGAGTCATAAGGAGTTCTGTCTGGCATTCAGTAAAATGCACTGATGATGTATTAAAAAGAAAAAAAACCCAAAAACAAATAACCACAATAAAACCAAAAACAAACCAAAACAAAAAAATAGAAGCTATACCCATAAAAGAAAAAACAAGTTGTTTACATGAACTCTACTAAAATATTTTGTACTTCTAGCAATAGCAGCTGGAAGAAGCAATGCTAAACATTTCCTTCTTCAGATGTGTATCTGTACAGTAAGGGAACTCTTGAGGAAGCTCTAGAAGACTTTGCCATGAAAATGGTAATTTCTGCATACAAAAGTGGACTTTTCAGCACAAAACAAATAGTGATTGTATATGACCACTAATGTGAAATTTTATATTCATGAACCTCTGAGAGTAGACAAAATTGACTATTAGAAGACAGGGAAGATGTTTTGCGAAACCCAGTGTGTAGAAAGCAAGTGTGAATTGAAAACTACAGAAAGATTGGCACTTTCATCATTATTTGATATTAAACTTATAAATGAAAATCCTCTTACCTGTTCAATTGACAGTGGGTTCCATGACAGCTATTCAAAATATAATAAAAAATCCTTGCACTGCTTTAAAGGTCACATGTTTGACAAAATACCACTCTTGAGGTATTAGATCCAGAATTTCCACTTAAAAAGGTTTTTCAGAAGTAATCATAAATATGACCTAGCAGATTAAAACCCATTAAATGCATAAGTAATATGTAGTGTTTTCAGTACCTTCTGAATATGCATTATCAGGATTGTAAGCTTTCTGGGAAAATCCTTTAAGTATGTCACAGCTTTTCTTTGTTTCCCAAGGCCAAAATGTAAACCACCAAGTTTACTCTGGCAAAATCGAAACACAGTTCAACTGAAGTGACTGAAATCACTCTTATGTTTGTCAAAAATGAATTTTAAAAATACAAGAGTTGTCATGTTTTTATTTGATATTAAAATCTGATATTATTCCCAACTTGATGAATCTTAGGCATGTGTCAGACTTTTGCAGCTCACATAAAGAAATATTTTGTAATGAATAATTTTAAAAGTAGTCCCCCTCCATTAATCACTCATTTATGTGGTAAAGATCAAGAGCAGTAACATTTCAAAAGCAGCATCTACACAGTAGATTTTAACCAGTTTAACATGAATAACCAGATAATTATGTATGTGGAAGTGATACAGCAACCTGTAACTGCTCACGTCAAAATTCTGTGCGAGGAAGTTCTGTGAAAGGAATCATTAAGATGTAAATGGGCAATTTTATTCTTTTTTTTTTAAAATCTAAATATATGCATTTCAACAGATGTTTATGGTCCTTTGATACTACTCTGCTCTATTAGGTAAATGACAGCTACATACATACACATATACACATACATGTGTATGTGTGTATTTAAAATACATACATAGAGAGAGATATACACACAAGACATCATAAGTGTTTTCTAGCTCATCAGTTTTCTTGGATGATTCATGCTTTATGCCTTTTGTATTCACCTCATTCATATGCTAAACATATTAATTTTCTGACACTTTCTAGTCTTGTCCTGTTAAATTTCTAAAAATTGAAAAGTGTGTTGGCATCAAGGCTGCCAAATGGACAGAAATTCTTAGTGAAGTAGGGACATTCACAAGAAATTGCACCAATTTCAGATCTTTGTGGTTTGTGTTAATCACGTTTGACCTTTGATCTAGAGATCTTTACAGAATGAATAAAACTTTAGTACACCACTGACCCAAAAAGAGACAATTGCAAGTTTGCCTGAAGAGTTCTGACAGTCAATGAAACAAAAAAAAAAAAAAAAAAGAGCTTTATTAATAGCAAATCTCA
>JAWWEU010000111.1:93997768-94026575 GCA_035583155.1 Acropternis orthonyx | reverse complement strand
CTAATCCTTAGCACTCTAATTGCATGGTGTTTTGCAAAGCTCACAAAAAAATTACCTGCTACAGATTAGCTGGGCATAGCAAAAAATACTGTGTATCCATAATTCATGTTTTATTTGTTCTATTTTTTCCTCTGTTATATGTTAACTACCATAAACAAAGCAAGTTCTGGGTTTGCCTATGCTGGCATATACAGCCTTAATGGGGGCCTCAAGTCTAGCAGGAACTTGAATGACAGTCTGACTTGTATACCAGAGTTGTAGAACTCACTGTAACATGGGAGCTCACATTCTGCAATAGTAAGTCTTTTGTCCTAAGGGAAACATGTTTACTTTTAACTGGAAGTGATTTTTTTAACAATAGTCTTTATGGCCAAATCAAGCATGACCTAGTGGAGGAAGAAGAAATCTGGACAGCTAATCCCAGGTAATGCTTCATGTACATGCTAAACTAGGAAATGCTGGTGTAGAGGCTAACACTTGGCTAGCTCTCATCCCACCGTTAAATATAGTTCCATTCTTAAAGCCAATAAACTTATTTATGCCTCTCTCTATGTCTATAAATCACTATTTTAAACCAGTTTGATGATCTATAATTCACTTATTCATGACTTTAAAACACTTGAGACTGAGGCATCTGCAATTGCCTAAGGGATAATGAGGTATGAGTTGGGTCAGACAGAGATGATGTAAGTCCATTACAGTAAAAAGTACTAAGTGAAGTGAAAAAAGTGAGTTTAAAGACAGAGAGTGCTTGACCCACAGGAAGAAGGTTGCCATTTCTACATTGTGGAGTGGGACTATCAAAGACAGAGTAGAAAGATGGTTGGGGGTGAAGAGAACAAACGGAGCACAGAGGAAAGAAGACTGGGCAGAGAAAAGGCGCTTTAACAGAAATTAGGTGCACTGAGGAACAGCACCTGACTTTAAAGATGAGAACGAAGGTTCACATTTCACATATAAGAACAAAGGTGAAGTCAGTGAAGAGTTTCCAGGGGAAACAGTGATAACACTAGAAAGACAAGAGTGGAAACTTTTATAAGAGGGGAAGGATAGAGAAGGAGAAGGTTAGTTACATCATCCATAGAAACCCCAGGCCAGGATTGCAGTCCTTTCCAACACTTCTCAGATCTAAAATACTTCATCTGGGTAAGAGTATATCAGGTTTTAAAGGGAAGGATTTAGTGCTGATTTCTAGATAAAGGGCTATGTACTCATTTGAGAACCACCTGTGTTCCAGTGGTGCAGGAAAGAAATCTTACCCTACCAGCAGAAAGAAGGAATTGCAAACTGTTAACAAATGGAAGGCATATACTATTGAGTCACAGGGAAATACAAGACAAACGTGTCACTAATACAAATATCTACTTATTTCCTGATAAACATGTCCTTAACAGTACTGTGAATGAAAATCACTCATGTCAGAACAACCTTTAAAGGACAATGAATCTTAGGATTTTCTCAGAAAAATTTAGACATTCATCACAGAGGTAGATCAAGCAGTCTTTGAATGCTTGTGCTCAAGAATGAAAACTTTTCTTTGCACACCAACATGAAGCAATTATCATTTGCAAGAAGACTCACCTTGCATGATTATTCCTATGATTAAAATGTGGAGTGCTCCAAAGCACTCCCAATGGACTTGGTATTTACACTGCTAAACAGAATTTGTTATCATTAACACTAGTCTCCATGCAGAACAAGGGTAACACTAAGGAAAGTGGAAGTTGTGATGTTAACACCAAGTCACCGTACTGTCAGATAACACAAAAGTGATATTTGTATAACACTTTGTAATGTAGCTTAAAGTGGAAATTATGCAAGCACAGTTTCATGTTTGTGGATGTCTCATGCGCCCGCTTGTAGCCTTTTTTGAACGCCACTCTTTGGCTGCAAAGCATATGCTTTATGGGATTTCACTGTGTTCCTGCAGGGCTGTTTGGAGCACTGAAAGGATTGTAGTAATTCACAAACTTTGAAAAATGAGGACTCTTGACAATAGGTGAAAGACACATAGCCTGTTTCCTGAAACAACCATAAAATAAATTGAAAGGTTATTGCTGTCCCTGCCCTCCAATACACACATGATGGAACTGTTACAAGCTTTGTCCAAAGCAGTTAAACAGGCTCATATAAAGGTACATTACTGATAAGGGAAAGGTATGCATTTCTAAAGGAAAGGCATCTCCATAAGCTGGATACTAAACTTGTTATATGAAAAAAAAAATGTTTTCCAATTAGTAGCATTCCTGTAGTTGTAAATAGAAAAATGATCTGCTGCTCATCCTCCCATGGGCCCCGTTTGAAAATATTCCTCTACACATTTGGACTTTTTTTCTCTTTCTCAGCTTACATTTATAACTCCACATCACATCTACAATTCTTAATACAGTCATTTATAGGCAGTGAAAATCTGGAAGTGGCTGATAGCCACTAAACAGAATCTCATTTGGGACTAACAGCTTTGGGTGATGGCATCTAAGGCAGTGGGCCAGAAAGAAAAAAAAAAGAAGGATGGGGGAAAAGCAGGGGAGCTGTTGAACATGACCATTCATCTCACATAAAAGGCAATCGATTGCCATGCAACTTAATAGAACTGCTGATTTGGAATTCATTCAAATACAGAGCTCTGAACAGAATCCTTGAATGAGTAAACAATTTGCTTTTGTTAAAGACACATAAGTTTTCTTATAATCTGACATTAAAAAACAATACACAGTAAATATTCGAAGTTCAGGTTAATTACGAAAGAAAACTCTTATTCAGTTTTAGAAAATACTGTAAGAAAAAAGTATAATTTAATATTGAATTGAAAAGTGCTCAGTGGGTGTTAGACATGTTCAAAAGTTTATGAATAATTCCTTTTACAGATTGTTGACTCAAAACCTTAAGGGCAGATATGGACACCTGAAAAACAATAAAAAATAATAGCAACAGTTGCACAAATGTATTTTTTTTTTAAAATTTTGCATATTTAATAACTATATGGACCTTTGTTTATGGTCATAGTTTATGGTTATAGTCATGAGATTAAAAAAATTAGATAAAAAAATGAGATAAAACAAATGGCTAGAAAAATTACACACTGTATGTAATAGGTTGCTAATATTCATATTAAAACTTATTGTTGGAGGGTTTGGTTTGTGGTTTTTTGGTTTTTTGGTTTTTTGGGTTTTTTTGGTAAACACTACCTCCATGTTTTTTTAATATAGAAACTTTGTTTCTGAACTGTGAATTCCAGAACTAAAACTTAGACAACTTTCTGAGATGTGTAGAGCTCTGATTCTGGATTATTAATAATAACTCTCTGGGAAAATATAATCAACATTGATGATTCTTTAGAAGTGTTTCATGAATAAATATATGTCTAATATAGGAAGAAATATGACAAAAAGCCTTATTGAACTGTGGCTCCTGAAAGCAAATAACACTTTACATTTAATTGTAATCTTAGTGTTTCTCAGCCTCAGTAGGGATCAAAACATCCAAAAATTTCTTTACTGGCCCTTACAGACCAATGTTATCACCACAGGTCTCCAGATGAATCAGGATTTCTGTGGAATAGTCTTAGACTACCTGAAGATTTGGCTTTTGCTTTGCTTGGTACAATTGTGTAGTGTCACACATATTGTTATAAGAATTTTGTATTCAAGAGATAGCTACAATATGTAGCGCTACCACATCAATTTAGCTATCTATGACCCTACCAAAACCTACATCATAGAGGAGTAAGGTATAATATTTTTTCCACACTGGAGAATACTTTTCTCATTTACACAAATTTCTTTCTATGACCTCTGTCAGACATGCCTTAATTAATAACATGAGGATGTTTGTTATCTTCTTTTGTTCTCAGAATTCCAGTCATAAATTCAAATCAGCCACATGCTGAATTAATTAATTGTTCTTACTTAAGATTATACGTGATGGGGAAAACTATGATTGCTCATAAAAGGATGCAATTTCCCTTTGGCACAAAACACAGTTTTCAAAAATGCATATGTATGTTTCTGATTTACATAATCAAATAATGAAAGTCAGCACAATACTGTGATGGTTTGATGGAACAAAATAAGAAAATGGATTTTACCTTACTGATAAGAGGAAACTTAAATTATTATACAACTTCTAAATTAATTCAAAATTTACAGTCTTTAGTTGGGGCAGGTTCTCACCAAGCCATATATAATCCTTGACTGGTTTGATATGTGCAAGATTTGAAGCAAATCCTGAAGCAGAATCAAATGCAGCCATTTGAAAGGCTGTCTTTGAGTGTATCATTCCTGAAGAGTATATCTTGGCCAGGTCTTCAATAACTGAAAAATCTTATGAACTGCAATCTCTAGATAACTTGGTTTGTCATGGTCTTTAGAGGGGTGGATTTGAACTATCTATGTAACCTATTTGTGCTGTATGTTTTGACTGCATCCTTGTACCTAGAAATGATTATGTAGGACTAGTCCTTTTGTTGTGTTTCACACTTCAAGAACCTGGACTACCAGCTGTTAAAAATAATTTTCATTGAATATTTCTAACTTCATTAACCTAAAGGAATCATAGGATTACTATGTTTATCTTTTATTCACAGTTTATTTTTGTTTTGAATGGATGTGTAACCTCATAAACTCCTTTTTTTATATCTTGTGTTAAATGTTAGCATCTCTCTGAATGCTACTTGGCTGCAAACATGAACGTCATCATTGCCACTTCTGAGCACTGGAAAACTGTCCTCTTTTGACAGCACGAATAGGTGAACTGGGGCTGAAATGTTGATTCTTAGGGACTCTCAGAAAGAACTAAACACTCCCTTCTCATTGTGCTAAACCAAAATCTACAGAAACAAAAATTAGACAATTCCATTTAGTAAACAAAATATTTCTACATCTAATGTCAACTGAAGTAATTTTAAGTTCCTAAACTAAATTTGCAGCTATTCTTACTAATTTTTCCAAGGCCCAGATTTCAGCTGAGGAACCCCTGAGAGTAAAGAATTAAGAGTATACATATTTTTGCATACTGGGAAGAATGGCTGAGAAATTTCCTTCAGCAAAGCACTGATGTGGATTGTGTAAGTTCTTGCTATACGAAGTCTCCAATTTTTCTAAAGGGCATCTAGTTATTAGTCATCCTTGAAATATTCTCCCCAGGACTGACCTGCTGAACTGTTAGGTTCTTAGAGTGAGAAGGAGGAAAAGGGGGTGTATTTTCTGAAAGTCTGTTTACATAATCTTAGAAAAGCAAAGAAGCAAAGAAAGGATTTGCCTGCTCTCCAGCTGACCTTGAAGTCTGTAGGGCAAACCACAAAAGTTATGTAACAATTAAAATAGACAAGAGGAAAGGAGGCAAATCCTCTAGAATCCCCAAATATAGAAATGCTATATATGATTAAGACTATTATTTTCAGTCTGCCTAGTGCATTTTATGAGATCAATCTTGGTTTAATTACTGTAATTAAAAAAAATATCTTCACCATTTATTTATAAACCAATACAAAATAATATAAAATAAATGGCATCATACTATTTGCAACATAGTTGTTGGAAAATTGCATGGCAATAAAATTAATTTCTTAAATTTTAGCTTTCACAAATTAGGCAAAAGTTTGAGTTTGTTATTTAATTTTAGGAAATAATCCTGTCTTCCAACCACATTTGATTTTTTCCAATGTGTAATAGTAATCTATTATGAAAATATTCAGTAATGAAAAACAGGATATCACAATCTTCATAATTTTGGAACATCTTGAAGTTATTTGAATATTAAACTGAGATCATTCTTTGAAAATGCTGATCTAGCATAGGATATAAATGGTGCCCTGAAGAGACTGTCACTATATTGTAGCAATTAAGGAGAGAGCAGAACCAGCTCACATATGTTTTATCTAACAATTTAAATAGTTACAAAACAAAAGGGGAAAAAAAGGTCCAATGCTTTTGTCTTTTTAGAATTCCAAAATGCATTATTCTCCACATAGATCCAAGCCGAGCAGGTTGAGGCAGCTATTAGTAGAGGACTTCCATAGAAGTGGTCTAAGACAACAGTGGTTTCTTTCATAGTAGCCTGTACATATTTCTCTTCCCTTCCCAAAAAGGCAATTCAGAAAAGCAGCCTTAATAGATCACTGGTTTTTTATCATTAATTTAGACCTCATATAGGAATGACTTCACTGGGTGCAGACTCTTGAAAGGGAGAGTGAGATGATCTCAGGATTGACAAAATCAGCCAAATAAGTTAAAAGATTAAAGAGTGGCTGTTGGCAAAAGATAAAAAAAGCAGGTAGTTGATGGATAGGAAGACACTTCTCTGAATATGAAATGCTTTGTAAATTACCTAGGACATTTGACATACTAAATTTTAAAGTAGAAAAGGGAACATAAGTAAAGCTAGGTGGCGACATGCTACAGCTGTAAAACATTATTTCTGACTTATAACTTCAGAATGATTTACCTGTCAGACGTCACATCTCCAGTGACGTGACCTGCACCTGTCAGTGTGGGTGCATTAAAATACTCTGACCTCTAACACTAATAACGATCACAGGGTAAGGCATAAAGGATTCGTCAGAGTGCTCTAAAGAGAAGGGATTAAAGAGAAAGAATGACACAGAATGCTTCACATCACAGTTATAGCCCTGAACTTTTTGTCTGACAAAAAGGTCAGAGAGGGTAAAGAAGATGGATATTCAAGAAATAAAGGTGTTTCTTGTTTTCTTCCAACACTACAAAAGGATTCACTATAAAAAGCAAAACCCAACAACATTGGCATAAAGGACACAAACTTCATGCTATTTTCTTAGTGCTCTTAGAGGAGTACAACTTAAAAAAGGAAATTTGTAATGACTGTGGTCAAAAGCAGAATGGAAGAAGTTTAGTGAGACTATTGTAAGCCAAATTAGGACATTCTGTATTCAATATCTGCTGCATAGACTTTGGCGCATAAGATCCATATAATGTTTATTACATGAAGTCTTTGACACAAAAAGATAGAAAGAAAAAAATTAAAAACACACCAACAAATAACTCTTACAGGAAGTGGAATACCACTGTTAGTAAAAAGGAAAAGTAGAAAGGTTTTTTAAAACACTTACATTATGAAAGCATATTTCAGAGCAATTACACTAGGCAGAATAATTAGCCTGGTATTTTGGGGATTGATAGCTTTGTGCATGTTTTGCCCAAGACATACATTCTGAGAACCACTTCAGCATAAGATACAGACTGTTTTCTTAATTGATCCAAGTTTCTTTGTTACAGGAGTCCCACAGTGAAAGGAATCACATGGTGTGGAAAAAAATCTATAGCATGAGATCCTGCCACCCCCTTAGCAGATACAGCCACTGTTGAAGGCACAGCTCAGCAGAGTGCACAGACATGCAGGCCAGACTCAGCACTCTACTGTCAATGTCCAAAATATGCGTGTTCCACTGAAGGAACTATCCATGTAGGCTAAATTTGTGATCTTCAGCTAGATGTTCTTTAGACCTAGGCAAAAGTTTTCAGCCATAACTCTCTCAGGAACAAAGATTTAACCCACACTTATTGGTATTTCCCATTCTTTCAAAAGGATTATTCAGCTTGGAGGTTCCAAGAGTCTCTGTTTTACAGGTGGTAGAACAGGTCACTAAAAAGCACTTTTCAGTAAGGTCATCCACGGTGGGATCTATTAGGAAAGCTGGAGGAAGGCAGTTGACAAATTAAACAGCATCTCAGGTCAGCCAACTGCCTCCTTTGCCAACATCATGACATAACTTATATAACTCATTAACATAAGTTATTCCAAGCTGAAAAAGCCAGCCTGTGTCTCACGTTCAGACAGCACTCAGCTTTTGCAGGTTTTGAATCCTAGGAGGAGGCTCAGCACATCACAGATTGTGCTTTCCTGATCCCATTCTTCCTATCAGTGACAGAAAATAGTTCTGGAAATTGGACAGGATTGTAGGCAGAGCAAGGCTGTTCTCTCTTCCTCCTCCAGCTTTCACCTTCTCCTGGCACTCAAAACTAAATGACATTTCCTACATTCATGTGAATTCTCTGATCTTTCCCACAACCTTTTCTTCACAAACCCTCAGAAAACCCATTTTTCCTTCTAGACCCCCTGCTCTTTCAGCATCTCTTTGCCAGACTCCACTTACTGTCTCCACTGCTGGGTGTTCTTCTGCTATCCTGTTTAAGTGGAAGTGAGAAAAATTGAAAACCTACATCTGCAATAACTGCTTGCCAGAGAAAGAAGTATCTACATTACAGCACTGCTTTATATTTCACAATCAGAGTAATCAGAGTATATAAGGAAGGATGGGGCTCCTGCTGATATGGAATAGCAACTGCTTTCTCTAAAATCAAGCTCTAAGTGGTTCCCTTTACTTTCAAGGAGCTGGAAGATAGTGCACTCACTTTATCATAATAACCTATTGTATCGACCAAAATTGAAACCAATCTCTTCCACCTTCTAGAGGAACATGTTACCTCAAGCTCTAAGATCAGGCAAGTGTTTGAAACAAACCATTACTTTTTTTAGGGTTGAGTTTTGTGAAAAACATACCAATTTATGGGGCTAGACAGAATATGCACATGGACAAAAATAAATAGATCTTTTAGCTAGCAGGAGTTCAGCTTTAAGACACAGCTCTATTCCTACTCTGAAGATTATGTCATTTTGTGAAGACTGTTTTTGTGTAAAACGCAAACAACTTTCAGAGGGGGAACTGGAATTCAGGTTTCTCCCACCAAATCTGAACTGCTCAAACTCCAGGTTACATTGTTCCCTGCTTTATGAATCTTACTTCTTTTTCTATTGGTAAGGGTTAATCAGTTTTCCTCAAATCATCCTATCCACCACACAGGGTGGCTTCCTATTTGCCTCAAAATCTGCTCTCAGTCTGTGTGCAGGAAAAATGAGGTACTGCACTGCATGAATCCTAAATCTTTGTCTGGATTTAGCTTTAAGGGAATGTCCTTAGATCATAAACAAACTCATAGCAGATAGCAAGCAGAAGGTTTGAGTTTTAGACAAGCATCAAAACACTACACATCTTTCATTGTCCACTTGCTAGTAAGGAAGGGTTTATAAATTTAAAGCTGAAATGGGAGCTAGACTATAAAACTTTCATCAACGTGGTTAGTCTTCCAAAATTGCATTGAACCCTCAGACACACAGAAATAATATTGTATATTACAACAACTAAGTCCTTGCTGACTACACCACAGGGGACATTCTTCAGTGCAATGCTGGTCTTTTATATATCTGAACAGTCATGTCCTCTTCATATCCTATTCCAATGCTTCCACAGTAGACAACTTCAATCCTGAGAGTACACTCGCTTTCACCAGTGTGGTGTGGCACAAGGGAAATTGCAACCTGCAGCTACAGTGACAAACACCAGAGCAAACACTACACTAACTAAGCACAGGAGGATATACAGATATGAATGTTAAATTATCTTGAGACTGTTATAACTTCTGTTTATTTTATTAACTTCAAATTAGAAGGCAAATTTCAGAATTACCACATTTGAAAAGAGAATGAAGAGGTAAAAAGCAAAAACTATCCCTTCAAATTAGGTGCAACACAGTGCCTTGGAAAGTTAACCATTAATTCCAAGAAATATAAAATTGCACATAAAATAACTGGTAGTCTCAAACAGACAGTTATTAAACCAGGATTTTTCTAATGTTATGTGTATACACACATTCACATACCCCTTCTAATGGCCTATTCAAAGGAACCAATACTTCACAGAAGATGAATTTCCAACAAATAACTGCAGAGCTTCACCTCAGGCTGCAAATGTTTTCTGGAAAAAAACCAAAACCTCTCCCTTTTTCAAAATACAGTTTCATATTATGCCTAACTCACAACTCAGGAATAAATATAAACTGAAGATATGAAGATTAGACCAATTCTTTTACTGTGTTCCTGCTTAAGTGCTCAGCTGTCAAGCAACCAGGAGAAGAAGGAAGTAGTCTGAAGCTTTGATTACCTTTACAAAACCAGCTTTCTATAAAAGGATATAATATAAAGTACAAAACAGCATAGAAGAGGTATTTGTTCCAGGAGACCTGGCTGCACCAAGGATCAGCCCTCAAAAAATGGATGGATATCCTGTATCCTGCAAGCTCTTAAAACCTTCCCACTTGTGAGTTGGATACTACCTTTTTTCTTCATTCTCTCTTATTAACAAAAAACGCTAGGAAATGCCAGAAGAACTTCATCAACAAACTATTGGATAAACACTGTGAAGATCAAAAGTTAATGAGAATCAGTCAATGAAAACTGCTATGGGGTAGACTAGCCTGCAATTTCCCATCCCATACATTTCAGATGATCTGGCAATATTTGATCAATTGCTCTTGTACATATTGAAAGCTCTGGACCAAAATGCAACTAGACACAGCTTTAGTTATTTCTGTTGTGCTTGAAGAAAATTAGACGTTTTAAAATGCTGATGAGGCCCTAGAAGATGAGAGACTGCTAAAATTAGGAACTCATTCAATGAAGATATTCTGAAACTTCTTATGTAAAACTTTATTTGGTAAGTAACAGAACGCTAAAAATTCAACAAATCACTAACATATCTACTCTGAATCCATGATTGTGTTTTCTCATTATTATTATTATCATTATTTAAAATATAGACTAAAGCTCAACAAAAAGGGAAGCTATTCTATAAGACTTTTTCAATGTCTTTTTCCAGTCCTGAAGAGAATGGATGGAAAAGTGAAATTAGCAAACTTTTCATTTAGAAGTAGAAAATTTCAGTTCAAAACATTTAAAAAAAAAATGACTTTGCTGCTTTCTGATATAAACAAAAAAGATTTAAATATTCCTAGTCTGAATATTTAGCACTGTCTTATCTAGGATGTTTATTTTCTCAGATGATTAAACAATAAATTTTAAAATCCTTAATACACTATGCCTTCGTCCCTTTACTTTCTTTGTTTCTTATAGAGTTGTGAGATCCAAGAGGGGTTATATCTTCTTCTATTGCCATGTATATCAAGTGTTGAAAAATGGATGCTAGTGAAATGTAATTTCCATCTTGTAGTGCTGCCAGAGTATATGAGAGAGTAATCCAAAGAACAAATAATTTCTCTGAGGATCAAGAACCTATTCTGAGTATCACAGTTACCAACTGACTAGATCTTGTTGGCTGGATACTTTTATATTTCCAGCTAGATTCTAACATAAAGTTCAACATGGATCTGCATATTTTCCTTTAAAAATGTCGGTGAGCAGATTTTTGGGACAGACAAATTTACTTATCTTTACAAAATAAACAGTCAAGAAAACTGATTTGTTTTTTGTGTATATGGCTTCAACATTAACCCTGCAGAGAAGAAAGACTATTTCCATTGTACTCGTGCATACCCTTGAATAGTAGTGTTTATTCTTTAGCAGTCATTGCATATTTTATTAGGATTTTGAAGGCAGGGGGGGAGAGTGAAATAATGCAACATTCAAATAAAACTGATCTGAATTACACTATTATGTTTTTGGTGAAAACAAAATTTGGCCAAGACAAGAAGGCAGAGTATGACATTAATGATATTCATGTGAGTAGAATCGATGCATCATGTTGTCATAAAACTGGCATTTTCATTTCTCACTCCCACAGACATAAAATAGCAGCACCCAATATGCTGTCAAGGTACTGCATACCAGTGGTAAATGCATTCACACTTTCAGATGTCTAAAACATATGACTGTTTCAGAGTGTCTTAGGAATGCTCTAAAAGTAGACAGAAACATTTAAACTAAATTAGATAAATTATGCCTAAAGAAGATACACAGATATATATTAGTGAGCAATAATAAGTAGGAAAGAAATCTGATTTTGCACTTGCTTCCCCTAGGCTTAAATTGAGATGCAAATGAAGAAAACCAATAAGCCTGTTATAAAACAGTTTACTTATCTTGTTCTCTCTACTCATTCTCTCAGACATTGAATTATAAGTTGGAAATCTTGATCTTTAAGAACCACTATACTGAAGAAGTCAGAAACCTAACTAGCAAGTCTCAAACGGTCATAATAATTTTTCATTTGTTAGCAAAAGCCGTCTGTTTTTTCCACCAAAGCAGAGAAAACAGTGTTGAGAAACTGAGTCCAAATAAAAAATGCAGAAAAGAGAAAACGCAGAAAAACAGCTAGTTCAGTTTTACTTTTTAGCTATTCAGTTTCTACACTGGGAAGGAAATAGTGATTTATATTCATTGACATAATGAGCAATAAAGTATCTAAACATGCCAAAAATTTCTAAATGTCAATCAACATCAACAACTTTATCTTGTATTCTTTTATATATATATAGATAGATAGATGAAAACCCACTTATTAAAACCAAGCCATAGAGTTTCCCTTTGTCTTTGACCTCAGTCAACAAATTCAGAACACACTAATGTAATTTATGGCATAAAATGTGGCCAAACTCCACAGTTTGTGTGATGCTATAATTACATCATCTATAAGTATATCCTTCTGTTAGGACAAGTTCAAATTCCTTTTTCTTGACACTCAGTGACCCAAATTACTCAGCCTTAACTTATACCTTTGGCCTTGTCTTCTGATACGTGCTATGGACATGAGTTCAGCACTGCTTTAATTTTCTTCTACCATTTTATCTTCATGCTCTCTTTCCAGCTGTCTCATGTTCATGGAATGGCTTCTGAATTTCTATTTACAGACCTTGTTGTTTCATCTTTCAAACTACATCTAAAACCTAGAAAGGTTTTAGGAGAACCTAAAATCTTCCATTAAAGAAACTAGTGTACTCAGCAATCAAAAATGTAGGCATGTCTGACAGCTAATTGCATAATATTTTACAAAAGTTATAGTCACATTTCTATCTTTTTTGTTTGTTTGTTTATTTTCTCCTCCTTTTGTGGTCACATCTGAGTTTAAACTGTGACTTCTTTATGGTGGGGACTTTCATTAGCTGCTTCATCATTTTCTTCACTCTAAAGAAAAATAATTTGCATTTGCCTATGACACTTCAGTATTTAGTCATTCCAAAGTAAGGAAGAAATTAAGGAGGATGGCAACATGCTAGAAGCTGGAAAAGAAAGCATTTTTCTTGCAATGGAGACTTGAAGATCTCAATCCTTAGACAATACAAAGGGGTGTAACTCTGAAACTCCTCCCAAAACAGTGCTTATCCATAAAATATATTCTTTCAACTAATAAAAACAACCAATAATTCAGGGTCAGTGTCTAAATGGTTTATATCAAACCAAAAATATTAAAATCCAACTACAGAGTAGTATTCATATTCTAGTACATATTTATGTCAGTTATCTTAAATCCTTGCCTCTTTACAGAAGTGATTTTTTTAAAAATAAAATGGTTATGAGAATTTTTTCAGTCGATTGGACTTCAATGATCCTTGCAGGTCCCTTCCAACTGGGCATATTCTGTGATTCTGTGATCTTGATGGGGAGAAGAATGTAGCCTCCATATTCCAAGGTGAAATGGTCAGTGACTTTTTATACCACTTAGACAAAAGTCCGTGGGGCTGGATGGGATCCACCCAAGGGTACTGAGGGAGCAGATGGAAATGCTCACCAAGCCATTTTCCATTTTTAGACAGTCCTGACTAACAGGGGAATTCCCAATTGACTGAAAGTTAGGAAAGTAATGATGATCTACAAGAAGGACCAGAAGAAACATCCAGGGAACCAGAAGCATGTCAGTTTGACCTTGAGGCTGGGGAAGGTCATGGAGCAGATCATCCTGAGTGCCATCACAGAGCACATGCAGGCCAACCTGGGGATGAAAACCAGCCAGCCTTGTGAAAGGCAACTTTTGTGTGACCAATCTCCTTTCATGACGAACTGACCCACTTAGTAGATGAGAGAAAGGCTGTGGATGTTGTCTACCTGGACTTCAGTAAAACCTTTGACACCACTTCCCATGCCATTCTTCTGGAGAAACTGGCTGTTTATGGCTTTGATGGGTGCACTGTTTCTGGGTGAAAAACTGTCTGAATGGCCAGGCCTAGAGAGTGGTGGTGCATGGAGTTAAATCCAGCTGGCAGCTGGTCACTAGTGGTGTTTGCCAGGGTTCACTACTGGTGATATTCCTATTAAATATCTTTATTGATGATCTGTACAAGGGGATCAAGGGCACCCTCAGTCACTGTGCAGATGCCACCAAGTTGAGCAGGAGTGTTGATCTGCTGAAGGGTAGGAAGGCTCTGCAGAGGGATTTGGACAAGATGGATTGATGGGCCAAGGCAAACACTGTGAGGTTCAACAAGGCCATCTGTCGGATCCTGTACTTTGGTCACAACGACCTCATGCAACCCCACAGGCTTGAGGAAGAGTGGCTGGAAAACTGCTTAGCAGAAAAGGACCAGGGGTGACTGGTGGACAGCCAGCTGAACATGAGCCAGCAGTGTGTCCAGGTGGCCAAGAAGGCCAGTGGCATCCTGGCCTGTATTAGAAATAGTGTGGGCAGTGGAACCAGGGCAGTGATTGCCCCCTGTACTCGACACTGGTGAGGCCAGTTTTTTGTCCAGTTCTGGGCTGCTCCAGGCAAGAAAGACGTCAAGGTTCTCAGTCAAGTCCAAAGAGAGGCAACAACACTAGTGAAGGGTCTGAAGCACAAATCCTGTGAGAAGCAGCTGAGGGAGCAGGGATTTTTTAGCCTGGAGAAAAGGAGGCTCAGGGGAGACCTTATCACTCACTACAACTGCCTGAAAGTTGGTGGTCCATCTCTTATATCAAATGAAAAACAACAGGACAAGAGGAAATGGTCTGAAGTTGTGCCAAGGGAGGCTTAGATTGAATATTAGGAAAAGTTTCATCATGGAAAGGGTTGTCAAGCATTGGAACAGATTCCCCTGGTAAGTGGCAGTCACCAACCCTGGAGGTATTTAAAATATGTGTAGATGAAGTACATATATATATATATATAATTATTATATAGATGTAGCACTTAGTGGTTGACTTGACAGTGCTGAGTTAACAGTTGGACTTGATGATCTCTGAGGTCTTTTTAAATCTAAATGACTCTATGATTTTGTGATTCTTTGCTTAATCAACAATTCTGAATATTTGAATTTTAAATAACATATAGCACAAGATCAGAACCAACTAAAATGCTTCCAATTTAAATTGTAGAAACTGAAGTCCATATTAAGAACACATCATATTATTGCATGAAGTGGAGTAATTACTCATCTACACATTTAACTTAACAAAACCACAAAGGCTTCTGCACAACTGTATATAAACTATTTCAGAAACTTTTTTTCCCCCACAGTGTTTTGGGGGAATTTAGAGTGAATTTTGTGTTATTTGGTGTGTTTATTCCATGCCACCAAATCTAGTACAATACTGAATTTAGAATTTCTATGTTCCCCTATCTATTAGAATAGTAAAAATCACAATTTTCTCATTTCCAACTATATCCAATTTCTAAAAAATAGATTCCATTAGTCAATGTAGTACATAAGGTAGTATATAATATACAAATGAATTAGTTGATTATTCAATTTATTTATTATTTTGACTTAGTTTTTTTCTTGGCACATTTATAGTTGATGGGCTTTTTTAGAAATACATTTTTGGATAAATATACAATTATTTAGGCATTTTTCTAAGCATGTAACTATCTTACAGTATTCTTGGATGGATAATCATGGTATTTAAATTCTAGATAAATTTGTTTTACAAAAATCATATTCTGTCTACTTTTATAAATGTAGCATAAGCAATACTTCTGAGGCAAACTAAGAAATTTTGCAATATTTATTTTTCTGGGTTTTAAATTACTTCAGATGTTCAGAGTTTAGAATTTACGGTTAGTTATCTATATGCAATATAAATATGTAACAGTCTGTTTTCAAATGTACCATAAGTTGCAAAATACACATTTGATTTGTTCGCATTTTTAATGTAAAGATGAAACTATAAGAAATACTCTTTGCAAGGAAAGCAAAGATGATTTTGCTATTTCTTGAACTCTTGACTGGTTATTCCCTGGTTTATGACAGATGAAGCATAATTTATAGTGATATAACCATTTTTTGTTATGCTTTATATATCTGAATGAGTAAATGAAAATTACAAGCTACACAATGTTTCTTATGTTTTGTGAAAACTTGTGGTACATGGTTTCCATATGTGAACATCTCAATTCTACTTTTTCAGAAGTGTTTCCTCCAAAACCAGTGATAAAACACATGCCAGCTGCTGTAGTAGACACTTCAGAGAAATGACATTGGTATCACAGGGAATTAATTTGTGGCTGGCTATGCTTCAGCAAAGAAGAGATGAAAACAAATCTATACCTTTTATGATTGAAATGGGACTGGAATTTATAATAGGTCTTCTCCAGAGATGGCAGTGATCAAGAAGTATATCTCACCTCTTCTGCAGAAGGCAACCCTAGGAGATGCCAGAGACCTGTATGGATGAGAAACTCTTGGGTTCCACAAGTGAAATTTGTTTGACTAGGAACCTTGAATCATTTTAAACTGAAAAAAACAGCTACAATCAGTATGCTTTTTCCCTAAATATATTGCAGATGTAAAATTATTATTATTTTTCTGAAAGTTTAAAGGTCAAAATAAAGATGTATGTACCAGACTTTTACATGTGTACCGCCAAAACATACCCTTTAAGCTCCTGCCAGGTATGCTATTACTATTGAAAATACCAGGATAACTCTAATTATCTCATGATAAATTCTGCCACCAAAGTTACATTTTGAAGTTCTTTAATTTTTCAGTAATTTCAAAAGTATAAAAAGCTGAAATGCAACAGGATGTTATTTTTCTTGTAGTTTATTTTTTTCCCACTGCTACTATTCACCTTAAAACATGCTAGTAAATTTCTAACAGCACATACTGTGACCTGAGTCCCTTCTGCCTTCTGTCTCTTGTGTGTTCTAGTGGACTGATTTTCATTTCATTTTATTACAATTAAGGTCGTCTGCATTCTGGTTTAAAACACAGAGTTTGTCATATCAAGATTATGCTCCAGTTGACCTTGATTTATTTGCCCTATTTATTTCTTTCTGCTGTCTATGATTTTGGAACAAAAACTACAAAAATTATCTGTGATAGTAACTTCTTGTTCCACGAGTGCTACTCAGATCTTCCTTCCTATATTCCTTCCATCCTTTCTTTTCTTCCCTTCCCTCCATTTCTCTCTCTTTCTTCTTCTCTTCCCTTTCCCTCCTTCCCTAAACCTGCAGACTCTTCAACCATACAAAGAGAACCACAGAAAATAAGTAGCTGCCCTGCATTCCTTAAGTCCACCTTAAGAATGCAAAAAATTATGAAATCCACAGACTGAATTATAAAACTTGCTTTTACAAAGTTTTGTACTTATAAAGAATAAACCCAGATGACAAACATCATGTTACTGATGTACCAACTGGAAAACGATACATTCAGTCCCTTTAAAAACTCATTACTCTTATTTTTGTTATCAATTTTTTTTGCATTTCCAAACTAAAGCAGTTTCCCCTGCCTATATGGAGCAAAGCATTACAGAAGAAGGTTTGTCTGTTCCTTATCTTTTCTATTTTCTACTATTTTCAGTTCTTCAGAATGTCTGTTTTAAAATTTCTGGGTATGACAGACACCTCAACCCCTACAGCAGAATTTTACATTGTTTAGGTAACTCTGAAGTCAATAACAGCAAATCCAAATCATGTTCCATTTTCAAAATGTTTTCTCATCTCCACTATTACTGCTTTCTGTCAGCTTGTATCCTTCAGCACATTGATCACTGTTTTAGCAAAGTGCTATAATTTTGTAGATTGTACTTTTGGAAATCATGTTAATCAGCACTTGGCCCAAGAATAACTGAGTCAGATGGGAAGAGGAAAGAAAAGCAATTGAAAATTACATGCTGTGTGGCTATTTATATGATACTTAAAAAATTCAAATGGGTTATATACCCCTATTTTTTCTGAAGTTCATAGGAATTATCAGTTTGATATTACTTTGCAGTAAATGGCATTAGGAAAAAAATGTAACTGTGTCCTTAAGGAAAACAAAGAGTGTTCTTCCATTTTTGTATACAGCACACCAATCATGATTGTCAGATTTAAAAGCTTTCTAGTGCTTATTGGAGAATCATTCTTGAATTTCTACTAAAAAATTTATTTTTCAACACTTCTTCAGGAAAAGAATCAAAATAAAGATAAAATTAATTCAAATTAATCAAGAAATCAGAAACAAAGAAATAAGAACTATTTTAAGGCTGATGAATGCCTAAAGTTGGACTAGATGATCATTCCATATTCCTTCCAAGTGGAACTATTCTATTCTAAAATTAATATGGAAAACCTAAAGTCAATAGAAACAAGACAATGCCCCAAAGACAAGGTATTTTCTCTAATACAACTTAAAGGAAGCAGATCTTATCAGAGCATATTTGTTTTAAATAAGTTTTTTCATATTGTTGGCATAAAACTTTCAGCTTCAAGGTGTGTATATATATATATGCATATAGTATTAATCCAATGAATAACCTGTGGGGTTTTTTTCAGATCAAAATAATTTCATTATAGAAGCTAAATGCTTGTTTTTGCAATATCACCTTCAACCTACCTTAACCTTAGGTAGTTTTATTTTACTGGAGTGCTTCTCCTCACTTGGAGATCAGTGCAAATTCAGGCAAAAGCCTACTGCACTCAAGTTTTGGGATCTTAACTTGACAGGAGTCCTGCAGCACTGTATGTGCTGCACAGGGCAATTTGAATCATTTTTCCAGTTTGGCACTCTCCAAAGCTTCCACCTTCTTTTTCTAAGGACAGGTGTGGGTTGAAAAGGAACTGCAGCACTCAGACTGCCCATGAGGGCAAATAATTCTTCATTTTACCAACAATAATCAGACATTTGGTGTGTCTGCAAGGATAGTTTAGTAATGTCTTTGTGATTGCTGTTGAAACTACAGTACAAGACAGGTGATGTAAAGACCATAAAAATGATAAGATAATTCTTTAAATCCACACACCCAATGTTTTCACAGAAGCTGGATCTTGGATAGAACAAAACAAAAGTTGTTGAAAATTGCCCTTGTCAAAGAGTCAAAATAGCAATCTGCTTGAAGCTGAACTTAAAAAGTATTAGGGAATGGAAAGTTTCTTTGAAAACAGAGAAAAGTCACATCAGAAAATGAGAAGGGGGGGGAAGAAAAAGAGCGTCACTAAAATAAGTCTCTTACAAAGGTGAAATGTTTTGGGATTTCTTAGTAGATACAATTTCCTTGAATTTAATACTACTTTCACCACAGTAATAAAAGACACGTCAATATGTTCCAGCTAAAATTCTTTGGAAAAGGGAATTCCTAAATTCAACTATAAGTTGGTACATAAGTATAAATAGAGATAAATATAGAGATAAATAATAAATATGTGCATATATATACATATATATGTAAGCATACACATATGCAGAGTATACAGCATTTGAAATTTTGTCATAAATACTCTGTAGTATAACCACAGAGATTAACTACCGAATAATTTGTAACATTTTAGAGTATTTTAGCATTTAAAAAAAAAAAAAAAAGAACTCGGAGTTTGTCTTCTCACAGACAGCATTTGTTACTAAGTTCATTTCACAAAATTTGGAAAATTAATTTAATTCGGTAATTTAATATTACAAAAGTGTTATTTTAAATATCAAATCTCGTGCCTGTTTCTTCTTACTTTACTGATCAAAATAAAATATGGTAGTTCTTTTTTTTGGCAAAAGACTACAGAGATTTCTAAATTTCATTCTGTTTCATGTACGATCAACAGAATTGCTTTCTGAATTATAGTCACACAATAAAATGCTCTGAAGTCAAAGGACTTTTCAAGTGTCAGCAACAGCATAATTTGAAGTTAATGAGGATGTCCAGACATAATTCACTGACTAAATTTAACTTACAAGACCTTTCAAAGCTAAAATTCATGAAAAGAATTAAATTTGACTCTGATAGCCAGGGCTGACATTGCAGGATATTATTTAAAGTAATTTCATATTTTATTTTTTACAGTGTCCTTTAGCTACACAAGCAGTCGTTAAACAAGATATATACACTTTTCAAAGCACAGCAATGTTGTAAACACTGAAACAGTGCAGAAGACTACAATTTTGACAAATAGTTATTGATGTCTAACATAAAAATACACCTCAACATATTTATGTTGGACACATTAAGAGGCATGTATGTATATTATTTGTAAATATGAATGTTGAAGAAGAGTTAAAGGAAATTGGCATTTGTCATATTGGATTAAGTACACCTTTGATTTATGTCCCCACAAATGGACTAATGTAAAACAGAAATAGGCTACCAAACTTTCAAAACTGCTATTACATTCTAATTTTAATAACAACAGATTTAATTCTTATCATCAATGACACTAGAATAGTTTGGCAAATTGCCTTTGTAAAACACATTCCTTTGTAAGTGATAATTAGCTCAGTGTCAGTAAAACTTAAACCTTTAGGAAGTGTTGGAATGACTAATTACCTGATACAACTCTGACTGATAAATATTAAGATTTATTTTCCTTCAATTGAGATTATTGTGTTGCCTTTTTTAGTTTAACTTAAAGGAGGCAAGCATGTGCTCTATTTTTTCCAGACTTACCCTTTTTTGGTTGCTTTATAAAGCAGAATATATATGTTGGGGATTTATTCTTCCTCCCTGTATTTTCTATTAAAAATACCAGATTAATCTTTCCAGTTGGGAATTCTGTCTAGTATCTCACTTGATGCCTATCTCACTTGAATTTTGACCATTGAAAATAGGCCTTTACACATATGTAGTTAGGAGAAATAATCCTAATTTCTTGGAGGAAGAGTTCTACTTTTATCCAGTCTACCTCAAAGCTTTAAATTTAGTCACAATTCTAAGGACAGGTATCCACTCTCTCTGTAAAATGGTACATGTAAAATCCCAATACTCTTAAGCATATTTCCCACTATTCAGTGCCACAAGCAAGCACTGAGAGATTCTTTTTTGGCTTCCCTGTGTATCTGAAATTCGGAGTAATTGTTTCTGCTTATTATGACAGTCATTTAACCTCAGAAAGTTACAGTCAAAAGTGCTTTGAGTTTTAAGCCAAAATGAAAGGATTAGCAAATATTTGGTGGCTGTCTCATATTTTCACAGCAAGATAAAATAGAAGCTTAAAAACTAAAAAGAACGACAGTTAAATTCCAGCCAAAATCACAGGAGAAACTCAGAGAAACTACACAGCTTTTTATTCATGTAGTATTTATTTTGACAACTGATCAAATCAAATATAAAAGCAATTTTACTTAAATAAATAAAATTTAAAAAAACTACTAATAAGATGAATTGCTAAGTAAATTCTAAACATATAGTAAAGTGATGTGGAACAAGAATTCATTGCCATCAAGGCTTGCAATAGGAGTAATATCTTCTATCTTCTTCTATTTCCATTATCAGTGGAAAAATGTGAGAGGGCTGATAAATAGCTTAAACCAGATTTGGATGCACGGCCAGGCTTTTGCCCCATCAGGTTTGATTTCTCTGCTACAAAATAAATGATCCAAAACAACCTTCAAAAATATTTTGTAATAATATATATTATATGCACCTAATGTATGTATAAATATTATTCATTAAAGAAATACACTGGTGATATGCATTGTTCAGAGTGTAATACATAGTACATAAGAGATATTATAGATGGGACAGAGCTCTGTGATGATCTAACTGGACCCCAAGGAAAACTAGTCTGTACTCAACAGGGCTTCATGTTGTGCTATTATTATATTATTGAGAAGAATATAATGCTTCTTCCATAATCTACAAACTATTTTATTGGCAGTGCTGACAGTTACACGGTAAGTACCATAAGCAGATGTGTCTTAAGTGCCTGCACAAATGGCTTAATAATAATATATTACAGTTTTAAGTCTCAACATACATGCGTGAATTCAAAGATTCAAGATCAAGAGGAAGACTGCCTTCATACAGACATACAGATGGGTTTATTTAATTGGTACTTTCACAAGGAAAGTCCTGAACCTGAGACCAAAACTTGCACCTCTTTCAGGACACAATATTTTCAGCCAGGACCACAGTGTTCAAATGGTGTGGGCCCATCACCTTGGATCCAGAACACTCGTTTTCTCATTAGCTATTCCATCTTTGTAAGAACGGTCCTAAATTCAATAACTCTCACTGGCAGGGCAATTTGTTTTTAACAGCTACACTCCTTGCAAGATACCTTGTACTGAAGTCATGGGGTTTTATTCATTTGAATCATACGGTTAAATATGATTATAGCCATCAATTGCTTTGTACTTTCAAAAACAGAAAATGTCTTACATTGTATATAAGGCATCATTAGTGGAATTGCTTCCTTCTTAATTATCAGAGGTAGGAAGTGTTCTTCAGGCTTTTTGGATTTCTTCTATGCTTGCCCTCCCCCTTCACTGTTTTTCAGGGAAAAAATATTAATTTTATCCAATGACATTTATATGTAAACATTTCAAAGAGCTGGCAGTGATAACCAGAATATGGACTTCAATAATCTGAGGTAAGGCATTAAACTCCAGAAAAATGCATTTACTTATGCTATCTTTGACAAGGTTAACCTTAAATTCTTCACTAACCTGTGGGACAGCTTCGACAGAAAAGTTAACCACCTCCTCATTGGGACTAACCTACAGCTACCCTAGCTAGGATAGTCTGAAATAGTTTCCATGAGTTAAAGGAGGCAAATACAGAACTCCTTTACTCTCATTCTGGGCTCTAGTGAAAAGCAGCAATATATGTGGGGATGGGGGAAAGGGGAGTGGACACCCTCGATTCACTCTACAGAGATAAATGAACCTGAATGAATCTTGGAAAGCAAAAGTCAACCTAACCTTCCCTTAATGAAGCAGACCTCTCAAAGCTACTGCCTAATTACCCTAATTCTTTTAACTTAGGTAGAATGTCACTCCAGGGGCCTTTAAAATACAGTCATTCCCTTTATTTCTCAAGCCCATAGGTGACAGACAAATTTAGCATTTATTAAACCCTAGAAGTGAGCTGGTCCCTGCAGCTGGGTGGTGCGTTCCACCTCAGTTTACAAGGGAGCTTGCTCTTTCTGAGCCCATGGAAGCACCTCCCAAGCATCCAGTGGGACATTTTATGGGCAGGCTTAAAGCTTACCCTTATTCTCAGTATCTCTCTGATGTGCTTCCCAAACACACTGACAGAAGGTACCTCTCAATGAATGAAGAGGGTGTTTTTTCAATCTTACTCTGATTTGTCTACACATCTCACCAGTGCTTAGGGACATTAGCTAACTTTGCTTTCAGAGGTGTAGGTTATTACTGACTTTTTCTCCTCTCTTTTCATGCAGAATGACTGAATGCTTATTCTGTTTCAAGCAGCAAGGAATCATCAGCTGGCTGGGGTTTGGGGGTGGGAGTGGATGGAGTTGGGTGGCTTGGTTTGGTTTGCGTTTTCTTTTTGTTTCCTCCCCATTTTCTCATGTCTGAAAGCAGCTTTGACATATATATATGGGTTTGCAACATTGTGTCAGTTGCCACTAGAACTTTGTCACCAAGCAACATAGTTTCAATGTTTATTAAATGTTCCCAACACATTCTTAGAAATACAAACATTATCCCTGGAGAATATGTTAGAGGAAACTAACCTTCAGATTTCTTTCACAAAACTCATGATTCAATAATAATGATTTTGCAGCTCACCTCTGTAGCAGTAATTTTATTTACTTGATTTTTTTAAAATACACTTCCTAGCACCTCAGCCAGTAGTCATTGCAAAATTGCATTAAAAATTATAAACAGATGGTTTTCCCAAATTGTTGGCTATCAAAATCATGTCATCACCTTCTCAGGGCTGGTTAACATAAAACAGAAAAGTTCAGCAGCCTTAAATAATCATTGGCTCAACAAACTAATTTTACAAAGACAGCTTTCAACAACTCGTGTTATTAATTTACAATGAAAAGCAGCAAACTATTTGCAAACATATTTTATGCCTTCAACTTAAGAGCCTCAACTATTTGCAGAGAATTTAGATTATATTCACAAGATTTTAAGGGAGTCAAAATGCTACAGGAAAACATCTTACCTAAAGAAGAATGGTTTTGCAGTTAAAGGTAATATTAGATTGCTTTATTATTTTTGTTTGTAAAATATTAGTGTAAAATCAGAGACTTCACACAGCAGTTCATGTACCACTTGACTAGTCCTCCCAGTTTTCAGAAAGAATTCTCAGCAATATATTACAGGTGAATATAAAGCTCCTCAAGTACTACAAATTTTTAATCACTTAAAATAAAACACCTGAGAGATGATATTTAGAAGTTAAATATTGCAAAATGACAGTTTTCTATAATTATTGAAAATACTCAATTATGTTGCCAGACTCCATTTAAAAAGAGATAGACACATCTTTAAAATCTGAATTCTAATTTAAGAATACATACACCACAGCTATACCAACTGGGGGGGGAAAAAAAAAAAAAAAAAAAAAAAAAGAAAAAAACACCCCATCATACTCTAGCAGGTCACTGTTTAAGCCTATGAATTATACATTTATGGTAAATCTATACTATATACAATTTGGAACAGCTCTACTGGTGAGCTGGGAAATGTCCTTGTTTCTTAGAGACAAAAAAAGTCCTCTAGCTCTTCAGGCTAGGTCAGAAAACACAGCTGACACACATTCATCTTTTTTTCCAGAAATGCAATAGAGGTATTTTCTCAAAGCTGCATGACCTCTATAATGTGGCTAGCTACCCTGATCATACCAAACTGTATTTTAAGAAGTAATTTAAAAAATAAACATCTCTAATTGTAGTGGAAGGTGTCCCTGCCCATGGCAAGGGGGTTGGAACTAAGTGACCTTTTAGGTCCCTTTAAACCCAAACCATTCTGATTCTGTGATGATGATTGAGTTCTGACCCAGTGTTCCACATATACAAGTGCCAGGAAACCTGAAAAAAATCTGAACCTCTAATCTCTCTGTATGATATGAAGATCAAAAAAATTTCAAATTAACCATTCTTGGGTGAAAGATGAACTTTCATCAAGTACTATTTCAAGTGTATTTTTCAAACTAGTCACAGATTCCAGACAGCAAATCAGTATGTAGAATATTAAAGTGCATAAAAAGAGAAAAAATCTAATAGGTCTACAAGATCATACTGAAAGGTCTATAAAACCAGTGAAATATACAAGTAAGCCTCTTATTTTCTGTGTACAAAAAAAAAAAAAAAAAAAAAAAAAATCTAGAGGCAAATGACTCACTGGTTTGCACATACTTACCAAAAGAAAGTAACATTTGCTGTTTTAATACAGCATTTTATTCTCCCTAAGAACAGGAACAGATACAGTATTGCAACTCTAACATCTTCTGTCCACAAGAAAAAAAAACCCTGAATTTCCTATTTGTCAGGTATCTTACTGAGACAGAAATCTTTTCTGGAAGTAAGAAGAAAAAAAATAAATTTAATTGCAAACAGAATTGACATTACATGAACATCTGTTTGATTAAATGACTGAAACACATAAAAATTGAGTTAATGGATTAGGAAAAAAATCAGAAAACATACGAAATCCTAGTCTAAGAATTAAAAGATAATTTAAAAAAAAAAATTAATCTTGTTTACTGCTAAAGTGGAAAAAATAGAGAAGGATATTGAATATAACATTTACTAACATTTATATGAACACATAAAACTACAAAATTTTAAAGAAACATAGATTTTAAAAGGTTTTAGCTTTTAAATTAAAACATAATATAAAATTTTCTTCCCATTGCCTGCATACAGGATACTTTTGCATATACAAAAATCCAAAAGCAGAACCAGGGCAGATCTTCACCAGGGAAGGTGTTTGCAGACTTGGACACTACACTGTAGTAGCTCTGCCCCTTCACAGTGCCACAAAGCTTTAGGATTGCACATCAGTCTGGGGATTCCCCACCTCTCAAAACTCAGGGAAAAAACTCTGAGGTGTCCCTGAAACAGGCTTAATAAAAGAATCTTCTTGTCCTGTGTGAGAGACTAAAAATGGTTAATGGCTTAAACATTGTTAAGATCACTGAAGGACTTTGCCCATTATGGCAAAACTGTATAAAGCTGCAATCACTGAAGCCCACCCTGTCTGAATATGCCTCCTGGATTTTGGGAAATGGGACTGTGAGTTAAACCACCTGACAAGAAAGTGAGAAAAGACAAAGGTGGCACTATTGCACAATTATTGCAGGTCTAAGGAGACAAAAACAAGGCTTGGGGGAGAAGAATGTATCCACAAGGAAAGTCAACTGAGCAGCTGTGCTGAAAATAAGCTCTGGCTGGGTCCAATGGTGAGAGACTGCAGTCCACAGACTCATTTGCTGAGGCCAGGTTTGTACACTCTTCCCCTCCCAGTCAAGGGGAAGGAGGAGAAGTTTTGGGTGTGTGATGGCAAAACCTCTAGTCTGCATAAAACAGAGGGAGTGAACACCCATCACCAGATGCTATAAGCCAGATAAGAAGCAGATCCTGTGGAGACTCCTCCCTTACACAAACTGGCTCAGTTGTAAAACTCCTCCCTTCTCCCCAGGAAGGCCATATTCACATGAGACATAAGAGGCAGCTGAGAAGGGGTCATAAACCATCAAAGACCCCCAAAGCGCCCCCCAGACTCATTGAGGCCTTCCACCAGAGGACTGCACATGAACAAAAGTGCTGCAACAGATTCAGAGTCTGTTTCAAAAGACAGTGTATAACTTTCCTCATCACTCCCACAGAGGAGCTACCCAAGCATTCCCACATTTCCATTTAGCCTGAACGTATATTAATCCATTGAACTCTGTATTTCATGGGATGCCTTCTGGATCCACAGGGGTGGAGACTGTATTTCTACTTCATCTGTCTCTCTCTCTCACTCTTTTCCTCTGTCCCACTCCCTATCCCTTCCCCACCCCTACAATTTTCTATTTCTCCCTCTATCTAACTCACATTTACTGTTACACAAAATCTGGACTATTGACTTCAGGCATATGTTCTCATTTGCACCTCAATTCAGGCACAGGCATCTATCTAATAATTTTAATAATTGGATCATAACATCATGCAGAACAGTGGGAAGGATGAGAAGAACATTTAGGATCTAATTTAGAGAGTTATGAATTTTGCCTGCCCCTTGGTGCCATGGCAGCAGGATACACTGAGCTCTGATCAGCTCCTATCATCAGCATTGCTGGTCTTCCAGAAGAATGTGATTATGAATGAAGTGTTGGCAATCAGCTGTGTCACTTGAGGCTGACCATGAATTAAGAGCCAATCCTCTGCAGAACATGCAAACGCTTCACAGACGACTTACAATCCATGAGGTACGTGTTGGGAATCCTCAAATGCAGCTTACACTGCTTTGAAGGGATGGGAAATAATATAAGGGAACAATCACATAAAATAAAAGTACACCCCTGTTCTTTAGAAAAGAATGTTGATTTCACTTTTCCAAAATGGTAGATCAGGTAGAGTTACAACTCTCAAACTTTATGTCTTTCATTTACAATGAAATCCACTTCAATAATTAAAACTTATGTAGGGATTCCAGTGAATCAAATAGTCAAGGATGGAAAAAAAAAAAAAAAAGAAAAGAAATCTGGCAGATTATTCTAGTTATTTTAGATTAATTTCTTAACTCAAGACAATAGGTCACTTTTTTGAACCTGAACACCCAGATTAATATTTTAGTGACAGTAAAGCAGACAGTATAAACATACCCTAGAGCTTTTACCATGAATCAGACTTGGTTTTCTGATCTTACCAGCATGAACAGCTTGTAAATGTTGTTCCCAAAAGACTGTAGCTGTCTTACGGCTGGATAACATTCTGCCTGGAAGCCTTCGTCTGGAACTGCTGACAGGGTTTCTTGCCAGTACATTTCTTCAAGCTTAAATATCCATTTAACTGTGACTGACTAGTTGGGATACAGAATGACTACCAGGATGCCTTCAGAGTACTCTTATCTTCCCACTGTTCTTCACAGAGAAATAAAAAGAATGAGTTCTGAAATTTTAAATTTAGCTTCTGTTTCTTTACTTTCCGTCAAGGCTTCATCCTTTGAAAATGTTAAGGGAGACATCCAGTAAGGATAGACAGGAGTCAGAACAGTCTCTTCTCCCATTCTACTCTGATAAACGGGAGGCATCCTATCACTGTGATGACACCCTCTAATGAGACACTTCTCCCACAGTCCATTTATGGTAAACAAAAGTACTGGATAATGGAAGTGAAAACATATTGCATTGCTGTAAACTAGTCAGGCATGGAAGCTGGCAAACAAGCCTAAACATGAACATCACCAAAGTGACTATTATAGAATCAATAATCATTCAGAATAAAATGGAGAAATTATTGAAAGTGAAATGAAGTAAAATGTGTCTGTTATTCTCTGTATGCTCAGATTAAATAAACAATAAATGAAAGGAAATGAAAGAGGATAGTCACAGCTAGTTGCCATTAGAAAGATGTAACAGTTTAGATGCAACACTTTATTGAAAGATCACAAAATAAAACAGGAGGGTTGGTTGTTTGGGCTTGTTTATTTGCCCAGTTTTTAAAGAAGAACAACAATCTCTGTGTAACAGATGAAAAGGATACCATCAGGCAAAGGATTTAAGTGAAACAACAGTGTAAAGGAAAATATCAAATGCTGGCAATCAACAGGAGAAACAAACAGCAAAGTGAAGTTGAACAGAAAAATATAGGGGGTGGTGGGTTTCCCCCTGGCACGGGTGCTGCGTTCCTTACCAGGGGGCAAGCTCTCCGCCCTTCCCCCCTCCACGTGGGTCCCAGGGGACCGGGAACAGCAGC
>JAWWEU010000111.1:93958715-93997668 GCA_035583155.1 Acropternis orthonyx | reverse complement strand
TTCTCTGCATTAGCATCCACATTCCATTTATGACAAGAATCTTTCCATACTTTCAATGGTGCATTGATTACTACAGAAAAATACTTACAGTGATAGAACAGCAACTGAGAGCAAAACTCATAGTCCTTCATGGTCAAGCACAAGTGAAAAATAAGGAAAAATGCAAGCAAAAGCTGGGAACATGGGGTAAAAAAAAAAAAAAAAAAGACAATAGTTTTGCTACTTGTGTAATAATGAACCTAGTATGGAAATTAGGAGACATTTTGTATATCTTTTCACTGCAAAGGCACTTAAAGTTTAAGTATGCTACAGTTACAATTAGTAGGATAAAACTGATGCTAGAAAATGCTGTTTTGATTACAAAATCAAATACGCAAACTGAGGAAGTTTGATTTACACCCTATTGTCTCTTATGTGTGTATACTTCATTGTATGTGTCATATGTATCGAGGACCATAATTAAAAAAAAAGTATTGAAATTGATTGAACACTGTATAGTACTGATTGCCACAAGCATTTTTTGGGGGTGGGTTTGGCTTTGTGCAAATATACAGAAATGCAGGCAGATTTATTTTCATAATTTAAATTGTTGCCAGGTTTCTTTTCTCTACATTTTCTTTCTTGTTTTCTGTTGGTTCCATATGACTCTCTAGCATTTGGGCTTCAGGAAAAAAATTGTATCCTACATGTATATTTTTGTATATGTATAAAGATACACTTGGGCCCTGTCAGCACTGCAAAATAAATACATTCTACTTAAATGTTATCAAATAGCTGACCATATTGATATAGAATCATTAAGGGGACAGGAGAAATCGGTAATAAACAGGAAAAAGCCACTGAAGCTACATACTGAAAGAAGAGAGGCAGTTAGGAGGATGACTGGAAAATGGATATTTTGTATATAACAACTATCCCTTTAATCCTGTTCCAACCACTGAATTCAAAGAATGTTGATATAATACAGTTCCAATTACAGAAAATCTGCCCAACCTGTGGAAATTTCTTCTATTACATGTGATAGAACAGTCCATCAGCCTTAATCCTCCATGGAGTACTTGCATATTTCTCCCCACTTTTCCTATTTTGTTCCAACTGATTCAGATAAATCTGGTACTGAGGTGCTCAGAACACAATAATAGATGTGTAGTCTAGCCAGTGAAATAGGGCCTATCATCTCTGAACAGTGATGTGATACCCTTTTTGTGCAGGCAGCATTAATTATAAAATATTTCTCTGAACATTCTCATTCTGTCATACAGCTTAGTGAGAAGAAAGCTCATCCTGCCATTTCAGCATCCCACCCTGAATACCCCTGCAATCAGTGCAGTGTAAAAAGGAAGAGCATCCAACAAGAACTTGAAACATGGGGATATTTTAATATGTGTTTATTTGTAAGCTGTTTAATATGTATGCAAGTGGATACAGATGTCAGTTTCTCTGTGCTACATAAATTTGGGTGATGAATTTAATTTGGCTTTGGAAAGCTTTTATTCACAACATTCCAGATCTTCCCTTTATATGGAAATATTATTGATATTAGGAAATTTTGTAAAGATATCTTTGGTGTGCACAGTTAACATTTCTGTCATGATAAAAATGCCTCATTAAAAGTACATCGTCAGGTCAAAAAATATGTGTAAATGTGTATTATGTGAATGACTGCCTCAGACCCAATTCACAACCTATAAAAATCAGTGCAAAGACTTTAGACTTACACTTCATTGCACAGCAATTCATAGGTGCATTAGAAGGAACTGCTTTTTTGCCATGTCAGCTCAAAAAATGATGCTGTTAAATCTATTCCTCTAATAATTAACATGTATTTGACTTCACCAGTCCTTTCTCCCTCTCGAAATAAGCCAAGGAAATTTAATATCAATTTGCAAAATCTATTAATGTAATATTTACAACGCTGTTCTGAAATACTCTGGCATATTAAAATGCTTCAATGTAACTGACAAAAGATTTTTACTGCTTATTCACTATATAAATTCTCTATTCTTATTAGACTTATTATACAGTTCTTGTCTTACCTTCTTTTTACTTAATGACAAGGAACCCTATTTTTTTCCCCCTCTTGTTTTAAAATACTGATTAGATGATGTTTCCAGGCAAATTGCTATCTGCACTGTACTTTGGAAGAAAACTGTGTGTGGAATATTGCTAATCTATAATTTGTGAAAGCTGACTCAGGAAGCAAGATATGATCCAGTCTAGGAGAAGATGATTCTGAATCAGTTACCAGAGACTGCCTTCATATCAACAGGAATAAACATAAGTGCCTCTATAGTTAAAGACTATTTTGAATCAATATATCTAAAGAAAACTTTCTTTTGTCATGAAGAAGAATGTTTCCAATTAATACATTAAAATTTATTAGTACATTTTCATATGCAAATTCCAGTAGAGAAATACATACCTCTAAAATATCCAGTTATAGACTTTGTAGAGTTTTGCCAATATATCTCATCTGACTGTATGTCACCTCTAAAAGGAACTGATTCTGTCATAAACTATTTCAGAATTAAGTAAAACTCCACAACTGCTATATTGGGTGTAAGATCCGTGAATATATGTATCTGTTTCTTGATTTCATATAGGTAATTTTATTATAGCACTTCAGGAAAATATTTTTTACTGTCTTAATTTCTGGTGCTGAACTCATGAACATTCTTAAATTACCCTGCTGTGTTTTTTCTTTTCTATTTTAAGCTGCAAACATTTTCCATAGAATCTAAGAAGTATCTTGAATATAGTTTATTCAAAATTAAAATGAGGTGATAAAGTCAATGTTGCAGAATGTTAACAATGGTTAAAGACAAAATTTCCAGAACTCCCTAGATATGCTCTAATATTGGAAATTCTCAATTTTGGAGATCATTACATTGAAATACTATGAATTTGTGTCTGAACATGCATCATTATGACTGAAAATGAATACTGACCTAGGGGAAGGCACTCATCTAAACTGTATAATCAGAAAATTGATCAATCCTCATTCAGTCTCACCCTGTTACCTAGTATCTGCCTGCAGAGTTGATAAGACATACAAGAGTACAAACAAAGGTGGGGTTTATCACTTACTTGAATAGATAAATTTATAAAAAATGTTATCTAACTTGGATTAACATAAAGAAATGAAGATTTTATTTTACGACTATTATTAGTTATCTAAGATGATGTTTACAACATGTGGCACCATAAAAATGCAGTATAGCAGTAATAATATTAGAGAAGTTCTTATACCAACATTATAGGAACATTAAATGTTCTTGGAAGAATAAGCTCTGTGATTTATGACTTTCAACATATATTATTTCAGTTACAAAACATGAATGGCATTTTGTATTAATTTTTAACATAATCATGTAAGGATTGTAGATTTCTCCCATGTATTTGATCCTTTCAATTTTGAACATAACTGCATCTGAAATACACCCACAGACTTTGGCAGCTTTTTACAGCAGACTTATGGCCAGAAATATTTCTGAAAATTTGTCATATGTAGAAATAATGTATTTTGCTTGTAAGCCTTTTCATTTCAAAAGAGGTCCTTGGAAGAATCACACCTGTTATCTTTATTACAGAGTAACAAATGAGTAACTGCTCAAAGGGACTCCAGAGAAATCTGTCATAGCATTTTATATAGTTATATTCAAGTTATTTTTAAGTGTTTAAAGTAGTTATCATGAAATATGCTAGGTGCAGATGCCAGGCAGAAGGTTCTCTACAGAAAGCCAATAAATATTAAATAAATAGTCTCTATCACTTCTACCAGCACCATCTATGTTGTAGAAACCACTGTCTCACATTTACAGATATTTAATTTTCTGCTCTGCAAAATATGTTCAAACATATTGAATAAAACAATGCAACTTCTGGTTTTGCAAGAAAAATATAATGTTACCAAAAGTTAGTATGTTCCATCTGTTTCCACATAAAATAATTAATGATTGAAATAATTTTCTGCTTACATGTTCTCAAACATTATTGCAACATCCAAATATGCATTATATTTCATTTATTCTCTTTTTCTTATTTCCTTCATCCATTTTGTTTCACATTTTTAAAATTTAATGATTCCATGTTATCTCCTTAAAATAAGCTTGATGGTTTAAAAGTATTTAAGTCTCAAAACAGTACAGATAATGAACATTAAATGAATTCTATTAATAGTTCTTCTATTTATAGATAATTGATTTAAAGGAACTTCTTGGGACATCCAAAGAGTAATTTTCAGTTAAATTTCCCATCAAAATTAAATATTAATTACTCCATATTATTACAGACTTTTTTCTTAAAATCCCTCAATTGACATTTAAATTGGACTGAATATGCCTCATTCTTATGGAATCTTCTCCTAAGTCACACAGTTTGGCATATCCTCAAGTGCACTGCACAGATGTGAGGATCTTTACAGATTTCCTGAGAACAATTTTGGTTTTTATTTGGTGTTTTGGGATTGGGTTTTTTTCCCAAGCATAATATTTGTAAGTTAATATCCACAGGGAGCAGTATGAACTGCAGAATTTTCAAATAAATAAATGAAATACTGAATCATATGGGAGGGAAGCAGTCTTTAGCATCAACTATGATTTATAAATGTATTGTCATGTATGATATTAGACTTAGAAATTTACAAATCAAAACCCTACAGGTTGGCATTGAAACTTAAAAAAATAGAAGACAGAAGTATGCTCTAGTATCACAGAAATGCTTAAGAATTAAATGTGGATTTTAATTATTGCTTTCTCTGTTAACCTACAGAAATACAAGTAAAGTCCACACAGAAAAATGTAATTATTGCCTCTCATGGACTATGGCCTGAATTACATTTATCCCTGTCTTCAAGCACCTTTCCAAGGCAGAAGCTTAGGCTCTGTAGCTCATCAGTGGACAATGGACAACTATCTCCAAAGGACGAACTGAAAATAATGAAGAAATCCGTCTTTCTGGATGTTTCTGGACTTTTGCTTGCATCTCGTCTGCCATGTAAGATTACTGCAGTGTTAATCAGCGTAAGGGTTTTTGTACCAGGTCATGCTTTGCCCATTAATTTCTGAGAGTGATCAACAGCAGATAATCAGAAAGTAGTTCAAGAGGAGGACAAATTGAAAGGAGTACTTCAGTGTTTAACTGCCTCAGTCACTTGTTTCGCTGGACCATTTGCAGCTACATGTAATGTCTTTGTATTTGTTTGTATCTAATATATCCTCCTTCCATGAATTGGTAAAGTTTTTGAATGCTGTAAGATTCTGCATCCCTTGTATCCTGTGCCTGAGTTACACAGTTTAACTGCACACACCTTGAGAAGTTACATCTTTTAGATGGATTGAACTTGCCACCCAATGTATTTAAGTGATATACAGATATTTGTCTACGTTAATGTTTCAGTTTGGATGAGAAATGTGTTGCTGAAGAAAATCTGATCATCCACACTCACCAAACTTGCATTCAATGTGGCAGAAGGACTCAATGTGCTGCTATATTGCTTTTGGGGGAAAACTGAACCAGAAGATGAGTCCTGTGAAGACACTGAACACATTCCACCCACCAAGGGGCATTTCTATCAGTCCACAAGACCAGAAGACAGTCTGAATACCCCCTCCCAGCCAAATGCATGCAATAGGGTTCTTGAAAGCCAACTATCTCATGCCACACCACAGACCTGCTCCTACTGTCCCACATTACTTGCTAATTTAAATATAACCTACTTTACCTGGGGAATTGCAGAACAGAATTGTTTTCCATCCTCTTTATCAAGTTTCCCTCCACTTTGCAGTTAAATACAGCAATATTTTCATTAGATCACAGGTTACTACTATGTGTCTTTCTGTACACCAGTTTTGTTCCCTCCCTGAGAATTAAATAGTATTTCATGCTGTGAGGAACATCTCAAAAGTCCATGTCCACACAGAACAAAGGACAACATCAGACATTTACTTTCCCTTTTCTTCCCTTTGGGAGAAAAAGAGAACAGTATTACTGCTACATTTGTACTGAAAGTCACAGCTGGATTGGCTTCTAACTCAGGGGTCTGACCACAGTAACAGTTGCATTGTGTAGGGTGTTCTAGAGCTTTACTTTGCATTCTTTTCTGGTTTTTTCTTTTTCTTTTTCTTTTTTTTTTTTAATTTTTATTATTTAACTGTAGAGATAATACAAGGCAATTCTAACACTGCAAGACATCTCACTATAGGGATGCCAGTGATGCCTTAGAAATGGAAGAAGTGACTGAATAGTTGAAAAATTCTTAGAAGTGTACTACATATGTGGACAAGAACATGTACATTTTCAAAGAAAAAAAAAGAAGCAAAAAACCTACAGACTTCTAAAATACTGCTTGAAGATTTTTATCTCTTTCAGCAACAACCAAATAGTCATCTTTCTTTCCTTCCTTCAATTTTGACATCTTATGTCACAGAATGCTACAGATAGTGATAAAATTTTTCATATGGATTGCAACGTCTTCATTGGTGCAATTCAGAAATTTCCTTCTTTCCTCAAGACTAAGAGGACAAAAATATAAGAACTGTCAGATATATTAGGATGACTGAGGTGAAACATGCGCAGTGAATCCAAAAGCAGGTTGTTCTCTTGACCAGTTCCCGATGAATACATAGAAAAGACATAATATTTCATATTTCTTCTACTTTTTAGCAATTTACCAGGAGTGGAAAGATAGAAGGAAGGAAGATATGCCAAAAGCATATGTTGATGTTCAGCTTCCCATTGCTTGCAAAAGAAAATGAAGCCAGCAGATCACTTAATAATAAGGTGGTACTAGCTTACCAACTCTAAATATTACAATAAGCAGGAATGTTTCTTCTGAATTCCCAGAGTATAGCTTCCACCTGTTTTGTTTTGCTTTGTTGTGTTTGGGAGGTTTTGTTTGTTTTTTTTTTTCCTAGTTTAAATACTTTTGGTATTATACAGGTCTTTTAGAGTTCCTATTTTTCCCCCTGACATAAGGTGCAAAACAGATTGTGTCAATGTAAAAGATTTTTTTCTTTTACCGTATCAAGTTATCTTATTTATTTCATAACAACTGCTCAAAATTACCATATAACAGCAGACTAAGCTCCCTAGTACTACCAGCTCTTCTATTTCAGATAATGTTGTCAGCTATGTCATCTAAATGTACAAAGTCTAGAACCATTTTGAAGTGCAGTAAGCATGTAATAGCTTGCTGTTACTCAAGTTAAATTTAGTAATCTGATGTAATAATTTTTCAAAAAGATTTGTGTGATTACTATATGTCCATAACAGTGTTTGTCTACAAGGGTTAAGAGTGTTTTTGAATGGGTTTTTTTTTTATCTTAAAAAAAAAAAAAAACCACAAGAAAATTTTATTTTCTCTTCACCAATTCATTATGCATTTATTGTTAATCATTAAATGTGTTAGTCTAAATGGAGATCACTGAAATGCAATTTAGACTGGTAGCCTGCCTGTTTCTGGGAACACAGACCCTTTTTCATGTGAAGACTTCTCCTATGATATCATCCATTATGTTAAACCAGTTTTTAATTGAAAAGAATAATCCCTGTCCATCTGTTTGGAAAGCAGCTAAATGTTCAAAATAAAAACTGTTACATAATTTTGAAAACTGTTAGTTCCTAGAAAATACTAACAATTCTTATTAATTATCATAGTCGTGTGGCATATAGTGTGGGACTTATGGAAGGGATCATCTTGAGTGCCGCCATGCAACACATATAGGACAACCAGGAGATGAGGCCCGGCCAGCCTGAGTCTGTGAAAGGCAGGTCCTCCTTGACCAACCTGATCTCCTTCTATGACCAGGTGACCTCTTAGTGGATGAGGGAAAGGCTGTGGATGTTGTCTACTGGTAAATCAGTAAAGCCTTTGTACTGACCCCACAGCATTCCCCAGCAGAAGCTGGCAGTCCACATCTTGGACAGATGGACTCTTTGCTGGACTAAAAACTGTCTGGGTAGCCAGGCTTAGAGAGTGGTGGTGAATGGAGTTGCTTCCAGTTGGCAGCCGGTCACTAGTGGTGTTCCCCAGGACTCAGTACTGGGGCAGTCCTGTGGAATAACTTTATCAGTGATTTGGACAGGAGGATCAAGTGCACCCTCAGTAAGTTCACAGCCAACACCAAGTTGGGTGGGAGTGTTGATCTTCTGAAGGGTAAAAGGACTCTACAGAGGGATCTAGACAGGCTAGATCATTGGGTAAGGACAATTGTATGAGGTTCAATAAGGCAAAATGCCAGCTCATGCCCTTGGGTCACAACAACCCCATGAAGCACTACAGGCTGGGGGCAGAGTGGCTGGAAAGCTGCCTGATGGAAAACGACCTGGGGTTTCTGGTTGACAGCTGGCTGAACATGAGCCATAAGTGTGCCCAGGTGGCCAAGAAGGCCAAGGACATCCTGGCCTGTATAAAAAGTAATCTGGCCAGCAGGCATAGGGAAGTGATTCTCTCCCTATACTCAACAATGGTGAGGTCACACCTCAAGTGCTGTTTCCAGTTTTGGGAGCCTCATGACGTGAAAGACATTGAGGTACTGGAGCAGGTCCAGAGAGGGACAACAGAGCTCATGAAGGCTGGAATGTAAGTCATATGAGGAGCAGCTGAGGGAGCTGAGGTTGTTTAGCCTGAAGAAAAGGAAGCTCCAGGGGGACCTTATCACTCTCTACAGCTACATGAAAGGTTATAGTAAAATGAGGGTCAGCCCCTTCTCCCAGGCAACTAGTGACAGAACAACAAGATATAACATTAAGTTATGCCAGGGGAGATTCAGGTTGGACATCAGGAATAATTTTTTCACTGAAGTGGCGGTTAAGCATTGGAACAGGCCGCTCAGTGGAGTCATGATCCCTGGAAGTGTTCAAGAAATGACTGGATGGGGCACTGCTATGGTTTAGTTGATGTGGTGGTGTTTCGTCAAAGGTTGGACTCGATGACCTTGGAAGTCTTTTCCAACCTTAATGATTTTATTATTCAGTGATAGTCAGCCTCTTATATAACTACATTTTAAGAAAGTGAAGTCCCCATGGCCACACTCTGGAAACAGATGTGTATAACAGCTGTCTGGGTTTCACCCACAGTATGCATGTATATAAAGGATATTTTGCAATTTTGTGGCCTATTGCAGGATTATGTAGCAGATAGATAAAAATTCTACTTCTGTATAAAATGACAAAATGTTTTCTGAAAACAAATATTAACACAAACCATCCCAGGAGGAAAAAAATAAAAGCTAATATTTAAAGTGCAAGTGTGGTTTAACCAGGCAGACAGCTAAACACTACACAGCTGTTGATTTACCTTTTCCCTGGTAAGATGGAAGAAAGAATAAGAAAAAGAGGTAAAGCTCATGGGTTGAGATAAAAACAGTTTCATAAAACAGAAAAATGAAGGGAAAATAATAATAATAATAATAATAATAATAATAATAATAATAATAATAATAATTAATAATAGAATATACAAGTGACACACAATGCAATTCCCCACTACCTGCTGACCAATGTCCAGCTCATCACCAAACAGGAAGCTGACATCCCCCAAACAACTGCCCGTAGTTTTACTGTTCAGCATGCTTGGCATGTCACCATACTGTCTGGGACATCGCTTTGGTCAGCTAACCCAGTTATGTCCCCTCCCAGCTTCTTGTGAACCACTGGTCTCCTTGCTGGCAGGACAGTAGGAAAAGCTAAAAAGTCCTTGACTCAATGTAAGCCCTGCTCAGCAACAACTAAAACAGTGTGTTATCAACATTATTCACATCTTAAATCCAAACACAGCACTGCACCAGCCACTAGGAAAAATATTAACTCTATCCGAGCTTGAACCAGGACAGCAAGTCATTCCTCAGGAGACCCAAAGTCACCTCACTACCTGACTGCATATTTTGAGTCTGTTTTTGTTCCTACAGACTCAGCCACACATACAGACTTCTTCATGGTAAGAATTCATTGATGTACCTAAACCACATATAAGCAACCAAACTTCCCTGAATTTAAGGGCAGTTGGGGGCAAATGAACTGAATAAAGCAAGGTCTGTGGTATGTGGAAATGGCTGATGCTGAGTCTGTGCACACGTAAAAGCAGAAAATGAATTGTTAAGAGAACATGTACACAAGTCCATCTCATCTTAGATGAGGGAGAGGGAAATGAAAAATGGATGAGAAGTTAAGTTTGTGATTAAGGCTGACAGAGGCTATCAGAAAATGAGACAAAGTTGACAACAAGAAAAGAAGGAAGAAAATAAAAACTCAAGAGATGGAGGAGGAAAGAGTACGAAGGAAGAAATTCTGTACTAGCTGAGATGTCAAGTTACAATAAAAAAAAATAATTACATCCCACACTTTGAAGTTAGCATCCCAAAATAGCTTATACAGAAGAACAGGGAGATGAGAAAAATATTCCAGTGACCAGACATTTCTTAAGAATATTTAATGATAAGAACCAAATTTAGAATCTTGACAGAATTTTTATACTACAGTTGTTCATTTTCCTTATTAACGTCTTGTTCTCAAAACTCTAAAGTAAGCAGAGTATCTCACTTCTTCCTACCTTCCCATTAATTTCCTGAGGAATTAGAAAAGGCCAGAAGCATAACCACCTCTAGATGATACATATAAATTAGAATCTTATTTGATTTCCTAATATGGCCATAGGACATATTGCTCTGCAATTCTAAGGCTCAGCACTAGTGTTTTTACTGACAATCATTAATTGACAGCTTTCTAACTAATTTCTGTATGTATATAAAGTAAAGGAATAGCCAATTCAACAATATTGGAGAAAATCTACCCCCTTATCCTGGGACATCCTGTAACAACAGTCCACATATCTCACATGAGGTGAAGATACTGCTGAGACAGTATGTAATAATGGCTAGACTTCGTGAACGAAGATCTGGGGAAGGGGTCTCCCCACATGGGTGTGCCCTTCCAGCCTACGCAGTGGATTTTTTAAGGTGAGGCACAGCGTGCACAGAACTGGCCCCACCGTTTAAGTCCTAAGGTCCATTTGCCACGGCTGAGCGAGCTTGGACAGTGCCCAGTGAAATCCTCGGGACTGTCTACAGCACCCAGTACTAACCGGGGCTGACCCTGCTGAGCATCCGAGATCTGAGGGGATCGGATGGCAGGGAGGCATTTAACTGACCAGGGGACAGTCCCTACTGAGACTCAAACTCATGCCCTTGGGATTCAGAGTTCAGAGTGCTAACCATTACGCCACGGGACCGCCCCCTGAGACAGTATGTAACCCAAGTTCTATTGTCACAACAGGCACATAAATGTGAACTAATTCTCCTAAAGTCAGATAACATCTTAAAAAGATGTAAACACTTTGAATATGGCAAGTCTAATACCTTCGCCTGGTGAGGCTGCACCTTACCTCAAATCCTGTGTCCAGTTCTGGGCCCCTCACTACAAGAAAGAAATTGAGGAGCTGGAGTGTGTGCAGGAAATGGCAGTGGAGTTGGTGCAGGGTCTGAAGCAGAAATCTGATGCAGAGTGGCAGAGGGAGCCAGCATTGTTTAGCCTGGAGTAAAGGAGTCTCCAGGGGGACCTTATCCCTCCCTACAACTGCCTGAAAGGAGGCTGTAGCCAGCTGGGGATCAGCCTCTTTTCCCAGATGCAAAGTGACAGGACAAGAGGAAATGGCCTCAAGTTGCACCACAGGCAGTTTAGACTGGATATTAGGAAAAATTTCTTCACTAGCAGAGTTACCAGGCATTGGAACAGGCTGCCCAGGTAAGTGGCAGAATCACCACTTCTGGACTGTTTAAAAAACATGTGGATGTGCCACTTGGGGATATGGATTGGTGGTGAACCTAGCGAAGTTGTATTAATGGATTAATGATCTCTAAGGTCTTTTCCAACCCTAATGATTCTATTATTACCAGATACTGTCTTGGAGAATGTGGGACTTTTAATGCATTTAATTTCCCTATTTATAACCTTTGGATTAAGGTTTTCTTATATTTAAATTTTCAAGATTTTTGTTTCTTTCCTGTCCTCTGATAAAATGACACGACTTCTTAGAAGTTCTACACCAAAGTGTATATGGTATCAGGACAGGAAATGAAACTAACCCTTTTGTCAGCACTAAAAGACACACTTTATTCTAAAGTTTAGTATTATGTTTTTTTGGAAGAGGTGACTGAATAATTGGTTTTTTTATCTTTTTTTTTAAGAATTGACAAATCAGTTTTTTACTTTAATTTGCTATTCCAAATATATAAAAAAAATTTTGATACTTTTTTATTCAAAATTTTAAATTCTTAAGTTTTCATACAAAAATAATTGAAGCTCAGCTTTGGAGAATAAAACACTTCACTTGAAAATCACAACTTAAATTTGCATTTTTAAGTGATTTAATTTTGAGTACCATTTTCCAATGTTTACTCTTTCTCACAGAGATTTTTAAAGAACAAGTTGATTAGATGAATATTTCTCCTATCTTGAATATTTTCTCCTGTGTTACTAAATAGAAAGTATCATATTCAATGCTACAAATATTCAGGAAAGATAACAGATTGCATGATACTTCATTCCACATGATAATACCTTTTACAGAATATTTCTCTGACAAATATGGGAATTTAAATACAAAGAATGGACCCTGTAGTCTTAATCTTTCAGGCAACTTTTAAGTTACTTTTTAAAATTACATTCTCTTGATACCTGGATATTTTACTTTATATTCTTATATTTTCAAATTAAATTACATATGAAGAATTTATTTCAGGATTTTCCCACAGTTTTATCTTACAGTAAATTGTTTTGTGATCTACTGATGAACCAGACATTTAAAGAGCCTTTATAGCAGTGTTTGTTGTAATCCAAGGAATCAAATATGTGTTATCACTGCATTAAAATACCTCTTTTGCAGTACCTGTAATAACTTTTCTGGTTCATTATTTGCTAAAGGCATAGAAAAATTTTTTTTCTAACTGAACAAGTCAGTTACAATACTTTCAAAATTCTTAATGACAGTATTTGGCTCAAGTGGCCAAACACATTTCTGAACTACAAGTAACTGATTCCGAGACTTTGTTCTAACATCACAACCACATTCATAGCCTAAACAACCAAGCCTATATCTTTGTAACATGCTAAATTCCTCTTAAAAAAAAAAAAAAAGTATCTGTTTCCATGCATTCATTTTATTTTATAAGCTTCTAAGATTAATATAAAATGCATGGCAAATCTTAAGGATTGAGAGGGCAATGAACAAAAGTTATGAACAAAAAGACAATTATGTTATGCTGATAATCACGCTTTTAGGAGTAAAAATAACAATTATATATTTGGTTATGTGCTCATCTCAGTCCACGATATATTCTGTACTTGATATGAAAGAGAAATCATCATTTGAATACACTGGTATTTTTTATAGTGTCCTATGGAAACTTGTTTAGAACAAATGCAACATTTCTGCAACTTTTAGTGGTCTCACTCACTTTTGCCAAGAATGACTATACAGAATCAGAACTTGGTTTAATCCCATGATTTATAGTACTTTAGTAAATACAATACAGACCACTTTTTTCAGTTTATACTGAATTTTTCTGTTTATTACAAGTGCAGATTTATTAACAAGTATTGGAAATAGACATGAAAAGGTAAGTGTTCTGTAAACAAAAAATAGGAATACTCTGGTCAGGTTGTTCTTACATGTATAACATAAACTGTAAAGAAAAAAAATCAACGTAAATGCTACAACAGTTGATTGAGAGATTCAAGCATTCTGTTACAGGAAATTAAGGGAACAGAATTTAGTGGTTGAAATTAATTAGCTACATCATTATGTACTTCTCATGCATTCATCAGTCCTTGAAACTTCAAGAAAAGGAGTTGAAAACAATAACCCTGATATTCACTTTTATATGCACAAGAAATATTTAGGTTAAGCATTATCCAAACATAAGATTTGTGAGTTACTTTTTTTTTTCTTTTTGTGCTACTTTCATTTAGTTGATGAAACCTTTGAAAATGCAGCAATGTTGGGATTTAGACATTTCACTGACGTTTTCCTTTTACATTCACCTTTCCAACCTTACCCTTTGTAAGAAATATTTTGTTTCAAAAGACAGACGTTATATTATAAACTCAGGTAAAGAACACAGATGTTTTGAAATACTATTTCAAAACCCACCTATTCATGAAATGCAAAAAGAGCAGAGTCTTCAGTTTCTAGAAAAACAGAAATAGCAGACAGGGTTCCAAAAAAATCCCAAATCTGACTTTTTATTTATGGATTGCATATTGTCGCAGTGAAATTCCCCTGCATTAAATATGCATGCATTGTTAAAATAATTTTTCCATGCTCATACAAAAATGCTGATTGTTTTTAAGTCTTATTTTCCTTTAATATGAATATATGTAGTAATTCTGTCTAATTGTGTCAATCAAAAGCAAGCCACATTTGGTACAGCATAATTTACTCTCTACTATATGCTCCTGTTTATTTATAAAGTGGTATTTCATTGTATGCAATTAAGGAAGAGCAAAGAAAACAAAACCATCAAGGCAAAGCAGTTTAAAGCTCTACCTCTAGGTATACCACATTTTATGTTGTACAACACAAACAACACTCAACTTAGAGAGCAGGACACAAACCCAGTAAACTGAAGTCTTTGATTACATATATGTTTCTGATTACATTTTATAATAATATTCCTCCCTGTAGAATGGGGGTAGTCATGCCTAACAACCTTTGTTAATGATACTAAGATGTATATAATAAAAAAAATGCTGTATGTAAACACACAGTATACATCACAAAACCGTGGAGGTAAGATAAGTTTAAAAGTAAATTTAACTATTTCTCCCTGTATTGTCTTTCCCCATATTTTCAATAAACAAAGCCAACAGTAACAACAACTACAAAAAAAAAAAAAAAAAAAAAGAATAGGTTGAAATGGTGGTTATTAGATTTGTAGCTAAATTCACAATAACTCTTTGATTTTGAAGGTGACTTGATTGCTTAATTAAGCCTGAATTCAAATCTTACTTCTAAATTGAACCAGGAAAACCACAAGAGTTATACATAATTTAATCACCTATTACTTTATTTCTATTCAAAGCTATCCTTAATTAACAGCTCAGCTATTGAATTAACCAGCATGGGACAACCCAAAAATATGCATATTGAATCTGCCATTTCAACCAAAATAATTCTCCTTGACCTCAGAAGCAGGCCTGAAGTGCTGATATCATGTCAGAAAATAATCTGATCCATAAAGTCTATGTATTTGGTTCTTATGTATTTCCAATTAAGAAGTGATTTTAATACTATGCTAAAACCAGGTTAGGATTATCTTAAGAAATAGTTTAGCAAATCCAGTTATAAATAGTAGTCTCTTCGTAACCCACTTGAAACACCCAGGTAAAACTACGGACTGTTTCAAAAGAATTCTCATGCAACACCTATTAATTTCTTTAATAGAGATATTAATTACTTCTTTGCAATTTCCCAAGGTAAGACGACATTCAAATAGTACATGACTAATATATACCAAAGAAAGTATTAAAAGAATGAAACACCCATGTATTTAATTCTTCCCAGTATAAAAACTATTTCTTTATACTGTACATGAAAATAATATTCCTTCAAGGGTAAAGGCTTTAAGTTTTTTGTTCAGTCTGTGTGCAGGTACTCATTTAAGAATGATACATTTTCTCTATATAGTAACCGAAAGGGGATTCTTTCCTTGTGAAAAAAGAAGTATCATTTATGACTGATAAGCCCATACAGCTTTTTCTTCTCCCCTTCCTCCCCTTTTTTCATTTTGTGGATGGTTTTAGAAGAAGACAATTGGATTTGAAAAGTATGTCAAGTGAAGGAAAGATTTTGTTTATCTGAGCACATCACACTTCTTAATCTCTTATGCCCCAACCATAAATGAATTCTAACAGATCCATAGGCATCACAGTGCAGTGGCTGATGAGTGGTCTGATGTGATGTTTTACGAAAAAAAAGATACCTCCCAAAATTTGTAACTCAATGGTATCTTATGTGTTTAGAATTTACACTGTACATGAAGTAACATTATACATTTGAAATCCCTTTTAAACCATTATAAAGTAAAATTAATAAATTAAATGATGTATTTTCTAAAGACAGGATTCAAGAACATATTTAAGTAGACCTTCAACTATCTGACAAAATGTCAGAGAAAAGTGAACGGAATGTTACTTAAATGTTTATACATTTCAAGCTTGGTAAAAATCAGAGAAAGGTAACATAAACTGGATTTTGCTTCTCCGTGGGATCCAATAAGACAGGACTGATAACTTGTTTGAACTTTTATTGAAGGTATTTATGAAACTAATTCTGAAATGAACATTTAAAAAGTTTTATATTGATGGATGACCACAAAGCTGCCCAACTGAACCGAACAACAGGGGAAAAGGAATGATCACTTCCATTTTATGAGTAAGAAATGTCTCAGTTTTTCATTTGTCAAAAACTGCCACCAGAAGTTAAAAAAAGTTCAGTATGAAATGTGGTTCTAGCACAGAGCCAAGGTGAAGAAGAATGAAGTGTAGCTGAAATGAAACCTTACAAATAAATCACAATATTAACAACATAAATGCTTTACACTTCAGTTATACAGTTGTGCTTACAACAATTACTGTTCAATTTTGATTGTTTCTGTTAGAAGTTTTAATGTATCTGAGGCCTTTATCCAAGTTTAAAGGTGTAAAGTTTAAATACATGGATTTTTTCACTTGTTATCCATGAAAGAAAGGTTTACAAAAACACTACTTTCTCAATACCTTCTGAAAATATTGACTGGTTTGATACAAAGAAATTTTGAAAGATGAGTGCACCAAAAAAGAAGCAGATTTTTAACTTGAACTCCAGGTGTAAGGCTAAAAAGAGGTGGTGGCAAAAATATTATAAATTCTACTGCTTTGTTAGCACATCTCCTTAGACACCAGAGGGTTCAAATGTGAAAGAAAAATTGAACTCTCACCTGTGTTTCTGGCTGCAGAAGACACTAATGTTGTACAATATTCTACAAGGTGCTTAGCTTGGAAAGAAGTGGGTCTACTGGTTATGTGTCAAGGAATAAGATTAGTGGACATAAGCTATGCCTGACTGCATGACTATGCTAAGTCCAGGACAGCCCTAAATTCACAGAATCTCATCTTTGCTCCACCAACACAAGCATGTAAGAATTCTCTAGATGAGACATCCATTTGAGTTCAGTTGCATTTAGCCATCTGCTTCTCTATTGACTTCTAGTGACTTTTGTCCTATGACCCTAAGCATCTCACATACATAATTTCTCCCATAAATTACCTGGATTTGAATTAATTCATTTTTACCTACTCATGCATTTCCCTGTGTAACCAATGCTTATAAGAAATTAATTCAATACATGACCCGGTACCTATGCTTGAATCTGCTGCTGAATTTAATTTTTGATCTGGCTATGACAGAGGTTTCAAGTTTTCCAAGACACTGAGAGATAATATTCAAGCATTCATATTTCCCCAGTAATTCTTGATAACATGGGGCATGATACCTGTAAACAGGAATGTGCAAGAAATATTTTCAGAATTCAGTTCTAAAGTCATACAACAAGGAGACACAAATCTGAAATTTCAATGCATGCAGAGCTAATTGGCCTTTTTATAATTTGCCCAGTATTACTACTAGTGATATAATCATCTCTGCACATTCATTTCTTTTCCATAGAATTAAAAAACATATGGTATTAACAAAGCACAAAAATAGTAAAATCACATTCTTTTCATGGTTAATAACAAAAAGGGTCTCTTTCCTAAAAGAAAGTAAATATTCTAACCATGATGTCCTGAAAAAGAATGTTAAAAGATGTCACTTCAGAGCCATATTTCACATTTGACAGTTTATTTGATTTAAGCTGTAATCATCACTGATTAAAAGTATTTAATAGGGTATTTAAAACAAAAGAAATTATTTCTGTTGAGAGAGACATATTTAGTGAAAATTTCTATCTTTCTATTATTTTATATTGTCTTGTTTTAAGTTTTCAATCCTTTCTTTAAAACCTATCAAACTATTTATTTGAATTTTTTTTTTCTCTTTTCACAAAGATACCCCTAAGGAACAGTTCACTCATTTTAAATGCTTTTTAAAAGGCATTTATAAAAAGTGAAGTTATTTGTAAAATTAATTTCTCAGGATATCCATTCAAGTTACTCATCTTCAATGCTGAGGATCACCTTTGTTCCTTTTCTCCACAATACAAGCAATGCTTACTAAAGAAAACCCAAAAAATATAGAATGCTTAAGAGGAATTAGAAATAATCTCCAACAATGTCCAATAACTTCAATAGAAATTATAGGAGGCTCTCTGCTTTGTTTTTAGCCAGACAGTTCTGTTACAGGAGTAAACTAGCGAATTAAATGTCATTAAATATAGTCATGCACAAAGAAGAAAAGGAAGAAACAAACAAACAAAAAGAAGCTAATTTTAATATCCATTAGGAAATTCAGTGGTGGAAAAAGAAATACTATTTTCAACTTCCAAATCCTGTTAACTATGAGCAATCACAAATATATGAAATAAACTGAATAAAGTCAGAGGTTTTCCTAAAAATGTTACTATTAATAAAAAAATTCTTCATTTTTTATATGTGTAAATAGAAAATATTGTACAACGACAGCACTGAAAGGACTACATCTAGTTCACACACACTTATTTTTAGGAACATGAAGCACTGCTAAGTTTTAATATTGCTTAGCTTTAACACTCATAAATGCAAATTTGTTTCTTCACAGGGAACCTGCTGTGTGCATGCAATGCTTGCAGACTTTTTCCATTTCATAAAATACTGGATAATTAAGCACCACAATAATTTTATAAGTTATCAGCCTGATGGTGTAAATTAGTGACCTTAGCAAAGCAGAGAAAAGAGTAATTGTCACAAATGACAACTTTCAACATTAAACTGCATCATTTTATTATTATCAATAAAGCATAATCTGAAAATTCTCTCTCCCTGATAATGGATGGCAGTGGCTGTTGATTAGGATATGCTGGTGAATAGAGGCATTCAAGCACCACCTGCAATTTCATTAGGCTGATGTCTGGGAGCAGACACTGTGAAATATGGCAGAGGCCTCATCTGCCCTCATTTCCTTGACCCCACAATTCAGGTCTCTTACTGAATCTCATACGGGTTCCACAGCACCCACTACCAAGCAAGACCTTCTCAAATGATCTCCTTCACCAGCTCCTTCCAGGGCTCACTAATGTGTCCTCCTGTACTCTGTAAAACTTCCAAGGAGAAGTTATGTTCTGCAAAGTCTCCATGTGTTGCATTGCCCAGAGGTTTGAGCCATATGTACAATATAAACTGTAATGCTAATATGCTCTTCAGAGCTTTATGGCACCAGTTTAGTACCCCTGAAAGCACCAAAATGACCATAGCATTTGCTGATTTTTAAAAAAAATCACTTTACTCCCACAACTGCCTAGAGTATTATCAGAAACTTGAAGTATCTTTATGAGAAGATTAAATGTGTCTTTTTACCCTGTTTATCCATTTCTAGACTACCCTTCCCAGTGCCTGATTATTCAGAATTATTTGAAATAAAGTCATGAAGTCAAGTCAAAAGGAAAGCCTGTTTAGACAAAACAAGACAATAGATGAGTTTAATCTAGTTTTTCAGAAATCTGGCATGTATATAAACACTTTATTCATGTATATAATTGGAAAACCCTGAAGTCCGTCCCTGACTGAATATTTCTTTGACACAGCAAGTTGAGTATTCTCAGTCTGAATGTTCTGGGAGCAAGTTATGGTCCAGTAATCTTAATTTGACAGGAGCCACAGCTCCAAAATTGGTGAGGGACAATGTAGAGATCTCTTCCAGAAAATGTTCATGCTCCCTAAACTTGTGTATTGAAAATGAGACAAGCCACAAGAATTGACTGCATCAGAAAGGACGTTAAGAAGACAACAGAATGCTCTCACCAGTCTTAGTTTGGTCACTGCAGTATAAGATGTTAAGCTCTTAGTGTCCAAAGGAGGGCAACAAAGATAGTGAAGGGCCTTGAGGAGAACCCATATGAGGAGCAGCTGAGGTCACTTGGTCTGTTCAGCCTGGAGAAGAGGAGACTGAGGGATGACCTCATTGCAGTCTACAACTTCTCTGAGAGGGGAAGAGGAGGGGCGGGCATTGATCTCTTCTCTGTGGTGACCAGTGACAGGACCAGAGGGAATGGCCTAAAGTTGTGTCAGGGGAGGTTTAGGTTGGATATTAGAAAAAGGTTCTTCACCCAGATGATGGTTGGACACTGAACAGGCTCCCCAGAGAAGTAGTCAGAGCCCAAAGCCTGACAGAGTTCCAGAAGTTTTTGGATGATACTCTCAGGCATACGGTGTGACTCTTGGGGATGGTCCTGTGCAGGACTAAGAGCTGGACATCAATGATTCTTGTGGGTCCCTTCCAACTCAGCACATTCTGTGATTCTGTGATTACACGGGTGAATTTGGGGGACTCTCAATTTACAGTATGAACTACAGGCTTGTTGACAAAAGCAACATTTTTTAAATTTCTCTCAATTCTCATAGTGATTTTCAGCAATCTGCAGAAGAATCCTCTGAAAAATAAACGCTGCACAGAAAGTATTCCTGAAGAACAGTAACTGTATCTGGAGCTTTCACCACCAAGAAATGCACAGAAGAGGGTGCTGGGCACAAAAATGAATTATAAATATGTTGGCTTGTTCAGCTAAGCAAGGTGGTAAATTCTTCTGTGATTATAAACAATATAAGCAAAGCCATTAAAAGGATTTTTGGGGCTGCTATGGCAAAGATGAACTCCATCTCAGTGAGACCCAATACACTTTGTTTATAGACCACACATTCACAGCAGGATGACAAGCTGCACTGCAGCTGCTGACATAGTGTGGCAGCCAGATATGTTTTGGTACTGCTATTAAATAAGCTATGACTGCTTAATGTCCAGTCTATTCAGTTCCATCAAATCATCTAAACTAAAACTGAGAGAGAGGTTTCAGAGTAATACCTGATTGTTTACATAGTTTTAGTCAAACAGGGTTGGCCTGAACAGAAAGGCTTATGCGTTTAGAGTGGGACCATGACTGATTCAGCTGGTATGGAGAGAAAAGAAGAAAACTGATATTTAATGCTACAACTTGGTTTGTATGTCATCATCATATGTAGGGATAGTGAGACATAAGTGTTGTTGCTCCATTCAGAAATTGTCTTGTGCACAAATCTTGGAGTTTCAGAGTCAGCACTCAGATCAGGCAGGAATGTATGAGGGTGGAATATGATCTGGAGGGACTTAGAAAGGACCACCACCTGCATGCAGAGAATAGCTGTGACCTTACAGTATGATCCTGCAAAACCAGCACTAACCAGAACATTTGTTTGTCTCTAACTGCTTGTTGTGTGTTGGCAGGTGAAGTGAAACAACTTTCTGAACAAAAACCTTAGACCTAGGAATCTAGAGTGTCACCTAAGAAGCAGAATAATTATTTCTAACTCTGGACATACTCCAGCACCCAGTATGTGACAGATGAGAGCTGGAGAACACTTGCATGCAGTGTAAGCTTTTTAACTTGGTGCTCATGCCCATCACTCTTTCTGCTTTTGAGATATGTGTCCTAATCAACAACATTCAAACATTTCATGAGGTTAGAAAAGCATTGAGATCTTCAGATGTAGTGGGGAATATGTTATTAAAGGTGTGCTCTTCACTAGAGGCAACTGGTTGCCAGTAGGTGATAGAAAGCTATTTAATCCTTTGCTCTCTCCCTATCATCCAGCTGTCTAGAATCTCATGCTTCCTATACCTGTCACTATGAAGGCAAAATATTTGCCATTTTTATGACAAGTCATAGTATTTAAAGCTTATGCTGAAAAGCAGAAGTCTCATTAAGGATGGATGACAGAAACTACTTAGAAGACTAGAAGGAAGGTCATATCATGTGGCTGACATTTGAGCAAGTGTGTTATGTGTTAAATAACAATTTTTGCCTTTCTAGCTTTTGTGGAGAGATGTTTTAGCAGCCAAAAGAAGAGAGATATAATGGCAGGGTGAGCAGTGCAGTATTTCGCCTTCCCTTGAACAGTTTTTTTGAACAAAGAATCTGCTGGAGAAAACTTCTTTCAAACAAACACAACACATTGGTATTTCTTCTCTCTCCAAAGTTAATGCATTTACAAATGATTTTTAAATATTTTTTATTGAACAATGCCTTTAAGAAGATATTTCAGGAAAAAATCTGTAGTCATACCATGTGTTTGTTTTTTTTTCAGAAATTAAGAAGCTATTCAATGTATGAAGATCTATAATCACACAAAACTGTGCATTTTACAAAAAAAGGGTCCAAATAAAATGCCATATTCTATATTTCTGTTATAAAACCATCTTGCAGAAGAAAAACTCACACTTTCCATATCACTGTTGATTAAACTTAAAATAACTTGAAATTATGAGCAATATTAGAGAAAAGTCATGACTACTGAGGAAAAGGTTGGCAAAATGCAGTAATACTTCCTTTGGTTTACACTAGAAGCAGATGAAGGAGTGTTTTTGTTTGATTTGTTTAGAACGTTATTGTATGTAAAAATTAGCAAAAAGCTTTTATAGGCTTCACCATTTTGAAATATTAAACCAATTCTGAAAATGGTAGATTGTTGGAAATTCCTCAAAGCACATACAGCTACATTGTCTTTAAAGAGAGAAGAGATAATTCAAGAACTATTTGATGGGACAGCATTTTCTGTGAAATTAGGTTACAAAGCTTGTAACGCCAATAAATATTTTTTAAAAAAATCAGCTAATATCACAAATCTAGCACAGGTTTAGCCTTAATTCCAAGGCATATCTTAGGTATGATTGCCAAGGCAGATATAATTCAACTCAGCTGCTATTCTGAAGGTTAAAGAAGAGAAAAAAGTTCTTCTCTTACCAGCTCATGTTCTTAGTTAAGATTGGATTTATCAATATTTATTTACCAAACTTCACTCTTACCCTAATCAAAGAACAAACTCTTAAGTTGAAGTTTTCTGTTTCCACACATAGCTCAAAGACTTTTACAGTGCTGTGGCCTTTTCCATGTGCTCCTCGAAAGCATCTTTAGAACCACTGCACCATGGAGTTAAGATTTACTTACTAAAATTGCAGATTACAATATCCAGAGTATTTCAGATGACCGTCTACTACAGTGTACCTGATCTGTACCACCAAATGAAACTCCGGAGCTGTGGTTTGTTTGTTTTTTCACATAAGCAGTAGGATGCTTTGTCCAAGAGTAAAATTAATATGTTACCCTTTATAGAAGGGATGAGAACTTGGCATATGATTTTACAGCTCTTAGGCAAGGTTAATGGAGTCTCTTCAGGAGCCTGAATGTTAATATGATTTTTATGATCATTGTTGTATTAATATCCTTATTTTTTACTTGTACGTAACAAACTAATTAAACACTGCACTACTGAGTCTCTGTTCTTGTTACTGTGATAATAGATAGCATAAAACTTTTGTTGTAGGGTCTTTATAATTGTTACAGCTCCTTATCTATACAGATATACTTCCTTAGAACACAAACAGTCAGACTGTCAATTTTACCAGGTCACTTAATGGTGTAATGTAAGATTACATTTGGACTAAAGCACCTCTGCATTCACATTTAAGGACTGATAAATTACCAGGGGAAAGGGGAAAAAAGGTAATGAGAACCTGAACTATAGATCTTTGATAGTTTAAAGTGGAACAGAATAGATATGCCTGAAGTTTATTATTTATTAAAATATTTTTTATAAAATCACTGTTTTTCCAATCACTTGTACATGGGATGGTCTTCTTTAAAAAGTTTTTTAAAAAATTTCCATATTGCACATTGCTTTTAAGTAAATATGAATGTTTTTAATGAAGCTTAATTTTTTAAAGTTATGATGTCCAGTGAAACATTCTAGCCTATTCCCAGTGTAAGTAATTTAAAGACCTCCATGAATCTTTTTACTTCTACCACTCCAGACTGCTGTCATTATCACAGAAGTAAATTCATGATCAAAGAAAAGTTAAGGGTTCTGATCTAGCTAGACCTGAACAACAGGATCAAGAAAATAATTTGTTAAATTCATGACAATCTGAGATTCCTAAATAAAATTCTCTATTGGCACAGTTCAAAACCAAGCAGTCACAAATTAAGTTAGTGGCCACCACAAGCAGCATTCATTGTCACAGAGCAGAACTAAAAAGGCTTGGTTGAAAATCCCCAACTGCAGAATTCACTCTTAGCAATTGACAAGTTTGTGTATTATTCTTTTCACTAAGTCAGATCATGTTTTGAAAATAGAGTTGAATTTAAAAATCTGATTTTTTTCATAACTTCAAAATATCATATCCATAGCAGGAGGTGTTCTTTCTCACCTAGAAAAGGATTTATTCTGAAATCGAATTCCAAAGAATTATCTATCACCTAAGTAGATAATAGGTGCTTCTGGAATTCACAAAAAGGCACACTCTCCCTAAAAACAGTTAGTTACCTGGTTAATTCTGACTGGCATTGTTCCCTTTGTGCATGTGTAGAGCTCTCAGTTCAACATGCAATAACTCAAAACTGGAACTCTGCAACTGGAAAGCTCATTTAATCTTGGAGGCTTAAATTAAGTATGAACTGTAGTGCCTGGGAGACCTGCCACCCTAAGCAGCTAGTTACTTTGCTTCTCTAAAAATTGATCCTGTGGAGTTATAAGAGAAAGCTCTGTGTACAAAGTGCTTGTCCCAAGCAATTTTAACACTGGATGAGATTATCCAGGTCACAAATGAATTCTGATTACTGTGACAGAATTGTGGCATTTCTGCCAGCTATACAGCAAACAGTGTTACTAAATACCATATTCAATACTCATTAACAGATTCTAAAGCACATTCATCAACTCAGTCTAATATACAAAATGAGTCATAACAATTAGAAATAACTGCAATGCAATGAATACTATCTCTGAATCAATGCTGTATTGTCTGTGCTGGATTTTCTCTCTTCTTTGCACTCATCACCAAAACAAAAACACTTCTTCATCTCTATTCATTGATTCTAGATCAGCACTGCAGACTGCAACCATTTGCAAAGATTCACAGACAGCAGAAGGCAGCAGGAGGAAGAACATCTTCCTTAGTACAGCTTTCTACTAATAAATCTAAGTGCAGGCAGCACCACACAGGCTTCTCAAAAATTGTGTAGCCCTTTCATCATCACTGAGAGTTCTGGACAGTGACTAATGAAGAATACAACTTCCATAGAGAATAAAATTAACAGCATGACTGAGTATTTGATGAGGAAAATACTAATTCTATAAAGTTCTACAGTTGAAATAGGAATATATTTTATAGTGGACGAGTATTTTTCTTTTGTCAAAATTAATTTGAAAGTAAAAATTTTCCTATGACCTTCTAGAATAGTCTTGCACTTCAGTGCAAATTTGCAGCATGAAGGACAACAAAAAGAAAACCAAGCTCCCAAACCCTCCAGTTTTGACAGAGTCATTTCCTTTTCAGATCTGGCTGTTCAAGAAAAGGATGGAATCAGAGAATCACAGGATATTCAGAGCTGGAAGGGACCCACAAGCATCATCAATGACAGGCAAGGCCTCTGTTAACAGAGGCATACATGGCAAAATGGTTCTTTTACTACTATCACCCAGAAGCTCATTGTCGCTACTCAGTATTACAAAAAAAAAACCCAGAAAACCACTTCTACTGCTGACAACTTTGTGAGAAACCTTCATCCACACATAGACAGGGCTTCCCAGTGTACTAGACAAAGTGGAGAAAGTCTGTGAAAAATAAAGGGGTATCAGACTTTCCTGGCAGACTTACCAGGGGATAAAAGGACTTGGCTACATTCCAGTACACACAGATGAAACATCTCTGGTTCACATGTCAGAAAAAGAAGCTGCTACACAGCTCCATCCAACCACATACATCAGCCCTCACAGTTCCCACTAAACCTCAAGATAAATGCATAATCACATAGGTTTTATTTTGGGAAAGAGCAAGATTACAAATAGGCAATGATCTAACTTTGCTGCCCACACTGGAAACCTAAACTCACGAGCTGAGAGCTAATTTTAGTGTAATAAATTCTATAAAGATCTGCATAATTTTTTTCTTTTTGGAAAAAGGTACTTGTAAAAAAATGTGTTTTGTAGGCTTTTTAAATTTAGTTGTAAAAGGACTAAAACTGAGGCAAAAGTCACAAAACTTTTGAAGCCAGCTAATGTAGAAACTCAGTATTCAGAAACTCAGTATGTAGAAACTCAGATCACCTTTTGATCCAATAATTATATACGTACTGACCTATCAGAAAAAAAGTGTTCTTCCTTTTCTTCTTCCATTCTTCTTTCATTAAGCAATGAAAGGTTGGAAAAGACCTCCAAAATCAAGTCCAACTTTTTGACCAAATACCACCATATCCACTCAACCATATTACAAAGTACCAAATCCACTTGTTTTTTGAACACTCCCAGGGAAGGTGACTCTACCACCTCCCTGGGCAGCCTGTTCCAATGCTCTTCCAATGCTTAACCAGTATTTCAGAGAATATTTCCTAATATTCAACCTGAGCCTCCCCTGATGCAACTTGAGGCCATTTCTTATTTTCCAGCTATTTTCAGAGTACTTGCTGTCACTTACTATCTCTCACTTTCTTGAGTTAGAGACTACATACAATTCAACCAAGAGTGTGCATTGGATTTTGCAACATGACCCTTGCCCATGTAGAGCTTTTATGTACCTGTGCTACACTGTTGCTGTAGAAATACATTGATAAGACTAAATGTAAGTTATGCTATGTATGTCTTTCAATTCTCTAAGGTATTTTATAAAAAGTTAATTATTTTTTAAATCAAAAAATTATCCTGAGCATGTATTTCATATTGAAAAAAAAAAAAATTCATGTTTTGTGACATCTCTCAAGTCACAAAAGATTTTAGAGAAGTATTCAGAAATAAAACTCAAATTTCCTGGTTTCTGTTTCTGTCTTTGCATGTTCCGCTCCTTTTAGCCATTTTTTCATGTTGTTTCAGCTATTTTTGACAGTTAACAAAAGCAGTATGCTTTCAGGTATCTTTGAAGATCAAAGATATTCAACTAGAAGTCATTTTCTTCAAGGTTGTCTTCCAAAATCCATGTAGCTGGATGCTCTGCCTGGAATGCAGTAAAACAACTTGAACAATGCCCTGTGTTTCAAAGGTATCAGTGGTGAACTGAGACGGTGTGCTGATTTTGATGTTGAATTATGGTAAAGCCAGTCTGACTCATCAGCCCCAAAACTAAACGTCCTGACAGTGAAGTAAAGGCATGGCAGATACCCTTATCTAAAAATGTTAAACTGACACACCTGTCCTGGGGTCACATGACTGACAGTCAATCAGTTCATATTATAAAAGTCCAGTCCCACATTCAAATAGCAGGTTCTTCTAACACACCTCTTCTTGGAGTGTGTGTGTCCCTGGGGTGGGGATGCCCCTCAAGGTTACTCCTCCAGGCTGAGCAAAAGAGATTTGCCCATGGTCATTAGTATGGGTGACTAACATCAATCTACTTAATAATTGTTTTTCTCTTTTTCTGCTAGCTTTAGTATAATTGCTTTAATATAATTGCCTTGATATAGTACACTATACTAGATTATATTATAGTAGTAGTTTTAGTTTTTATACTGTGTAGAAAATAATTCTGATTAAGATCTTTTTGTCTAATCATTGATCATATCAAATCATTCATTTTTATATAAATATATATGATTTGTCATCCTTCATCTCTCAAGACAAAGTTGTAAAAAGGCTCAATCACACCTCTGTAATTCCTTAGACTTGAAGTCAGGGGCTAAGATTGGATCCAGCTGCACCCAGGCTCCTCTATGACAAGTAGTTTAAAAAGCAAGGGGGTCCTTTCTGCACCTTGTGACTCAGTGGGAGGGCTTTTCTGACTTTGTCTGAAGCTCTGTAGAGAACTGTTAACAGGAGACTTGTTTCACTATCGCCTGGCCCTGTTGGAAAGATCTGCAGTTGGAGGACAGTTCTGATAACAGAATGTTCAGAGTGCAGGGTAGCATGATAAGAACAATTATTCGCAACCTACAGGCTGTGTACCCATGTCACCACAAGTAGTCAGCCTTCATGCACAGTGAATTGGGTGTATGACATGAACGTCACATGAACACCAATGTCTATGCAGCAAACAGGCCGTTGTCATGGTCCCTGAGCTTGGGCAAGGCTGCTGAAATGTTTTCATGAAGTGCACTGCTTAGCCTGTATATAAATGAGAATTTGGCAAGCCCAGACAGAGCTCTCCCTTCTGACAGACAGAAGAAGAAAGGATCAATGGGACGCTGATGGATCCATGGTGGTGACAATCACTTGTTTTCTGTAATTACTCTTTGCTTTTTCCAACTTTCCTATTTTCCTCCTTGCTCTCTCCTTAATAATAAATAAAAGTGAATTATCATTTTGACTACCATTATCTGACCTCGTTTATGTCTTAATCTTGCTCTGGGTATATTTGATAATTCTCCTCTCTGCACGTGTAGATTGAAACAAGCTCCCACTCCCACCCACGACAGTCCAGTGAGCCACAGACTATTACACTGATGGTATTTCTTCTAGATCCTGATGTGGGAGAGAAGACTGTCAGACTGGCAGTCCTATAAATCTAATTCTAACTATGACTGTCCAAACCAAATGTATTTAATAATTTTAAACCAAGAATAGTTGAAAAAGTTTTATACAAAAGTAAATGAATACCAGACTGAAAAAAACCACCACACAAATGCATTTGAAGCACAATATGGCAGAATGCTGATACATACACATGACTGCTCAGATATTTTTCCTCTCTCTGGTAATGTTTTATAGACATTAATTGTATCATGAAAGACAGATGTATTAAATGCAAGACTGGGCCTGTAAAAAAATTATATCTGTCACGCAAAGAAACTACTATCAGACATGAAAGATACCAGCTTGGCTTCACTTCAATGTGGTCATGAAATAAAAAAGGCCATTAGGTGTGTGAAACACTGCAAACCTTACATCAGTGAGACCTTATAACATCTTCTATATTACTTATATGGAAAACCAAAGCTTAATGGGTCTACCTGTTTTAAAGAAGTATATTTTAGCATTTACTTCAAAGCAGCTTTTGTTTATACTTCAAAGATTTGAAATAAAATGAAAGGCTGAGGAAAGAAGGTGCTTCTTCTACTCCATTTTACCCACATGAAGAAAGCGAAGAACAAAAGTTTCCATGTCATATATCAGAATATTAGAATGTAAAGATGATTTGCAATTCATTTCTGTTCAAAACATTTTATAGTGATGGATCTGAGAGAATTCTAACAGGTGCCTTCACACAAAAGAATAACTATTAGGAACTGTGGATTAAAGGTAATGGAGAAAGTCTCATGTTATGTTCTATCAGGTACAAATTAAATGTTTCCCCATCTCTCACTATAGTGAGATCATTTTGTTTCATGGTAGTGTACTTGGCATATTTTATTTGACCATGCTGTTCACAAACAACATTAACTTTTCAGAAATTTAAGAAGTGAGTTGATATAAACTTTCACAGTAAAGAAATGAAATATGAAAAGGAAAGAACATTAAAATGGCAAGTGGAGATGTTTTTGTTAAGTATGTGATCTGCATCTATCAGCAGTGCAAAGGAACTGCAACTTACTCTTTTCAGCAAGACCACTGAAGTTATTTGTGCAAGACCAGCTAAAATAAATGTGTAAAAGAAGTGAATGTATTTCTGGTCTGCATGAAAATTTAAAATACTCAATTAGCTAAAACTTTGTGCGGAAATGCAAAATAATTTTCTTTTTAATTTTTCATGGAAATGCAAGTTTCTTCTAAAACAGCAAAGAAGTTTTTTTGTGTTTTTTAATCATAGTATGTCAGAAGGAAAACTTATATCCTGGATATGAAAGCTTTTTCCTTTTGCACCTGGCTACTGCTTCTCACCAGTATCCTTGTTTCCAAGCTCTTCTAAACAACACAAATTCTACCTATTTTCTAAAAGCTCTCCATTTCACAAGCAAAAAATCACAATAAACAAGAAACAACCTCCTCTCCCCCACACTTCATGAGGTCATTGGTGGGCATCAAGTTTCCAATGCTAATTTACCCACTGCTTTACTCACCAATTTCATTGGATAAGAGCTGTTTGAAAGTTGAAATATACAGTTTGCCTCAAGTTGTCCTAAAACCTCTGATATTCTTCTACAAAGTTTATTTATTAATACAAAGAATATAACTTTCAGTATTTTCCAGTTAGAATCTGTTTGTCAGATAATTTCTGATATTCTGTTCCTTATCCTAAAGCCACTTTCTCTGAATTTATGAGAATACTACATATGAAAACTGACATTACTGAAGATTGAGGATATGGATTACAGCATGAATGAGCCAGCTACAAAGCTCCTCATATCTCTGATTTCAAGTTACTACATGACATGGGCTACTTCAACCTTACACTAGTAACTGACATTCTGCTCAATCCTTATAAATTTGTTTAAGTATTTAAACAAAGACAACAGAATTACTAAGGGGGATTTGCCAGTGAAGCAAATTACATAGGTTTGTTAGACACATCACATCACTGTGTTGGTGCAAGGTAGTGTGACAAAGCATTCACATGAGAACTGGGGCCAGAGGAGAATCAATGGCCAACTTTTCCATTCTAAGTGTGGAGGCATATCAGCTCAATCAGAATAGGAAACTATGCTAAAGACTTATTTACCTGACAATCAATGTTAATGTACAAAAAATTTAAACACACTAGCTGATCTTCACTGATTTCTCTCTTTGACTTAAACCAAGTGCTATGTACTCTTTTTTTTTTTTTTTTTTCCCCCCCTCCCAGTAGAGTAAGTTTCTTTGCCTAAAGGCACTCTGTGTTATGCCTGAGAAGGTGGCACTCTGTGTTATGCCTGAGAAGGTATTTTGCAGACAGGTAAGTGCTGTAGTCTGCCCACACTCTGAACTAGCAGGAAGCTTTGCAGTAAAATACATGGTGCCACGCTGAGCACAACACAATTGCTTGGGCAGAAAGCTGTGTAAAGCAGATTGGACTCTACTTGTCACATGGGGGGTGTGATGCTGCCAGTGCTTTATGCAGGCAGAACAACCTGATGTCTTCAATCTTCTGTGAGCAATCTAGGTGTTCTTACCTATCTAGTTAGTGAGTGCTCTAAATTCACATTGCAATTTACCATACCTTCATTTCTCTGGGCAAATGAGCCCTAATACAATCAATCTCTACTTCTTTGTGTTCTACTTTGAGGTGGTCAAGGGAGATAGATTGAATCAGAAAAGTCTGAAATTTGCCCCAAGTAAAAGGATGCTGAGTGTGAAGGAAACAAATAAATGCTTACTATATATTTTTGGGCTTTAGCTTAGACTCATGGTACATAAAAAGCAATTTACATATAAGAATAACAGAAAGCTATTACAGTAAATAAAGCTTCAAAGAGAGGAAGGAAATCATGATGAAGATTAAGGTAAAATGGATGAAAATAGGAAAGAAGGATATGTTTTACTCAACAAATGCACTTCGTTTTCCTGCACATAATTTTGCATGCTAAAACTGGACAGTTTAAATCTAATATACTTAATTATTTACCTTACACATTGATTTCACTAAAAAATTAGGAGCTGAGGATGTAAGCTCTCTTGGTTCCTGCCTCGTCCAGGAAATGATCATCCAGTAAGATCATTGTGGAGATGCTTACCACTTCAATTAAAGGTTACTTTATTAGTGTGGTTATTCAATTCACAAACCCCTTTTATTAGCTCTGTCACCCTGTTTTTGCATCCAGTGGTGTTGAGTCAATTTAGGTAAATGGCTAGTGTTTCAAAGTTTTATTGGTTTTTATCTGCTAGAAAAAGGTAAGTTATGTACTTACAAAAATAATTTAAGCATGAACTCTGAACTTGATTCTAAACATCACTTCGGCATAAAATTGATCTAATTAACTAAAACACAAGGATTTTGCCTGTCTGGGATTACAGAAAACATAGAGACAATCACAAAACAGTGGGGATACATCCAGCATGTATGAGTGCTCATTGAATCTCAGTGTCTCTATTTCTGATAATCTCTCTTCTGCAAGAAGAAAAATGGTTAAAGTAGTTGTGAAGGAAAAAGGAAACATGAGATTCAAATATTCACCTCTTTTCTCAAAGGCCTCAGAAAATCTGAGAGAAACTGTGACTCTGCTATGAAGTCTTTCTTCTGATAGTATTGAAGCACTGCTAACAGTAGGAGGTAGCAGGACAGAGCAACATTTCCATGACTCATGGGGGCAAAGGGAAGATATTTTCCAGTGACACACTTGTCTCTTCATCATCCTATACACAAGTGCACATTGCAACCTGCCCCAGTGTCTCTGCTGTACGTGTGTGTTCACTGAGGTAATATACTTACTGCACTATATCCACTTTATTTCCTCTGTTCAAAGATTCGAGAAGTGTTACGTCAGAAGTGTGTCTTTTATTGCCCATAAACGTCATTTTAGTGTTAGTACGGCTGGCTACATTGGACCTGTCTTTACAATTACAAACAAAAGACTTGATTTAGCACATACTAGACTGCTTTACCACCAAGCTGTGAAAGCTCCACATGTGCTGGCAGCTTGCTTCCCTTGGATTATAGTCCCAAGGCTCTAAAAACATTTAAACATAAATAAGGTTAAAAGATGCTCAGAAAGTACAGATTTGCATTTTGAAAAGAGTTTTCTGAAAACAACAAAGGAATGTGAATACTCTGGAAACAGGAACACACAGCACTTTTGCCAAAGGAAAACAATAATAATATTTTATACTTCCACAATTTCCACTGAAAGATGCTTAACAATCTCTAAGTGTTTAGCAAAACAACACCTATTTTTCACAAAAAAATAGAACAGAGATTAAATGATACATTAAAGATCAGAAAAATCTTGTGTTCTAAGTCTCCTGCTTCTAAGAGTCAACTATCTGACTAAGGTTTTTGTTCCAACTTAGTCACACTGGATTATGATAAAAAGAATGTGAAATTTTCATTCTTTGAAGAAAACAGTGAGTAAAGTCAAGTTAAAATGACACCAATCAAGTATATTTCAGACAACTTAGATTTGGAATTCAGATACATGAGACTTTTTAGCAACATTCATTAAGTAATGTATCATACCCTATGTTGTGTAATGGAGTTCTCAGCTCCAGAAGGTTTTTTCCTCATAAACAGTTTTATGAACTACTGAAATGCTTGACCTATTAAGTGTTTTGAAACAAAAAAAATTGAAAGAGGTAATACCATAACAAGCGAAGGTTTTTTAACTCAATTCTGCAATGAAGAAACTTTATTAAACTTTCATACTAATCAATACAGCTTGTAAATACAGCCAGTAATGACTATTGAAACAGACAAAGATGTTTTATCGGATTCATCTTTACAGCTATCCACTTGAAAAATCAAGCATAAGGTCATTATGTAAATTTCTTATGATAATTAAACCTCAAATTGTATATTCAATAACTCAAACTTAGTCTGCTCATATCAATATCATACTATTTATATACATCATAATTCACTTCCAGTGTGATGTCAAATGTTGCAAGTTACATTAAATCCATAAAATAAGAAACATAAGTAATTTTAAAATCATGAATTGCTTCTTAAAATATAATTGCCATGATACAAGATAGTTTTAGCTAAAGCTTTGGCTTTCATCTTTCTTTTTAGGCAGAATCTTCCTACACACAAGCAACAACTCTGAGCATAGGAAATTAAAGCTTATTGGCAAGAATGTATTAACACATTCTTCTTGAAAAGAACTTACCAGCTCTATCTCAAACTTTTAATCTTACGAAGACTTACTTAGACTGGGTTCAGAAAAAAAATCCTCTCTCCATCAGTGACAAGACACAGGGTTTGAAACAGAGGCAAAGAGAAAATAGTGGACCAGTAGTAATAACTAAAATGCATAATACTAAAATAACTTTTTCTTTCTGTGCTCTGTATCTTGAAACGCTAAAGCTGACAAGCCTTCCCTTTGGCAAAATCGTTATGAAAAGAATGAGAGAACCTATGATTAATGGTTGCAGCAACAAAAAATAAATGAGGACAAGACTATACTGTGAAAGCAAGCTTGAACAGTTAGTAAAAAGCTGCCAAACATTCTGAATAGCTTTGAAAACTGGCTTTTATAAAACAAATCACTGTGTTCTTTATTATGATGTTAGAAATTAGTGCTTCATTTTAAAATGTAAAATATATAATTCAATAATTGCACAAATTATGTATTTACCTAAATTTGTAGAAACTAGATCACTTGTCACTGCTGAAGTGCTAGAGGAAAGCAACTTGGATCTGGAAATATCCTACTGCATGGTATATTATTGATGACGCGTGGTATAATGTAATCCCATGATAGCTACAACATACCATTCTTCTGTTCCTCTGCTTATTCTCACCTTAAGAGTGCGAGAAGTACAACATTTGAAAATCAGGATTTCAGAAGAAGCATTTTAAAGAAGATTCAGAATTCCTGGTTCTGGCTTTCTATTTTTCCCATGAAATCCTTCTAAAATGTGTTCTTTATGTGTTTTGAACACCTTAAACTAGAGCTTCCGTAAGATCCACATCAACATATTGGAATTCATGTGAGTTAATTAACTGTTGCTTTCATCTGTGTTTTGTGATTTTCCATTCCCTCACAAGTGTCATATTTGGAGGAAACATTAGAAGCAAAATAGATTCTGAAAGGCTAGTTTGTGAAAAATCTTTCCTCCTCTGTTTACATGAAAAATCCTTCCTACCTATAGAAGTTTTTTTCTGTTTTTGGTCACTGAATTCTAGGCTTCTTGGAATTTAAAAGAAGCCCAGAGTTGTCTACAATTTTCAGAGTTTCACAGACCTAGTTTGTGTGCACTCAAATGCAATATCTTTCTAATTCCACATCTTCTCAAATGCTGACACAACACTCATGTTTAAAAGATTCTCTCTCTTAACAAAAAAATTGCAAATCAATGTAAGTGCATGAGGCAAGTTTTATTGTGGCAAATGTGGAAAGATCATGGGCAGAAAATCTGAAATAAGACCAGGAAAAGAGTTAGGCAAAACACAAAAGGAGGGATTTAGTCCCAGGCTGAGACAAAAGTAATTTCCACATGTAGATGGGGACAGAAACTTCAGAAAAGCTTGGATTTAAAAAAAAAAAAAAAAACAAAAAAAAACAAAAAACAAAACAAAACAAAAAAAAACCAACAAAAAAACAAAAAAGCCAGACACAGATCAATAGATCAATTATGGAGGCTGTGAACAATGGCAAGAGAGGGGCATTATCAGTTACGCTGCTCTTTGCGCCTTTCTGACTTCAGTCACTGAGCTGCAGCCATTAGTGCAATCCAAAACTGGAGCTGGCAACTTCTCCTTGAAGCCAAAGTCTCTGCTCTTGTTACAAGGTCTTATTTATCCTTCCCGTAAAACAACACTGGAAATCCTCTATCTTAGTCTTTACTATTAAGATGTTTAAGTGTTATCAAGTTTAAATTCAATTTGCTAGACAATCGAATAAATTTGTTTTTATTCACAGATGTCAATGTATGCACTCCTAGGTCACTGTGGACTGAATGCTGCAATCGACTACCTTCATTAAAAGTTAGGAATTCACATGAAAACATCCTGTGCATCAGCCTAAAATTGGCCTTTTTTCAATCTGATATTAGATACTCATTCACTGCTGGAGTGTAAAATTTTTATTTTATATGTAAATAACCTGCTTTTCTTTCTTCACTACAGAATGTTGAGTTATTCATGCTAATGTATTCTTTCATCATTTCTTTTTCTGAGTGGCAGCTTCTTCCAACCTTGGAACATCTCACAGCAAGCAGAGAAACTAACGTCTTTTTCACCCAGCATGATATTAGAATATTTGGCTAAAGGCCCTAAAACATTAAAAAGACACAAACAAACAAACAAATCTTATTCATGATCCTTGTTTACTTGTTACACTCAATTTGCTCTTTCAGGCTTGTAGCACACAAAAGAAATTTTGTTGGCTTGGTGTTTTATCTTTGTAACGAAAGAGAGCCTTTTCTCTGTTTCATCTATTTTCAATGATTCTTACGGGAAAAAAATAAGAAGGTATGGCTGAGAGAGAAGTTTTCTTGTCAGATGCCATGCTTCTCAGAGCCTCACATTCTGTGTGCTGTGGAACATTTATTGAAGGACTTCACACTTTAACTTTTAACCAAACAACTTATTCAGTGACTGTGTTTGAAATGTCAAGGTTACTTTGCATTCTTTTAAAGCCTTTTTTTCAGTACCTTATTTCTTTCAAGAAAAGCAAAACTAAGAAAAAGGTATAAATTTTCTTATTAACTCTTTCCTGTTATAATGAGTAAAGAAAATTACATGCAGCATAAAAGTGTGGTATTTGATATATGCACAATAATACCACTACTTAAGATCATAGTTTCAAGCAGACTTTAGCAACCTAATTAATTTACCATGTCATTTGTTGGCCAATAGTAGTCTTTGAAAGATGTGACATATAAAACCAAATGTGACAAGTATGGACAAAAACTTTTATTTCACAACACTGGTTTGACTAACCTGTATAAAATTATGATTGTTTTGCCACTGTCCTTGATACATTTTAACTTGGCTGCACGTTAGTCTCATATATCTAATAGAACACAAGAGCTGTACTCGCCAAAACCCTGTGGAATTAATTCCCCAGTGTAACCACAGAATAACAGAATGGTTTGTGTTGAAAGAGACCTTAAAGATCACCCAGTTTCAAACCCCTTGCCATGGCAGGTGCATTGGGTTTGTGTAGTCAGGTTTTGGTAGTGAGTGGGTTACAAGGGTGGCTTTTGTGAGAAGCTGCTGGAAGCTTCCCCCATGTCCAGCAGAGCCAGTTATCCGGCTCCAGGATGAACCTGCTAATGGCCAAGGCCAAGCTAATCAGTGATGACAGGAACACCTGTGATAACATGTTTAAGAAGGGGAAAAGTTTTTGCACAGATGAAAATTGCAGCCAGAGAAGAGCAGAGTGAGAACATGTGAACAACCAAGATCAGTACAGAAAGAGGATCAGGAGGTGCTCCAGGTGCCAGAGCTGAGGTTCCCCTGCAGCCCATAGTGCAGACCACGGTGGAGCAGCTGTGCCCCTGCAGCCCATGGAGGACCACGAGAGTGCAGAGGTCCCCCTGTGGCCCATGGAGGAGACCCACGCTGGAGCAGGTGAGGGCCTGAAGAAGGCTGTGACCACACGGGAGGTCCCTGCTGGGGCAGGGTCCTGGAAGGGACCTGCTGACCCATGGAGAGAAGAGACTGCACTGGAGCAGGTTTTCCTGGTAGGACTTGTGGCCCTGTAGGGGACCCATGCTGGAGCAGCCTGTGACTGAAGGACTGCAGCCTGTGGAAAAGTGACCCTCCTTGCAGCAGTTTGTGAAGAACTGTGGGATGGACTCGAGCCAGAGACGTTTTTGAAGGACTGTCTCCTTTGGGAGGGACCCTAGGCTGGAGCAGGGGAAGGACTCCTCTCCCTGAGCAACAGCAGAAACAACTTGTGATGGAGTGACCGTAACCCCAATTCCCCATCTCTGTGCACCACTGTGGGGGAGGAGGTAGAAGGAGGGAGGGGTGGGAGCAAGATGTTTTTAAGATTTATTTTTCTTCTCATTATCCTGCTCTGATTCTGTTAGTAATAAATTTAATCAATATGACCACTTCAAGTCTGTTTTGCCCTTGATTGTGATCAGTAGTGATCTCTCCCAGCCCTTAACTCATTAACCCTTTATTATATTTTCTCCCCTCTGTCCAGTTAGCAACGGGAGTGGGGTCCTCAGCACAGGATGGACATCAGCCTGTTGCAGTGAGTCTGTAGGACGGCCACCAAGATGATTACAGGAATAAAGCACCTCTCATATGAGGAAAAGCTGAGAGAATTGGAGTTGTTCAGCCTTGGAGAAGAGAAGGCTGTGGGGGGACCTAATTGTGACATTCCAGTAATTGAAGGGAGCCTACAAGGAAGATGGAGATAGACTACTTACAAGGGCATGTGGTGACAGGACAAGAGCGATTGGTTTCAAACTGAAAGAGGGTAGGTTTAGATATGAGGAAGAAATTGTTTACTGTGCACTGAAACAGCTGCCCAGAGAATTTGTGGATGCCTCACCCTTTCAGTTGAAAAATTTCTTCCTCATGTGCAGCCTGAACTTCCCGTGGTGCAGCTTGAGGCTATGTCCTCTTGTCCTGTCACTAGTTGCCTGGGAGAAGAGACCAACTCCCATCTTACTACAACTTCTTTTCAGGTAATTGTAGAGAGCGACAAGATGTTCCCCGAGCCTCCATTTCCCCAGACAACTCCAGCTTCCTCAGATGGTCTTCATGTGACTTACACTCTAAACATTTCATGAGCTCTGTTGCTCTTCTCTGGACTTGCTCCAGTACCTCAGTGTCTTTCTTGGAACGAGTGGTGCAGAACTAGACACAACACTCAAGGTGCAGCTTCACCAGTGCCAAGTACAGAGGAACAATCACTGCCCTGGTCCTGCTGGCCACACTGTTCTTGTTACAGGCCAGGGTGCCATGGGCCTTTCTGGCCACCTGGGCACACTGCTGGCTCATGTTCACACAGCTGTTGACCAGCAATGTCTTTGTCTGCTAGGTCACTTTCCAGCCACTCCTTCCCATTTCCTCTCTTTATTTCAAGAATTATCTCAAGTACTTATAACCAATAAATTGCTTTTTAAACAGCGTCTATTAATTTGTATTAAAATTCATCATAATTTTGTTATTTATGACCTTACTATAGATATTTAGGAGTACCACAGACATGGTATTTGTTGTCAGGCAACTGCAAGAGAAATGTAGGGAACAGAACAAAGGTCTCTATGTGACTTTTGTTGACCTCACCAAAGCTTTTGA
>JAWWEU010000111.1:93937645-93957330 GCA_035583155.1 Acropternis orthonyx | reverse complement strand
TCTAAAACAAACAAGTTTCAAAATTTCTTCATATCATACAAGTTATTTACTAATTAAAAAGTTATCTATCACAGTTACATGGAAATTATGACAAATCCAAAGATAAGGATGTACAGCAAAAAATCAAATTTGGACAGATTTTGGGAACTGGACTTTCTTATTGAGTATTCCAGCTGATAATTTTGTTAAGACTGTAATCTAATTATTAGATTTCAGTCAGAATATGAGCAAAGGGAACTGACAGATGTCTGACCAAGAATGGTTGCAATAATTATTGTATACACAGCATTTACGGATGCTGATCAGCAACTTCTCTACATAATCATGTCAATTCAATGTATATAATTTCAAATAAAAAAAAGAGTATCTTTTTGAACAAAATGTAAGAGGCAGAAAGACTAGTAACATAAAAACTGCTTTATGTACTCTATATGTGTAATATATGTTTAGGTAAGCAATTTTCCTTACTCTCAAAAATTAATGTATTTAAGAGTTAAAATTCCTTACACATCCAGAAACTGATGGATATGTAATCATGGATTAATGATGGATATTATCACCTGTTTTGTTGGAAAGTTGTCTGAAATGCTGGTGTTAATTATATCACTAAGATACACTAAAACACTTTTTAAAGTGCATTTATGTTTTAAGAGCTGAAATTCCCCAGTCTGGTTATCTGCATTCTTAAAGGATTCTAGTATCTTATTCCTAAGGAGTTTTGGGAATAAAATGAGTGTGAGATAGGAATTTATCATACTTAAGTAAGTGTTAAAGTCTGTAGATACTGTACTATGCCAAAGCACTGGAGTTTTAGGGGCTTCAGAAACCATCACAAATGAAAGGAAAATAAAAACTAACACCCCCCCTCCTCAAAAACAAAAAACAAAACAACTCCCCCTCCAACATGAAACAGCAAATTGTGTACTGAACAGTGTTCAAAAAAGTCTTGCATTTGTAGTTCTGCAGATTACAAACTCATCAGTCTGAAAGAATCAAAAACATTTTCCATAAAATATTGTATATCATGTGAGTTACCTGTCTACTTCAAGAGACTTCTCACTAGTGAAGACAATTTTCTCATCCCTGGCAATCCTGAAATAACCTTTAAACCTTATTCTGAGATTTCAAGTAAAGCAAAGAGGTAAACTGAGCTCTTCAAAACCCACATACATATAAATGCATACCCACACTCACAACTAGCAATTTTCTGTGATTGTGTAATGTAAATACTGAATAAATGGATGCCCAAGGTGTTCTGCTTTGTAAAATAACTAATTAAGGTGTGCATGGCTTGGTGTGATCACAAATATGACTTCTTCAAGTTGAATAACTACTTATTTTTTTATATATTCATATGCAATAATAAATAACAAGGGAGCCAAGTCTGTACCTCTTATGTGAAATCAAGGATCTCTAAAGCATCATCAAGTGAAGCACTTAGAAGTACATAAAGTACATAAAGTACAACCTGTCCTTCTCAGCAGACCACTATAAGGTACCTTTAAATACTTGCCTACTTTACTAGAAAAGTATTTATCTACCAGATAATTTATTATCCCGTTAAATCAAATTGGGTTGCATATCTATGAAACAGTAAGATTACCTAAACATACAATTGCATCAAATCACTGCTGACACATACTGGTTCAGTTTGAAAAGTACAGGAGAGGAAAAGAAGTAACACCTATATCCTCTTAAGGTATACTATGGCCAGTGTCAGATGAAAAAGAGGTCTACCTCCAAGAGGCCAAAGAAATTTAGCACAGCTACATCTTCATTATGGTGAGTGTCACATTCATTTTTTAAAGAAAAACATGCTGACTTAAACAACTACATTGGAAAAGGTTTAAACAACTGATGAAGAACATTACAGTATAAATTCATGCACTTTGCCTTGTTAAATGAATCTATTTTTTTTCCCCCCAAGAAATAATACTTCCTTAAATGTGAAATGGATTTTTTTAAGGTGGGAGTTCCAACATTACTCCACAGTTTTGAGGGGGAAAAAAAGAAGTATCCTTTTTTTAGATTACCATCATTTAGTATGAGCCTAAAATATGTAATCAATATGTCCTATAGTAATCAGTGAAATAGCCTTTTAGTAAGAGGACTCCCTATTTGACTTTAATACATTTTGGTTAAAATTTTTTAGTATGTGAGCTTGCCAGTGAAATTAGGAAGCTTATGATTTTGAATTGGGAAGCTAAAATTTTGTAAATAAGTATTTTGCCTTTTATCCATATGTGGAAAAATAAACCAAATCCATACATGAGTTTGAACCTGCCAGTACTTCACAAATAATTTATCTTTCCTTCCATTACATGCTCTTTTGTTTTGGCAGAAATTATTTTTCAGCATTTAACTGATCAGGTCACAGTTTCCCTTCTTTCCTTAAACATCTATGTGATGTATAATGAATCATATTTTAGCCCTCTACTACAAATGCTTCCTTCTTTCTAGTAGTTTAATAGGTGAAAAAGCTAAGAAAATCTGATTTAGAGGAGTGCCACAAAGATGATCAGAGGGATGGAGCACTTCTCATACCGAGACAGGCTGAGACATCTGGGGTTGTTTAGCCTGGAGTAGAGAAGGCTTTGGGTAGACCTCAATAACCTGAAGGGGACTTTTGAAAAGGAGGGAGAGGGACATTTTCTGTGGGTAGATGATGTCAGGACTAGGGACAATGGTTTTAAACTGCAAGAGAGCAGGTTTAGATTAGATGTTAGGAAATTAGATGTTAAGAAACTTTTTACTCAGAGGATGTTGAAGCACTGGAACAGGTTGCCCAGAGAAGTTGTGGATGCACCATGCCTGGAAGTGCTCAGGGTCAGGCTGGACAGGGCTTTGAGCAACTTGATACTGTGGAAAGTGTCCCTGCCCATGGCAGGGGCATTGTAATTAGGTGATCTTTAAGGTTCTTTCCAACCTAAGCCACTCTATATTTTATTCTATGATTAACATAAAGAGGGGAACGGTTGTCATGGATAGGAATTTCTTCTGGTAGGAACTCAGTAATAATTTGCATAAGCACACAGTAATCATTTTCCTTTTCTTACAGATATATGAAGTACCAGGATGTCCTGTTAAATTATTCAATAATTTTGTTTTACAAATTTGAACATAGTCCAGTCTCTGTTACTTTGTGCTGTGTTCTAGGTAAGCTTCAGCTGGAAAAAAATATGACTACTATACTCATTACTACACAGATTTCTTCACAAAGTAAATAGTTCACACACACACACATGCACAAGTCCTATACAGTGAAAAAAAACTTGCAGAAAATGCAGTGTAACAAAAATTTTAAAAATACTACATATGACATTTTCATAGGGAGGGGAAAAAAAAGAAATAAAGAACTTCAAAATGCACAAAGCTCTTCCTGCTGGAGTGTCAGCAGTTCTGTAGAAAAGTCAATCATCCCCTCACTGGGATAGTCTCCAGGGCTCTCTTGACCCTGGATAGACAGAAGACAGAAAACAACCAAGAAACAAAGCAAAATCAACCAAACAAAAAAATTAAAACATTGCATAGATAATAAACTGTGGTTTGTTAGAATGAGAAAGGTTTAACAGTAAATGGGAGCTCAGACTTTAAATTTTACCTTCATGCTTGGATTTTGAAGAATATACATATAGTTTATTGCTTGATGGAGAGAGAGAAAAGTGAACACTGTGAATAATCCCTACTTAGTTCCTATTATTGCTACATAATTCAAGAAAGCAGAGGCAATGTGTTGCTATTAAACATATATTTTATATATTCTTGTCAGAAGAATTTGGTAAGATGTGTTTTACTACATATTCTGTTAGCAACTTCCATCATTTGCACTACTGCTGTATTAAACCAAAATCACACATAAAAAGCCCCAATTCACAAAGTTTGTAACATTCACAGGTCTAAGTCTTAAGACCCCCCTTAGACCCCACTTCACTTCTTCAGCAACAGAGGTTTTGGTACAAGCTTTGCTGTTTACCCAGTCCTGTTACAGTTTCCCTATACCTCTCTATGAAAACACTATTCAGGAATTCTGCACATAGAAAAATATACTGAAACAAGACTATGCTAAAATTAATGGGCATTTTTCTCTTTTCAGATGTGGAAAGTAGGTCTATATAACAACCAGCCCTGAAACAACTTTTGAAATCCATAAATTCTTGAGATGTCTGTTTTAAACTCACTTGCCTGTGACACATAATGTATCTATCAGCAGTACACAAGTCAATAGGTCCATATTATCAGCTTACATGTGCCTATACACTGAGCCTCTTCAGAGCCAGCCTGTGTCCCTATGTCCTGTTGATACACATCTCCTTTCTATTTAATAATATTACCTTTACTATTTTATCTGACACATATGACAAAGACAAAAGGCAAAATAAATGTTTTCTAGCACCGGAATTACATGTGCTAACAAATATTCAGTGAATTACTGAATACAACACTTATTTAGGGAAACAATCCACAAGGAATACAACTGAATAATAACTGTTCTGCCAGTGCACCACACTTGCATCTCTTCACAAATTTCATCTGTATGAGTACTGCATGCTGAAGACTAACTGCATATAACAAATGACAATTTCTTTAGAATGCAAAATGCAAATCAGAAATATATTTTACATATTTTCTCAGCTTAAGTAGAATGTGGTTGTACTTTCAAATCTTCCTCCATCAACTGATAGTGCAATATTTTGCTTTAATGTAATTTTTTTTTCAATAATATAGGACTGAGACATCTGTTTTGTTTATAATATATGGTGAAATCAATTATCTAACCATGTTTGTCTATAGAATTAATATTTCAATACCCAATAAAGCATTATCATAACAGGTGGCATTAGACTTAAAATTTCAGTTTTCCTTTCTTATGGAATCATAGTCATAGTTCCTTCCCAGGTGGGAAGGAACATCAAGGACCATCTGGTCCAACCTTTCATGGCAGAAGCACAGTTTAGACATCCTGTCCAGTTGAATCTTAAAAGTGTCCAGGTGTGGCCTGACAAACCCTGAGCAGAGTGGGACAATGACTTGTTTATCTCTGCTGGTGCTACCCTCGTGGATGCAGCCCTCCATCCTGTTGACTTTCTTTGCTGGAGCAGCATGCTGCTCGCTCACATTGAGCTTGTTACCCACCAGGACCCCCAGGTCCCTTTCCACAGAGCTGTTGCACAGTTGAATAGATTCCAGCCTGTACTGTACTCCTGGATTATGTTTTCTCAGCTGAAAAACGTGTGTGAGTATATATAGATGAAAATATATACCTATAAAAATATATATCAACTCCTGTTTCACTTTCTATGAATTTAACAATGACAAACTTAAAGCAGCTGTAGCAATATTTTTAAGGACAATTTTGGGCCACGGGTCTCAGTAATTACACAGAATTACAGAATGCTAGTTGGGTTTTATCTAGCAAAATAGAAAGATGTAAAATAGCACTTTTTAGTACCTTCTCTTTGGTTTACATTGTTCTTCCTGCTACTCAACCTCCTCATAACATATTCCTTAAATCACTATATGGTAAAGTATAATAATGCACTAATCTAAGAAATTCATACACGTCTTACCACTAACAGTTTTGCTTTTCTTTCTCCACACAAACAGCCTAAAGCAGTTTATTCCTTTGCCTTATCATTTCAATGTATTTTATATGTGTTTCTATTCTATTGGGTTTTACAATCAATATGCAGCGGAAGTATCCTGGTGCAGATTTAGCATACTGAAAGCAGCACAGTAAACTATTTGAACATACTATTCATTTTTATTTAATTTTGCTTTAGCAGCTGAAAAAATACTATACAAAATATAGGATGAATATTACTTAATTATTATAGTTTGTGACAGTGATATAGTTACACAGCTCTAGATTTTGCATGATGACTAAAGAAACACAATTACCCAAAATCTAGTGGAGTTTTCTTACCTACAGCGGGAAAAAAAAGTGCAGGCCCTCAAGCCGAAGTTCCAGGATACTCTCTTGCATCTGCATGCTGTCATCTAAATAAACCAAGACTATAATTTTCCAATATCTGCTGAGGGAATTGTCTTGAAATGTGCAATTGCAGAGGGGTACACTGTGAATATGCTTTTTACAACAAAAAAGTATGCCACAGGATATGATCCATGTAAATAGCAACCTGCCATTGAAATTGTGCTACGTTAACCTCTGCATTCTGCAAAGACAATAAATGCTTCTTTCCTTATGCCATTTATGAAGGTAACTGATTAGCAAATACAAGCAAGGAGAAATAAAATATCCACTTTGATGCTAGAAGTTGAAAGCAAAATCCTTGTTTTATGGCAACCAGCAGCAATTGCAATGACTTCAGTGGGATCAAGATCACACTTAGGAATTTCTATTTTCTATGCTCGTACCCACAGAACATCTGTTGATGCTCTTCCTTGAAATAATTTTCTACTAAGATTAGTTCAAAACAAGTAGGCATGTTAGATATTGCTAATAAAAGCATTTGACTAAAAAATATTTATCCTTTTATACAGGTGATACAAGTACTAAAGGTAAGTGCAGTAAATGAAGCCCACACACTGTGCAACTAAAACATCTGTAGCTGTGCTCTACCTTCCACAGTTTTCAAAACTTTTTGAACTGAGTCAACAATGAATCAGAACATTGTTGTCAAAAATGCATGATACCCACTAAAACATGAAACAAGTTGCTGATGTTCCCACATTTGTTTTAGCACTATGCTATAAATCAGCAGCATGTAAAAGGGTAATCAGACAACAGAACTGACAGGAGTGTTTAACAGTACTCCATAAATCTCATGCCTGAACAGAAAACGACAGAGCAGCAATGAAAGCAATGTTTGCTTTCCAGCTCTGCAGTTCAGATCCAGCAAGTGACTGAGGAAGTGACAGGAAGACACCAATGAAATTAATGCACCAAAACCTGAAGTTGTGAAAAGCTTCAAGATCAGAAAGCTTCCATAAAGCCTCTTTATAATCTCTGTGGTATTTGGACAAATAAGTTACCCCAGTTTCTGACCTTTAAAGATCCCTAATTGCTTAATGGAGAATAATTTCAATTTTGGCAATGTGAAGCAATTTAGAGCTCAACTCATCTGTCAGGCAGGCAATAGTCATGCGAAGGATTTCATCCAGCAAGCATTTCCAGAAGCAGCCTGACATGCACTAATGATATTGTGCCTCTCAAACTACTGTATCACTCACCACTTCTGTGCCACACTTGGTGAGAGACCATGGGACACTGTTAGCACATGCAGCACACCCATCCTCTGATTCAAATATGCATGGTAGATAAGTAAAGCATGATCTCAGTAAGAGTTCTTTCAAAAAGTGGTGACTGCTGCCTTCAAGATAGGGTTCCTGGTACAAGTCTGGATTTCACTAGTAGACAGGTAAATAAAAATCATTCACGCAACATGGAATACTCCATGCTCAGGGCCTTTATAAAAACTGACCATGAACTGTGCAAATTTTAAGTACTGATGTTACTGATACACAAGGTAGGACCCTAAAGATCTCAAATTTGGCTTAACATCTTTTGCTGTGAGATCTTGGAACACTGTTATCCCTTTAGCTGGGGATGAACTAAGGAAATACAATTCTAACAGATTATCAGAACATATATTCAGAAGAGAGAAAGAAAGAAAGAAATTAAGAAGGAAAAAAGGTACCTTACCTCACTTTTAAATTGCCTTGCTGTGGTTGTCCATCATAAATTGATAAAATATCAAAATCTTCCTCAAGGGCAAAAGTATGAAATGACAATTGTATCCTGTTACGCTCTCCTGTGATAATGATCCATGTGCAGTTGGCATAATTAGGATAACCATGAGGAAATCCAGGGCTTTCTATAGTACCATTTGGTCCCTGTACTAAGCCTCCACAGTTCTGACCTGAAAAAGAAGAAAGGAAAATATGAATTTTGGTTTTTTTTCCCCTGCCCCATTATAGGTTCTTACATGAGGATACCTACATGTAAACATAATTTTATAATATTTTTTCTAGATTATAAACACCACATGAAATTGCATTTATACAATTCCTCCCTCCGGATTCAAAACACTCATAGCTAGATTTTCTGAGACACCTACCATCTTTTTATGCAGTGAATCATTGTTTGAGGTTCCGTAGTATTAACAGCGTATGACTTATTCATCTAAATGTGAAATTTCAGCATTAACCTTGATGCCATAAATTCAACAAACTGACAGTTTTAGTGGCAGAGTGTTCAGAGTCTTTTGGCAAAGGTCATTTATAAAGCTTCTATATAAATACTAGAATTTCTAGTATTAATTTCTGCTGTCCTGAAACCTACTTTCAACATGAAGACCAAAATGTAGACACACATATATTATGCACTGTGTTGCAACTAACATCAAGACTTTTATACCTTGACAATACAGAAAAATCCCTGTGATACAACATTTGTAGTGCCATATGTATTGTGATCAGGAAAGTGTTAAATTTTTTTTTAATTATTTTTTTTATTTTTGTGATTCTTTAAAAATGACACTAAGGGTTTACTCAGCAGGTGTCTGTGTCTGGTTTGTACATCCTGCAGACTTGTGAGAGGATGATATCTCATTAACGGGAAGTCCTCAGCAAGAAACCTTGACTTACAGTGCACATTGTTGCTAGTTTCCTATTTGATTTTGTTAATCCCACACAACAGTTGTACTGACTCAGAGCTGGAGTGAAATGTTAATGAAATATTTGAAAAGAGAAAAGTATAAAAACATTCCATGCACTGTACTGCTTGGATTATTATATGCATTTTAAGCACTTCAGAACAAGTATAATCCCAGTATTTTATTATTATACCTAAACCACAAACATATTTCAGACTGCAATTTTATTTTTAACTTCTCAGCAGTGGGTCTCTGAGACTGAATCCTTCAGAAAAGTGCTGTCAAATTCTTGTGGGAGGTTTCCAAATCTTAATAGAATGGATTTAATAAAAGGGATTTGCTGTTAAAACTAAAGAACTAATAAAGAATTATTTTTTACTAAATTTCAAATATAACAAAAACTCTAATGAAGAGATAAAAAGACTGTGGGGATTCAGTAGGTCTTTAAAGTAAAAATCATCTTTAGTATATCTACCATTTGATTCACATTGCTTTAATAAGACATTGGTATTATTAAACATTCATAAAGAAGGAAGTTATTACACCATGAACTTAGCATGAATTTTACAGCTATGTACTGCTCTACTATAACTTATCAGCATTCTTGCAGATGCTTTGCATTGTATTCCTCTTCTTTCAACCACAGGGGAAATGTCATACAAGTGTCACAAGAAATTTTAAATAATTTAATTACTACAGAACTCGTGTTCTGAAAATAGAAAAGGAATTAGTGACAGCTCACCACCCTGTTACTCTAACCAGCTACTTCATGTCTCCAACATCCAGAAATTGGTTTGGGTAAGTCAAGTACCTGCTCATAAGCTATGCTACACAGTAGCCTTCCTACCACTAAGGTATGAAAGGGTTGCTTTGAAAGAAGAGACTTATCAAGGGCAAATTAGCAATTCATCTTAAATTCAGCATAGACAAAACCATCTTTTAGGAGCAGAAATTTGGAATTCTAGTATATAAGGAATGTACTACACCATATGTAACTGCAGATGTAAATGACATATGTTAACTACATTTCTGACTTCCAGGGAAACAAACAAATTACTTCCCCAATCTCCTGGGGAACCCTACAGCCAGCTTAAGGTAAAACAATATTGCTGGGTAGTAAGTGAACCCTCCCAGACCCCACATGGCCATGGCCAGCAGTTTCTTTACAGAGACACTTGCTACCTACTCACAGAAGTTTTTGCAGTTGTCAATTGCTGCTCCCAGTTCTATTTCAAAAGGTGTTTTGTACTCCTTACTGTAGATACAAATTATTGTGCATTATTATTTTGGAAAATAAACAAACTTGAAGGATACATAAGGCAGACAATGTTTTACCACTGTTTAACTTAAGCATTTCTTACCACCCAGAATTCTTTCTTTTTCCAGTTTGCTTTTGCTTCCATGTATATATACTCCTTCAGTTCTGAAACTATTCATACAGGTATTGCCTATTCACTTAGTACTCAAGAAATATGAGGCAAAGGAGAATCATAAAGAAAAACGATTACTGTGAAATGCTATTTAGGTTTGCTCTTAATTTTATATGCATATATAAATATATACCTATTTACTTAGTGTTCAGTAGAAAACCCAATAAAAATCCTAGAAGAAAATTTAATATGCACTTCACTCCTAGCAATCACATTGCTGCATATTGACAACTGAAAAGAGGATTTTGCTTCTGAACTAAGCAATACTCAAAGAGACATTAAGAGCTATACAGACACAGAAAACACACATCTTTCTAGATCTGTTCCTGCCTGGTTAAGACATGAGCATATGAACAGAGCAGAAAAAAAAAAAAAAAGGTCAGCTGATATGTGTATAATACCTATGTTTTCAATCTATGTAAGTCTAAAACCTTCGGAACTGTCAAATATTACACCTCTGACAAAGAGTAAATTTAGCATCAAATCACTTAAAGGACATTCAGTTTCAGGATATACTTGGAGAGCAAGAATGAGGAGACTTATAGGCGACAGGTGGCAGCAAATGAGATAAGAGTTCACCATACAACACCCCACAAAAAACGCAGTTTCTCACTGCAGAGACATGACAGACCAGTAAAATTACACAATGAGATTAGGAATATTTTGTTTCCTATGAGTGTCTTAGTAGAAGAAAGCATCAAAAAAGAAAATAAACTGAACGTATCAAGAGGAAAATACTAAAAGAATATCAACAGAGATTAAGTAGTTCTGCTGAGCTGAATCTAGGCTGAAGATGACTGAATGCACCCCAAAAAGGTCTATTCATACAATTCACTTTAACTCTGGTCCTGGCGTCAAATAACAAAATAAATATTGCCATTTTTCACAAGATGTTCAGTCATTGACCGAGTACTTGGTTACGGCCTTCACAGATTCAAAATGCTCCCTCCTGCTTAGCAATTCAGACACACACCTCTCATGTCCCCAGAGCACCTCACACCTGCAATTATGATTTATCTTACTAATGTAAATGCACAATTGCAGGAACTTTGTTACTCCACTAAGTGTTAGCCACAACTTAAGTCTTAACAAAAAGGGTAAAAAATAAACCTTCCTGATAGTACAAAGATGTGATCTATATACACAGAACAAAAAATATTTCCTCCTGAACTACAAGAGGTAACTACAGATTTAAATTGTTCCTGTCATCAGTTGAGGCAGTAGAGCAGTACAGAGCTGTAAGACATGATCTGGTGGTTTGCACACCTTGTTTCAATCACACCTTTTTCTTTTCTCTTGTGCTTTCATACACTACCTTTGCGTTTTCACCTCTGATGAGCTCCACATAATCTCTCAGCACTTTGCACCCCGACAAGGCTCCAGGACTCTGCAGCCCCTCTGCACTGGGCCTTTATCACTTCTTCCTCATTAATATATCCAGACACCATCTTCTGACTGTCTTACTACCCAATAAAATTATTTCCTAAAGTGACTTCAGTCAAGAAGGCAAATGTTATATGGCCAAGGAGACAAAGACACAATGCTCTGAGGACTGTTTTAAACAGCATGTAGCTACTTCAAGTGTCCTTTAAAAATCAATTATTAAGTAACCTTCACAATGTCATTATGAAGCACTTTCCAATTAATTAATCAAATAATAAAATATCAAGATCCTTTAGATTTAGGCACCACTGAAGATTTATTTACAAATGCAAGCCACCATCTTTACTGGCACACCTGAAGCACACCCTGGCCAGCAGTGACAACACAGACGTCTCACAAAGCAGACACCTGCACCACTCTGGAGTCTGCTTGCTGTGCCTGCCATCACCTTCCAGCATCAGGGAGAACTGGTACCACATAGCCTCCGTATTTCAGATATTTAAACATAACAAAGACAGTTTCAGAGCAATGCGAAATGAGAACAGTGTAAATATTTTGCAAGAACCCAGGCAAAAAGAGTTCATTTCAAGAGAATTAGTGAGAAATTGTTCAAAAATCACCTCATCTGAAATAAGTAATGCCTGGGGCCCAGTAACCTGGGAGACCCGAATGAGTGACACTCTGTGCCAGCCCCAGGTGGGACCAGGACCAGAGCCCTGCAGTGCAGCACCGGGAGCCAGTGCAGTTGTGTGAGCGACTGCTGGGGAACATCTGGACAGATGATATGGTGAGCAGGGGACATGGTGGGGAACACAGGAGAGTTTCTCCAAGAATGAGACCTTGGGTGGGGCTGCTACTGTGGCCCAGGGAAATTGTGGTCAGATTTCTGGGTGGATGAATGGGTGGGAGGAACACAGCTGCCCCAGGCCAGACAGGAGAGACTAAGTGAGGCCACTGGTGCTGCCTGAGCTCATGCAAGTGTGGGTCTCTGACTCTCTTAATCCATGGAGCCTGATGTATACATGCGCATGTGGTATATTCTTGTGCTCTATGTGCCTGTGCCTATCAGGAAAAGCTGCTCAGCCTTGTTACTGCCTGCATCTGGGAAAGAGATAGGGCAGCCTCGCCTCTGCTGGCTGCTAGGTTCAACCCTTCTAAATGCTATCAGTTGCTTCTGAATCATTACATATTCTGTAGCTTGGCACTAAAGCTAAAAATAGAGAAAAAAATGGCAGCTAAATTGCAAAATCTAGATAGATTTCCTTTAAATACAGATTCATTCAAACCTTGCAATTTTTGGCTGTGACCAGTCTAGGGCCATGATGGGGTCGATCTCATGTGAGGTGCTTGAATGCATGTAATAACCTTAAATTATGATGTAGACATTCACAAGGTGACTGGAACTTCATCAATCTGTAAAACGTTTTAAATTCAGACCTTCTAGTCACAGGATATATATTCATTGATTGTGCTGATGAAACAGAAAAGCTAGTGCTTTTAAAGTCTCAGATTAGTACTCTGAGAGTCAGGCAATAGTTTTGTGCACCATTTCCTATGTGTGTTTAAGCCTTTATCCAGCACCCGACTGAAATTAAATTATCCTGAAGGTTAAAGATTACTATAACTACTCAGCAAGAAATTCTGGAACAAATTCTGCCATAATGCTAGCTTTGCTGTGTACCAGAGCAAAAAGTCTTAATTGCTGGTATGTGAAAAGTTTTTATTTTAATGAAGTTCTCAATACTGAAATGCATATTATACATCAGCTGGATTATGCTGCCATTACAAATTGAGAAAAAGATATTTCATGTTCTCTATTGAATACTGGGTTGTCCAAAAAGACCAATAAATCAGTATTCACACAAGTTAATGGGGAAATAAAATGCAGGAAAATATGTCTCTCTGCAGGAACTAATTTTTTTTTAAAGTCTTTTAATACTTTTTTAAAAAAATCCAGTCTGTTACACTATCAATTCAGATGCCACTGGTTAGTAGAGGCAAAAAAATAAAAAGACCATAATTGCTCTCTTAAGGCTACAGCTTGACAGTGTTTCCTTCTGACAAAGCAGTAAGTTCTTAATTAAAAACAATGAGATTATATGAAGTTAGTTTATTCCTTTTCCTTCAAAAATAATTATTTTATCTCACTAAAGCAAAGACCTTCACATTCTCTTCCTTCTTCATTTGAATTTACTCCAATTGTTCTTAAGATTCATCAAAATGAAGGAAAGTAAATGCATTAAAGAGAGGAAAGCAATGCAAGTTGTATACCAGATTTGAAATATGTAGGAGGTGGTGTTGAAAATGTTCTTTTATAGAGAGTAAGATCCTATATTTTAAAATTCTGAGCTAAAGGCAGATTTAGTACCCTTTAAAAGAAGGCTATTCTTCATAGATGCAAACTCATTCTGCAGATGGAGATCACTGAGGACAGGTTGGATTTTATTTTTTTACCTTTCTAAGATAAAGTAAAATAAATTGAGGCTTTATGTAAACATCATTATTACTGTTACAGTTGCTTAGCAACAGCTGGTAGAATGAGAGACTACTGTACAGCTCAGGTAAATAAAAGGAAAGTGCTGATTCTGTTGTTTGTGACATACTGAAAGAATAATCCAAATTCTCTTCTTAGCTTCACTGGGATAGGAGCAACTCAACTGCAGGCAAACTACTCTGTGGACTTCTTGAGTTCTGTACTGCCAGACTCCTGAAACACACAGGATAACTGTCTGTGCAAAATCTAATCATTTCAGCCTTGTCACTTTGATTTTCATTTTTTATTGATGCCTTTTACTGATGCCACTCTCTCAGACCACTTCCCTGACAGCCTTACTCACATGTCAAGATCTTAGAGCAGGTTTTTTTAGTCTTATTTTTGTCACCAAATCCCTACATGATGAGGCTGAGAAGTGTACAGCAGTTCAAGCAGTTTGGTTTTAAACTACTGCTAAAGAATATATTGTCGAAAAGCTCAGTTCTGAGGAATGGGAAAAATCCCTTTGTCTCATTGTAACTGCTCCATGAGCATCATCTAGGTTAGCTACTTTTTCTTCTCTGATGGTTATTACTTTGTGCATCACTTCTGTTATCCAGTAGGCTTTTTTTTTTCCCTTTATGTGACCACAGAAAGAGTCCAGAAAAAGTTTCAAATTTTTTCATCTCTGTTACTTTAATTCATCCTTTCTTTGCATTTAAAACAGAGTGCAGAGTCAACTGACATCAACTGAGAAGGACAAATACTGTCTCCCAAATTAAATTGCCAAGTCATAACTTGAGAAAAGAAAATGAGTAGCAATAAATTTTGCAATAGTCATTTGAGAATTTTCATTTTCAAAGATGAAAGAGTAATTTTTAGAATTTAATTTAGAAAGATCAGTTGACATTACATTAGGTTTTAGTTTTAAAACCATCACCTTTGTTAATACAAGTGCATTTTGCAGAAAGAATTTTAGCTATAACATTAAAAATTTTATTTTATGGATCTACTGCAATAAATACTGAAGCAGTCTTCTGGACAGATGTCCATACATATAACTGTGCTTCTGATTAAGATGTGAATTTCACATAAATCAGAATATTGGCACTACTGTCCTATGCAATGTACATCCAAGAAAGAAGAATGAAAAAATTAACAGTGTAACGTAGCAAACAGTATTTCAGCATTAGCAAAGTCAAATATAATCAAAACATAGGTAGAGGGACAACACATGCATGCATAAAACACAGATTTCATTATGATTTTGACATTAACAAATTTACACACACAGAACATATACAATTTATGACATTCACTGACATTACCAGAGTAGGAATGATGCAACAGACACATATTTCCACAAGATTATAAAATCAAAATACAGCTGTGTAACGCATTCCTGAATGGAAATGAAATTATGTGTTCTAGTAATCTTAACCACAGGAAATTTAATACTTTATGTTTTGTATTTTACTGATATGTTTGCACAATATTGAAGTAATTTCTGATTTTATTGGAACAATGGGATGGAATCGAGGGTGATGCAGCTCCTGTGCCTGAGCCCTGATGTCAGTAGCTGACATTGATGCACAGCAGTACTCACAATGGAAAGACAATGCTGTCATCAGTGACAGCCAGCATGACTTATTCAGAGGGAAGTCCTGTTTATCAAACCTGATTTCCTTTTGTGACGCGGTAACCCACCTAGTTGATCAAGGGAAACTATTTGATGCAATCTATCTGGATTTCAGTAAAGCTTCTGATACTGTCTCTCACATGATCTTGCTGGACAAACTGTCCAGCACACAGACATCATGTGCTAGGTGAGCAATTGGCTCAGGGTCAAGCACAGAGGGTAATAGTGAATGGGGTAGCATCAGACTGGTGACCTGTCACTAGTGGGGTTCCACAGGGCTCCATCTTAGGCCCTGTGCTCTTCAACATCTTCCTAAATGACTTGGGCACAAGACTGGAAGGGATACTAAGCAAGTTTGCAGATGACACAAAACTGGGAGGAGCTGTTGGCTCCCTCAAAGGCAGGAAGGCCCTGCAGAGAGACCTTAACAAACTAGAAGACTGAGAAATCACCAACCATATGAAGTTCAACAAAGGAAAGTGCCAGATTCTGCACTTGGGATGGGGTAACCCTGGCTGGTCGTACAGACTGGGGAATGAGATGCTGGAGAGCAATGAAAAGGGACCTGGTGGTCCTGGTGGATAGCAAGTTGGATATGACAGCAGTACCCTGGAAGCCAGGAGGGCCAACTGTATCCTGGGGGGCATCAGGCAAAGCATCTCCAGCTGGTCAAGGGAGGGGATTGTCCCGCTCTGCTCTGCACTGAGGCAGCCTCACCTTGAACACTGTGTGCAGTTTTGGGCACCACAGTATAAGAAAGATATGAAACTCTTAGACAGTGTCCAAAGGAGGGCAACAAAGATAGTGAAAGGCCTTGAGGAGAACCCATATGAGGAGCAGCTGAGGTCACTTGGTCTGTTCAGCCTGGAGAAGAGGAGACTGAGGGATGACCTCATTGCAGTCTACAACTTCTCTGAGAGGGGAAGAGGAGGGGCGGGCATTGATCTCTTCTCTGTGGTGACCAGTGACAGGACCAGAGGGAATGGCCTAAAGTTGTGTCAGGGGAGGTTTAGGTTGGATATTAGAAAAAGGTTCTTCACCCAGATGATGGTTGGACACTGAACAGGCTCCCCAGGGAAGTGGCCAGAGCCCAAAGCCTGACAGAGTTCCAGAAGTGTTTGGATGATACTCTCAGGCACATGGTGTGACTCTTGGGGATGGTCCTGTGCAGGACTAAGAGCTGGATATCAATGATCTTTGTGGGTCCCTTCCAACTCAGCATATTCTGTGATTCTGTGATCTTGCAGCATCAATAACACGTACAATTGCATGAGTAACTACAGGTCTGATTCAGCATTTTTCTGAATCCTTTGGCCTTACATACACAATTTCAAAATGGTGCCAAAATGCTGCCAGTCTTATTTGGTGCCTCCAGCTCATAGTAGAGTAAAATAATAATAATTAAGATACTTTTCTGTATCATCATAAGATTGCCATAAGTTTTATTTACCCCATATGAAATAGAATGTTTCAGTATTATGTTTTCCATTGCATAAATATCAAGCAATTACTTATAATTTGTATGTGTTCCATTGTGTGTAATTCAAGCAATTATTTAGATTTTGTAATGTTGTGAACTGTGAGAAAAATGCAATCAGCATTAGCTTTAAGGTACAGCTGATTAGAATAATACTTTATAAATAGTGTAATAATAATATATCTGCTTACTAATTAAACACCTTTAGCCCATGCACATGATGAAGACACATTACAGAAATAAAAGCTTAGACAATTAATTTAATTCAAATAAGATATATAGACAACAGTAAAAATTGGAACTGTAAATACGCAAGGGGATATTTATGATATTACACACTTAAATGATTTCTCCTATGAATGCAACACTCCAATTATATAGGACACAATTGTTTCTTATAGAATTATGGTGGATGCTGTTTTAAAACATGAAATTTAAAATATCACCCAGATATTCAATTATTTAAGCACAAGAAATGGAAGAAACTGGACTTAATTCAGACCTTTTCATCAAGCCTGTGCCCTCACACATAGCCTGTACATCACAATGCACAAGCACTATCTCAGGGACTAGTCCTGAACTCAATTGCTCAAAGTGATTTTTAATCCTTGATTAAACCATATTTGAAATATGCAGAAAAGATGTACCCTTTGCATGAATATTACAAGCAATACCTTATTATTTTCTTTTTATGTGAAATACTGTACAGAAAAAAAACCTGTCTGCATCACTGACTCATCCTCAGGAAGCCATGTGACTGACAGGAAATGAAGAGCCAGAAGCAGCACAGCAAGTAGATGATATTCATGTTGGCACTGCTAAAGCTGGTTGTGCCAGGGTGGGTGAAACGTAGGCTGATCTCTGTGGTGCAGAATTGCCCTCAGACCTGTGAGCTGTTCTGATGTTCATAGTCATTGCTTCCATAAAATCACATGGATATGGGTTTCTCTAGGACATTTTTAATTTAACACTCACAGGAGATATCATTATGGCTCTTCCTCCTTAAGTATTCTAATGCAAACAATTTTCTTGACAAGGTACAACCATTGTGGTTTCTTTCTCTAGGACTAAAATTACTGTCTTTGATGTTTTCGATAATCAAGAGATCTAACTTTACCTAAAATAGCTGAGGATGGGGGATGATGAGAGGTGGAAGAAGTTGATCCTGAGATTCTAGCCTTTCTGAACAGTAACACAATGTTTCTGACTATTGAAGTGTCCAGGACTGTGATCATACTCCTACTGAAGTCAATGACAAGGACTCCATAGATCTCAGTGACAGAAAGATCAACTTTGTACATACAGGCTCAGATTATTTACATATCTGCCTTGTTTCCAGGAGACAAAAGTCCAAGCGGGAAACTATTGGCACAGCTCAACAGAAGTGGACATCTCTTTGGGAGATTGTGCACAGCCTTCAACAAGACCAGGATAGGAATCTAAAATGTTAGTTTTCACTCATGTTACATCAGACTGCATTGTGTCATACAGTCTTACATCTCATCTGACAGGCACGTTTGTGTTACAAAACATAAAAAGACAGAAAAAACAGCAGTGATTTGAAAACAACGTGTTAGCCGAGTTGACTAGTCAATTAGCAGTTAGGATAGAGCCAGTTCTAACTTGTTTAAGAAGATTCTTGTCTCTAACCATAAATAGCCTTGCCAGCTACACAATTTTTATACAAGCAACTATATGTTATTAATTCAGTGCACATTGTTACTAGCTATTAAGCTACAGCTGTATGATTTACTCTTGAAATTGTGGAAGCGCTCACTTCTGTCATGCCTCTAGCTCACCTGATCCCAGCTTATCCTTCTGCCTACAACTTTCCTTATTCAGGGAGGAAGTGTGTGAAAAACACTGAATATATGGCTCCTGTGGCAGAAACTCGAAAATTAAATTGTCCACAGTGGCTTGCTGGACAGACAGACAAAATGCTTTCATGCTTCAACTATAAACCTGAATTTATAATATGTTCTCTGTGTCATTGTAACTTAGATTTGAAGCTGTATAAGTCAAGCTATGGTTGTGAGCACAAATAATCTTACAATTTACCAGAAAAATCTGAAGTATTAGTTTACTTTGAAAACAAATTTAAGATTCACACAATTTATAGTTTATAAACACAATCTGGTCATAAAAGATCACATTTTTTATAAATAAAATTATTACAAACTTAAGCAATATTGTGTGTGATTCATGTAATTTGACCTAACAGGTATTCTTACATTTATAAAGTTTTGATTCTGTATTCTATGAAGACAAGAGGACTAGAAGCAGCAAAGAGAACATCAAAGGTCACATATAAAAGGATAGCCATGTTACAATCACAGCACTTTGGAGAACAGGAGACACCCCCTCAGACACACTTACCAAATCTCCTTTTGGTGCTACTCCTAAAAGAAAATATTTTCAACAAACAGGTTTATTATTAAATAGTTCTATTTATCTCAGCATTGGCATCTTAAAGCCAACTGTCTTTGAGTCGCACTTTGCTGATTTTCAGTTAATACAAACTGGCGTCTTCACAAGCTGCATCAATCACATCAGATCAACCATAACCCTAGCTGAATTTCCAACACATAAAATCATCCACCCACCTTCCTTCCTTCCTTCCTTCCTTCCTTCCTTCCTTCCTTCCTTCCTTCCTTCCTTCCTTCCTGCC
>JAWWEU010000111.1:93923276-93936919 GCA_035583155.1 Acropternis orthonyx | reverse complement strand
TTTGCAACCGGACTTGCCTATCTCACATTGGCCTTTTTAGCCATCAGCACGCTTGCAGCAAGCGTGGGTAGAGCCCTTCCCAAATCTTCATTTGCAAAGCCTAGCCATGATGATGATGATGTTCTTAATGATACTCAATAATTACTTTGATATTTCTATGCTTCTGGGGCAAAACATTGCATGCATAATCAGTAAACAAAGAAAGTGCAAGGAAGAGGTTTGCCTGTTTATTGCATTTGGTAAGTCTTTTTCCAGACTATATGGCTGTTTAGTTGCATGATGGACACTACAGATACTGAATTTTAGATGCCATTGTAGCTGTAAAGAACCATGTGGTTTATTAGTGACTGTATAGTTTGCCAGTGTAGCCTAAACTATGTAGTTTATCATTCTTTGTTAAGGATCTCAACAGGGAGGAATTTTAACAAGGTAGAAGGTTCCTCTATCTGTGAAGCAGGACTGAAAACAGAGAAACAAAACTAGCAAACTAGCCAAAGCTGGCTATAGGAAGACATGAGGCTGTGCCAAAAGTGAGGGGTCAAGGAAAGGGCAAGCTAAGGATGATGATGGAGATGACCACCAGGGGTTCTTCATGACCACCAGTGGGACCACTGACTCAAATTCCAGAGGCATGTTGAGGGTGGATCAGTGGGAGGAACGGTTTTGGAAGTAGGAGGTAATGAGAAGATGAGGTAATATCTGAATTTGTAATTAGGTAACTGAATAAAGTGATGGAGCCTTTTGTGATTTGACATGCACAACTTGGAATACATTTCCTGTGCATCCAGCATGCTGTAATAAAGAATCCTTTGCTTTTCAATACCCAAAAAGAGTCGTAGGAGGAGTTCTTTTCCCAGCTTTCTGGTATCAGTTTGGCTTTTCTGGCACCACCATTTCACTTGCTTTTGCTATGCGAAGAGCTGCAGGAAGATTGGTGATACTGGGAAGTTCCATGTTAGCACAGGTACAGTAACACTGTGCTCAAGCACAGATCAGTTTTGTGCACATAGCAGTGGGTTCCAAGCTACATATTAGAACCCAGGAGAACAGCTATAGAGTAGTTGGAGTATTGTAGTAATGTGTTCATAAAATCACGAGAGTGAAAAAGTAAAGAGAACATTTAAACTTATTAGAGGAAACAAACAGAACTGTCATTAAATGCTGCATAAACTCACTGTCTAATCTGCACTCCATGCAGATCAAAAAAAATCTTATCAGAAAAGGTGTAGATAAGAACTGTAAGGATGATTGAAAGTATGAAATACTTCTGCACACGGAGACTAAATAGAGTCTGATTTTCTAATCTGTGAAACAGGCTGCTGTGGGAGGGGTCCACAACATCACAGGGGTAAGAAAAAGTGTTCTTCTGTCCAGTTTTTCCTTGCTGTTTTCATTACTCATTACTGCTTCTGCTGAGACCAAAAAAAAAGGATATATACTTTCACATAGTGCATAAATAAAGAGTGGAACTCATTTAAACAAGAAAACAACTAGACTAGCAAAAGGGAAATTAGCAGAAGAAAAAACAAAACAAACAAAAACCCACAAACAAAACAAACAAAAAAACCCCACAGAAATAAAACCAAAAAATGCCCATCCATCAGAGCATTTTAAAAAGAAAGATAAACCTCTGGTTTAGCAAGTTTCCCAGGTGGACATACCTAGAAGAAAGAAGGTGTATCTTGGGAAATATGCTTAGGCTCTTACAGTTTTTCTAGGTATCTGCTATTAGCCAGTTGCATATATGAAACCAGGCTTGACAGACTTCGGTCAGATCTACCATGCTCTTCATGTTACTCTCCTTGAGGCATCATTGAGAAGGGAATACCTCCAAGCATCCAAAGTTATCCAAGTCAGACTTTGAGTAACATCTCCAATTAATAGGTTTTATGTTTTAATACTTTTATTTGCTTCTTCACTGAAGGACACTAACAAGTTGCACGTTATTAAGCAAAATATCAGCCACTCTTAGCATTGTATATTATTGCCTTTATGGAAAACATTCACAGAGCTAACATACCTTGATTCCCCTTTCTTTGTGAGACCTTTCTTTGCAAGACATTTTTTTGTCTTTTTTTTGCCAATTAAAAAGAAGTATTATTAATAGCCAGGCTGATCAACAGTCATAGTAGCTGATCAATATTTATAGCAAGATTAGCTGTTTCTGAACGTCTTAAACTGCACATTTATATAAAGGAGGATTTTCTAACTTCCCATGAAGCATTCATACAATGTGAGCTTTGGCAGACCTAATATTTACATAATATATTTTTATTATTTTCTGCCCCAGTAGGAAGTAAATGAAAGGACAGCATGTGGATTAGACTATCACCATGAGACTATACTAAACACTAATTTATGATGAAGAAACCCTTTCTGTTTAGTAAGAAACAATAGTTTTTGAGAATATAACAATCTGGTCCTTAATTTTCACAGACCCTGTTCACTAAGCAGCATCTATTAGTTTGCAACAGGATGCCTAATTTGTACTGACTCTTCCAGATATGCCACCTTGATACATTTACAGACACTATGAGTTGTAGAATGATCTTGGAAATTTCCTTTAGAATTTTGGCATTCACATAACAATGTGAATACTTTCTTTACTGGACTAGCTGGACTATCAATAAATTGCAGAAGGCCACAAAAAAAAGTTTAGTAAAACACTGCTTTCTGAAAGCCTTTTCCCACAACAGCAAAGTGTTATATGAATAATAGAGAGGAAACACACATTTTTCTCATAGAAGAAGTAAGCTTTTGGTATTACAGATCAGTTCTTCAATCAGTCAGACGGAAACGATTAACAAAGTACTTGAACAAAACTGGTTTTGATTCTTAGCAGACAGACTTTCCTTAAGCTACTGGGTGTGTGGTCAGAACTGTAAAACCAATATATGCCCAAAGTAGAGACAGGAGCTTGCCTCTTACAAAGATAAAAATATTTGCAAAGATGCACGCAATTAACAAATCTGGCTGAATTAGTATTTCTAAAATAAGCAGGCAGGTGATGGTGATATATTCCTGCAGGTTTAGATTATGTAAAAATCTGATAATCTGTGTAATTTGTAACAAAATTGTTTAATTTTCAGACTGAAAATAAAGAAAACTTTAAAAGTGCAGTGTTTTGAGTTTTTTCAGTTTCAGTACTTTTTAATATTTCAAGTGAGAAGGTCCTGATTTCCTCTCTGAGGTAACAGTTCTGTGTTCTGACTAACCTGACAGGTGATTTTTTTCTCCTAGCATAAAAGTATATTTTTGGTCCTCTTTAACAGTAAAACCAGTTGCAAACAAAAGTATTTCCAATGAAATTCCATACATACAAATATTTTGATTTGAGTTCATGAATATTCATCAAGGATAAATGCAGAAATTACATTTTTTGTTGTACTTGCTGTTGGTACTCATTACTTTGTTGAATAGTAACGTTTCTTACAAGAATAGCATGATATGTTTCAAGGCTGTTTTCTTCCTATTCCTCGACCAATATTAAAATCTATTATTTCTCTTGAATATGCAAATATAATATCTATTTCTTTATCTAGTTCTCCTTCTAATAAGCCCCCTTGAGGGGAGCTTGAGACCACAATAAGTTCTTTCCAGAGCATTCTCTTCTCCAGGCTGAACAACCCCTGTCTTCATAGGAGAGGTGCTCCTCTCATAACTTCCATGGCCCTCCTCTGGATGTGCTCTAACAGGTCCATGTGGTGTGCTGAGGTGTGCTGAGGGCTGCAGAGCTAAGCGCAGCACTCCAGGTCGAGTGTCATAAGAGCAGAGTAGAATAGCAGTGTCACCTCCCTCGGCCTGCTGGTCATGGTTCTTTTGCAGTCCAGGATATGGTTGACTTTCTGGGTTGACTGGTTGACTGGGTTTCTATGGTTGATGGGGCTGCAAGTGCACATTGCCAGCTCATGTCCAATTTTGCACCCACCAGTATCCTAAGTCCTTCTCTGCAGGGCTACTCTTTCATCACCTGGTTGACAGATCTGGATTCAAGTCTAGTTCCTGAACAGTTTCTGAGTTTTAGCTAATGACTATTGAGGACAGAATGCAGAAGATCTGATATCCAGGATAAAATCTAGGTCTTGTCATTCTTAGAGACTAAAATATGTCAGGTGTTTGCTTTTTATTTCTTTTTGTTTTGCTTTCTAATGAAAATAGATCATGTGCAAATATGCAACACTGGAAAACATAAAAAAGTCTCATTATAAAATTAATATCCCTGTTTTATTTCATAAAATTCAAACTCTCCCATGAGTAATGTTTATCTTTGTCATGCATCATTTAATCTGCAAACACAATTTCTTCATCATCTGCAATGTATTCTAAAGTTATTGCTTCAAAATTACTTCAAGCTGCTTCAAGCTGCAAGTTCTACAGCTACTAGGCCAACTGACCATCTCTTACAACACTTCCTTAGGGCCTTCCTCATATACAGACCTGTTCTATGCATTTTGTTTTTCTTATTATGGGTTTGTAGAACATTCTTCAAACTTCACGGAGCATTGGCTATCTATAAACGCATGACTCTGACCCAGGCTTAATCTTTCCTCTGAACTCAGTAGCACAGTTTTCTAGAAGTCTTAATGATGTCAGATTATGCTTATATGTAAAACCACTGGGGATATAATTACTCTCACTTAACTTTAACCACCCAAGGTTAGTCATGTAATCTAAACTAGTCATCAGGGCTCCCATTTTAGAGATAGATGAGAATTTTAGAAGTGTGATTCATTCAATTTTCTCTTAGATATAAACTTTATGAAGATATGAATCATGTATAAATGTCATTCTTCATTGTCTTTTTAACAAACTGAGATCAGATTCATACATGGCTACCTGAGGAGATGCTAAATACCACCTCACTTTCCAGCTCAGCAATACATTTAACTATACATCAAACTTAGAAAAGACGAGTCATTCCACTGTCTGCACTGAAAAACCTTATATGCTCAATTTGTTCATGGAATTGACCCACTACTATTGAAAAACTTTTTAGCATTTCTCTGGAGTCTGTGAAATTTAATGACTGAATTAATGGGTTGTAATATATGAACCCTGATGGCAATTCTCAATAGTTCATTTTCTTACCAGAAATTATCAAAAGGAATTAACACCAAAAGTTTAGGTACTGTTTTCATAAATTACGGAGATAAATATAACTGCTAAGTATATTAAAATTGAAAGGGAAATCCTTACAAATCTTTATTTTTTGTGAAACCAGTAGGAATAGGTTTAATTTAAAGCAAAAGAAATATTTTTAATTATAACTTCAGAATTTTAAATCTCCTTCATGTAAGTAAATAGACAAAACATTTATGAGAACTCTAGAACCTCTAGAAAAATGTACATATAAATTGATATTCTTTAATATTGAGAGAGAATAATAATGTTATTTGCTCTTATATAGCCTGATGGAGAGTCTAATGAACTAAGCAGAGAGTTGTCCCGTATGGGAGAAGCTGAAAATCTGTATTGATTGCATTTTTTTTTTTTGTAGTCTATGGGTTTTAAAAGAAAAAGCAGCTTTATCTCTTTGCTTCAGCTCTGTGAAGGCATACCGCAGGTGCATCCATTATTCTGAGCAACCTAACTTTTTAGTATTTTAAGTAGAAGCAGTAATATACTTGCTAAAAATATATGCATTTTATATATATATATATATATATCTTTTATATTTATACATATATATATATATACATACACACATGTTTTCAGGTCAACGTTGAAAGCAAAAATTTCATTTATAAAATGGTTTTCACATGTAAAAGAGTTGTATAGGCTTTTCATGAGGCAAATTATTCCAAATATTCTCCTAGTTGTTGTTGGGGATTGCTGGACTATGGACAGTTTTGGCTTTAAGAGGATGCTACTGCAGGCCTGGAAAAGCAGTGGAAAACACTGCCTGTGTCCCTGGACCAGGCCTGGGAAAGCAGTGGAAAACATCACCTGTGTCCTTGGGCCCACCTGGGAAAGCTGGAGAAAAACAACTGTGGAAAACAAGAGTATGCTTTGGGGCTTGCCAGCATGATGAGAGATGGTAACCACCTATCAGAAGATGTTTTGGGATTGACAGACAAGTGTGCTTAGCAAACGACATGTAGCCTGTGTGTATGTGTGCAGTAGAAGAATATTATATAAGCATAAGCTTGTAGTTAATAAAATGGCTACTCTTGATCATCATGTTGGTGTGTTGAGTTGTCCGGGCCTCGCACGAGAATACGAACCCCAACAATTTGTAGGAACACTTTCTAATTTACTTCAAAAAAATTATTTATTAAATTTTATTGCTGGTACTATATACTACAGTTAGGCATTAAGATCGCTCCAATCCCAGCAAAACATATTTATTTTGACAGTATGAGAAGTGTATCAATTTCAACAGCTGAGACAAAAAGTATCAGCAAAAAGCAAAACTTCTGAAAGACCTGGAAAAACCAGAATAGAAATACCTTGGCCACCTTTCCTGTCCATATTAAGGTCCATATTAAATACAACTGAAACAGGACAAAAGGCTGAGGAAGTGATTATTCACTGCACATCCTCTAGGGCTGCAAAATTTACTAACCAGACTTTAATAAGAGGAAGCAATTAATTTTGAGTTGTAAGACAATATAAAAGGCTATTCTTATGTTCCCTTTGATGTTCACTTTGATTTTCTAAGCTAAATTCTACTGTTTTATATATTGATCATGTTTTGTACAGAGGACTGTGATCAAGTTGTCTGAGAGCTTGTACCTCACTAGTCTTGGTTTGAAAATTATTCCATGCATTAGAAGCTCCATAACTGCATTTTTAAATAAAAATAGTAATGTGGAAATCCCTTATGAATACTCAAGTCTCTAAAGTATTGAGGATTACAGGAAAGATGCTGAGTCCTGCTGTCCCATTAATGATAAAAGGGTGGAAACATGCTATTCTTCTTCCAGATTTAAAAGAGTTTTCCAAATATTTTTTGCCCCTTTCAAAATTCTATAAATATAGTGACACCATCTGACCATTTTAATAGTGAAAAATAGAAAGAAAAGATAATACATTGCACACACTCTTTTCCCAGTAGATATATGCCATGGCTTTGCAGATTACATGGAATTCCACAACAGTGTCCATATAATGAATATTGCAGTGTCTCAGTCCAAATCTTAACACTAAAATAACCATGCATGTAACTTTTTTGGTATCTGAAGCGGCACTGTGAGTTATTCATCTGTGCAGGAAAGCGGTTTTGTCTCTAATTGTCTCCTTGCCAGTAGAAGGCCTTACCCTTTCTGATAACCAAATGCTGAAGATTATCAAGTAAGAACCTAGGAGAGTGATGCACCTGATCTAGGGGTCAGTCATGATCCAGGTGATACACAGGAATTCACAATAACTTCATAGGTTTCACAGAATCATAAAATGTCTTGGGTTGGAAAGGACTTTAAAGATCATCTAGTTCCACCCCTATGCCATGGGCCTGGCCTTCTTCTACTAGATCAGGTGCTCTAATCCCATCCAACCTAACCCTGATGTTTGCACAGGATCGCTTGATAGGATCATGTATTCCACTTTCCAGTGACCTTGCACAGTTGGTCACAAGAAACTACATTTCGCTTTCGCTGCTGAGGAAGTACAGGTTGTTCAGGTGTTTTCTGCTTGCAACAGGACCCTTCACAGGAAGGATTGGCTCCTTTTACAAGTTTCAGGTACTTATTTTTCACTATCCTAAATAAAACATATTCTGTCTACAGCGTATTAGACTTCCTATCAACACCTTGAAAGTTGTGACTTGATAAGGACAAATTATCAAACTGTCTGTAAAGGGGAAAAGAACTAAAAAACTCTCCCCAAAACTGAACTTCTGGATCTGGAATCACCAATGAAGGGGGAATTCAAAGCCCTGAATCAGTCCCAGACCTTCCAAAGAGAGGCATAATTCTGGCAGATCCCTGGTCTTAATATCTCATGTTGATTAGTGGGCATGTTTCTAAGGTTTCTTACCTGTAAGGAAATCTTATATTTCCTGTATGTCTGAATAGATGTGTATTTCTTTCAGGAAATACATTTCTAGTCATGAAATGTGCTGGTTTCAGACTAAAGCACAAGACCAAATAACCTACGGTCACTTATGTGTTGAATCATAAAATACTTTTCTTATCTCTGAGCACAGATGTGGCAAACACAGGTATCTAGCCTAATACTTTCTCTGGAAGACTGCAAGGGTTTTATGTAGGTTACTACAAACTCTACCATCTTTATTATCAACTCTTGCTTACTGAGCAGATCTTTTCTCATCAGCAAAACTACTCAGTCGGATGAGAGAAGCAAGATTAAATAAAGTCTATGACCTTTTATCAATATCAAAAGGCAGGTCCAAAATTTGATGGAAGTAAGTATTAACAAAAACACTTTTCTGAGTGTGTTGCTATATAACATATATAACCTTTGTCCCCTAAAATGTCTTCCTCTCTTTAGTCATAATTTTTCTTTTATCACATAAGTACAATTATTTTTAATTTATTCTCAGATCCAAATAAATATATATATATAATAAAATCTCACAAATTAGTAAGAGATTTCCAATGTAACAAAAGATAGGAAAAAGTAGTATTTTTTATTATATTTAGTTACAGCTGAAACAGACAGCCAAAATTTTGGACTATAGATATCTATAAATGAGTCAGAATTTAAATTAAAAAAAAGGAAAAAGAAACTCTAAGCTCGAGGATGGAAATATTCGTTCTTCTCAGATGCAAATGTTATGTTTACCTAGTATAAGAAGCAATTGCTGCTAGAATGACAGTCCTGCTTTCCTCCTCCTTTCTTTTCTCAACCCATTCCCTCATGCTGTGCCTAGAGATCACATTGCTTGTCCATCCAGGGAAAAGATAAAAACATTTTTCAGACAATTAATGTCCCATCAGGTCACAGAACTAATGAAATTGAAGCCATGGCTTTATGATGAAGCACAGGAGAAGCAGCAGAGGCTTCTACAGTGTGGCTTGCACTAAGACAATATATCTAGCATAATGTGAATTCCCATTTTCCATTTAAAAGAGTTATAATAATTACTTAGAAAACTGTATTATGCATGAAGCACATGGAAAACTCCTAAGTGTTAACTCCTCTAGTGTGCAGAGGGGAGACTTGGAAAACAGAGAAAAAATTAGAAGTAAGACACAAAACAATCCTGGGTACTGAAACTGTGGACTTCAGCCTCCAGCAGTTACGAATTTTAAGTTCCCAGACTTAGTTACCTTCCATCAAAGAAAAGGACTGACAGGTTAGGGAAGATTATTTTGTAAATAAATAACCACCTCACACTGGTAAATGTATATTTCCATCTTTAGTATGTTGGTGTCATAAGCTCATTTCACTCACTACAGCTCTCATGTTCATATATATCTGTTTCATCCTATGTATTTATAAAACATCCCTGGGTACAAAAAACTACTCTGGCAACTGAAGGTAGTTTCCATATGAAATGGCAAGAACTACTTTAATTCAAAGTTACTTTTTGAAGCATTTCCAAAATACATATATAAATAAGTCTGTAAGAGGTCAGAAGAGAATAGAGATGTCAGTTTGAAAGGTGGTACAGCAGAATCAGTTGGAATAGCTTCAGGTCATAACAAAAAAAAAAAAAAAAAAAAAAAAGGAGGGGGGAATAAAGTGAGACCTTCCTTAAAATGAGGCACTGTTTTTCATTTACAAGTAAAGACACAGTTTTAACACAGAAAATCTTCCACTACATTTACATCCCAGTTAGCATGTAAATCATGCACCAACATAGTGAGGTCTTTTAAAAATGAGGAAAAAAAAAGCATGCAAATTAAATGGTGACAAAATCTTTTCAATAATTTAATATTCAAAACAAATTCCTTTTCACAAATATAGAAAATAGCATTTAGCTGAGCTGTCAGAATTCAAGCATTACTGAAAAATATTTCTACACCAAAATCCAGTCTACTACATTTCTTGAGAGTATCCATTTATTTTCATCAGTTTGGACCCATGGATTCTCAGGCATTTCTCACAAAGTTAGTGCCAGTTTCAGTGCTCCCCATGTATGCCTGTCCCCATCAATACTAATTTTGCATCATTGTAATCTGAATTAATTCATCTGTTTAGATTAAATAGAATCTGAGAAACAAGTACTATTTTAATCTAGTCAGTACTTCAAATCACCTCTCAGGGTAAATTCACAGGTGCTTTTAGCAGCACAATGAAGGTGCTGGGAAGGAGAAGCTTATTGCTCCCAACAAAAGAAACACACACAAATATTCATTCTAAATTATCTGTGAATTGGATCTCTGTATTTGTGCCTGGAAAATCAACCCTATCTATGAAAAATGGGGGGAAAAAAAAAAGTCTTCCAAGCTCTTGCATGTGATGACATGACCTTTTTTCATTAATGGCTTCATATGGTATTGACTGGACAATTCACAAACTTTAAGAATCTAAATCAATAGAGCTCCCTTGTTCTTGCAGCACAGTTAATGGGAGAAGATAAAACAAGACTTGCCTGCCTAGACTTATTCTATAGTCTCTTTATCACTGTTATACAATTCTGCTATGTAAAAAATTTCAGCTCACAAAACTTTTCGTATGAAGACATGCTAAAGTTAATTTATTAGAAGAATAATCTATTTTACTTTGTTTTCAAGATAATAATTTGGTAAATTAAATTAATTTTATAGTCTTAAGATTCCCTTACTTTGTTCTGTCAAAACATCATACTAATTAGCAGCATAATAATAGCATTATAGTAGTTCTACTTAGCAGTCATTTAGAGCCATGATTAAATGAAAACTGGTATATTTGTTTAAGAGAAGTGTATTAGCCTGCCTTCAACTCACTGTGGGAATGAATAAAAGTGCAGTATGCTGTGGACTATGCTATAAACTAGGCCCAAGTCAGCATTATTATAGGCCTGAATACCATGCTATTACAGAACTTAAGTAGGCAATATTCACTTCTTTCTTTCAGTTGAAAAAGATAATTTTCGTACACCTTGTAATTTCTCACAGGAAAGGGATCAGTGTTCAGAGTAACCTATAATAGCATATTATTATAGTAATTATAATATATATAAAAATATTATATTATATTATATTATATTATATTATATTATATTATATTATATTATATCTATCATATTATATTATATTATGTATAACTGTATTCACATCTGGTCTATCCAACACGTGTTCCACTGTCAGTCTATACTTAACTATGTTGCTTGCTGTGTTTAACTGTTACAGAAGTCTTTTATCTATGTCAGAACAAATATTGATACAGAGTAAGTACTGATACCTGCATTTCCAGAACAATAATACTAAAACTGAACAAAACTACTTTTAAGTAGCAACTTGCACTTCTTTTCCTGAGGAAGATTTAAAGGCCTCAAAACACAAAACTGCTGGAAGTTAAAGTTAGTACTATACTAACTTTTTTTAGAATATTAATAATGCAGGGGGTTTTATGTGACACTTTTGCCCAAGAAACCAATCCAATCAGCCTGAAAGATGCAATCTAATATGCCTTTAAAACAATGTCATGCAGATGCTTATGACTCATTTACTGCTGACCATTTGAGACAAAATCATGTTTCTGCACAAATCTATTATATGGAGAGATATGTGTGTGTTTGTGTGTGCACAATTTTCATCTGTTTGTGAAAGTTTTCTTTGTGTTTTTGTTCCTTGTTTTTGTTTTTTGGGTTTTTTTGCAATTGATAAAGTGCCTCCCAGCTCATATGAATTCCCATGCATTAAAAGGTGAAAATTTCTTTTGTTAAAACCTGCAAATCACTATTTTCTCTATTATCAAACCAAAAGGAACTACCATATAACTCACAGGACTGAATTTTGTTCAGAGTTGACTGGGCAATTTGAATAAATTCATATGACTTTTTGGAAGATATGGCCACAAAAGTATTTCCATAAATAATGGACCATGGATCTGCAGAATACAAATATTTCTTCATTTAATGACTGACTGTTAACATCCATCAAAGAAACTCATGTGCAAAACTGCCAGGCTTTTAACTGCTGGAGAAATTTTACTTATTTTTCCTGGCATTCTCGTCCTAATAAAACAGTATTTTTTTGATCATTTTAATGCCCTTTCCCCAAAAGTTATATACATAAATAATATGCATGCCCTGTTTATGCCTGTCCAATTGCTTCCTTCTCTATCTCCTGTTCTATTTGGGGAATGGTGAAGTAACTCCATTTTGATCCAGTAGAAGTTGTGTAAAACGTACTACAAAATCACAGAATGTGCTGAGTAGGAAGAGACCCACAAGGATCACCAAGTCCAACTCTTATACCTGCACAGGACCATCCCCAAAAGTTACTAACTATTCATGGAAAGCTCAACATGTCATTTTGAAAACAAATCAACAAAATAGAAAACAAGGTTCTGAAGGTTTCTCTGCTATAATTACAGGCTGTTTCAGTTTATCAATGAAAGTAATGAACTAATTATCCACAACCAATAATTCTGTGCATGTTATGTTCAGCAATAGAAAGCCTTACCCATTAAACATCACACAAATGTAATATCTTTTATGTATCTCTGCTTTTTTCAGGCTCTCAGGACCTATTTGAGGGCAGAAAAAAAAGAAAAAAAAGGAAAAAGAGTGCTCTTAAAAGCTCATGCTCACTTGTCTGATTAGTTCGGCTAATTAGCTAGGCTAATTACTTAGGCTAAGTAAAAACACACTGAAAACAAGGTAATTAGCGTAGTAGTTCACTTGGCAGCTCATGCAAGTGTGCACACTGTAGCAAATCCAAGTTAGAGTCTTCATTTTTTCACCTCTGTTGTTATTTTAAATTGAATTGGTTAAACTGATTTAGCCAACGCAAGTTATATGATATGCATTTATCAAGACTTAATTGAGAAACTTAATTGAGGAACCCCAGCAGAACTAGGGCACTGAACTCAGCACTGGTAAGGCCACACTTCAAAGCCTATGTTCTGTTCTGGGCCCCTCATAACAAGAAAGTCGTGGAGCAAGTCCAGAGAAAGGCAACAGAGCTCATGAAGGGTCTGGAGCACAAGTTGTATACAGAGCGGCTGAGGAAGCTGTTTTTGTTTAGAATTGAGAAAAGGAGGTTTATGGGGGGACTTTATCACTCTCTACTACTGCCTGCAAGGAGGTTGCAGCAAAGTGTGGGTCATTCTCTTTCCTAAGTAACAAGTGACAGGACAAGAGGAAATGGCTTCAAATTGTGCCAGAGGAGGTTTAAATTGGATGGTAGGAAAAATTTCTTCTCTGAAAGGGCTGTCAAGTACTTGAATAGGCTGCCCAGGGAAATGATGGTGTCACTATCCCTGAAGGTATTTAAAAGATGTGTAGATGAGGCACTTGGGCAGTCCTGTGGCATAATGGTTAGCACTCTGGAATCTGAATCCCCAGGGGCCCGAGTTCGTAGTCCTCAGTAGGGACTGTCCCCTGGTCAGTTAAATGCCTTCCTGTCAGATCTCGGATGCTCAGCAGGGCCAGCCCCAGTTAGTACCGGGTGCTGTAGAACAGTCCCGAGGATTTCACTGTCCGAGCTCGCTCGGCCATGGTAAATGAACCCTTAGGACTTAAACGGTGGGGCCAGTTCTGCGCATGCTGTGCCTCACCTGAAAAATCCACTGTGCAGGCTGGAAGG
>JAWWEU010000111.1:93906968-93923176 GCA_035583155.1 Acropternis orthonyx | reverse complement strand
ACTATAATTCTGACTTGTAATCTGTTTGTGAGTTAGACTCATTCCTCCTGCTGGTTTACCTTTAAACCAGCACACCCACAAACAAACAAATAAACACAAAATAAAAACTCAAACAACAGGAATAAAAAAGGACGAAAAAATCCCACAACCCCCCCCAAACAAACCCAAAACCAAAAACCAATCAACCAACCAAAAAAACCCAACAACCCCTCCAAATCCCCCCAAACAAACAAACAAAAAAAACAACAAGAAAAAACAAAACCCAAGGGGAAAGGCAATGAACCTAAGAACAGCTATGAAACAGAACTTTGAGGTTTCAGATTGTTTCAAGGATAAGAGTATTCAACAGAAAAGATCATTCCCTTCTTCCTTCCTTCCATAGTAGGCCATCCCCAAAATCATCAGGAATCTTCAGTCTGACTGTCACAAACATTTTTGTAAACAAATTGTCTGCATCAATAATAATCAACAGAAACTCAACTTTTTATATATATATTAGGACTTTCTTTTAAGATGAAAAACTTTTGCTAAAATGTAAACTGTTACGAACTACAGCAGCCCAGAAAAGAACTGAAGCAGACCAATGTAAAGTCTAGGAAACTGAATTTAACACATTCAAAAACATCCCTAACTATTATGCCTGTGAGTTTGTAGAGTGCTTAGATTTTCATCATCTCTTCCCCTGACACCAAAAGGTGCATTAGAATACACTCACAGAAGATCAGACCTTCACTGAAGACAGAATCTGAACAGCTAAGGTTCTGGGGGATTTACAAACCAAACAACACAGTTGGACCCAATTTGTCTGCTTTGAACATGCCTCCCACACACTGATAGCACTGAGCTCAGCACAAAGCACAGTAATCACAGTCACTTTATATCTCAGTGTCATTGGGTATTTGTATAATAGCCTATTGGTTACAACACTCAGACTATGTGGGAGGCCTGGGTCCTCTTCTTGCCTCAATTTGACAGGATTAAAATTCAAAGTTTCAGTCCTCAGCCACTATTCTCTGAAATAGCTTTTCTTTTCTTTTTCCCAAGGACTACTGTTCATCCACCACAGGTCTCAAAGTGAGAAATTTAAGGAAGCCACAAAGAACCTGGCTGCAGCCACAGGAAATCGGAGTCTCATCTTGAAGCATCCCCCTAACAATGGAAAAGCCTAGGTTTGGGTTTGGTTTTTTTTTAAAAATTTGGTAATATTTAGGGTATGCATATATACATGGATACTGCATAAATATTAATAAATACATTTAAATAGAGGAACAAGGACTTGGCACCCAAAGTCTGTCTCACCTTTGAAAAGTCCTCTGCCACAGTTTATAATCTGCAGATGCTTAAATTCCTTGGCACCAGTGCATCACAATACTGGTATATCAGCACTAGTATAGCTAATTTACAATACTTTATCTTGCATTGCTCTTTATACAGTGAATTATCTTTATATATGAACTATCACTTATATTATCCCTGACCTAGAGTACTAAAACAAAACAGATACAAGAGTAATTTTTTCCCCCCAGACAGTATAAAAGCCAATAATTTTAATTAATATGAAACTTCTAGAGTTTGATTTTTCAATTATTTTTGCTTCCTGTTATCTGAGATGAATTAATATATAATACACATAACCATAAAGAATAAAAAAAATGGAAAAAATACTGCAATTAGCAAATATTGTGGGTTTTTTCATCAGCATAGAAATAATTCTTCAAGGGAACGTTTTGAAGAGTAGATATTTGACGCAGTTCATAAATGCATTTAATGAACTCCACCATGGATCTTATGACTAATATGCTAAACATCTTTCAGGTGACCTTGATTTAACTGTATAATTCACTGTTATTCATAAGTTACCATAAAGCAATATTCTTGGTGAGTCAGAAAATTCCTATATTAAATTCCAGGGTAAAATGTGGATCTGTAAATATTGAATCACTATTAATATGCAGGTTTTTTCCAGATCTGCAGTTTGTGAATAGTTATCTCATAAAATCTTCAACTTTTAAGTCATGGATTGATGTGTCTTTTAATAGTATCTTACTTTGTACAAGAGTAGAAACATCATAAGCTCCATAAAATTAGGTGCTTTTGCTTCTGTTTTGTACCTTATATGAGTCAAACAGCACTGAAAAACAGCTCTGTAGAAAGGGACCTGGGGGTCCTGGTGGGCAACAAGCTCAATGTTAGCGAGCAGCATGCTGTTCCGGCAAAGAAAGTCAAAAGGATGGGGAGGGCTGCATCCACAAGGGTAGCACCAGCAGAGATAAACAAATCATTGTCCCACTCTGCTCAGGGTTTGTCAGGCCACACCTGAAACACTGTGTTCAGTTTTGGTTCCACTATACAAAAGAGATGTGAATAGGCTGGAGAGGTTCCAGAGAAGGGCCACAAAGGCGATTAATGACTGTGAAGCTGCCATATGAACAAAGGCTGAGAGAACTGGGTTTATTCGGCCTTGAGAAGGGAAGACCTTGTCACCATGTTCCAGTATTTAAAAGGTGGCTACAAAGAAGATGGAGATTCCCTTTTAACAAAGAATCACATGGAAAAGGTGAGGGGTAAGATTCCAACTGGACACAAGAGGATAATTTTTCACAATGGGAACTATCAGCCATAGGAATAATCTTCCCAGGGAAGTGATGGATTCCCAATGTTGGACACTCAAGATTCAGCTGGACAGGGTGCTGGGTCATCTTGTCTAGACTGTAGTTCTGCCAAGAAAGGTTGGACCAGATGATCCTTGAGGTTCTTTCCAACATAATTATTCTATGACTGTGATTCTATGATGAGTGTCTACAAGCAAAGAAATTATTTTTTCATGGAGAAAAACAATGAAAAAGTCCAAATTATGATATCTTGATAGAACCACAGTATTTAAAAGGCAGCAAATATAGTATGTATTTGTCAATGAGAGGATAATGTTTCTGTCTGTATCTTAACTTTCTTCTCTTTCCTTTTTTTTTTTTTAAGTAGTTTTTTCAGTGTGCTGTTACACATTTCTGAACCAAACTTACCACATTTGTCTTATTGATTTTGTACTAATTTTATGTCTAAAGACTGACACTAGTTATGTTCTCCTGAAATCAGCAGAGATTCCACATCTTTCTGTGCTTTATTTCTACCGGACATACACTAAAAACTAACTTCCAATGGAATTGTTTGAAAAGATGGTGGTGTTTTTTCCCTCTTCTCTACATTTACATCAGGAAATGTAGCTAATGTGTAAGGAAGTCTCAATTTTCCCAATAAACAGAAGAAGGTGAAGGAGACTGTTGTCAGTGTAGAACTTTAGCCTCACATATTGCAGAAGCTATTAAATTGACAGATGAAACAGAAATATAATGCACAGATGAAAACTCTGAGATGTTAGATAACCTTCAGGACAAGTTTCATTGCCAGGTTCTGCATTTAAGCTGAAGTGATTCTTAAGCATTCTTTTATCTATTCCTTAGGATACACATTGCACTTGAGTTTCTTATGGGAAATCACTCACCCAAGATTGGAAAGAATTGCTATTTCCTTTAAGTATCACAACAAACTTGCTATGTCTGTCTCCTTCAGGTGGGAGAAACTTCATCCTGTGCTAAACGGTATATCCCATGTAGATGTTATTAAATGCTAAAAGAAAATGCATGCCAGCTTCAGTTATCCTAAAGAAGGCTGATGAAACAATTCATCCAGGATCTTACTGGAGATGTATTTAAGAGGATTTTCTCACATGGCACACCATTTTATTGTGGAAATATTTTCCATATAATACTAGGCTTTAAATATACATTGTCAAACAACAAAAGAACAAAACAGACTAATTCATGAAAGAGAGCTCTGACAATGTCTGCTAAACATAAACTGTCCACATGCAGCTCAATCATAAAGGCAGTAAAGCTGTTTCTACTGTCAGTTGTAAGGCAGGCTAAATGGAACTTTCATTTGAATTCATACAGAAAATCATTAGCTTTAAGACTCCATATGGAAAGAACACAAATAATCTTATTAATATGTTCAAATTTAGTAATAAAAATGAAATGAAAATTTTTCTACATTTCAGACTCTTAAAATAAATTCTGCTGATACAGATTGAAGATACAGAAAATAACTATTAAGTCCTTTTGTTCCTTAGTAAAGGACTTTGGAAAGTATGAATTCATTCTTTTACAAGTATATTTTCTATAAGTGCCCCAGAATTTCCATCTTTTCAGTTTCCTAAGTCTGGATCTGCAAGTGGAAAAAGATGCCATACCATTAATATATATGAACTTCCTTCTTGGGACCAGTGTTCTTTAACATCTTTACCAATGACAGACACAGTGAGATTAAGTGCACCCTCAGCAAGTTTGCAGATGACAGGAAGCTGAGCAGTGCAGTTGACACAATAGAAGGACAGGATTTCACCCAGAGTGACTCTGGACAAGCTTGTGAAGAAGTGGGCCCTTGAATTGGTCAAGGTAAAGTTTTTCATTCAGAGATTCTAATGTTCATAATACTGTTCCTTTAGAAAAAATGCACAAGAAACACTGCAACAGAGAGAACCACAGCTAAAGAGCACACCCAGTCCTCTACACAGAAGCTACCTTTTGCTTTCCCACTTCTCCATCATAAAGAATCACAGAATATGCTGAGCTGAAAGCGACCCACGAGAATCATCAACTCAAACTCCTGGCCCCGCACAGGACCATCTCCAAGAGTCACACCATGTGCCTGAGAGTATCATCCAAATGCTTCTTGAACTCTGTCAGGCTTTGGGCTCTGACCACTTCCCTGGGGAGCCTGTTCCAGTGCTCAACCACCCTCTGGGTGAAGAACCTTTTTCTAATATCCAACCTAAACCTCCTCTGACACAATTTCAGGCCATTCCCTTGTGTCTCATCACTGGTCACCACAGAGAAGAGATCAGTGCCTGACTCTCCTCTTCCCCTCACAAGCAAGTTATAACTGCAATGAGGTCTGTTCTCAGCCTCCTCTTCTCTCTTTTTATGTCTTAAAAAGACAAGTTTTTCTCTGACATTTTTTCAGTGAAGCACAAGTAAATACTGTTGAACTAAAAAAAGCTCCCAACACAGGTGCAAGTTATTGACATTACTTGTCCAAAGGACATTGTCAAGCTGTGTTAACAACCAAGTTTAGAGGCTTTAGCAGTACAATGTTTTATTATAATCTAACAAACACTCTAAGAGTTCTGAATTTGATAAAAATATCTTTAGGTTCTTTTGATGTAGACAATAAGAACAGAGATTATACTAGATTAATCTGGACAGCCAATTTTTAGGGAAAAAAAAAAAAAAAACAAAACACTGACTTGGGAGACAAGTTGAACTCCCGGAGAGTTAATGGCTTTGAAGCATGTACAGAGATAAGTGTGCCTGTGTAAGCAAAGGACATCAGTCCTCCACGAGTAGCACACTGAAGACTTGCCTAACTTCTCAAACCTTTCCACAGCCTCACTTAGAGGGTTCTTCCCTCACCGTGCTCCATTTTCTGAGTTATATCCCCGTGTGCCCTCTGCTCCCCACCTGCACTGCAGAGGGGGGCTGGGTGCCCAGTACAAGCTGCTGCCTCCAGGACAGCAGGGTCTCAACCTCCACATGATCCACAGTGCTTTACACTATCTGCAGCAGTGAAAACATGCCAATGACATGTACTATGTGTTGCTAGTTCATGCTTGATTCATTACAGAGAGGATGCTGCTATGAGTAGGTATTTCCATATCACAACCAGGTTAATTTTCAGAGTATGGCTTTGACTTGGATTACAGGCAATAGAAAATTTGGATTTCAACAGGACTTTCTCACACAGAAACTGCCAATAGAAACAACCTCAGGAGATTAATATTGAAAGACCCTCCAATGCTTATAAAGAAATTGTGTGCACTGCAAATCACAATTCTACTGAATATGCATTAAAGAAAATAAACTGTGTCTTCTTTTGCCTCTTCAATACAAATTTTTTCATTACTCAAACATTTTATAAACAATTTCTTCCCTTAGTCAGTGTTACAAGATCCTTGAACAACTGTCTTTCAACATGTACTTTCCAGTTCTATCACAGCAGTTACTGAGCTTTCAGTAGCGTGTATACTGTGCATGACTCTGCAGAATATTTGTGAGGGGAAAAACATAACAAGGGAGGTTCTGGAGTTCTTAATTTAAAGATGACTATACTTCTAAAGGTAACTACACTTCTATGACATATAAATGTGAGACAGTTCTCTGTTGTTCTTCATCAGAGATCTCAACTGCATAGATGGTTGACAAGATACATATATAATAGCAAGTAAGACAGAGGCTACAAAAAACCCCAGATTTTATATATGAAAATAAGCAAAGATGCTCTCAAAATTATTCTCCAAAAATCTGATTGACCAGCTAGAAGAGATACTGACTACCAGAGACCATAGTCCTTTAGAAGAATCGGTTATGGAGAATTCTCTATTGAAACACATAGCTAAACTGCCAGCATTGAATTCATGAAAGACACATTCTACTGACCATTGAAAGTCACTGTGATTCAACTAAAAATAGTTTCACTTCTTCTAACTGGGCATAAAAAAAAAAAAAAGATAAGTTGTAAGAGCAGAACTGAAAATGCTCCTAGCAAACCCCCCAAAAAAGGCTCATTAGAATTAAAGCGGGAATATGCTGCACAGTCCTCCTATAGAAAATGACAATCATTATGATAAATAGATAGAAATTGCCAAGGTTGGTTTAAAGGTACTTCTAAAGACAAAACTCCACTTGTCAGCTCATTGTATCTCTGCTTTTACCAGTCCTGCTCAGTAGAACTACATTTTTATTCACACTTTGAGCACAGCTTCTCTCCTTTGGTAGGCAGAAAGCCTCTTCAGCTCTCCTCCATTCCTCCTCCTTCCTTCTATTCTCACTCCAACAAAAAAAATTCTTCCTTAATACACAAGTAGGTTCTATTTGTATGACTCTATTGCACTATCAGCCATTGCCTGTATTCCAAATCCATTTTTTGCTTTGTAGGCAATAGCGGAGGCCATAACTCAACATCTGTGGGTAGTTTAGAGAAAGAGAATGACAAACAATATGGTGTAAGAAAAACAAAAAAATAACTCCAACCTTCTGTTATGATTCTTAATTGTCTGTAGTAATGTCAGCTCATGCTTTGCTGCTTGGATTTCAAAATGGCAGTTTCCATATACATCACTGGGATATGTCTCCGTAAATTAGAGGGTGGGGTTAAACCACAACATGGAAAAAGATTTTATTTGCTTCATGTTTTGTGCATGTACAGCTTTTCTAATGACATCAATCTTTGGAGAGTTTGATATGTTTATAAGTCTGTCCAATTTAATTTTTCATGCTGCTATAATGATTACATAACTGACCTTAGTAATTCCCATAAAGTTACCAAGCGTAACAGAAAATACCATAAGACAAATTCTTCTATCCTAGTACACTCATAGTTTCTAATAATAGCCAAAATATGGAACTACTCATTTGAACAAAATGATTTTATCCATACTTCAGAAAACTATCTCCAAATATATTTTTTTATCACTGTGAATATACCACACTAAATAACAAAACATCTGTTTTTCCAAAAAATTCATAAAAATATTTGGAACTTTAATTGACTATAAGGCAATGTTTTGGCAACTTTTTCCTCTTATATAATCAGGACAAATATTTTTAAATATTCTATTTAAATAGAAATTATTTTTAAATATATTTTAAAATATTCTATTACTCTTAGCATCATTATCATGACAGTACAATCTTATTTAAAAAATACAATTTCAGACATCATTCCAAAAATACCTGTTGTCAATTTTTCCTTACTATTTATGAATGAGAATTCAGTTCAGGTATTTCATTATATTAAGTTGAAGAACTAATGCTATGTATTGAGCCGTCCCTGATATACATTACCACATGATATTTATGTCCATTTCTATGCTTCAAAGTACATTCTTTGAAAGTGAATTATAAATTTAAAAAAGTATTGACATTGATTTCAGGTATAGCCTTTTAGTCTCATTGCACTATTCCTAAATAAGTATATAAGTTTTCACAAATCTTTTATGACGAATTGTTATGCAAATTACATATACACTAATTATTAAAAAGAGGGGTAAAAATAGACTCCATGTAAAAAAGTATCTTTTTGATTGAACATGATTTAAATTCATGTTTGTCTGTTCTGATTTACATGTTATCTCTTAGGACAACAAAAGATAAATGTTGGAAAAATACAAGGAAGTGAGGTAGAAACTCTAGTATGATTGTGTAATTCAGTAAATATTAGGGCTTTCTACTCAGAGTTTACAGCAAGAAAAGAAAGTTGTCATACCATCTCCTCTTCCAAATCAGATTTAGAGTGCAAAACCTCTCTAGTTTTCATCTTCTAGGAAAGGCTCATGGCTCCTAATTGGTGAATGCCTAACTTCTTCAAGCTGGGTTTTGTTATGGTTTGCTATGCTGAATATTTAAGAAAGGCTGACATCTTTGATAGGCTTTTGTGATTTTTTTTTTTTTTTTACTTTATATAAGAAATCAAGATGAAAACCACAAAAACTCTTTTACATATGTTTACCTTATGTGTAAACAAACCATTATGGCAAGGTCGAACAGTCCATACATGTCTAGCTAACCAGTTAATTGGTAACCATAATGGCTAAAATAACTAATTTTAAACTGTACTTTAGCAGTTCTCTAGTGAAGCAGAACAAAAGAGGCTGCAAATAAGAAGATGGAAGAGTTGTGGCTGCATGGTTACAGAAAACTTTATCCTTTCTTTTTTCTTATTGTTGTATCAGAAAAAAAATGTTCCAATAGTCATTTATATAAATGACTTGGGGGAAAAAAAAAGTTTAAAAAGTCCTCTGTATTTTGTAGAAAATTTAGTAGGTACCAGAAATTCTGTAGGAGTGTAGCAGACACTCACGGGGATGGGTTTGTACTGCCAGTTAAATTCAATTCAGTGATCTAGGACAGATTTGTTTTAAAGGTTTCAGTTGAACATCTGTATTTGTGATAAATCAGAATTAAAAATCACATGTGAAATATATGGAAGAACACAACACTCAAAAGTTAACAACCCTGTCAGCTCACAGGTAAGAAAATACTGTATCCACAACCTAAACTGAAGTACAGAAAATGAATCTGAAAATGTATTATTATAGAAAAACAAATAAGAGAATGAAAATATATTCAACAAGAGTTTTTTTCTTTGTTTTGTCATTAAGAAAAAAAAAAATAGCTGAGACTTAGAGAAAAGTATTAATAAAAACACAGTTAGCTTCACCTTTGAAAAGCAGGAAAGGATACAAGAATGCTCTAGCCCTGTGGCAGAGCTCTGTGGCCTTAGAATTTGACTGTAAGCCAATAATACCCGAACTTAATGTAGACACAAGCTCCAATCTTCTGCATGTTGATTGGAAAGCTACTTCTTCTGTCTGTCCATTTCATAGCCTTTGAAATGTGAAGAACTGCATATCTAGCGATGGAATGTAATATGCAGTAATAAGCCTCATAATATTATGGTGTATGAGTACTGGATCATTTTATAATAATTTATTAAAGCGGGAAAATAAATGTTGGAATTCTGTTTAACTGACTGAAGTCCACAATCTGGTTTTTAAACCAAATTAATTAATCCAGCTCTAATTCCCTACTTTTTGCTTCACAAAACATACTCAAAGCCAAGTACAGAAGATATAAGAAAAGCTTCTGGTAAGAACAGAAGGGTTTTGAAAAGGAATTTGCACATCAGCAATGGCAATCTATGTGATGCTGTGATATACTGCTAAAATAAAATTTAACTCAAACCCCAAAATGTCAGCAAGAGTGAATGGGTTTACATTCTGAATTTCTGTCTGGAATTTCAGCTGAGTTTTTCTCTCTGATAGACTTTAATACATTGCATCATATGAAAGTCAGTTCTGAGCATTCAGAAGGACATTTGAATCTAAAGAAGCTTCCCTCTGTTCCACATGTTAAATAGCTTTATTTATCCTGATAATATTTGACAATTTTATCACACACGGAACTCTTTCAGTGTGTACAGATTATTTGTACTTCTTTCCCTTTTGACCCTTCTCACTGCCACAGCCACTTCTGGGATCAAATGTGACTTGTTATCTTGAAATACTGTGTTGCCTTCATGGACAGAAATGGTTTTTTATTTTCCTCTTTTTTTTTTAATACTCTTTTTATGACTATCAAATTATAGTGCTACAGGAAAAACAGAAATTTCTTTCTGAAAAATCGCAGACATTTTTACTAGTTTCCCTCTGAACTAGTTTTTGAAAGTACTGGACAACTGCGAGTACAGGAAATCTCTCCAAATCTTGCACCTGCAAGTCAAATGTGTCCCAAGCAAGATGAGATAGCCTTTTGGTTTTCCAAGATCCTTCAGAAAATTACCTCTGTTCACTTTCTAGCAGACACTGCCCACAGAAAAGAGTACCATTAGAGCTGTTAAACAAAAAATGAAACAGTATATTTGTTTTATCTGTGTTTCCTCAGGTCTTATGTGCAGACTGCATCTCCTTGGAATCTCACAGTATAATCTCACAATTATATCATCCATAGCAAATAGTATAGCTTAATGTATCAGTAAGGAGTTAAATGGACAGCAGTAAGTAAAATTAAGAGGAATCTCAATTATGTCTCCAACAATAAAAGTTATCCTAGGTGTAAATAAAAGATAACAGCTATAATTAACATACAAACAGTTATTACTGCTCTACAGTAATAACTACTACTGCTCTACTGCTCTACTGCTCTATTTTGGCCCTGTCATGTTTTCTAGGCAACACAGTAAATTTCAGCTAGAATACATTTTAAGGGTAAATTCTGAAGCAGTGACAGTCTCTCTCATACTTCCCTGGAGCTGCCTTCTGGTATATTAGGTTAAGAAATGCTAAAAATGGCATAACAAAGAAGTTTTCATCCACATATAATCCTGCTCAATAGAGGAAGTTACTAAGGACCTGATTTAGAGAAGACAACCAGCTTCCAATTACAAAAGTTATTTTGTCAGAAATAGCAGTGTGGCTCCATGATGTTAGTACTCCAACTTGTGAAGAGGTTTTCTTTCAAGCAGCTTTTTTTAATCACATTTAGTTTGGGAAGAAAAGCCATCTTCAAAGACATTTGACAGAGCAGCTGGTTTGGCAGATCCCGGCTTTTTGCTGGGAACTGCTATAATCTACAAAATGTTATTCTTTACACTTGCCTAAGTTTTCTTGAAAAAGCATGACTATTCAATACATGGCAGTGCTTTGACCTGCAGAAGATGATGTAACATGACCTTTGTATTTAGGCCTTTTTTTTTCAGAATCAGCCCCCTGACAAAGTGGTGTCACAGCCCCTTTACTATAGTTAGTGATAGTATCGGGAAAGGTGTAATCAAATGACACCAAAAGGTACTACAGATTAAATTATGAGGCTTTGAAAAAAACATTATGAATCTGTGACACTGAGATTCACGCAAGAAAATATAATTTGCACAAATGCGCTTAGAGAAGATGGAATTAATCTATCTGAAACATGGTTTGGCATTTAATATGGCATCAAGTTTTCAATGGCATGCTGCAGAGTCAGGTGGATAAGGAGAGGCACCACAGCAAAAATATCACAACTTATTGTGGGATCAAATTTATTAGACAGTCATTGGGCAGTTTCAGAAATAGAAAGTTTTGATTGAAAAAATATAAGGTAATGGTGGACATGTCAAGCCCCGATCATCAGTTATCATCAGTAACACTCTGTACTGGATTGTGCATATGCATCTCTTTAGATGTACTGTGGAAGTCATGCAATCACAGGACATCCCATAGAACCGCAATCATTTCTCAGTCTAGGCCCAGACTTTATACATAACAGTACAGAAAAGATCTTTTTGTACATGGGAGATCTAATTTACTGAGACACTGAACCCTTTCCAGCCTTACAGATTGTAGACAGCGTCAAATGAAATGGTGACCCAAACGTGTACAAGAGAAGTTCAGGTGAGCAGAAGAACATGAGTAATAAAGTCAAACAGCCCTCTCGCTTTCTGAGAAGCACAGGTGATCTTGAACTTGAAGCCTAGTCTGTTACCTCTTCATTAAGCTTTATACAGTTCTGCATTGTTGACTAAATTCACTAGTTGGTTTCATTAAGAAAAGGAAGATGGCATTCTGCATGAGCAGATGGACTATGTTCTTTTTTCCCTCCTGATATTCTATTCATAAATCGATAAGGAAAACTCATTTATTCCCACTGCATGCAAATGGAGATAAGACCAGTGAATTTAAATTGTAAATAAACAATGAATAAAGTAGATTCACTTGTTTTTGGAAATGAACTAGTTCCTTTGGTGTTGTTGTAAAAGTCCTGGCTATATGCAGTTTATTGTACAGTCTATTAAAAAAAAAAAAAAAAAAAAAAAAAAAAGAACCTGGCATAATAATAATTTAAGACAGCCAATTGCTTATAGAAGTACCATGTCCTTGTCAGGAAAATAGTTATGTTTAAACCCTAACTATTCATTATACATCTAGAATTTTGAGTACTCATTTGTTCTGCACTTTTATTGTATGAACATACAGAACAAGGAGATTAATTATAAGATAGAAAGTTCTATTTTAACAAAAACATTAGGCAAAGTTCCAAATTAGTAAGCAAACCTCCCAAGTCATCAAAAATATACAGTAAAGTTCAAACACTGGCAAATTTAAATGCAGAAATTTTAATTTGAATGTTCTGTTTCAGCAGCCTAACAGCTGTGAGGCTGCCAAGAACTTAAAGTACTAAAAATGCAGTTTATTTATTTGTTATTAAAGATATTGTTATTCTATTTATTAACTAACCTGAGAAGTATCAGCTAAAGTTTTCAGTCACCCATTAGTGCAAACACCTGGCCAGAGTAAGCAGGGACTCTTGTTGCACTAAACATTCTAAAAATACAGTTTCAGTCCCCTCAAAACATCCCCCTCCCTCAAAAAAACCCCACAAAACCAAAATCAAAACAAACAGAAAAAAAATAAAAAAACCTGCTCTACTCCAAAGAACTGCTGTGAATTACTGGCATGGAATTTTTTCTGCTGCTCTTTGCAGTTCCTCTGAAGAAAGCTCATCTCTTTATTCCCCTAAATATATATTAGACATTTTTGAAAAGGAATTTTCTTTGTTTACTTGATAGTCTTGGATTTCAGTATTCTAACTGATCATACTGGAATATATTGCTTTCTTAGGCAAAGGACACAAGAACACAAAACTCTTCTTTACTTTGAAATGACTTAAAGTATAACACCAAAATCTGCTCTGCAATAAATTGAGATGAACACAACATTTAAAATAACAAATCCTCATATCTTCAAATGTTTGAATCCAAATTAAATATATTTATAAGTAGAATACCCTTAAAATTAATTTTGGTATATCTTTAGCCAATCTAATAATTGAACTAACACAGACACAAATGAAAGAAGTTTGCCTTCCAAACACCACAACTAATTCAAATTTCAGTGAATTAAAAGAAAGCTGTGTCCATCATTTCAATTTAAGATCGCCAATATCTGAATTGAATGAGTTAGTAGGCCATAAAAAATCCTGTAAGAACAGGAAACTGGGAGAGAGCTACATGAATCAGTGATGCAGGCTGACATACCCACATTTACAAACATGAAATGTTCAAGCAAACAGCTCATGACACTCATGTTTACTATGCAAAGGTAAATCACTTTACACTTACAGCAGAAGTTTCATAGATCCTGTTTAAAAGTGCAGTGTTGGAGAAGTAGAGAAAGAAAAGTGGAGAATGTTGAGCTGACATTCTAAATCTTGGATGAGAAGTAGTGGATGAGTGTGATGATTACACCTCTGGCAGCACCATTATGAAGAAATAATGACAACCCACAGGAGGGCAAGTGCATTGTTCTAGCAATTAGGACATATGGTGATGTCATTTCTCTTGCACATTGTAAAAGATGCTCATGGTTGCATAAGCACAGCAGCACAAAGTGATACTGGTTTGCCACAGCCAGACCAAAAGGAGATGAGACTTTTGAATCTAAGACAGTAACTCATATTTGTGTCACTTCCAATATTTCAGCTCACTGTTGGTAATTCATTTCTATGGCAGTCTGGAGGCTGCATTTGGGACAAAGTTTATAACCTACTGAGATCAAAGTTTTGAAAGCAAAAAGAGAGTTGAAACATGGAAATATTTCTTTCTTTTGTTCTTATTTATTATAAATTAAATGCTATGACAGACAATGTTATGCAGGAAATAAAACTAATTTGCTATCAGTAATTTATCACTTCCTTTAAAATGTTACATGATTTAAGTTATTTATAGACAAACTTTTTTTCTCTCTTTCAAAAAACCATGATTCTGGATAGCATCTAAACATCAGGATAAAAATATTCAGTACAGATTTATTTATATTTTTTACGTCCTGAGGCAATGCTAGACTTTGCTAAGACTGTTCTTTGCTAAGATAGACACCCATGGATTCTTTTAAATATTGCTTAAAAGCATAGTTTCTGGTACTGGCCATTGGCAAAATATCATCCCCATGGAAATTTCAGACTTGTATATCCCTATTTCATCTGTTTCTGAAGAATAAGTGACAGTATTGGTCTTTGAAATGTGTATATAGAACTTTGGGCCCAATAGACTTCATTTAACCACTGAGGAATCACAGCCCACCATCCTCTACTGGTTTTGCCTTTAACTAGTCATAACTATATTTACTGAATTTATTAAAATCCACAAGACTAACCTGAACAGTACAATGAAGAAAAAGAATTAAAATTTTTCTTGGAGTTCACAGTAGCAAGACTGGCAAAAAGCAAATTTAGTACTAAGATATTTTTTGCAAAACAAACTTGACTGAACTATGCAAAGTTATTCAGCTGCATTTACATGACAAACTCCAGTGCTTTTGTTAAGGTAGTTATACCTGAGATGCACAAACTCAATCCTCAAGCTGATCCAATAACCTGCAAACTCACATGTATATAGTTTCCCTTATAGTGAATAGGATCAGTGCTGCACATACAAATTCAGTTTCCTAGCTTTCTTTAAACATACCACAGAAACATAACTGTCTCTTATGTTCCCTTTAAAATACTTATCTCACTACATCTATCAGAAATAAGAATACTTTTCTTGTCTAACTCAGAGATTCAGAGGGAGATTTCATAAGGTTCTTCTTGCAAAGTTGTATAAAATGATACTGTAGGATCAAGATTGCCCTGCAGTTCTTCTAGAAAAATAAAATAAGAAATGTATACTTCTTTGTTTACAACATATATAGCTTTCTAGAAAAAAAGTTATTTCTGAACCCTATTTTTCTTGACTGGCCATTGCTGAAAGGTTTTTATGGATGATTTCACCCACTGTCCATTAGTAAATTTTCAGATAGATAATGATAAATCAGGGAATAATTTTAATATTATTTTTTATTAGAATTATTGTTGGAACAGATTGTATCAAAGTTAGTCTGGACTAAAAATAGACTGCATTGAAATCAAGGTAATTCAGAAATACCATGAACACAGCCAGACTCAAGATTTCCAGAGTCGAGCTGCAACACAGTGTTCAAAACTAAGATAGACGGAGATAAACACTACATGTACCTATTTACTAAATGAGAAGTCAAGCTCAAGAGCCTTGAAAAGGTACCAATCTCAGATTAACAAAGAAATAAAACTATATTTATTATTTGTTTATGATTTCCTAAGAATATTTCAACATTTCAAATTTTCTCTGCAAATATGAGACCTAAACCATTTGCTATGATGAAAGCTGACAGTGTAAGATAAATGCATCACTCAGAAAAGATCTGGAGGCCAAGAATAATGACCAGAAATCAGAGGAGCTTTATTAACATTCTGAGAAATTCAAAAGACAGAATTTATTTACAGTGGCAAATTTTTAGAAAGAGTTAATATGATACCAGCTTTTTCAGTCATGCTATATTATCTTGCTCCATAGCTTCCTCTCCAGCAGAACATCTCAATATGTTCCAGGGCCCCATCACACCTGAGCATGTGAAAACAGATACTCCAGAGCCAGCTGGCAGCTACAGGCTTTTGACACACAAGATCTCTTATCAATTTTTAGGAATTGAGTTATAGAACTTCTTTCCCTCTCCACAGAGAACCTGTTCCTGTCTCCAAGGTCAGCACAACTTGTTTAATCTCCCAACTCCAGCATTAAACACCATATGTAAAATCTAAGGA
>JAWWEU010000111.1:93892738-93906739 GCA_035583155.1 Acropternis orthonyx | reverse complement strand
AGGAAGGAAGGAAGGAAGGAAGGAAGGAAGGAAGGAAGGAAGGAAGGAAGGAAGGAAGGAAGGAAGGAAGGAAGATAATTCACTTCTAAAAACAGACATAGTTGCTACTCAGTTTCAAATAACTGTATGTTCTTGATTGCAATTTTGGGCTGTTCCTTATAATAAAAGATTTTAAGGTCTGTAACATCTCAGCCCTGTATGCCAGGGCTGGTCTTTCAAGCTTTTCTCTTTTTTAATTTCTGGTCATAAGGAGCACCTCATGTACACTGGCAATAAACCTAAGCTAAAAATACACTTCCATATAGTTTATAAAACTTCCACAGGTATACAAAAACCACCACACTGTATCAGACAGAGCTTAGCTAACAAACTCATTGTCATTTTGGCATGACAACAGCAGAAGATGCCTTATGAAACAGGTAAGTGAAGAATAAAGGTAAGTAATTTGTTCAGGACCAGATAATTTATGATTTTGGGGCTTTTATCAGGTCTCAAAAAAATAATGGAGAATATAGAGTGTCATTCACTCTATGCACGAAAACATATATTTGTGGGATACCATTTCATTTCTGCTGTCATTGTAAAAAAATATTTTTAGTCACTCTTAAGAGCTATGCTAGCTAACCTGCAGAGTACAGATGAGAAAACTTCCTGACACAGTTTAAAAAAAGATACACTCAATATCTTGCAAGAAGCATGGCAGAATGCTTAAGAAATCCAGGAGAAAAGCTTTTAAAGTATTACTAATAGGTTTTTCCATATGCTGCAGCCTCGCTTTTCTGTGGGCGATATGTCTGAACTGCAGATAAACTGAATCATTGCTACTGAGAATATACAACTGCTGTCTGACGCGGGCCAGCATGGGTTCAAAAGGATTTATTAGCAAGACATTCCATGTGTATATGTCACCTCACAAATCTGGGGTCTGGCTTGGAAGCAGCTCAGCACTCATTAGTAAGTCTGACAAGTATCGGACAGCCCCACGCAGAGCAGGTTCAGGATTCTCAGCAGTCAGCAGTCAGAATCCGGAGAGCTGGAAAGCATAATACCCACATGCTTGCACAGCCCTTGACAGAGACATTCGGCTCTGCAAGTATAATTTTTTATAACATAGCTGTGATTCTTCTACACTGAGTATGGATCTGCAGAGATGTGCCTTTGCACCATAGGTCTCAGAATCCCAAAGTCCATTTGTTACCTTGGGATGGATCCAAATGCAAGTGCCCTTCCAAAGTGCTACCTTTGAACATGACAAGTTGACATGTTACCTGGGGTGCATTGAGAGCAGCACTAAGATATTTTTGCAGAACAAACTCGACCAAACTATGTGAAGTTATTCAGCTGCATTTATATGGCAAACTCCAGTGCTTCTGTGAAGGAAGTGACACCTGAGATGCACAAACTCAGTCCTCAAGCTGATCCAATATATCCGCAAACACAAATGTGTATCATTGTAAGACTTGAGATAAAAGATTTGGAAAATAATATATAGAAATTGTCTAAGATAAAACTTAGTGAAGGAATCACTTATATTAGGAAAAAGATGGTTATCTATTAAAAAATTAGATAATGCATTGCAATAATAAAGAAGACATATATTTTCAAGGCCAGAACTACTGCTTTATTAATTTTTATCAAAATTTGTCCCTCTACAGGGTATTTATGAATTATGATTGGACAGTATTACGTATTGGACAAATTTCTTATCAGAAACACAGCTTCACCGCACTGGTAAAGGCATCTTATTTGATTGTTTTGTTTCAACTAGCATATGCTGATCACAGGAAGACAGATGTGAATTGATATCTTTCTTACTCCATACTTCAAAATCTAGAGTCCATCTGCTTGACAGTTAAAATACCTACATCTTAAACTGAAACAACAGGATTTTCAGATTAAAGATTATAATAAAGAACTAACTTCATTTCCTTACCTACCATTATATGTGGAAAATTCACAGGAACTCTTGAAAACAATATTCATATAAGGCAAAAACTAATAGTGCATCGTAGGATTTGTTATATGCAGTGGTACAAGTATTTATCCAAGAAAATCAACTCTCTTTTCATTAATTAATAGGAAAAAATAGAAAGAAAAAATAAGATTAAATAATTCTTAATTTTGGTTAAATTAAGAATACATTGTAATTAAATATATATTAATTAAAATAATTTATAAAACTCAATTAAATATACACTATAAATTATAATGGTGTTTCCAGTTACATAAAATTTGTATGAACAGATTTACTTGTACAGCCAAGAAGGAGGAAGCAGACCTGAAATTGCAGTCATGAGTTGCATGCAACAGTAACAGTTTGACCACCCAGATTTTTTATTCATCTCCTATTTTGTTGGTTGGATTTTTTCTTCATTGTACAGCTGCAGAGTGCATATAAACATGGGTTAAACCAACACTTACTAAAGCACAACAGCTACCTAACACCAGACACCTAAAACTCACTTTAATTTCCTTTTTAACTTATAGATTTGCTGACAGAATGACTATCATCTCTACTACTATCCTATGAGCCAATGGTGCAAATGCTAGATTGGTTATATGGAATAGTATCTCCATACTCCCAAGACCTGTTAGTCTGGAGAGAAACAATGAGATAGAAAAATACTAATACAGTTAAATCCAGGAGTATTTTGCCTCTGCATGTAGGCAAAAGGAGAAACAGGACCACAAGTTTCTTACCATATAAATTCACACCTAAACCCCGTGTCAAACATTTTACAAAGTTACACACTTCTTAGTCCTTTGAAGCACATGAAAACTGCAAAACTTGTGATCCATCTGAAAAAATCACCAGGGTGTTGCAGGAAAGGCAGTCTTCTCTACCTCCCTAAATAATTTGCTCATATTGATATACTGGAAAATCTCCTGACCTTCAAACTTGCAACTTCCAAACTCCAGACTCAGGTGAGAACTGAGTTGCTATTACAAGCTCTTTCTTCTAGATCATTATCTCACTTTTTTGCCATCATCTGCTAGAGCAAGGAAATCCTTACATAGATTCCTACATCTGTGTATCTGTGACTAGAGTTACTCTAGTATATGGGTGTATCTTAAGCTCACTGACCAAGTCCACTGAATAAGCAGAAATTAAACTGTATGGGCATATTAGCAAAAGAACACATGCACATAGAACTGGGTTTCCAAGAGGAAAGGTGGAGTCCAGGAACCAGATAATATTGGTGTCGATCTTGACAATCTGATTAAAGGGATTACCAGACAATTACCTGCCCAAGCAATGGGCTGAACCTGATATTGTATTAGATCACCCCATAAGCCATGACAAGACAAAGCTAATTATTTTAAATAATCTACCGTTAATCTTTGCTCACAAAACTGAAGATGAGTTATCAAATAGAAGTAGTAATAAAAACTGGATACATATTTATTCATTTTAGAAGTCGTAGACCAACTACTTCATCACTTAAAATAAATCTTTCATATTAGCTTTTAAAGGAAATATGTGATAATAATTGCATCTTTCAGTACATAAATCCATCTTTCTTAACTCAGACTTTGGCATTTGAACAAAGCAGAATGATTTTCAAGATGATGAGTTCCTTTAAATTATGATCTTAATCTTTGTTCTAGCCAATTGTACTTGAAATGTTTAAACTTAGCAGAAAAAAACAACCAACCAACCAAACAAACAAAAAAAAACCCAAAACACAAATGTGAAAACTATTTTTTTCTTACCAACAATAAAAAGTTTTCAAACTTTATATTCAAACTTGCAGTGATACAGCTTCAGAGTCAATTAAAAACAAACAAACAAGAAACCAAACCCCCGCCCCCCACCAAACCACAAAACAATGGATTTAAACAGTGACATAGACTTTTACAAAAACTATGTTAACCTTACATTATACTCTGGGGTTCTCTGTCCCCAAATAAACATATAAATCCATATGTTGTTCATAAGCCTTGTTCTTATGTAATATCAAAAATATGTATTTTCCTAGCAGACACTTCCATCATATATGATATCTTGTCACTTAGCAGTTGAACAGTTGCAGCTCCATTAATTGATTTTCTGTGTTCATGTGTGAATCACATACTTTTCATTTATATGTTATAGCTATTAACTTTATGACAACCCCACAATTATCTGGGAACTACATCTTAAGCTTAGAATTTTTTAATATCAATTTTTGGTTTACTTCAAGTATTTGAAGCATTTTATTTTATTTTTTTAAACATATTGCTGCTTGTACTTTCTCAAAAGGAAGGGAATGAAAGACACTATTTTTAACTAAATAAATTGCACTTCAGACAGCAAATCAACAGCATTCTAATACAAAATCATGGACAGGAGTTTCGGTTTTCAGTTTTCTTATGAGACGGGAGGTTTGCCCTATTCAGTTTGTCAGATTTGATTACAGATTTGATTTCCATTGTTTATGTTTTGATGAAGTTTTTTCAGGTGACAATACCCAAGGTTAATTTCTTGATGGATAGCAGACAAAATTTTGCCTACAGTATCACATAAAAGAAAACTCTGACATTAAATATTTAATGACATAAATCAAACAACATTTAAGCTGCAAATAAATGCATCCTTTTTATTCTGCTTTACTTACTGAATTAGTTACAGAAATAATAAGTGTTCCAAAAAATACCTGGGACATTCTGGAATACAAAGTAGAACCCAAATAATACAGGATTTTTCAGGTACTTTTAAAAAATTATTATTTACATTATGTTTGTGTAAAGTGAGTTTTCATACCAGCCACATACTATCAACTGCTAATTAAAGGTTCACTCAGTTACAGTGCATCTTCATCAAGTATGACAGCTCAAAAAAACTACAGCATGTCAAGCTTTAAGAGCTCACACAGGGACCTTACACTTTACTGTTTCACTATTTCAACAAAAATAAGCTACTTTAATTAAATATCATGGCAATGGCCTTTGTGAACCAAGAAACCTTCAATGGTTCTCCCAACCCCAAGGACCTTGCATCAGATTTTAGCTACTTCCTTGAAGCTCCCTCCTTGTCCTCCTCTCTGTTTCCTGCCCTACTCATCCCTTCTTTCTTCCACAATGACAATAGCACACACTGTTAGGAAACCTGGACCTCAGTTGCCTTCAGTGTGTGTTGTTTCATAGGGCCATCCAAAACTGAACTCCTTCTCTTTGTACCTCACAGCTGTAGTTGTTAATATTTATTTTTCAGTATTTTTAAGATTCTATGTATTTTACTGATTCCAGCAATATTTTTCAAGAACATGCTCTTGAAGCCCACAAATAAAATCACACGTGACCTTCCTTTCATTTTCTCTACATTAAAAGCAAATATCAACAGCTAATAAGGATAATTCAGCTTTGCTATTCTGCAGCCATGGTTTTCTCCTTGAGACACAAATCAGAGTATGTAGACATCTTATCTGCACTGACTCCAGTGAATCCCACACCATTCAGAATAAGAGATAATGTACAAGCACTTCCTATGTCTACATCAAACCTTATCACTGCCTATTACATATGCAAGTCCCACCAAGACTCATCAAGTGTTTATATAAATTAAAACAAAAAACCAAACGAAAAAACCAACCAAACAAACAGGGAAAATTAAAAAAAAAAAAAAAAAAGAGAAAAACTGAAAATTAAGTGAGACAGACTTCTGAATCTTTTGTTTTGGCCACAGGTCCCATTTTTCACAGCATACACAGGTTCCTTCCCCATGGTTTTTGACTCCCATATTTGGAGTATTTTAAGAGTCCACTGAACTCTGTACCATGTCAGTGGGAGTCCTGCATGCAATTACAATGTCAGAGACCTTTACAGGCTGACAGACAAAATTTTATCATGTGGATGTAGTGTTCCTGAAATGCTATATTCCAGATGGGGAATGCACTTTTTTTTTGTACATACATTTCACAGTCACTCTGTCCTGAAAATAAACAAGTAGACAAACAAACAAGCAAATAAATAAATGCATACAGAAACAAAAGTGTATGTTGATTATTAATTTCATTTATTTTGCTGTTTGCCTCCATTTCTTTTATTTTATGAATTCAGTGGTTTGGTCCAAACTGTAACTAGTATGTAGGTAGCTAGAAATTTTAAACCCTCCAAACTTCCAAGTAACTAAGTATTATTTGATGTGAATAAACAGGGAAAATTATACTACATTATTGAAAAAAAAAAAAATTAGGTTTCAGAATATTTTCCCCATATTTCATGATCTCCAGTAAGCAAACAATGATGCAGAAAAACATGGAATTTACTTAGAGATCAAAACTGCTCTTAAATTTTAGCTGTTGGGTAAGAGTTTTTCCTAAATGTATGCTGGCACAATCTGTTCCTTGTTCCTTGCTTACACTACTGACTAGTCAGAGAATTTAAGCAGCTGCCTTAGAATAAATGTTTCACCAGCTAGGTGGATGTAAATGAAGGGTGAACTGAATCTTATCCCAGTATTTACTGTAAGTATTTCAGGTTCCTCAGTTTCATATAATTTTTCTGGATATTGTCCAAACATATTGTTTATTTCTTCAGAAAAAGCAATTCTAGCCAGTCCTTCTATCACAACTAGCATACAGATAAGCTCATAATCTAGACATAAGATGTCCAGGAAAAAAAAAAAAAAATCACAAAACTCGTACATACCTAGTACAGTCTTATTTTCTTTTTGCCTCAGGCTACCTTTGCTCTTTAATAGTGGATGTGTAGCCACAAAGGGCTTTAGTTTCTTTACTCCTTTGAATTTTGCCTTTTTGCCTTTTAAACATCCGCCTGTACTGCCTGGAATACTTAAAACCTTCTAACTGCTGGCTGGATGAAAAACACACTTCTTCCTTTATTTGTGCCATTCTGGAGTCAAAGAGCTGGTTTCCATGACTTCAACACTTCTCTCATTTCTGTATTCCTGTTAAAGCTAGTGATAAAATTTGCATTGATTTTAGTGATAGATTTCAACCAAACTTGTATACTTTTGAGAATGCCACTCTGGCTGCTTGAAGACATTAACCAGAATTTATTTACATAGTCTTTGTAGAGATGTGAGGATTCTGTATGAAATTGGCAGGTTAGGATGGTTGGTGAATTACAGTCAAATATATCTAACAGTATCCAACAGGATATCCAAGGCAGAGAGGTTGGATATTTCTTTTAAAAACAAATTATTTTTTACTTACCATTTTTTTCTGTTACTGACTTTGCAGAGGGAAAGCAAAAGTATCAAGATATTGAAAACATCTACTGATCTTTTTTTTTTGAGAATTTCTGCTGCAAGAATCATTCCAAAGTTGTAGAAATTCAGTGAAATTATGTATAGCAATGCATGACATTTACCTCAAAAGTATAATGATTTTACTTTGATTGTATTACGCAAATTTTACTATAAAGACAAGGGGAAAAAAAAAAAAAAAACAGCAATTTCAAATGTGTTGCAGTTGGTGGTGAGAGGTGTTCGGGCAAACCTGAAAGAATACGATAGACATCTTTAGGGAGCAACAGTGCACACCATCAGTCAAGCAGTAGAGTAACTTAACACTAGAAACAAAGATTATAAAACCAAAGCCCGCAGTAGTTAATCTGATTACTTGACTTATCTCAAGGTCATCTATCCCTGTCTTGTCTCCATGACATTATTATTGACTTTTCAAAAGCCGTAATTTTTGAACTGTTCTCAGCACAACTTATTATTGTACATGCTTCTGGGGAGGCTCAGATTTCTAGTCTGATGGCAGTTATGCTTTATACAGCACTATTCTTTTAACTTCAGACACCAGGCTCATGGATTGAGTCAGTTTTGAGGGTAACATGAAACATTTTTATCTAAAATGAATGGAAAAAAATTATTCTGGACTCAGCAGTTCTGTTTGGACCTTGACAACTTCACTAGTTCTGTGAATTCCTAGGCCAGTACTTGCACAGTTCTCCTTTCCTAAAGAAGGTAATAATGGTTTCAGATTAAGGTGTTTCATGTGTCAGGAGACATGCATATGAAACAGTAGGTCTCATGAATGTCACCAACTTAGTCTAGGCACTCAATCAGCTTACATGCTGCTTTCAGTATGTTTCAGAAGGGAATGAAAAAATTGGCAAATTTTACAGAAGCACTGCTCATTCTTAGGATAAACAGGGCTGTTTTGCAGAGGAAAAGAATTTGTTGGAAAGGATGTCCTTTTTTTAATGCTTACAAGTTTGGCTTTTTGATTGTCTACCATAATTAAACATAGATACCCTGCACTTTGTTTACTGACTAATGTCCAAGCAAGAGTGCATTTTGAAGGCTTTCCTTGTTTAGATCTCTTATTCAGATACCTGAATATTATTTTATCTTGAAATATAACAGTCATGGGAGCCTTCACATAAGGCGAAGTCTGTGGGTCAGTCTTTTACTACATGGAAAACCGTAGGTGTAGGTAAATCTTTGCACATATTTGTTCCACAAGCATTTGTGAACAGATGGCAAACTGTTGGCATTGGTAGAGATCTGTACAGGCATTAATGACAAGGATAATAAAGTGGTTTTCTAAAGAAAATTTTAGTACTTAGCACTGAAAAGGTCCAGTGTTCCTGAGCATGACTAAAAAATATGGCAGAGAAAATCTACTTTTCCCTAGAAGAAGGAGTATAGCCTATTTTTACCTCAAAAAGATCTTACTTTCTCAAAAAGCAACATATTTCTTCTTTCCTCACCCTGTAAAACATGATAAAATTGAACCAGAGAGTGGATAAATGGAAAGTGCTTCAATGACATGTGGAGCACCCTGCTGAGTTGATCTTGAAGAGTTTTGCTATGGGTCTTCTGATCCTGAAATTTATTCATTTTGCTAATGCCAAGCATTTGATCTGATTCTCCTCATCATACTGAGGAAGTAACTGTCTGATAGCTGTGCTCTACTTTATATATATTAAACAAAGGGCACTAAAAGGCAACAGTCTCCTTAAGTCTTCAGACTGTAAGAAATCACAGTGCTAATTGCCCTATCCATCTCCTTTTCACGCTTTGCTTTAGAAATGTCTAGGCTTTGATACATTATGTCACCATTTTATGCATGAACAGTCATAAGCTGTCAATGTATTCACCCTACACAGATCTCCCAAATGGAAACACACTCTCAAAAAATATCAGCATCAGAAAACAGTGAAAACTCAGAATAAAAAAATAATATTTCAGAGAAGCAGACAAGATAAACACATAAATAAAGGGCTGCACTTTTATTGCTAAAGTTAGAAATAATTTTATATCATTAAATTTTACATTTCATAGTTTTACGAGCCAGAGGTGCTTTAAATATCTTTTTGACAAAGGGGATGGAAACTTTAAAAGAAAAGGAAAAATATATACAGAGACAAAATAAAATGGAAATATATTGTTTTACAAGTCCTCACAGAATAGCATTTCATTTTCTATTGTGATGGCTCTTGTTTTCTGTTAAGAAGACAACTGAATTGAGAATAACTTAGCAAAAAGAAACAGAAATGATTCATAACAATGGTAGTTGACAGTAGCAGCAAACAACTCAAGCAGTGAAAAGTACAAAGCAAAGAACATGGCATTTACTGGAGAATACCACTCTAACAGAGGACATCTTTTGGTAGAGAGATGCAAGAGAGTTTACTTTAATTCCACAAGGCATTTGAGAACAGACTTCCTTGAAACTCTTTCTATTAACTTCCTCACCAGGAAATACAAAACACAAATACTGCTTTACATTTGTCCACTTAAGATTATTTAATCTTTACAAGACAAGCCGTTGCTTGTACAATCAGTCTTCAGTACAATTTAAAAGAGAAAGCACTGCAGAATTCTAAATACTAATAGCCATGAGAAGCTGTGTTGATTCTGCAAGTACATGAAATAAGCTGAGGTTTGCAACGACTTTGATTCCTAACAATGGTGTCACAATCTTCCCAAAACACTTAAGCTCTAATAAACATTTGAATTCATAGGCATAATAATATAAGCATCCTACACAAGCTATAGCACGCTTGCATAAGGCTTCTAGGAATGTATTACGATCTAGAGAATCCATTATGAGTAACTGCCTTTGAGCATAAGGTTATACTTAGCTGAATACATGCAGGAAACTGCTGTGCATCTGTTTTCAACTTGAACTAGTTCCACTTTGCAGAAGTTAATTAACTTTTCTTTTACACTAGACACTAAAAGTCCCATTTTTATCACCACTGAGCTTCAGCTACACCTGTCATAAATTGTCAATGCATTCACCCTACTCACTCCACATTATGCAGTTGTTTTTTCCCCCTGCTTGTTATGACAGAAGGAATTTTTTTTTTTTTTTCAATTGCCATTTGTGGCTTGGGATTGGAAAGGTTAGAGTTTAACTGCACTATTTTTGCCAGTCCTGTTCTTCAAAAAAGGATCCTACAAATGTGACCCCAGAGAGATTCACAGAAAACAGTAACCTCCCATGACCAAACAAGGCATCTCTACATTACCAAGGAATGTTTAGTCTTTCTAGTTGAACTTTCATCTCTAAAAAATCTAAATTTCACCAGAATGGTTTGTCTCTATTTAACAACTACTCAACTCTTTTAAGTCAAACCAGTTACACCTCCGTGAGTCATTCAAGTCAGACCTGCTCCAAAAATGTACTGTAAGTGCTCAACTTACAAAACTTAGAATTTTTGGGAAAATCTCATGAGCAGATACTTTTCTTAGGATCAAAAAATTGTTAATATCAAAAAATGATAAGTCATGGACTGTAAAGGGGGGAGCAAGGGGATATGAATGGAATTTAAAGTTATGAAGAGGCTTCAAGAGGTGTTTTATTGCAGATTTAACACAGCTACAGAGATATCACTGTGGTCAGTGCACTGAATTCTAAATTTTTTTCATGACTGTTTAGTTCAGACCAAAAATATTTTCAACTGTAACTGCTTTACTTGTCTAAGAGTTTTTCATTACTTTACTGATGATGTCCATTATCTGTTCAAAGCAGAAAGTCTGATTTGGTGATGGCAAAAATAGCAATATAGAAGTTAATTGTACAGAGAGAATAGAAATTAGAGAGAGAAAAGAAAATGAAAAACCTTGGGAATTTTGCCGCAAATTATATGATACATAATGCTGGAAAGCAGCACCAGATGTACATAACAGTTGGAATATTTTGTTCTTCTACTGGAAGAAACACAACACAGATGTTTCCTATTTTATGGAAGTATATGAATGAGATATTGTCCTAGGGTGACAGTAATAGCCTTCTGTGCCATTAGCAAAGTAGATTATTTATTTGTGGACCTATGTACACAGAAGCTCCTTCCTTATATTTCTGAATAGCCATATTTGTATGTATATGTAATTAATGAAAATAAATGCAGGCATTTGCCACTTCTCAAAGAAAAAGGTATTCAAAAAAACAGAGGAATGTCCACTGAATCTATTACCCACTGACATTACACTGAATCTAAGGCTGATCATCATCTCTGAAGAATTCTGACAAATGGTTAGAAATACAGGAGGAATGTTTGGCTCAAACTGGCATTATCAAAAGCGTCTTTCATCTACAGAAAGCAACAAGGAAGTCAGGAAAAAAATACAAGTATTAGTTGAGTAGAGTTTTGTGCACAATTACAGTGATGGAAAGGTAGACAGAAAAATCTCTGCTGCAACTTCTTACTATGTTCAGCAAAGTAAGACTATGTCCATTTTTCAGAAAGTCAAGAGGTTTCTGTGACAAAAAACAGCCAAACCAGTAACAAAGCACCTCTATCACTAATTTCTTCTCCCCAGATACAAACAAGCTGGCAAGGTTTTCCTACTGGCAAACCACCTGGGCTGAAAGGAACAGCCTAATGCTAACTTTGTCTTTATATCTTGGCTTCATACAGACACAAAAATGAAGGATAGCACTTACTGAAGCATAAGCACTTTTGAGATCAAAAATATTAATCTGAAAAAAAAAAATGAAAAGTAAAAGATATGTAAAAGCAGGGATATTACATTTATTAACCATGAGCTAACCATTTTGAAAAGTCAGTGTCAGGTATTACTTTTTTTTTTTTTGCTATTCTTTCTTCCCATTTTAAAGGATTATGCTTTTACTGGAAAGATGCCCTAATGATGCCCACAGCACACAGATCAAGTACATAATAAAATACAGACTGTGACAAGAATCAGAACATTTTATGATGAGTCTGAAGACTAACGATGTATGTAGGTGTCAAAACTATATGTGGATACCAAAAACCTGGAAACTCTTCTATGGAAATATTTAAGAAGCAAAAATGTTTCTGTCTGAGTTTTAAATTTTTGCTAGAATTTACACTCTGTAAAAATATCATAAAAACCCTTGATTTTTTTTTTCTGTACTATAGAAAAATTAATCAAATTATTCAAAAAGGTCAGAAAGTCTTACTTGATTGCATCACCCCTTTTTGTGATGGAGACCATGCTCCATATATTTTGCAGAGATTTAAACCTGCCCTTACACAAGAACAGGCAGACATAGTATATGTGATCCACAGTGGAGCAATATTTGCTAATCTCCTTTCCATGGCAGAGAAATCAATTACCTCAGGGGGAACAAAAGAGAAGAAACCCAAGCATTACATGATAAACTTTAAAACAGCTGCATACATCAAAAGAGAGATTTTTTCAACATGCCTACTGTAATTTGCATGTGTCTTAGCTGACCCCCACTTCCCACCACACACCATTAAATGAACTGCAGGTATGCAGTGTGGTATTTCATAAGCCCAAAAGCCTATTTAGAAAGTACATCTTTCTGAAGCACAAGGAGTAAAAATTGACTGAAAAATAGTCCTTTTTAATGGCTCTCTCTGGTCCAACACTCTAGTGCAACCCAACAGCTGCTTCAGCTTCTGCTTTCCTTCCCAGAGGCTTAGTGCTGTCCTACAAAAAGAAATTTTGGTAGCTCAGCTGGTACAACTGCAAAACCTGCAGGACCTTCAATCCTCACTGTGATGGCTTCAAAGGTTTCGAGATGATGGTGGAGATTAGAAAACCCTATGCACATCCTACTGATTCTGAACAATTAGAGATGCTACAAGCATACACTGGTACATCTTTCCACGGAAAAATTGTGTCCAGGAGGTGCATCAACAACATGTCACAAACCCAATGTTACTCACTGTGAGTAAGGATCACAAACCAACCTGCCTGGACGAATTTCACTCTCTCACACAATTCTTTCCAAAGAACGTGAGTATTTGCTGCTATTTAAATATATGCCAAATACCTGAAAGGTAAATAGATGCATCCTCAGATAACATAGAAAAAAATAATAATGTTTTCAGTGTTTTAATCTTCATTTATAGTCAATTCAGTTTCTACTGTTTCAAGACTCACTGTGTCCCCTCTCAAATTATTTACTGTTTTTGAAAAGCTTTGATTCTTTCTCCCAGCATCTATCATGGCAGCATATAATTATGGACATATTTTTGAGAGATATTGCCAAGTTTTTAGTCTTGGAAAGCCACCCCAAGGAAGTAGAATACTATTGGAATACTATTCTCTTGGGTTTTAAGTTGTTTGTGGGTTTTTCTCAAAGGAGTGCTTTTAAAAAAAATACAAGCATTCCTTAAAATGGTAAACCCTCATCATTCATCAAGAACAGAGTAGGAAGAACAATAATTTATCTATTCATTAAGCAAACACACCTTTAACTGAACTGCACTTGAAGAGTTTCATACATAGGATTTTGTTTTGCTTTGAAAGACCTGAGCTATCAAAGTATTCTTTTTTGTCCCAGAAGGTAGTTTTAGAACAGTATCTTCAATAGACAAGATCCCAGAAGAACACAAGCTACAGCATTCATTATCATTGCACTTCAGTAGACAGCGGGATAGATACTGAGAGCAAATGGAGTGCCAGTTTTCCCAATCATATGTTAGGATCTGATAGGGAAATCATGGTACGTTCTCTGATAATTCTGAAATGCTTTGTATGCTTCCTCTTCTCCACGGACACCCCCTTGTCGCGGGGGAGAAGCTTGCATGCCCTTATGAGGTTGTGAGCTATGCTGGCGGTGGTTTGTGCCTCCA
>JAWWEU010000111.1:93799761-93892720 GCA_035583155.1 Acropternis orthonyx | reverse complement strand
CTGGCCTCCAATCGGGAGGCATGGAGACACACCATTCATAATGCTGCTGCTTCCTTTGAGAGCACACGCAGGATCAGAGTTGAAGAAAAAAGACAATGCAGAAAAACCCGTGTGTCACCAATTCCGCCTGTGGAGATTTTCCACTGTGCCTTTTGCAACCGGACTTGCCTGTCTCACATTGGCCTTTTCAGCCATCAGCATGCTTGCAGAAAGAGTGGGCAGAGCCTTCCCAAATCTTCGTTCATGAAGCCTAGCCATGATGATAATGTATCCTTCCTAAGATGAATATAATAAAATTTTACATCAATTTTGAGTCTGGCATTACATATCTGAATTGATGCTCAGTATCCAAACTTCTTTTCACTCATGACTATTAAAATGCATTGAGTTTAAAAGATTTATTTCAGACATGTATTTCAGACAACTAAGTGTACAAGATTCAGTGGTTTAATGCCTTACAGTAATACGTTATATTTTCTTAAGTCAACTTTTACCATAATGGTCAAAAGATTTTAAATCTGTGACACACACACATATATATATATATATATATATACACACACACACACACACACACACACACACACACCAAAGAAAGTGCATTTCTCATGGTGATCACAAGTATCAGCCACTTAAGTAATGGCTACTAATAACCACAAACAGCTGTTAGAAAGTCATGAAATGATCTTATCAGGAACTTACAATCCTACTTCTTCACTTCTACACAGACATAATACATCTTCTTTTAACCTGATTGAAAGATTAGTGCGTTTAAGACTAATTCAGAATGTGTATAGCTCAAAACCTTTGTACATTAGACCTGAAAAAAGGATTTGTGCTCCTTTAATGTATCTGCTGTTCCTCTGCTCTAATGATGTCTCTCATGTGACTGCCCCACTCAGCAAGCTTTGCAACTTAAAATACTGGCCCTTATTCTAGTGTGAAGTAATAAATAAGGCATACCGAAGAAAAGAGGAAAATAAATAAGAGCTAAGTACTGGTTTTGGCTGGGGTGGAGTTAATTTTCTCAAAGCAGGTCACATGGTGCTCTATTTTGGATTTGTGGCCAGAACAGTGTTGATAATGCAGGGATGTTGCAGCTGAATGGTGCTTACAGAGGGTCAAGGCTGCCTCCCTTGTTCATACTGCCTGTCCAGTGAGGAGGGTAGGGGTGCAAAAGGACTTAAGACAGGACACAGCCAGGACAACTGACCCAAGGGATATTCCATACCATGGGTCATGGACAGCAATAAAAGCTGGGGGAAGATGGCAGAAGGACACTCAGAGTTACAGTGCTTGTCCCAGTAGCTGTTAAGTGTGATAGTGACCTGCTGAGCACCTGTCCTGCCCACTGGAAGCAGTGAATTAGTTCCTCATTTTGCTTTGCTTGTGCATACAGCTTTTGCTTTACCCATTTTGCTTGTCTTTATCTCAAGATTGTGTTCTTGCACTTTCCCCTTTTTCAGTTCTCTCCCTCTCCAACACCAGGAGGTGATCAGCTTCCTAACAGGGTTCAATGACAGCATGCAATATGTAAGACTAATATGTAGAGAGGAGACACCCAAGAAGGAATATCTACACAGAAACTGGACAAAAAGACTGCATCTGGGCGCGGCTCAGTAACACCTGCTCCTAACAATGGGCTTCATTACCTTTTTTTTTTTCCAAAGTTTTACAGTGCAGGAACAGAGTTCATCTGTTCCCAGTGCAAAATAAGTGTACAGGCTCCAAAGTCTGAGATACAGGAGGCTGCTCTGTGACACCTCTAATTCCCATGGCCATGGTAGAAAAGAGCTTACGAAGAAGCATTACTTGGCTTTAACTCCAGACACTATCAAAAGTACAGAAATGTAAAATTACTCAACTGAGTGTTGAAAAGAAAAAGGAGATGAAATACTAAAAACTTTGAAATTGTTCTTTCATAATGCCTTGTCAACTGATTATTTCCTTTAAAAGTCAATTTCACAAACTAATGGTGTTAAATTCAAGAACAACTTCTGAAAAATGTTTCTTCAGATGAGCTGTAAACATCTGGAATCAAATTGTCTTTCCTTCATGTGAAAAGTCATACTGAACAGAAACAAAGGAAGAGTTTTCCCATAAGCACAGTTGCTGACCATGACATATACTTTGCAGAACCGCATATTGGGAGTAATAAGTAACTTGGTAGGCTTGTCCTTTTTTTCATCATTGTTAAGATGCCATTGTCGATTTGGTGTTACAAAGACAAGACAAAAGGAACACAGAGACAGCACATAGCTTATCTGACAACAGGAACATCACAACTTTGTCATACCAACCACAGGGCTGCACTTTGTAAGGCCACTCACATTTCTTTGCTCCTTCACAATTATTAAAACAGATTATCCAACATTAATTGAAAATGAAAGAATATAATATTCACATGAACTCCTGTGTCTAATGAAGATTCAGTCTAAGGTGTAGAATTTCTGAGAAGCATCCAGTGAACATCCTCATGTACTTGCTTTTTGTTATTTATATATTCATTTTGAATTTCAGACAAAAATCTTTCAAAAAAAGCTCAAGTTCAATGATCAGTGTTTGCAAGCATTCTCTCAATCAGCTTCCACATTACTGCCTTATTATCTGTGTAATACAGACAAGAGGCATCCAGTCTGATGGAAAATATGAACTCGCTTTTTCTAATTACATTATTCTCCTACCTTATTTGCACATGGTAATCACAGTCTGTTTCCCTTTTAAAATTATTTTGTAGTGGTGTCTAGTAATTAATTAACAGTAGTAGTTGTCTGAGATAAACATGGATGCCTCCCTACTACCTAAAATTTTCTTTGCATTCACCATATTAAAGTGGGATGGAGGCTGGGCCCAAGTGATCAGTACAGTTGGGGTTTCTTTATTAATTTATTTATTTTCCATTTATTCAGTCAGGACCTTGAGTACACTCAGGCATTGTCAGAACTCTGGCACATGTACCACCTGTAGTCAGTCTGGTCTCCTGCTGCGCTAGGCTTGGGCAAGGGCTCTACAAGCCCTGCTGCCCGGGTTCACAGAGCCCGCCTGCCTCAAGCCCACCTCTAACACGGTCTCTGTGTGCACACTGCTCACCTGGCAGCTCATCGGGGGCTGTGTGTGGTTCCTACCAGTCCCTGGCTCTGCTCACCCAGCTTGTGCTTTCTCAGCAAGCGCAAAGCTCGCACTTTGGTCACCCTTGCCTCTCAACTCACTCCCCCCCTATGTAGCTGCTCCCTGACAATTTCTGTCCTGAGGAACTACATAGCAATCCTGAAATATCCAAATCTTTCAAAAGTTGCAGAAATCAGGTTAAATAAATTCTAGTGCACAGAAGCTGGGCAATGTTTGCCTGGGAAGAGATGATACGTAGCCTTTCTTTCATTAATAGCTAGGACATCCACAGTTTAGGGGATCTCTTGTGTTTTGCTAAACCTTCCACATAATTTCAATAGTGAAAGTCAATAGCCCCTGACTCACAGTATCAAAGGAGATGCCATAATAATGTGTTACTACATTTATATGGTTTTTATTTTGCCTGCCAGTCTGTAGAAAGTACTATAAACACAGTAATACCTGTGAAGTTCCTAACGCTAGCTTTAGAAAAAAGTTTAAATGTTTAAACTTTCTGCAGAACAAACAAGCAAAAAAAAAAAAAAAAAGTAGTAAGAAATTTGAAAAAGATGATGAAAAAGTACATTATCTAGAACTTTGAAAGAACAAATCTCTCAGGAGAGTAAACCTTCAAAACAAATGTAAGGGCAGAAGCAACTGACTAAATAATGACATCTTTCTGTGGCTGGACAAGCACAATTAAACATGATCTTTAACAAAAACAAACAAACAAACAAACAAAACCAATAGCCTTAAGCCAAAAGATAGATTTCACTATCACATTGAGAGTAAATTGGTATTTTAGTTTTCACTACTATTGGTCTAGCTAAAAAACTAGCCAAATAAATTAGTTAATACTTCTTTTGTGTAAGTTGTCCAATAAATTCTCATACCATTTATTTTCAGTAAATGCACTTCAATTCAAAAAGTTGCCAGTTTCCTGCTGATCAAGAACACCAATAACAGAGAGAGTATGAATTTAAAAATTTTTACTAAAAAATATATTCTCTTCTGAAAGAATTTTATTAATCTTCAGTAATTTTCTGTAGGTCTGTACCATAATTTAGAAATTTTCTTTAAAAAACTCCCAAACTTTAAAAAAAAAAAAAACTGTTCTTCCACCCCTGATGATACATATGTAATTTCAGACTCAAAGTACTAAAATATTCCCTGAAATTTGATATGTGGCCTATCCTGTGAACATGCTTCAAAACTGAAACAAAACATATATATATCAGATTTCCTAAAGCTTTAAAAACACCTTCCTCCCTTACAATACTCATGAACTTCCAATATAATAGTCCAAAACCCTGAAAATCAGGAGTGAGCCAATGAGTAATTGCCCTGCTTTTCATGTTATTAATATCTTTAGAGCCTTAGTATGCTGCATGTTCACAACATCCAATGATATGATGTAAGGTGAGTACATACAAATTGAATTCTGTAAGCTTTTATATACTGGCAAAGCCTAGGATTTGGTGCCTTTAGACTGAATATACCATTTTACTTGATTTAAACAAACCATGCATATTGTGACCAATTAAAAAAAAACCTGCAAGACATTACCAATGTCTTGTGTAATGTTGCTCCCTCTGCCTTCTATAGCCAGAAGGTGTAGCAATAGACTCACAATATTTAGAATGGAAGAAGTCCTGTCAGAAATGAAGATAAAGGGACTAACCCAAATGCCTTAAAAACAGAGGGTTTTACTGTTATGTGAATTAATGTAACAAAACAGATTCCTTGCTCTTTTTCTGTATAGTCACTGTCTTCTTCCCAAAATCCCCTGAGATAACCATTATCTGACTGCTCAGGAACGCAGTCAGAGTCCTTGAAGAAACTTCAGGGAGTCTTTCTATTGGTTCTTACTTACACCTTTCTATTGATTGTTAACCCTTGAATGTTATTCGTAATTTTCAAAATCCCCTCTAGCTCTTCACTGGAGACATTTGGATCCCTCCAAAGTCTATATATATCCCTACCTATGTCCAATAAACTCTCTCTCTCGTCCCTCTCCTGTGGTCTCTGTGTGGCTCTGTGCAGGTCCCTAGAGAGCTACATGGTTGAGGGACACCAGGGGGGAGCATTACCACCCCTCAGCTGCAGCAAGAAGGCACATGGCACATCTCTACCTAGAGCAAGTCTAAGAGTCAGTAATTCAGAGTTTCGCTAGTGCAGAACTTATTTCCCCTCCATGATGCAACTTTAATTCACTTTTTTCATGTCCAAGGAGAAGTAGACAAAATATCGGAGAGGTTCTCCCTAAATACTTGTCATTTTCATGTCTCCTAACAGAAAGGCAAAGCCAAAACCCTTGAATTAGACGCTTCATACTGGCAGCCACTATGTCATTTCTTAGTTGCTGGGTTCTCTCTTCCTCAGCCTATAAGTATCTGTCTATTTTTACTTTCAGGGGAAGGCAGAGTGAAAAGATTTCTATCATGAAAGATAAGTTCATCCTCTTCTTTCCAACATGAATCAGAGCAGAAATCCTCCTTTGGCACTCAAAGCCAACCCAGCTAAAAATAGAATCCAGTCACCCAAATGCATCTCTATTTTCAAACCTACTTACCATGGAACTGAAACAAAGTTTTGCTCTGGCTTTTAAATACCAACAGTATAGTAAAGAAAAAGACATCAGGTATATTTATTGTATACTGTATGCAACTGCAAGGCAACAGCTAACACATGCTTAACACATCTCTCCTTAACTTAGATTAAAACATCCCTAGGGCTAGGGATAGGACATAATACACCAGAAGATGCAGACCAGCTCCTAGTATACTCAAGTATTGTAGTTGAGTAGATAGTTGGCACCTGCAGTGATTACACAGCAGCTCAAAAGCTTATTTGAGATACAGAATGCAGAATCATAAAATCATTTAGGTTGTAAAAAACCTCAATGATCGTCAAGTCCAACTACTAACCTAACACTGATAAATCCACCACTAAACCATGTCCCTAAGTGCCATATCAATACACCTTTTAAATACCTCCATTTCCCTTAGCAATCTGTTCCAGGGGTTGACAACCCTTTCTGTGAAGAAATTTTTCCTACTATCTGGTTTAAACCTTCCCATGTGCAACTTGAAGTTGTTTCCCCTTGTCCTGTTTCTTATTACTTGGGAGAAGAGCCTGACTCCAACCTCACTACAACCTCCTTTCAGGTAGTTGTAGAGAGAAATAAGGTCCCCCTCTGAGCCTTCTTTTCTCCAGGCTAAACAGCCCCAGCTCCCTCAGCCACTCCTCATAAAACTTGAGCTCCAGCCCTTTCACCACGTCTGTTGCCCTTCTCTGGGCATGCTCCAGCACCTCAACGTGATTCCTAATTTGTGGGGCCCAGAACAGGACACAGCACTCAGTGCAGCCTCACCAGTGCTGAGTACAGGGGGACAATCACTGCCCTGGTCCTGCTGGCCATGAGCCAGGATGCCATTGGCCTTTTTGCCCATCTGGGCACTGCTGGCTCATGTTCAGCTTGCTGTCCACCAGCACTCCCAGGTCCTTTTCCAGTGTGCAGCTTTCCAGTCACTCTGTCCCCAGCCTGTAGTGCTGCCTGGGGTTGTAGTGAGCCAAGGGCACTTGGCCTCATTGAACCTCACATAATTGGCCTCAGCCCATTGATCCAGCCTGTCTGGATTTCTCTGCAAAGCTTTCCTACTCTCCAGCAGTTCAACACTGCAAGTCAACTTGGTATCCCCTGCAAACTTACTGAGGGAGGGTGCCCTTGATCCATTCATCCAGATCATTGAGAAGAGTTTTACACAGAACAGGATTGTCAAAAGGCCATAAAAACAAATTGTCCCACCAAACATGTCTTGAAAATAAATAGCAACACAGGACAAGATGTGGAACCGATTCAATCTAAACCTCTCCAGTTACTCAAATAGTAGACTCTGACAAAGGAAAGTGGAACTTGTGATAGACTCCTTGCAAACAAGTAAGTTAGAGAAACTAATGAAATTTAGACTATATTATTAGGCATCTATGGCTCAAAATATATGTGTGTGTGTGTATGAATGTTTACATGTATTGAACAATTGCAATTATAAAGAAATACAGCCTCAGAGTATTACAAATCAAAAAAAGGAAATACCAATCTGAAAAAAAACCCACCACCCCTTCATTTCCCATCAATTTGGAACCTTAAAAGGAATGTTACTACTTTTAAGAATTTTTTTGTTGAGCAAGGCAGTATAGAAATGTCATAAAAGGCAATAAGCTACCTAATTGACATGCAAACACTTTGAAAGCTGCTTAGAAGTGAAGTACTACATATTTCATATATTCTGAACTGCAACAACAGAATTCGTTCCTGTCACAGCATGCACTTTCATCAACAATATAAGTTAGCAAGCTGCTCATGGCTTTTTTCTTGTCTTATACCCATTATCCACTGCCCCTGAACACCTTTTTTTTCAGTAAATCCGATTACTTTGTAATATCTGTGTTTAACATTTTCTTGATGCATGGGCAAATGAGAAGAATTTCCATTAAATAATCTGTTTCATTACCTATGCAGTCATTCCAAGGGAAAATGAGATAAAACAGTACTGAATATCTAAGGTCTCCCATTCAACTTGAACTATTTGTTATTGCAGTCCTTTCACAATTACAATTCAATAAAGAAAAAATTGAAGAAAACAAACAAAACTAGGTTCCCCTTAGCACATTTCTGTAGGGAAAAATGAATCTCAGAAAACTATAAATAGTTTCTCAGATAACCATATCCTGAGTAACAGTACTTCTTCCATGCCTTCATATCCTTCAAAGTTCTTCATGTGCAGCAACATGGCGGCAAATGGAATGAGATAGCTTAAGTTGAAATTTGTCCAGAGAATAAACTTTCTAAATATTTTAATGAAGCTTATAATTTGTCTGATATTTAGACTACTTATTTCAGTTTCAGACATTAGAAGTTTACTAGGAGAGATCCTTTAATCTTCCACAAGAAATTACAGGAGTTTTCCTTACTGTAGTATTAATGCACCTCACAATTTCTAATGCATTTCTCCCCACAAACCAGAAGGCATTAGGATTTTAATGGTATCTGGGTTAAAATGACTATTTATTCTCAGACATTTAGGATGGTCTTGGCATGTCATTCAGATACACCTTTTTTATCCTTTTGGTAGCTGCTCTAACATATTTGTATACTCCTGTCTCTACAGAATGCTACAGCAACATTTAAAGAGCAACATTAAAAAGTTTGGGGTGTCCCTATGAAAATCATTGCAGAGATTATGAAAGTTACTTGTACATTTGTTATGTTGGGTTTTGCTTTTCTTTTATTTTTTAACTTTTTACCACTTGCAACCTTTTACCACTGAAACTGTCAAGTTTTCACCCATCAGAAGATTGCAACAACGCTCAGTGATCAAAAACTCTACTCAGCAGCAAAAATGAGTTTGTCATCTCCTGATGACTATTCACACCAGCTGCTCATTGAACATTAACAAGAAAAAATACATTGACACTGAAAAAAATAATACAGAATAACTATAAGTTAAGATTATATATTATAATTATAACTGGTTAAGATTCCTTTAAAAAGCATTGCATTGAAAGTATAGAATAAAGTGGTTTGAGCATTATTTTCTATTTTTCAGGCATTTTATACTTCACAGAAAGTAGCTCCACACATGCTATTTTCAATTTATTTTATAATCTTCTGCTACAAATAAAATATGATAATCTATTCTGTTTGAAAACCTCCATACCTCATTTCCAGTTTTCTACATTAGATTTTCCTCTGGGGTTTTCTAACTGAACATCAGGTGCCTTGGTTGAGTCTTGTCAAAAATCAAAGAAATAACTTCATGAAAGTACCAAATTAATTAATCTTTTTTTCACATAATTAGTGATGTTGCTAACCATAATTTTCAGAATTTCATAATGACCAGTTGAACTCGAAGAGTTTTATTGATAAATTTAAGAGCTTTTTAAATTGACCAAGTTGATCAACAACTTCAGAAGGTATAAGACTTATAAAATATAGATATGCATGAGAAATATGTACACTTGGTAGCATTTTCCTAGGGATATTTGCCTTCCTCAGACTAGTCTAACAAAACTCTCATCCTCTCTGAATGCCGTAGTCCACAAGATCTCTGTAGAAAATGGCAGTTCAAGACTTAATACAGATGGACTTAGAGTTTCTTTTACATTAAAAACAAAAGGAAGATAGGACATGAAAGAATGGAAAAGAAAATATTGTATTTTAGCTTCATAAATAAGTGCTGTCTGCTCTATTCTCAACAAAAAAAAAAAAAAAAAAAAAAAAAAAAAAAAAAAAAAAAAAAAAAAAACCCCAACAGCAAACTGAAATGAACCTACAAGTATGAGCAATAAAAATGGCCAGAAGTTCAGAAATGCATTATCATGGGCCACGCTGGTTAAAATGCTTAAATCATTTCTATTGCATTGAAAAGATGCAAGACAAGCAATACATAATATCTCATTATCTGCTCAGAAATACAAAGGGATACCCATGGAAGTACAACATATATTGCATTGCATTGTATGCCCAGACTTCACGAACGAAGACCTTGGGAAGGGCTCTCCCCACATGGGTGTGCCCTTCCAGCCTGCGCAGTGGATTTTTTAGATGAGGCACAGCATGCACAGAACTGGCCCCACCGTTTAAGTCCTAAGGTCCATTTGGCATGGCCGAGCGAACTTGGACAGTGACAGTGAAATCCTCGGGACTGTCTACAGCACCCGGTACTAACCGGGGCTGACCCTGCTTAGCATCGAAGATCTGACAGGATCGGATGGCAGGGAGGCATTTAAGTGCCCAGGGGACTGTCCCTACCGAGACTTGAACTCAGGGCCTTGGGATTCAGAGTTGAGAGTGCTAACCATTACGCCACGGGATCACCCCATTCAACAAAATGATGGAAAATTGTTCATTTTGAACAGTACATAGTTACATCTACTGCTGCAGTGTAATACTGAACTCAAGAGTAAAAAAACCTACAAAGCTATTTTTGTCGTTTGGGTTTGTTGGTTTGTTTTTTTAAATATTTTTATTATAGTAAACACTCAGCTATTGAATTAGATTTTCCATTTTATGACATCTGCTTAATTTACAAAGTTGGACAGATAAAGCTCTCAGATTAGTGCTTAGAAGATACAGAGAAAACATACAATGCATTGAAATAAAAGAATCACTGGCACTTTCTGCTTAAATAATACACACGTATTGCATACAAATAAATCCCTTAACTGGCTCTTATTTAGATAAAATAGAAGACAAATTCTCCTTTAAATTTGGAAGCTAAGGAGTTAAAGAAATATAAAATGGCAAATTAATACAGTTCTCTTCTTTTGAGCTCAGTCATAAAAAATTAGACTGCTTCTAAATAATTAAAGGTTTAACTTTTTTTTTTTTTAAATAACTGTGGTTGACTCCAGCTTTCTCTTACATGTTTTCTCAAAGCAACAGTGTGCCCAAACTCGAAGATAAAGACCGCTGATAAATTAACTATCTTGTTCATGTCATAGAATTTAATGCCCAATTGTTACTGTTTCTTAAATGAAACTAAACAGTATCATTGATGCTTTTTAAATAGTAGAAACTTTATGCTTTGTGGAAACAATTGTCTACTAATTTGGGGCTCAGGGTACACCAAACATTTCTAAATCTCTGTTGTTCATTATTTAAAAGGTCTGTAGTAGACAAATGAGAAATAGATTTTAAAATCACTTTGACAACTAATGACAGCTACTTCAATTACCAAGAATTTCTTTTCTGTACAACATGCCTGTTCTACTTTTAACTCACTAAATACTTTTACTCTTCAAATGACACAAACAGTCCTTGAACTAGATTTGGTCTTTTATGTAATGGACCTTTACTCTACTTATCTTTCCTCATAGCAAAGTATCCACAGCAATTTCTTTTGTGTTTCTAGCTGCCAAAACATGAACTGTAACATTTCACAGCAAAATAGTGTTCTTAAAAGTGCTAGTTTTCCACTATGTACTTCAGATTATTCTAATTTTCCATAAAGTATTTTAACAGAACATTAAAATTCTTCCTGCCAAAACCCATGACTGTAGTGTCAGCAGGCACCGAGCTAAAAAGGTTCGCTGTCACTCAGGATACGAGAAGTAGGACATGCTCCAACTCGCATTGAGGTGAATGAACAAATTCTTATTGATTGTAATAAGTTGGCCAAGTCCCCTTATTTGGTTGATATTAATATTCCCCAGCTCATGAGAAGTTTATTGACAAAATTTCATATGTCTAAACAGGTGTTTTTTTCCCTGTAATTTCTCAGTGCTGGGGCATTTGAATTAGTCATTCATTTTACAATTTGTACTTTACTTCTACTTATGTACTCAGAATTTTAAAAAGGAGCATTAATCCTAAAAACTTTGCTTTGTTTGACATATACTAAACAGCAGTTCCTTACCTGATGACTAACACACAGCTAGTCTTTGCAGGTCAATGGATTTGCCCATGTAAAGCAATCAAAACCCCTTAATTTTTATGAAAACCTTTGCACTATAGCAAAAAATTGTTCTAAAACAAAAACAGTAAGAAGAAAAACTTGTACATACTAAGTGCTTAAGTATGGGGTACTCTTCTAAATGGCAAGAGAATACCTACTACTTGTCAGAAATATTGCTTATCACTATAATTCCATATGGAACCCAATTTCATGACAAATAAAGGTACTCCTCTGTATTAGGAACATTTCTATTACAGGTTCAGATTCAATGAGGTGCCTACACTTGGCTTCTGTTTAAGCACAGAAATCAATAAATGTAATAGACTGATCGTGTCTTTGAAGTTTATCATACAGTTAAGCGCTTTAGTAAAACACAACATGAGTCTAGAAACATAAACAAGATTTCTTAAGACCTCTGCAGGAAAGCAATTCACCTATACAAGAATTAAAGTTGACAGCAAGAGTTTCCACAGACAAATAAACAAGCTGATAATAACCTGAAGCACTGGTGTTGCTGATTTTCAGCCACACTGCTACAGTGGAGAAAATAAATTTAAAAAAAAACCAAAACACTAGCAAAAACAACTAAAGCTTTAGCACTGCCATCTCCTTCTCTTCATTATACTCCCTGTTAAAATAATTAATCAAACAGCACAGAAACTCAAAAGGTATTAAAACAGATTTAATATCTTTTCATTGTCGGTTAAAAAAGGAAGACAATGTAGTCCTTTAGGTGTTTAGGGAAAATGTTAGGTCTTTCTTTATGTTTTAAAGTATCAATCAATTAAAGAATTCAAAGTTTCATCAGTGTAATTTTAAAATTTCAAATACACTGAATTTATTGATATAAAATGTAGAATAATCTAAGCTGAATCAACTGGGTAGAGAACTGTGCATCATGCAAGACTTCTAAAGATGTAAAGGAAAAAAAAAAAAGAAGATAAGGTTTGATAGCTTTCCTATCTGAAAGCATGGAAGGAAGAATGTGCTGATACAAAGGTCTACTGAAAGAAAGGCTTCAATAGTCTGGTGGAAAAATAACAATTTGTGTTAGAGGACAAAGTAACCACCATCCAACATTAAAACAAATTTCACTGTACAAAGGTTTATGTGACAGTCTATTAAAATAGACCCTGGAAAGAGAGAGAAAACATGAAGGTCATGGCACCAAGGAGTATTTTTATCTTCATAAAATGACATGAAGATGTGACCTAGCAAACAAAGCAGAAGCCCAAGGCACTCTGGTAATAGAAGATAAAGTCCAAGAATTTCTGAAGAGATGAATTAAGTCTGAACAATTCAGGTCATTCACATTTTTAAACTTTATTTTCAAAAATACTCTATGAAAGTATTGAATGCTTCAAGACCAGAAAGGTGGTAAAATTCTGCCAATAAAATAAAGGATCAACAGTCTGAAAATTGTGTCAGTTCAAGCATAGTGGAGTTGGTGTTATTTAGAGAAAGGCAAACTATAACACATTTCCACAACAATCTGTATTTTGAAGGATCTTTCTCAATGTTACAGGCAAAAACTGCCACATAAAAAATTTAAATTTACAGGCAACCTGATTTTTTTTTAATCTTCATTTGAATAAATGCTTGAAATATTTGGAATAATAATGACCAATGTTTAAAAAAAAAAAAAAAGAAGAAGAAGAAAAAAGGAAAAAAAAAAAAAAACCCAATATAAAACTGTACCTGGTTTTATCTATCAGTCAAGGTCTGGCTGACCACTGGTGTCTGATGCTGATTCACTCCCTCCGTGGTAGCCAGGTTTTCCAGATTTGCACTGTCTTTACCATAGATATTTTTGAGCCAAAGTAAAGCTAACCAGGTAGTCAAAATTAAACTTTTTTGTTTCATGTTTCTGTGAATTGTTTCCCTCTAAGCAAGTTTCTAAAGTGAGTAAAAGCCACACATACCCTTCAGAGAAAAAGAATGTATTTCTTCCTCAAAGTCAGATTGTATTGATTACAGAGCGGGGAAATGGTGCTGTGACTGCCCCATCACTTCTCCTTTGCCTCACAGGCAATTGGGTTTCTCTGCGTTAATTCTTCCTAGAACACAGTTGTACCTTTTAGGGGAAGAAATTACCTTGACCAACTGTTTGACTGCTTCCAAAAGAAACTGCTTTCTCATCTGAAAGTGTCAGGGTTGAATTTGCAGGTCATGGAGTTTACTAAACTGTGATCTTTGTAGAAAGGCTCCCGCAGCGGCGGGGGTTGCGGGGTGCTCTGTGCGGCCGGCCGAGGCTTCCGAGCCCACAGCCAAGGGTGGCGGGGCGGCACTACGGAGAAATGTGGTTAAGAAGGGGCAAAACCTGGCAATTATAAAAAAAAAAAAAAAAAAAAAAAGAGAGAGAGAGAGAGAGAAAGAGAGAGAGAGAGAACGAAGATGTGGAGCCCGTGCGTCCACAGAGCAGAGATTCCCCTGCAGCCCGTGCAGACCACAGTGGAGCACATATTTCCCTGCCGCCTGCGGAGAGGCTCAGACCAGAGCAGATGCCAACGCTGCAGTCCATGGAGAACCTCTCTGCTGAAGCAAGTGGGTGTTCCCGAAGGAAGTGCAGCCTGAGGAGACCTTCTGCTGGAGCAAGTGTACCCTGCAGGACTGCAGGCTGTGGGACAGAGCCACACTGACATGGCAGGGAAGTGAGGAGCAGCAGAACAGAGCTCTTAAGGCCCGACCACACAACTGTACCCATAAGTTATAATAACAACAATTACACAAACTTAGTATCTCCAATAACAAAAGGCTAAAAAAAAAAATCTTACTTGTTACAGCCCTTGGCTTTGGGAATCTAAGAGACTAGTCACAATATTTAACTACATGAAGAACAAATATCAATCACATATTTTTTTTCTTAAAACTGCCCCATTTATTGCATAATACTTGCCCATTTTAAAAGCTGCATTTTATTTTACTCTGCTATAAAATATCATACTGTTTCCTAGAAAAAGATTTTACTTCTCAGTATATGTATGGGGAACATTGCTCTTGTCACTTTATCCTTTTAGTTAGAATCCTTTCATGCTTTATATATCATGTCAAATATTAGCCATAAAGGCCCAAAATAAAAAAAACTCAAGCATACATACACACTGTAACCTCTCTATTTATTTAATGAACAGGAGAGCTTTAGATCAAGGACCAAAAAAAGAAAGGCCTTTGAGTGGAGCTTCCATTTAACACTCACATTTAACACTTCCCAAGCATCAATTGCACCCAGATAGCTTTCATTTGGCATTCCCACAAGACACTGCCTTTCAGTCTTCTGTTCCACATTCATTCTCAGTCAACAAGATCATCATGCACAATAGATGTCACGGTTGTCCATTAGACATCTTCACTTGTAGTACAGTGCTCAGGTGGCTTGTACTTGAAGAGTATAGCTCTTTCAAGTACTTGAAAAGTGAGTATGGCTCACAAAACCAAGACAAGATGATATTTGTGTGTGTAACCTTCCAACTGACTGGAAAAAATAATCTATTTCTCTTTTAGAGTGTTACTACATTCCTGCATAATGGTCGTAGTGTTGTACAGTTCAATGTTGAGTTAAATAGAAGGGTCTACATTGACAAAAGACATATTTGGGAGCCTGGGGGCACAACAATACATGCCAAAGAAGTTGCCTAAGAGGGCAGTGCATCACAGCAGACAGGACACTTGATTTTATTAAGCAGAACCATGCTTTCCATCCATAAAATAGTTCATGCACAAATTGATCACATTGTCTTTATTATTTAAAGTGTCCAATAAGTAGTGTCACACAATAGTCTCAAACATACATCAGAATGATATGTAATAATACATCATCAGCCAAACCACATCACAGATGAAGAGTAAAAGTGTGAAGTCAGTTTCCTGACACTGGAAACAACAGTAAGATTCTGAAAATATTTGTAAAGACTGGGTCCACGAAACAGTCAGATATGTGAAAAATATCCACTGAGATCAGTAACAGCATAATACCTGAACTGACCAGACCCACACAAGTCACAAATATGTCTGATATTACTGTGGAAAAGCTGTAGGTCAAGCTGTCTTTCAAAACATAATCTGATGATAGAACAAACCAAGTCAGGTCCTTGGGAATCAGAATGGTGCTGTGTTCAGAGGTTAGCAGAAAAAAAAGATAATTGTAGGAATAAGATTCTGTGCATCAAAGATTCTTGCAGTTGATGATCAAGCAGAATAGAAGGAAAATGCTGAGATGATTCTAACATATTTATAATACAAAACACCTTTCAAGAACACAGGAAACATTCTACCTCATAAATATTCCAAGAACAAGATTTTAATCCTTGCATGAGAAGCTCTCTGTCTTCTTTCAGTGTCATTAAATTTACAAGCTCAAATTTTTCTTGATGAGTACAACAGCTTATTTTACAGGTAATTCAGGCATCAAACTAAATCTTATTTAGAACAACAAAAATTCTTGGAATTTGCAGTATCTACCACACCAAAACTGCTAAAATTTCACCTAAGAATATATTCATCATAGCCTTTCAGTGCTGTGAGATTTCTCTCTCCTTAGAGTTTTATCACCATTTTAAAAGCATCCACAAATTCCCCCAAACATCCCCCCTTCAGCAAGAGGCAATTTGTACTCAGGCATACGTCATAAGAAGGTCAGATGTTTTTCCAGTACCACTTCAGCCTAGCAGTCAAGTAACCGGAAGTTCAAGCAGAAAGAAATGAGGAATTTCTCATCTCAGAGGCAAGGGTTTGGAGCAGGGTTTATGGATCCCTTCTTTTCATCAATCTCACTAGAAGTTTTGTAAGTATTTTATAATTTGACTCTCCTGCTATTGAATATGGTCTCTTCCTGTTAGCAATTTGAAATCAACTAGTTAACACAGATAGGTTGCAATGGACTGCCCAGGGAGGAGTCACCATTCTGGGAGGCATCCAAAAAACAACTGGACATGCCACTTCATGCCGTGGTCTAGGTTGACAAGGTGGGGTTGGTCAAAAGTTAGACTCAATGATCTGGGAAGGTCTTTCCCAACATAAATGATTCTGTGATTCTGTGACCTGGACACTGATCTACTGTTACCAGGACAAATCACACGCAGCTGTGTTTTAAATACAAATAGAAAAAGTAATTTTGGTAGGGGCATACTGCATTCATTTATTCTAGCATGAAAGCAGTTACCCAGATAGAACAATGCGGAATAAACTCAGAGTGGATAGTTAGCTAAAAGCTTAAAGGAGTTCAGTTTTCCTTGACCTCACAAAATTTATTTGTTTTGGTTGGTTGGTTTTGTTTGGTTTTTTCTAGTTTTTTTGTATTTTTTTTTTTTTAATTTGAAGGAAAAGGATACGATACACTCACAAACTGAAACACAGGTACGCACAACTGGGTGGTATTTATTGCAAATCTCTTGTCATATTTACTAATGCAGCATTAATCTAATGATGATGTAGGCAAGTATAGAAAATTGCAGAGTGGGACAAAAAGGTGTAACTTAATACATTAAAATATCACTGTTAGAAGGAATGTTGATAGAGACAAATGAGCTTATATATTTTGTTCTGAACATAAAACAGAATCTTTCAAAAAAGCAGCCACCAGCAAAATCAGAAACAGGTATTAAGTCCTATACAGACATGAAGGTTCAGAAGAATTTTACAGTGCTCCAATGGAATTTTTATTTCACTCAGTACAGACTGCACATGTTTGTCACAGCTTTCTTCTTATAGTATGGTATTCTGTCCTGTCAGTCTTTCCATTTTATTTATTTTGAAAAACTAAACTTCACTTTAATACATCAATGCATAGTCTTCATTTTGCCTGTTTCCTGCTTTAAAAAACACTACAGTTTAAATAAACAGCCAGTTCTAAACACAAGGGCAGATCATTCAAAAGACTGTTTTTTTGTTGAGAAACACAGAGATATTGTTATGAAGGGTCAACCACACACAGTCAACAGTTAGGTATACCTTTTCTTTCAAAATATGTAAAGTAATTTTTTTTTTTTTAACATAACTGAAATATCTGAACTTTAAACCTCTCTTAAGAGATAATTTAGCATAGAATAATCCCTAACATCTGCAATGGTTCTGTAGTCAGCTCTTAAACACTTTTTTAAAATTGTCTTTTTTTTCCCCCCCTCACCATTTATCCCTCACTTTATCTTTCACTGTCCAGCTGAGAATCAGTCATTACTGGTAAAGAATCTACACAGATTCCAGTAACCAGACAGCATGCTTGTAATAGGTTCCCAACTGGCACCTCATGGAGGACCATATGCCATTTCAACTGAAGAGGATGGCAACATGCCCACAAACATTAGAACTAAAATTAATTTTAGATGTCCAAAACTGAGAAAATCTATTGCTCCAATTGACTTATTTTTTCTTCTCAAAATCTGCTATGTCCTTCCTTCAAGCTTCTTGGGGCTAATTAGAAGGTTCCAGCTACTATGCAGCTGCTAGGTTATTTTTGAGCTGGTGAGGGAAGAATGGCAATATAGCTAGATCTGCACTTACAAGGGAAAAGAGTCTAATCTCAGAGGTGAATGTCAACTAAGAAGCTATTCTGACCCTCCAAGTCTGCATCAAAGAAATTGTTTTGACCTACTGGAGCGGGCATGAATATGAATTGATACACTGTAATTTGATTTTGATTTTCCCTGTCATATTACATTTGCCATTTATCCCACCTTGAAATGAATGACATAAATAACATGTTATTACATCACTGCCAATATCACACAGCACTCCAGTTTGAACCTGGTCAGGTGAAACTACTTCCTATTGGAGAGAGGCCAAATTTTAACCTCAAACTCTTATTTCAAAATTACGTTACTTGTAACTGGAGATTGACTGGAAAGATATTCTCACTATCAGCCATTAAGACTAATTTTTCATTACAATACTAATTTTTCTTGTGCTTCTGTATTCTATCAACAAGTTTCATGAGTTGGCCTAAGAATTCAAGTCCTATCTATGACAGCTATAGTATAATGGAGCTTCTTAAGGCTCTAGGTTTTAGCAAATTCTGATAACTTGGCTGCCTCAAAAGAGAATGGGAACAAGTGTCAAGTCAACTGGGTTCCAGTGCAACCCAGTAACTGTGCAATGTTTAATGTCAGAAAACTTTATGTGTCTCCATTACACAGGTATAAAGGAATAAGCAAAGCTTTTATATTGCATGGTGACACACAGTCTTGTTCCCCCACTGAATTTCTGGTTGTTTTTAGGATTTGTATAGAGGATGTAATAGTTGTTTGAAACCCTTTCTCTTCATTGCTGTACAAAACACAAAAATGATGAAAAAAAAATAATTTATGTTGTGAGGATTCTAAACAATACAACAAAGGACTCATGGGAAAATTACTAACACTGTGCTCTTAACAGTTTCTAGGCAGCACATTTACTGAGCAGTGAAAGTAAAGCAAGAATATCAAGTTACTTCTCACCTACCTGACAGGATCATTTTCAGACACTAAATGAAGTTCTGGTATAGAGTGCCACATCTTAAAGTAAAAAAAACCCAAACAAACAACAAACAAAACAAAACAAAACAAAAAACCCCAACAAAACAAAACCATGTAAAACAACAACAACCAAAAAAACCCACCAGAAATACTTGCAAATAATGCAAATATTCATTTGTAAGTTACAGCATATATTTAAACATTAAACTTTTTTATTTATAGAATTTTACTTAATAGTGTTATGCTTAAAAGCTCTCTGTGTGAAACACTTGTACAACACTCTAATACTGAAGTATTTTAACTCTTAACTTACAAGGCATTCAAATGTACTCTTGGTGAAGTTAAAACCATTAACAGCATCAAAAGAGTTAAAGGACTGAGAAGAAATTTGAGTTTTGTTAGCTGTTATCTGTAATAGCTCCAAATTCTTCCTTCCTCCCTACCACAAGACAAAATTATCACTAGGCTGCAATATTAATACAGTACCAAGATTCCAATCAAGATTATTTGTTGGTTGGGAAAAAAAGTGCTCTAAAAGTGTCTTCTCCCTGACAGGAAGAAGTTTTTCTTAATAACTTTATAGCTCTCAGAATACAAATCTAAAACCTCAGCTTTGCATTCTGCTGATGTGTAGGTGGCTCTGTGTGTGGGTGGCTGCCAACTGAACTCATAATGTCTATTGTTGCATTATTAGAAAGCTGCCATTAGGCAGATCTGCATACCATCATACTTGCTGGAGCCTAGGTATAAAATTATATATCCCCTGACTCCTAAACTTGAATGCCTGTGTCAAGAAGAGATCACTAAATCATCATAGGCTCAGGTAAATGGCATTCAGTAAGCTTGATTTTTCCAAATAGGAGGGCCATCTATATGCTGTGTCAGAAATAAGAATGGTTCAAAGTTTAAAATAGTTTGTAGTCCTCCTCCTACTTACTCTGCATAATGCTCTGAAAAGCTCTTTGTGCACTTAAAAAAGGCAGCATAATATTTTAAAAGACATTTCTAAGTCACTTGTTTTCCTATTTAAAGTATGACCAGTGATTTATAAAGTCTGCATTTCAATAAAAACTATGCTGAATGTGCAGTTTTCCTTGACTGTTCTTTGTCAAAGTGAGCAACAGGCTACTAAGTAGCATCATGACCTGACAAATACAAGCATGGGGAGGTTTACAGCAGCATAAAGCCAGGTTGCATCAGAGTGAACAGGTTTTATTGCAACACCTGTAACTACAAAACTGGACACCACACCCTAGAAGGATAACAATAGCACCACTGACACCATCTGTCACCAAATTCCAGCCAATAAAACTTTCAGGGCATTTGGATCATCTACTTCATATTGCTAACAATGTCTGAACTATAGCAATAAGCTTCAAGGTGGAGCAAGAGACATCCTTCTATTTTATTATTTTACCTTCTGTTATTATTCTGCAATTGTAGCTTGAATTCAAGCTGTTCCAGCAGAATTCTTCTGCATTTATTATTCAGAGATTTCTATATACATTTCAGGCAACTGCACTTATAACCAAAGTATTGTAGTATTAATGGGGGCAGTGATATTTTAGGTGAATAATCAGTAGCTCTCAAAATAAGGTTGTTAAACTGTCTATCGATACACAAATGTGGGTAATGCCTTGTGTGTTCTTTCCTAACCACTAGCTTCTGAAGCTTCCCTTCTTTCTAATCCTCTCTTTTTATAGTCTTCAAACAGCAATTCTGGCAGTAGTATTGCCAGGTGTAGTAGCAAGACTTCAGTCCAAATGAGTTGAGAAGTATCACAGAAAAAGCAAACAAGTCTATGCAAAAACTGTTCTGGAGGAGAAGCTGTTTCAGACACCACAGTCTACTACTAAACCCTCGTGATTTGAAAATCCATCCTGTTATGTAGGTTATTTATTTGAACTAGTGACCACCAGAGGAAAACTGGAATGTTTCTAACATGGACTGAGTAGATAATCTATTATTTTTAAACAGACTAAGATAAGTTGCAAGCCTGGTGCTAAGCGGTTCTGCTCTTTTCATTTTACAAGCTTTCAAATAACTTAATCCTGATTTTCAAAGTGAGGACAAAGGAAAGTAAATGTCTTCAAAGTAACAGCATTAACCTAATTCTAACTAAATTACAGCTGTATAATTAAAGCCTGTCTAGTTAAGTCCACTTGTTGAAATAGAGGCCCTGTTGTTTAAATAGCTGCTTTGTTTCTCATTATACATCCCAAAAAGCTGTGAGTTCTGCTTCTGTGACTAAACAGTTGTTTGTTCCAAAAGAGGACTGTATTTCACAGAGCAGTTTCTGTATGGGTAAGTCACACTGGAAGCGAAAATATTCAGAAAGGAGAAAGGTTAATTGTTACTACTACAGCGGTCTTCAACAGGCAATAAATGCAGCTCCAATGTAAAAAGAGACAGCCATTACGTTGGAATCAGGAATAGCTAAAGCCATGATGAAAAAAAGGTATGTGCAGAGGAAGCTCGATTTGCAGTGTAGGACATACTGGGACTGCCAGTGTTGCCTGGCAACTGGCAGGCTGGGGAGGGGCAGGCACCAAAACCAGCCTACATCCACAGTTGCTGTGGCACGATCTTTCCAACAAACTGCTGTTTCAGCTACTGTAGGCCATAAATACACTCTTGGCTTACTTTCCACTTTTATAAGGAAAATTAAGCAACAGAATTAGAGCAAGCGTTCAGGATTACATTTTAAATATACTTAAATGAGAGTGATTCTCTAGGTTGAAAATGTCATATTCTCCCTTCTCTCATAGCAACAAAATCTAGAGTTTAATTTTCTCATGAAAATTCATGAAGAAATAATTAAAAGCTCATTGCATCAGGAGACATTGCTGGAAAAATCCTTTCAGTGGTACATTTCAGAAGGAATTTTAAACCATGCAAATCTGAAGATTAAAACTTGACGTTTGCACAGTGTTGAGAATTCAGACTCCCCCTGACATCACCACACTACTCAGTGCATGTCCATCTCAACTACTGATGGAAAAACCCAACACAACTTCCTTCCCAGGAGCACTTGCACAGCCAGAAGCAGACTACTGACACTACACTGCACTCATTATATTTAAATGGTTAACTGGTGGGGGGGGGAAAAAAAAAAAATTGATTTTAGAACTTATGGCTCTTTGGGATAATGAAAGTTCCCCTTCTCACTGAAGTCTTCACTTGACATCTGAACAATTATAAAAGGACTAAAATCTGACTCAAAGTTCACATCTTTCTTGAATGGCATGAAAGACATACTCTTTCTGTAAGGCTGTAACCAAGCTAAGGCAGTCACACTGGCCTGCCCAAGCACTCTACTCACAAGAGCTCCCACAAAAGCTCAGGCTGCAAAGTCGCTTTTGCAGAAGTGTCGACTGAAGGCACATGCTGTGCTGGCAAACTTGTGACAGCTCAGAAGCTCATGAAGAAGAATACCAGATAATTTAGTTCACTTGCTTCTCATGCTTGGAGCTTACAATAGCACATGGGACAAATGGTAAATAATTGAAAGTTACCATGATAAATAGATGAAAAAAATTAATTGTTAAGTAGCAATTGAATCTCTTTCTTCCCACTCTCCTTTAGATTTCAAGTTAACCAGCCAAGACAGATTTCCAAAAGTAACTTTCTTCTGACCCTAATCAGTTTGCAAAATTAGTTCTTTCTCCAAACTCCACCCAGAATGAAAGGCTCTCAGGCTGTAGTTTAAAATGAAGTAGCACCAGTGATACTTAATGGCTTCAGGTTATTAGTCTTAATCATATCCCTAGTTCAAGATATTATTCCATATTACTACTGTGTTCCCAAATTATCTCATTAAGTGTCATGTCAGACACTAATTTAAATTAAATACTGTATCACATATACTGAGGTCAGGACTGCTGATCACTTTGATAAACTGAGAATTTTATTTTAATCCTTTTTTCATCTAAAATAAAAATATTTCAGTGTTATCACTAGTTACATAGGAAGATATTAACTAGGATTATAGAAAGATATTACCTAAGTTTTATTTCACTTGTGATATTAATTTTCAAGACGCTTAGTCAATGTGATTTTTAAATATTTCAGCATTTTAAATATCAGTACTTAGCATCTGAGTAATAGTTTACATTTTTGAAAGCCTTATTAATTTCAATGCCTAAATTTGATTTTGTTTTTTTTTAAAGTTAAGACCTTGTCAAATTTCAACTTGTTTTGTTTTGTTTTGTTTTTTTTCCAGATGAAGGACTAACTGCATAACACCAAAATTATCTTTTAATGAAATTTTGACTTTCTGCTTCATAACAGAGAAACGCTGGATCTTCCTATTAATACATATTAATTAGTTGTTTAACATACAAAAATAATATGTTTCCCTCTCTAATTTCCTTTTGGGTATAACTGAAGCAAATTAAATAGAAAGAATAATGAACTCAAAACACACGTAGAATGTCAAAGTAAATTGTCAGTTTACAGACTGTTTGTTAATTCAGTCCAGTGGATTCTGTTTTTTCTGGGTCTGTGTCACTGTATTTGACAACTGCATATAGAAGGTGAGATTAGCTCAGAAAAATTTGGTTTCAAAAAAATTCATGTTACTATTAAAGTAATTATTATTAAAAAGTAGACCCTACTATTACTTCTATTATTCGGGGAAAATAGTTACATTACTTTAATTTAGTTACTTCAGTATTTTAAAAAAATAATCATAGAATTGCTAGAATTTTAAACTGCAAATCCTTACACAACAAACAAATGAAATTTCAGATTAGGATATACAAGTTACTTTTGCTCTAATGGGATGAAATTATATGCACAGTCAACAAAAATAGCACCATAAAGCCAACATAATATACTTGAATTTACATTTGAAGAGCATACTTGAGTATGAGGAAGTCCTTGTGAAATAGTCCTCCAAACAGTTCACAGAAAAGTTAATGAAGATGTTTATTGAACTGCTTTTTATATTTAATAAGTAAAGTAATTTTGAAATATTGAATGGATGGTTAAGGAACAGAGAAGATAGATATTGAATAAGTCATTAGACAGCTTTTCTAATTAAGATGTGAGTAAGCACTAGTGTCACCCAGGAGTATTACAGACATGGTGTACAGACATTGCCAAACAAATGGACAATTTTATATCAATTTTTCTCAAATCAAGAAATGAAAATGTCAGAACTCAGGATGAAGAAGTGCTTTTATTTCTTTTCTTTGCAATATGTGCCTCACTTTCTTTACCTGCCACAGTAATATAAAGGCTTCACAAAAAACAACTAGCAGACAGCAAACATGAAGAATGATGATTTGGGGTACTAGTCTTAATACCGTTCCTTATTTTGTGTCTAATTGGATCTACCACTTACATGGATCTAGTAATCAAGCAATTAGAGACAATGTAAGTCTGACAGAAAACATTCCTCTGTTTCAGAGCCAAGACATATGTGAAGAGAAAAGGAATTACAATATCTCTAGCCCTGGCATTCTGACTCTGTTTGCATTCACAATCGCAAATCATTATTTTCCATGTAACTGTTCAAAACTAATTGTATTTTCCTGGATAAACTGAAGGCTTATTATATAAATCTAAGCTACAGCATTTACATTTATCACACACAAAACTTTGAAAGATCTGTTACATTCGGGGTAAAGAATTGCCAATGTTTCATAATAATTCATATTAATTTTTTTCAAATTTATACTTAAAAATGCTTATCTGCCTCCTCTGCTTCTCTGTTTTCCATACATTGGGGGTTTTGTTGGAATTTTTTTGTTTGGTTTTTTTTGTGGTTTTTGTTTGTTTGATTGTTTGTTTGGGGGTTTTTCTGTTTTTGTTGGGGTTTATTGTTTTTAGCTTTACAATGAAATACAGTTAAAAAGAGCACTGGTCATTTTGCAGCTAACAAGTGCTTATAATAAGTCATAATGAGTTCAAGAGTAAAACTTTTTTATAAGTATATATTTAAATCATACTTTTCCAAGCAAAGATCTGCTATTGCAGTGGTCCTTGAATTGATAGGGTAATAAAACCATAGGCAGAAAGGCACCAAAACACCTCAGTGTTAATGCAGACAAGTAATTATATGAACTTTACAAAGAAATGTAACAGAAAAAGAAGTCTATACCACCAGTTTTGTTTTTAGCAGAACATGTAACACAGTCTAAGACTATCAATGACAGAAAAGGCTCCTGAAAACTATACAGTGTTTGCGAAGTAGGTTAGAACAGCTTGTGCCATTTTCAGTGCTGTACCAATGGCAGTATGTCTCTTAGGAGATGCAGAACTAAATGCTCTGAGCATCTATGTCAACCTGTACACCTGAGGGCACTTGCTATGTTCCAGGAAGTCTGGAGCATCTCTTAAGAAAGGAACCAAAGATTTCACACAATCATTCCCTTGCAGAGTTAAGTACTAGAATCTAAGTACCAGACAGAAAAAAATTATATTACTTAAACTCTTGTGCTGCTTAGAAATCTTAGCCTAAATTTATGGTCAGAACCATGGATTACTAATTATAATTTAGGATTCAAAAATATCAGAAAAAAGACAGACACAAAGAATACCTGGGATGTGTAAAAAGGTATAACAGGATGTGTGCAAAAGTCCCCAGCCAGCCTTGAACACTAGAAAGGGAACTGGAAGCAATACAGATCTTGGTACTGTAGCTAAGTTCATTACCTCTACTAGTAAGCTCTGGTAAAATACCAGGCTTGTTAGCCCACACGACTGGAGCTCCTCAAAGACCTAGAATGGGTTCCAATTTGGTGCTTCTTTATGATACTACATTTCAGCAGATCCTTGTGTCAGCTTGTTTCTACTAGGCCTGGAGGGTCTACATAGTATAAGCACAGCCTCTGTTATTTAAGACTTAAGGGTCAGAGACTTGAAGTCCCTTTAAAATCTAGACTTTATCAGCTTTTTCAGAACACAACCTAATATGATTTATCACAGAAATTAAAATCTAGACACAGCTGCAATTGGGTGGCTGCTTTTCTCAATCATTCGTCAGTTAAAGCAGGGAGGAAAAAAAAAAAAAAGACATCAACCACAAAATCCTTTTCATGAGATTTCTTTAATTGGCTTCTCTTAGTCCATTTTTCATGGAGTTTTCAGATGTAAACTAGTCTATGCTTGATGACAAATAGACTTTATGATACAGAAATTCCAATAATAACTAATGCACTTAAAATAAAAAGTTTATTTTAAAATATTCTGGCTTAAACCCATGAACAGCTAAAGTTGTGATTTGATGAGCAACTACCTTTGATCACAGTGTTTGATAAATCTGAATGTCAGTTATTGAAGAAGAAATTATTGCATTATCAATACAAGCAGTTATAGATTACAATACTAGTTTCTCCTAAGCAGGCTAAAACTCCGTGCACAGTCTCTGCTGTAAGTAAAATGAGCACTACAAACCTCTTGTGGTGAAATTTTAGCTGTGATAAGTGTATGATTCCTCTCATTGAAAAAAATCTTTACTATACTTTTGCCAAAGCATAGAGGTAAACAAACTGTGTGACAAATACATATATTTAAATATGGGGTTTTTTTAAAAAAACAGACTGATGATCTTGCAACTCTTGCAATACACACTTATAGTGAAGTCTTGCATAGTATCACATGATATGTGCAATATACTCAGCTATTCTTTCCCATTTCATTTGAACACCAGTACAGTGCAGGTTTTCTCAGCACCTCCAATCAGACATCCTGGGCTATTTTCCTTCAAATCAACCACTTACTATGCCAATGAAATATTCCCCCAGCATCATCTTCTGCCTTCTTCTGAATATTTTTTATATTAGCCATTTCCCACAGAACATAATTTTTTCTCTCCTTGCCTCAAACAGACTATCCCTATTAGGCTGGAGGTCTGTCTCATACATCTGGGTACTCCTTATGTATTTCAAGTATTAGCTTAGGCAATTTTCTTTTCTTACTTAAGCAAGTTACAAAGGATCAATAGCGAAAGAAAATGTTTAGTCACTTTGAAACATGCTATACCTGAAAACCCCTTAAGAAATAAATATCCTGTATAAGTTACTGGAAGTTAGCACTTACATAATGTTTTATATCTGTAGCCAGACTGCAATTATTAAATAATCTGTATTTATATCTATATGTTTAAGCAGAAAAGAGCTTTTTCTCTCCTTTAGAGACCAAGAATTTAATTATAAAATGATCACTTGAATCGATGAAGTGCATAACTTGGACACTTCTGGTATGCATTGACCTCACAGACTTGTCACTCTACAAGGGCAAACGTGAGCTATTTAACACAGGCATAACTAAAATATACTTTGTCTGCATATGAGTTTCTTCTGCTTCTGAAAGAAATATTTATGATTATGCTCCAGGAAATCGTTCTTCTGTAATTTCTAAGTGTAAAATTACTTTAGCAAATTTACATTTTGTTAATTGATAGCATATGTTGCAATTTTATCTTCATAACTATTAAACAGCTTGACAAAAAGCATTTTCCCTCTGTAACCACAGCATCCCAGCAACTGTTTTCATATCTTGAAAACACCTCTATTGTCTCTGAAAATTTGTTTTGCATCAGTCCTGTTACCTGGTACAGGCTGTTTAGCTTTGATTTTTGTTTCCTTTGGCAGCAGCTCTAGAACAAGGAGTCCATTTCAGGACTGTGAAAGGGTTTTAATGTCAGCATGCTGGGATGGAGTCATATATTTTATATTGATATTAATGTACAGAAAATTCCTTACATGCTGTGAGTATTGTTGGGTCTGGCTCCACATACTCAACAGGTTACCTCTAAACTGCCAGGTCCATGCATGATGGCAAGTACTTCAGCTCACTGTGGGCTAAGAATACAACTGAATACCTTGTGTTGGCATATAGGGCTGCAAAAAGCAGTGAAATTTTGATATTATATAGAGATATATATTTCTAAGCCTTTTCACACTACACTCATAAAAGCTAGGAAATTGTTAAGTCTCATATACAGCTGTCCTGAGGCAGAAAACTTTTGCAGTAATTTCAAGAAGTATTATATATCATCAAAAAATTGTAACGTGTGTCATCCCTGGGTAAAGTTCTCATTGACTGAAGAGACCCCAGTACGGCTTGAGAGCCATCACCATTTTTTTGGCAGAAAATCTCAGAGATATTTGGAAAATGAATGCATGTCCTGGCAACCAACACTACTTCCACACTTTCAGGCCAATGAAAGATGAAAAACATCTTGATGCCATGGAAGAGTGGAAAAGCTTGTAATATTGTGGCAAAGTCGTTCACCCCACCAATACATAATCTTCAGCTCATAGCGCTAGTGACATGTACAACAGATAACAAAACACAGGACCACTCCTGGAGCCAGGAAGCACTGCAACTTCCAGATCTCCATAGAAGCATAAAGAGTAAGAAAACGAACATGCTGGTGAAAGAGATGAAAAAGGCTCCACTATACTCAATACTTCACCTATATGTCTAGGCAGCTAGTTCTAACTTGCAGTAATAGAGTTTAGATCAATGTACTTTTATACCTAGGGAAGAGAGTTCAAATCTTTTACAGCTAGATACTTTTATCATATCAGCCAGCTAACAGTCTCCTTTTTAGACAGCCTAGAGCTAGAAAAGTGAGATTCTTGCTCTTCCGTTATGGTTTGTTCACTTTGTTAAATGAGGATGCTTATTCAGAACTGTTGTCCACACTAGACTCAACCATAATGCACACTGATATTCTGTTATTTGTTCCTGTTCACTGCAGAGTCTCCAGAATCATAAAAAGAGCTGATATTTTTCTGATTTACTTCACTAAATACTATGCTTTTATACAAGGAAAGTGACATAATTGGCATTTATAATAGTTTAGTTTCTGTCTATATTGAAGATAGTACATTATGTTTGTTGTGAAGTGAGAACTGCATCACAGGGCTATTCAAGAAGTTATCTTACTGGCTATTAAAAAAAATAAAAATTTAAATAAAATTGCACAACTTTATATTTATTATGGCACATTCCCAAGGATCATCTATTCCTGAAAGATTTCCTGATTTTGAAGGCATCTGACCCATCAGAGAAACATAATAGATAATCTTACATATGATATATTTTCTAAAAAGTGAAAATAAAGTTCAAAAGACATCTTGACTGGAATAGAAGAATCTGAAAAATTATATAACTGCATCATGGTGCATCTGGTCATGCATGCAACAAATAAAAAGCCTCAACTCTTTGCAGTGATTTATGAAACACCATAGATTTGATACAGCATAAGTGACAAGTGAGAGAGCATTACTGAAACTTTATGAAGCATGATGGTTATCAAAAATTGCTGGTATGTGCACAAATGGTCTAACTTCCAGGCTTTCTGCACCTAACCGAGCTCAAAGATGTTTTAAGGAAAACTGTAAGAAGAAAGTGTAATACTTGTGGTTTTCACTTTAACAGAAATCCAAATTGCAAATTCCTTATTATATAAAGGATTTTTACCCTGCCTTTCATGAAGGAACAGGCAAGTAACAGTTTAATGATTCCATTTAATCACAGCTGAGAACCTTAGATATTCTGGAGTGAGCACATGCTAAAATGAACTATCCATAACTTACAAGAATTCCCAAGTAATATAGGTTTTGAACTGAACCCATAATAGCCCCAGAAAATTCATTAAAACATCTAGTTTCTACATTTTAACATGTAAAGATCAGCTAAAGGATGAATTACTCTACAGCCAAATAAATTCAACTCACTGTAAGTGCAAGTATGACAGGGAAGAATGCTGTCCTGGGTTTCTGCCAGATGCCTGCACACTGTTCCAAACTCTAAGTGACTGCACAGATTAATGGAATGATCAAATATATAGAAGGAAAAAAGGTAATGGGTCAGATTTACAGAAGGAAACACAGAGGAAGCTGATAATCTATGTCTACTGCCATGCCATGGATCAATCAAACACAACTGGCAGGAGTCACTGTGCAATTGGTTTACAAAAACTTTAAGTACACCAGAAAAGAGTCCAAAGCAAGCAGAGAAGAAAAAGTGGATAATTAATTATTTATTAAGCACACAATCAAAACTTCAACCACACAAAGGACCTGTAGACAAACACTGTGATTATAAAAAACTAAGCATAAAAGTGAAAATCCTGACTTTGCTATGTGAAAGGAGGCTTTCTGTTCTGAGCACTTGGAGACACTTGATTTGTACCATATCTGAATCTCTTAGCAGTTGTGACAGCAGAAGAGAAGGAAACCAGCACCATTCTTGAACGGAATATGGAGTCCAGGTGGAATACTGCCGGGTATTTCAAGGATCACTAGATACCTATGTTTATAAAACTGAATAAGAGCTGGAATGTTTCCACTGGCTTCAGTGAAGCCAGGATTTAATGCCAGCAGTGATAAGAGTCTGAGGGCCAACAGGCCAAGAGAATAGGCTAGACTTTACTTAGGAATCCCAGTGACTAAAATTTAGTAACCTAAGGGAATCAGTTGAATTTGTTATCTCCACTGTCTCTCTTTCCCTAACGATAGGAAAAACACTGGTGCTCCCATGGTTAAGAACTCCAAACCAGACATTAAAGCCAGACAGTAAGAAAGACTAGAAGATTGTCTATCTATTCAGCATTTCAGTTGTTCAGCTCTCTCAGAGGACAGATAATTATTTCAGAAATTATAGCCCTTTAGTAAATGGTAGGAAAGGAATAAAGAGAAAGTGATAGTATCACCTGCCTTTTGCATAATGCTTATAACTCTCAAATACCTTAATTTTAGGCAATTGACATTTTTGAGTAGAAGGTCTCCCATGCCATTAGAAGTGTCTCAAAATGTCATGTCAAAGATAACATACTTGGAGCAAGACCCCTTTCCAGCCAGCATAGGATCAAAAATCATACAAACAAACAACATGGTTGGCTACAAGGGTCAGAATTCCACATCTTTTGTTCCTTCATGACTGTCTGGCTTCTGCAATTAAGCACTGCAGCTACTGCACATTTTTTGGCAGGAGAGAGGCTCTTATCTTGCAGTGCAGGGTGTTTCTGTGCATGCACAGATGTCTACTCTATGCAATTAACTGGAGCGTCACACTTAAAAAATTACATATTGCTGTGAAGAAGGCAATCAAAGTTGTCTGGCTTGGACATCCAGGCTACATCTATATTGCTATAATTAAATGTACCTAGGAATATTCCTGAGGACTGAGGAGCACTGATATGAAGCAAGTGCATCTATGCTAGGGAAGTTTCAGATTTCAAAGCAGGGTGAATGTAACTAGCCTTCCTGCTGGATGTATATTGGCTTCCAAAGCATGCCCAGGAATTTCTGTGAGAAGAACCACTTAATAAAAGCCAAAAGCTAACCATGGGCAATTGTAAAAAATACAGACTAGTGACAGCCAGGAGCTAAGAACATTCCTAGATATTCAGTTTGATAAAATTGTAGCATTAAAATCCACTCAAACCACAATTTTGGTGAGTGTAGCAGGACTGGTCCAAAACTTTCTGGTGAGTGTTCATGTCTGTGACAGTAACTTGCCTTAACATACCTAACTGACAACAAGGCCATACAGCAGGAAAAATGCAGCATGAAATTGTGAATATGACAGAGAGGCATATAAAGGAAAATCACCTACACAGTCTCTGTGCACCTATTTGGCTCACTAACCCTCACTATAGGATTTATACCATGAGCATAACCCAGACAAACAGTATTATTCCACATCCAGTTTCATGCAAGAATTGAGATTTTTGAATGTGTCTCTGTGTTCACAAAAATGTGTGCTGGTGTAATAATATTTGCTCAAATCCTTATAAACAGTATTTTCTGTGCAATTATTACAGAAAACTGAAAAACTTGTTGTCCATGAATGTGCATGTTTGCAGGAGAGTATGAATAAAAAAATCACAAAAATTTAACCAATTAAAAGAAAACATGAACAAAAAGATGACACAGGAAAAGATCAGGCCCAGCCAATGTAAGTTTATGAAAGGCAGGTCCTGTTTGACAAACATAATCTCCTTCTATGACAAGGTGACCTGCTTAGCAGATGAGAGAAAAGCTGTGGATGTTGTCTACGTATGCTTCAGTAAAACCTTTGACACTGATTCCCAACACATTTTCTTGAGGAAACTGGCTGCTCATGGCTTGGACGGTGGTCCACTGAGTTAAAAACTGGCTGGATGGCTGGGCCCAGAGAGTGGTGGTGAATGGAACTAAATCCTTCTGGTGCCTGGTCAGTAATGGTCCTCAGGGCTCAGTATTGGGGTTTGTCCTGTTTAGCATCATCTTTACTGATGATCTTTGGAGGACTGCATCCTCAGCAAGTTCACAGACGACACCAAGGTAGATGGTAGTGTTGATCTGCTGGAGGATAGCAAGACTTAACTTGGTTAAAGCACAGAGGTTTTGGGTTAAATCCCTGTACAGGCCATTCACTTTAGAGTTGGATTTGATGATCCTTGTCCATCCCTTCCAACGCAGAAGATTCTGTAATTCTGTAAAGACTCTACGGAGGAATCTGGACAGACTGAGTTCATGGGCAAGGACAACTGCATGAGGTCAATGAGGGGAAGAGCTGGGTCTTGCACTTGGGTCACAACACCCCAGGCAGCACTACAGGCTGGGGGCAGAGTGGCTGCAGCACTGCCTGGCAGAAAAGGACTTGGCGGTGCTGGTTAATAGCTGGTGAACATGAGCCATTGGTGTGCCCAGGTGGCCAAAAAGGCCAATGCAGTCTGGGCTTGTACCAGGGATAGTGTGGCCAGCAGGACTAGGGAAGTGATTGTACCCCTGTTCTTGGCACTGGTGAGGCTGCATCTTGAGTGCTGTGCTCAGTTTTGGGCTTCTCATTTCTAAAAAGACATTGAGGTGCTGGAGAGTGTCCAGAGAAAGGCAACAAAGCTGGTGAAGGGTCTAGAAAACATGTCCTGTGAGTAATGGATGAGGAAACTGGGATTCTTTTGCCTGGAGGAGGTTCAGGAGGGATCTCATCACTCTCTACAACTACCTGAAAGGAGGTTGTAGGCAGGTTGCAGTTGTTCTCTCCTCCCAGATCTCAAGTGAAAGGATGAGAGGAAATGGCCCTAAATTGCATCAGATTAGATATTAGATATTAGATATTATTAGATCTCAGATTAGATATTAGAAAAAATATTTTCACTGCTAGAATGGTCAAGCATTGGAATAAGTTGTCCAGGGAGGTGGTGGATTCACCATCTCTGGATGTGTTTAAGAGGCATTGAATGTGGTACTTCAGGATATGTTTTAGGGGTGATTATGGTGGTGCTGGATTAATGGCTGGACTAGATGATCTTGAATGTCTCTTCAAACCTTTATGATACTGTGATTAATCAAAATTTTTGAATTTCTAGAATATAACTGAGTTTCCTGAGGGGCACCCTTCCTGCATAGATTCTGTTTCAAGAACAAAAACATTTTGTACTGAATTTCCTACTCATGATCACTCATACAATACCACTGTACGTGTGATTTAAAGATCATTTGATTTTGTGTAACAACCACCTCAGTCTTTAGAAACTCAATTCCAATAGAATGATCTGGTTTTGGAATGGACTAAATAAAATAAACTAAAAAATATAAAACAATCCTATCCTAATCTGGACTTGTGCCCAGATATTCTAAGAAGCTCATGTGGTAAACAATGTAAATATATACACCAGCAGCAAATAATTTATCTGTCTGAAATCCACAGAAAGAGTTAAGAGATCGAAATAGCCAGAATACAGCTCATAATGAGCAATTAAGATGGCTTTAATAATGAATATACTATTTAGATAATATATACCCTTAGGAAGTGTATTTAGAGAACATTTTACACTTCCAAAACTTGTATAAACATTAACTAAAAAATTCTCACAGAACTGATTAAATGTAGGTAGGCAATATTTGGAGCAAAATAAATGGTAAAATTGAGACTCATAGAGTTGGTTTGGCTGAGTTTCCACAGCAAGAAAGGTAAGAATCACAATTTGATCTGTGTTACTGCATCCCTCAAGGAGGTTGGTCTGACAACATCTCCAGACCCAGGTGGCTTGTGAAACCTTCCCTTAACTTCTGGAAAGGTTGGATCCATAGAGTTAACCTTCAGGCAGAAAGCCCACTAATTCACAGGAGCTCAACGTCTCATTAGGCTTCCATGGTTTCAAAGTACATCTGGAGAAAAAAATTCCACAGGCTCAATTCCAAAGAATTGGACAAGGCCAAGATTTACCTGGGTAAAATCATTTGACTCAGTTTTCCTCAAGACATTTCCTCAAATCTTTAGTTGTGGTCAGCTGTGACTGAACACCTAGGTTTGGCTGAAAGGGCAAGACGCTGATGCTGTTGTCCTCAGTCAGCTGGCAGGGGCATCTTTTGTTTCTCACAAAACAAGCACAATGATTTCTACAAAGCACTGAGTATTTAGCAGGTCTTGAACGGTACAAGTACAAACCATTTTTCTGAACATGAGTCACTCAGAGGGAAGTCAAATAGGAAGCTTGACTGAATGATCAGAAAGCCAAGTGACACAAATTCAGGAAGCCTTAAAGAAAAGTAGCTTTGAAATGATAAGCACTGCAGTGTTTATTAAATCTCCTAAGAAGCAACTTAAACATACATAAGAAAATGGAAAGGCTATCTATGTGTTGACAAGGCAGATGATTTCCAATGGCTATTTCCTTTCTTCTAGGTGGTCAGATAAGCACGCCACCCTTGAGACTGGTTTGTCATGTCCAACCATACCCTCACCAACTCACTAACCCCTGACTCCTTTTTCAGGATGCAAAGGAAGTTTTAACATAGAAGAAATAAATACTTGGGATCATAGAGCAGGAGAAAATTTCACAGTTCCATAGCCACAAATGATTTCTTGGGAAAAGAAATGCAGTGATGACCTTGTTTATTAAAAATAAATTACAAAACCAAAAATCATCAGTAATTTGAGAGAGTTTCTACAGAACTTTTAACCTTCAATTCACCAGGTAGGAGAAGATCGCATGTTTATGAAGCTTCTTTGATTTGTTGCAAGATTATTTTATGCATAAAATACAACAGCTGCTTCGGCATTGATAAAACATAGGAAAATGACAAGAAATAATCCCTGGTCAATCCTGCTTTTGGTATTAAGAGCCCAAGAGAGTTCCTAGAGTGGCTCCCAATCAGCTGATGGCATATATTCCGTTTCATAAAGTCTTTTCCTTGGTGGAGTCTTACATGGTAACATTCATTATGTTCCTCCCAAAATTTTGAGGGATTGCAAAACAACTCTGAAGAAAAAAAAGACCTTAGAGATATCTTAGTGTGATCAATAGACACTGTGTATAAATCTTTCACTATAAATTATCACTATTCAAAACAATGAGAATGTTGCCACTGTAAACACACTTCAGTACAAATTCCACACCATGTAATTATCTCTCTAAATATAGCATGTACTAAACACTGTCAGGTATTAAAAACTGTCATTAAAATAGTATATCTGCTTTTGGAGATAGAAAAAATCCCTTGTAAAGAAAGATCAACAACACATAATATACTTTGTCTTGTCACAGAAGAGCAATAGCACAAAATATGCTCTTCTTTTAAAGATCTTGAACCCTTTTTTTTTTTACTATGATTTTCTTCCAAAGCAGAATTTCCGAAGAGGATTTTTAGATATGTTTGCATAACCACTGTATGGTCATGATACACTTATAAGCAGTCAATAAACTTATCTGTCCAGGAAACATTTTGTCTGCCCCCTGACAACAACAACAACAGCAATAAAAGCACTAACATAAAAAGCCAGTAAAGACAAAAATATATTCAGAAAAACAAACAAAGAAAACTAACATTTTAAAATTAGGTTTCAAATTAAATTTGGATTTTAGGAAGTTAGTGAAGTAACTAAAGAAGCAGGGCCTATTTAACAAACATAGGGGATTATTATTATTTTATTACCTGCAGTTATGCAAGCAATCACATATTTGTAAACTGAGTTACACATGTATGCAGATACCTGCACAAAGTGGATATCTTAGGGCAGTTAGAATTGCAGAATACTTCAACCACTTAAATACATGCTGAAAAAGTCAATTTTTAACTCTTTCTCACTAGCTTAGCAACACCAGCAAGAATGTAAGAAGTATTTATATTTCAGGAGCTTTATGATTTTATGCTTTAATTTCCTTAATTCAACACTAATGCAGCATGCATTCTCAATTTTTTCTCAGATTCCTAGTTCAGATTGCCTTACCCTTTCTGCTCCTGCGGAGTTGAACATACCAGAGGAGTTTATATGACCAAAGAATTTTCATATTCCTCTCTCACTAAAGAGAAACCTAAGCTGTCAGTAAGTGGACAACAATGTACAGGTTGGCACTTGCCCTTACTTTTCAAACAAGAAAGGACAGAAGTCCAGCCTGAGAGTCCAGAACTCAGATTGCCTTTCCTAAGGTCCAGGCTGTTTGGGAGATTTGCAGTGCATTGTATGAAGAAGTTCTGCAGACTTTTTTCCAAAGTTTGCAGGAAGTTTCAGGAAAGGGAAGTCTCTTAAGGACACAACAACAAGAGTTATTAGTAGAAGAGTATTTAAAGAATTTTTGCAGTTCTTGAATTTACTTTTTGGAAAATACTAATATCTAAACAAATCATAGCAAAACACTTCTGCATCAATCTTCAAGAAATGTTTTGAGAATAATCTAGATGGTTTCTTTATTAAAATTAACCTGTATTTCTGTGATTATTAACTTTTCTATCAGCTTTCTTCAATTTGAAAAATAGAAAAGTTTCTTAAGATGTTAATTGCTGTTTATGACTACTAAAAGTAGTTAGCCTAAGCAACCACATAATTTTATAAAAATTACTTCCTTCATATTGACATCAATAGGAAACACTGTTCTTGTATAAAAAAATACGACTATTGTTTCCTTAATTCACTTACATTTTCAAGCTTATTGCACCTAAAACTGATGACGAAAACAAGTTTCATCAGTGTTCTGCTATTGCCTACATCCTCCTCTGCTCAGGCCACTTTCTACAATCTGCTTTGTCAGCTTCTGGTTCACAAAATTTTGACCTAAAAATGAAAGCAAGAAACACATCGATTGTCATTTGACTCAAAAAGCAAAATAGGATTTAGGAATTATAGCAGCCACTCTATTTCTATTTAACTATGGAAATATAAAACAGAAGAGTAGGAGAATCTTCTCTGTAGAACAATCTTTCAGGGCAGAATAAGCAAACCTAAAGTCTTCAAGAAACTATTCATAAACCTCTTGTAAAAAAATTACTCCCCTCTAAATTACATCTACCTTGTGAATGCTATCATCTGTTCCTAAGCTTTTGTTTTCAGTAACCCCCAAAATCCTTACTTCCAGCACTCCAGGGAAGCATGGTGAAAAAACAAAGGCACTGTCTCTGGATAGGCATAGGTAGCACTCACATACTATGTTATTACACAACTTTATGAAACACCAAGATTAGAGAAAGACATAATCAGTAGCTTTATATTTGTCTGACTTCATCTGGTAGGTAAAATGCGACCTTTCAGTCAAAATAATTAATTTCTGTGTTCATACTTATAAAACAAATAACATCAAGTTTTAAATATTGTTTCATCCCAACTGAACAGCAGTATGCTAATGTAACATTGGAAAGAATGAGAACGGAATCCGATATATACAGAATATTGCAATGAAATATCAAACCATGGAAATCTGAAATGGAAGCACTGGGATTCTCCCATTTTCTTCAAGAGCAATTGGAACCATAACCATACTTCTATGCCAGTCAGATGGAGCAGAGGAAGAGAAAATTCCCTTAGAAGACAATTTGAGCAAAGCTGGAGCAGAGCAGGTTTTCTGGACAAGGATAGACATTACATAAAGGATAACTGTGGAAATGACTGCAGAGGCCAATTAGTTTTATGACATCACAGAAAAGGAAGTGTAGATATGGATAGAACACATAGTTCAATACTTCAGGGTCCTTATTTCAGCTGGCATACAGTTAATTTTCTTCTTAGTAGCTGGTACAATGCTGTGTTTTGGATTTAGTATGAGAATAATGTTGATAACACACTGATGTTTTGGTTGTTGCTAAGTGCTTACCCTATATCAAGGACTTTTCAGTGCTTCGTGCTCTGCCAGTAAGGAGCTGCACAAAAAACTCGGTGGGAGCACAGTGGGACAGCTGGCCCACACTGGCCAAAGAGATATTCCATCCCATAGAGTGTCATGCCCAGCATATAAACTGGGCAGAGTTACCTGAAAGGGAGAGCCGACCATGGCTTGGGGCCAGGTTGGGCATGGGTCAGTGGGTGGCGAGCACCTGTATTGTGCATCACTTGTCTTTCTTGGGTTTTACCCAGGTGTCTCTCTCTTTTTTTTTATTACAATTATTATTAGTAGGAATAGTGCTATTGTTGTTATTATTATCCTTTACTTTGCTTTAATCATTAAACTGTTCTTATCTTAATCCACAAGTAGACACCAGTGGTGAGTGGCATTCTTCGGGAGTCAGTAGGGGGACTGACATGGTTTAACATCATTGTTAGAGACACGAACAATGGTATCGAGCATACGCCCTCCAAGTTTGCCAACTGTGTGATGTGGTTGACACACTGGAGTAAAGGGATGCCATTCAAAGGGACCTTGCAAAACTCATGAAGTTCAACAAGGCCATGTGCAAGGTCCTGCATTGTGTTGGGGCAATTCTGATCACAAATACAGACTGGGCAGAGAATGGATTTCAGGTAATTGTAGAGAGCAACAAAATCTCTCCTGAGCCTTCTTTTCTCTAGGCTAGATAACCCCAGCTCCCTCAGCCACTCCTCATAAGACTTGTGCTCCAGACCCTTCCTCAGCTTTGTTGCCTTTCTCTGGTCATGCTGCAGCACCTCAATTTCTTTCTTGTAGTGAGGGGCCCAGAACTGAATGCAGGATTTGTGGTGTGGCCTCATCAGAGCTGAGTACTGGGAACAATCACTGCCTTAGCCTGCTGGCCATTTCTGAAACAGGCCAGAATGCCATTGGTCTTCTTGGCTACCTGGACAAAATGCAGGCTTGTATTCAGCTGCTGTTGACCAGCATCCCTACGCCCTTTTCCACCAGGCAGCTTTCCACCCTGTAGCACTGTGTGATGGGTTTGATAAACCCAAAAAAACTCAGATTAAGGCCTTAGTATAGGTCTTCAGCAAGCCTCACTTTTGGGCCGTGGGGCTCTCCGTAGATTCAGAGGAACAGGTATCACCTGACTTAAGTAGCCAACTGGGTATTTCATATCATATGACGTCAGGTTAAGTATAAAACCAGTGGAGATGTGTTCTCCTCCCCTTTTCCCTCCCCTGGTGTGATGTGAGAGGACACGCTGTTGCTGCTTTCTAAGCAACAGGCCTCACTGCTCCTGTGCCAAGACATCCACATCACTCTCAGTCTTTGGGAAGTAAAATACTTTCATTTTGTTTGGGGTTGCTCTTTCCCTCTCTTTGCTGAGTGTTCTTTTGGGGTGTTTTTCTGGGGTTCTGGGTGGTGGAATTTGTGTGTTGTTGGGAGGGAAGCTTGGGATAAAGTTACTGTTGGTTTTTCTTTTACATTTATACATATATATGTTGTAAATTTGTGTAAATATATGTATATATATCAGTTTCAGTTTTAAGTGTTTTTTCTTCACTCCTTTGTTGAGACTCTGTGTGGCTCTGAGAGGCTTGGCATTTTGCCAAGGTCAAAACCAAAACACACTGCTTGGGGTTGTTGTGACCCAGCACTTGGTCTTGTTGAACCTCACACAATTGTTCTCAGCCCATCGATCCAGCCAGTCCAGATTCCCCTGCAGAGCCTTCCTACCCTCCAGCAGATTGCCACTCTTGCCCAACTTGGTGTCGTCTGCAAATTAGTTGAGGCTGTCCTTGATCCCCTCATCCAGTTCATTGATAAAAGTGTTAAATTGAACCAGAATGGGACTCTTTTCACTGTGAGGGTGGTAATACCCTGGAACAAGTTGCCAAGACGATTCTGTGATTTTACAAATAGGATACAGTTTCCATGTTGATATTTACCTGACACAAATTAATAACTTTGTCAGAAGAGAATCTCTGTGATAGATGTAAATTATTTCAAATAGCAGTTAATCACTTGTATTTTCATACCCTAAATAACATCAATGCAAAGTAAGAGAAAAAGAAAGAGATGTTATTTATAAACCTTTAATTGAAAAAAATAGGAGGATACTACAATTTATTATGTGCACAGTTGTCCACACAATATTTACAGTATTATTTTTACCACATTTATGAGAAATATCAAGTACAAGATGACAGAAATACTGGGATGATACGGAGGAGCTAGGATGACACATGCTGTTGAACAACAGAAACCCATAAGGACAATATAAACTGCAGATATTACAGCATCAAAAGGTGTTATCAAGGATAAAAAAAGCAGAACACTTATTGGAGAAGCTTACTTCAGTGAAGCTTTCTGTCCCTGTGAGTGTCCCAAGAAAAGCAGGCACTAGGACAGTACACAACTGGGTTCTAAAACTAAAAGAAGCTCTAAATAGCTGTTAAGTATCTATTTGCCCAGACAGTAAAGTTAATGGCTGCTTGGTCGCTGCTAACCTAATAAACATTTTTACGAGCTAGAAAATGTGTAATAAAAATGCTGTTTAATTGTTTCAAACTTTGACTGAAAATGATGTAATCCCTCATATAGGTATGTTCACGTAGACAGGCCTTAGTAGACTGAATGGTGGTGAGATCTGCTAATTGGAGTTGGCCAGTTTTTTAGCCTCTTGTATACTTTAAAAGTCTGAGGATGATACGGTCTTGTTTTTTTTTAATATGGGAAAGGAGTTAGTCATACGGAGAAAATATTCTTATAATTTCAACTATATGAAATATGTACATTTTAAAACCAAAAGGAATCATTACCATCCAATCTCACTTTTTATATACAGTTCACCTCATGTCAGCCCACCACCCAGATGTTCCCTTTAGCTGTAGTGCCTTTGAGAAAGTTGATTGCAAAGATGACTCTACTTAGCACTGGAAAAGTTATTTCTATGTTTAATCTATTACTTTAAGAAAAATCTAGAAATAATTGAAAACCCACCCTTTCTGTATCTCTTTCCTACATTTCATAGTCTTTGCTTAAAATTACTGTAATCCTCCATTCTCCTTTGTCTAAATGGGAACCTAAAGAACAAAAAATCTTTTATTCACATAGATACTTTTGATCATTCTATCAAGAAATCTCAAATCTCTTCTTAGACAAAAGACACCGATTCAACTTAATGCTTTGTCACAGACCTATGTAAAAAAAGTACACATAGATTTTTGTTTGAAAAATATGTTACTCTTCCTTTCTCCTCTTCAAAATTGCTTCACATCAGTTCTCCATAATGCAAACATTTGTGGCCCTGGTGGTTCTTACACAGATATGCTCTCCTCAAAGTAAAACAAAGTACTCTTAGTCCAGATAGTCTCTCTCCCAAACTTCACCAGCTCTTGCTTGGAATAACTCTGTAATTCTGGTCTGATAGAGGTGTATTTACATTATCACTTTGGTCCAAATCAGAAGAGTACTTTAAATATATTTTCTGATTGCATATATTAGTAGATGTTTAGGAATAGATCACATGAGCTTGATTTTTAGGTGGAAGAAATCCTATATTTCTTCACACAACAGGAAATTTCCTCATACACTGGGAAAGAACAAGAAATGACAGGGGACTTTGTGTTTTAAAGCACAGTTAATTTCATTGTTACAGCAGGAAAATAGATCAGTTCACAAGACCACAAGAAAACTATGATATGCACCTTCCACTGTTACAGTTTCAACTACTGTAAAAATAAATTGAGCTATTTAAAAACGCTTTTTTTTTCTTTTTGAGTTATTGTTGAGATTATTTTCCCTACATTAATTATCTGTATACATTAATTATCAATGTCATCACTATCTCAGGAAAACTACAACCTACAGCCCTGAACTGTCGTGTTTTGAAGGTATGAGATAAAAATCTGTGTGCAAGCACCCTTTAGATGGCCACTCCTGCCTACCAAGTACGATTTTAAAAACAGAAAACAGGTATACACTGGTGACATTTTTAATGCACTTCTGCTTATTAATTTTTTTTATCAACATTGCAATATCAATTGCATTTAAACCTGTATTTATTGTAATTTCTTACATTTTAGCATATTCACTGATTTAACTACTCTCAAGCTAGATGTTGGCAACATAATAAAAAGCCAACACAAACACTATCTACCTGACCACATAATTCGAAGATATTACTTAGATAGAATTCTATTTTTATCAAATAAACTTTAGATCTCACAGTCTTGCAGATAAAATAAACTAAAATTAAAAAAAATTACAGTTAAGCAACAAGTTAAATATGCATCTTGAATTCACATTTGAAAGTTCACTCCTACATTTAGAATTTGAATACTTAAGTATGGAGTTCTCCTGTCCTATTATGACAAGTTTTTGCATTTTACAAAGGAGAAATTAGTTCTGCAACTCAAAACATTTTTTTTTTCCTGTTAATAGGCATTTATTACCTAGATACTTTATCAAAATCATAACAATCTCTTTAAACATCTTTAATTTGTTCATAGACATAGTCCCTAACTGCTACTTTTGTTAAAAGTTTTATGAAAAAAAGACCTCCAAGTTATTAAATTGCTCTTAAATTTCATTGTCACAGGAAAAAACAGAGAATTAACAATGAAATTATTTTATCATTAGGATAAAATACCTATTGACTGGCGACAATAGACTCCATCTGCTCATGGACACACAGCGCAGCAGATTTTATGACTATGAACTCAGTCTAGTGAAAAGAAATGGTTCCTATACACAGAAGCTAATCTTTATGATGTTTCTAGCCATACTAAAGAAAGCATCGTCTCCCAAGCAAGTAGAAAAGAGAATTTGCAAAAGTGACTGGTACAGCCATTCCTACCTTCTGAAGACTAAAAGACGGGCTGAAATTTCTCTAGACTTAAAAAATAAAATAAAGAAAAATAAAAATAAGTAAAAAAATCAATAAAGTAAAATAAAATAAAATAATGGAGAAAGCCCACTTTAAAAAGGAAGGCTAGAATTGCATTGCACTTCGCAAAGGGAAAAAAAAGGAAAGCATTTTTTTTATTTCATCAAAGTAGCTATATTTTATTTATAATTGCAAAACAAGAAAATAATATATCTTTTTATTATCCTGCCAAACCTAGAAGTTTTATAATGTTTTAAGCATCTTAAAAGTGTGAAAGAAATTAAAGTGCAAAATTTTGTAAAGCCTTAGCAACAACAGTAACTACCCAGGTAATCCCTGCAATAATTCTGTAACACAGGTATTGCAAGTGCATTTATTTATGAAGTGTAAAAAAGCAACCACCATTTTTAGCACTTAGAATTGAATTGCATAATGTGTGCACTGCTAGTGAACCCAAAGATTCTGAATGCAATTTCAGTAAGCATGCAAAATTAACCTTTCATGTGAGTGCCTACATTTTCCCCTAAGACATCTTTCCTGTCATATTTCACAAGCAATTTGGGCAATGCTTAGTGTTTTAGCCCATCTGAATTATGCATACACCTACACATTCCATAATGTAACTAACGAATGTTTGCAATTCTCAGGCATGATGCAAATTTATTATAAATAATTGTAAAAAACAACCAACCATACAGAAATAAAACACACTTACTGAAGTCAATCCCACACATTCTTTCTTCCACTGTCTTGATACATCAAACAGTAATTATCTCGTGTTTAATATAATAGGACAGAGAATATTTAGCCTGAGAGTACTCAAAGTGGTTAAATATAGATAAATATCTATGACAAGATAAAAAAAAATAAAAAAAATCTTTCTTCATCTTTCTTCTTTAAAGGTCACTGTGTAATAATTATTTTGCTGTCATTACCAAAAAAGCTACACACCAGAGACAAGTCCATATGGATTACGACTGAACTTAAACAACATTATCTGTGTCCTATTGTGAGTTCAAATTAAAATGCAGATTGCTGCTGGTTTGGCGGGGCAGGGGTGGGGGGGGGGTGGGTGAGTGGGTGGGTTTGTCTGCTTCTTTGCAGGAAAAGGCAAGGAGAAAAGGGAGAAAAAGAAGAGTTATCACATAACAGTAATGTTATTAATCCTGATCTGAGATATTTATTTGGTTCCTATTTGTGTACCTTAATGCCTTCCAGTCCCTGCATCATTCCATTCTGATATAAAGAGGAACACTAAGCCCCTGACAAACCATGTGGAAAAACCAATCCATTTTCCATAAATACTAAGATAGCCTGTTAATCGCTGTACTCCTCAGCCTTATGTTAGTAAGTACTTCCAACTTCAGCCTACTTTTTTCCTGAAAATGCCACTGACATTAAGATGAATAGTCTCAAATCATGTTTGTAAGCCTTACACTGTCTGTAAACTTTTGAGACAGATTTAATGGCAGAGTGCTAATGAAAAATTTACATGGGATTTTCATTCCCCAAGTTTTTCTACCACAAACTTCACTCCATATATTTACCATTAAAGCATAAACTTTTCTATCAAATTATCCCTCTTCTTAGAACCAGGCAATTAAAGTTGCTCAAATTTAAAAGAACAGAAAAGTCGTGTTCATGAAGAATATCAGCATATTGTTTAATACAACGGATGCAGTTGTTAAATAATAATCAGTCCATTAACATCTGTACTAGGTCTGTCTGGAATGGAATTGATTTTCCCCATAGCAGCCCTCATAGTGCTGTGCTTTGTGCTGGTAGCTAGGAAAGTTATTACCTTATTTTCTCACTGCCCTGTCCTGCTGAGGAAGGAAGTGATAGAGAAGCTTGGTGGGCACCTACCTGGCGGCCAGGCAGGGTCAACCCACCACAACGTGTTATGAAGACAAACAGAAACTGATTTAGTTGTACATTAATTTTGGTTGGAGCACTAGCTAAGTTACAGGGGTTATACTGCTACAGATCAATATGCACACTTATGACACAGTTTTTTTAAAAAAAGGGTAGAGAAAGTGTTCTTTTTACTCATACATAAATGAATGTATCACCTGGAAACTGAGTGAAAAATTATTTATACCCTACAGGTTACTCCTCCTTATATAGTTCATACTGTCTGCATACTGTCTGCAGGATAATGTTTTTCTTCCTCATATCAGTTTGACTTTTTTTCCCATTAGTGAGATGCCTCAATAAAAAGATGTCAGTGAGGAAGGCAGGTGCCTGTCTGGCAGGGGGTTTAGTCTGCTTGACAAGCAATTGGTCAGTCTTTACAATGGCTAAAGGAAAATTTGTAAAATCCTAGCTCTTCCCATCCAGTAAATAAACATAAGAACTTTTGGTGATGATACAGAACAATATGCAATAGCTAAGACGTAAAATATTTTATGTGTGAAAGAGGAATGAGATCACCCTTGGCTCTTCTGTCCAGCAAATCAACTGGAATTGTCCTTGGAAGTACAAGAACTTTATGAAGAGCAGAGTCCATGATTAAGTTGGACCAGACATAAAAGACTCAACATTGCTCAATGAATGACCCTCAGTTATAGATACAGAAATACACAGTACTATTAACTAGCACTGTAAATACTGAAAAGTGGTGTTCTAAGCTCAATCAGCTGATTTTATTTTTTTTTAATAGATGTGAACATCAAAACCCATACTCTTCTCTGCAAGAGGATGATGTGACACATGTGAACCCCTTAACCAAACTAGCAGTAGTTTGGTACAGGCTTGAGAGGAGGTCAAGGCCTGAGCCGTAGATGGGCCAAGAACTCCTCCAGGAAACCCATAAAGCAACAGTGACACAGTGAGCATCGATGCATATGAGCTTGGAACATCAACCATGTGACTAGCACATGAAGTAGCAGGTATTTTTTTCAAGATTCATTTTATCAAGGAACTTAGAAAGTTTTGGGTACAATAAGTCTCATGCATATCTCTCCATTGTATGCCATTTGACTGGAGGTCAACCACTTATTCCATAAATATGACAGCCTAAGTAAGCTGCCTTTGAGCTCTCCCTGCTAAGCAGAATGGCTGCAAGGTGATGATTTCCCCTTGAGCTGAAACTCCCCTCAAGGTTGGTCCTCAAGGCAGAGGAGGCAATGACTGATCTTTGGGTGAGTCCAGTTTGAGTTCTCACTGAATTGAAATTGGACTGAATGCCAGGTGACTCTACCCTTGAGTAGGGATGCCTCTCAAGGTCTGAGATTCCTTACCTGAGACTAAATAAACCTTTACCCAAGGTGGAGAGAGCTCTTAGCTGCAACAGATCCTTAAAAAGTGACTGATAGCATGATGAATTAATACTAATGAAATTGATACTCAATATTAATTATTATGAACTTGATATAGATAATTCCGTTAGACATAAACCATTGTCCAAGTCTGAGACTAAGACTGGATGTGGCCTCATGTAAGCTTATCAGAAGTTGTCATGGTTTAACCCCAGCCAGCAGCTAAGCCCCACGCAGTCACTCGCTCACTCCCCCACCAGTGGGATCAGGGAGATAATTGGAAGGGTAAAAGCTAGAAAACTCATGGGTTGAGATAAAGACAGTTTAATAAGAAAAACAAAAGCCACACACTCCAGCAAAACATGAAATTAATTCACTGCTTTCCATGTGCAGGCAGGTGTTCAGCCATCTCCAGGGGAGCAGGGCCCCTTGACATGTGACTGTTACTTGGGAAGACAAGCACCCTCACTTCAAACATCCCCACTCTTCCTCCTTCTCCCCTCTACTTTATATACTGAGCATGATGTCATATATTGTGGAATATCCTTTTGGTCAGCTGGAGTAATCTGTCCTGGCTGTGTCTCTTCCCAACTTCCCATGCACCCTCAGCCTCCTTGCCAATGTGGCAGTGGGAGAAGCAGAAAAGGTGTTGTGTCTGTGTAAGACCTGCTCAGCAATAACAAAAATATCTCTGTATTATCAACCCTGTATTCAGCACAAATCCAAAACACAGTCCCATACTAGCCACTGTGAAAAAAATTAACTCTATTTGAGCCAAAACCAGCACAGAAGTGTAGAAAGACAGTAGTCCTCTCTGAACTTCATGACTCAGTGGGAAAGTCTCCTTTACCTTTTTGTGTCACTGATCTCTGTGTAAATAATTGTAGCTTGATTGTAACTTATTTTTCCTTTGCATGTTTCTTCCATGTAGTAAGTAATAGAGTGAATCTTTGCCATCAAACATTGTTACATCACACCTTTACAATATCTTTTGCTAATACCTTTAACAGTGATTCTTTGAGTAATATAAATCACTAATTAGCAACAAATTGGTGTCGTTGACAGGATCATAAATCAGGATCCATGACATATTACTGTGAGAGCAACAGCAGTCTTTATTGCATCTCTCTATTCCACTTCCAAAGTCTCTAGGGACAAAATCCTGACAAGCCTATTTACATGAACAGAAACATGACTCCTCTCCATACTGCATGTCTGGTGTATAACAAGGTCTCAGAAAAATTATAATATTTAGCCTATATTCCAGTCACTTCCACCAAAGTCATTGATTTAAATCTATGTGATTTGCACGTTTGAGTATGTATTGTACAATGTGATGAGAATTCTGAAACTGAAGTTACTAATATAAAGATTCAAGTTTGTCCTATTTGCACAGCTGGTTTCCAGGACTGTTGCTTGTCTGCACACCCATGCACTTGAGTCAGAAACTCCCCAGTGGTCCAGGAACCCACAGCTAGGTGAGACATTCAGCTGATTTAAAACATCACACAAACATAGACAAGGTGACTGACTGAGCTCTTGGCTTCCTTGACAGCAATATATATGAGTAATTAGCAGAGAAGTCTCCACGTAGAAATTCCATGCACTTCTAAAAGCAGCTCCTGATATGCATAAACTAATTTGGAGGTTCCAATGTATACATTAACACACTGCATGGGGGATCTGGTTATTTCAAATTTTCCCCAGGCAGGCCCTGCTGCAAAACTGGTCAAGTTGTACATAGTAAAGAAAAAACATTCTTGCAGATGCAAAAAGTCACATAACAGTCTTTTGTACACAGAGATTTTGCATGAAGTTTAAGACAATTAATAGCAATTAATTCTGTAAGTAATGAAGTGGTCACGTAGGACCATGGGCCACCCAAGTTATAGGAATTCAGCAGAACAACATTCCAGTGCAGCTGGAGACACCCTAGCAAAGACCTTTGCAATGGAGACTCCTACAATCATGCATCCAGCAATCAAGAACACTGTTTGAGAGATACATGCTAAATTCCAAACATGTTTGCTTGTTTGTTTGTTTTAAACAATCACTGTTTATGAATGTCTGTGTAACAATGACCAGGTATTCAGGTGTACATAATATACTTACATTTTTCTGGTAAGTGGAAGAAAAATCCATGCTTTTTCACCTTGTCTAAATTTTCCCTTTTCAAAATATCTCACCAAGTACATCCTCCCACTTGTTTCAGCAAATACGAAAGTGGTGGAGCAGCCTAGCAGTAACGCTGCTATCAGAATACAATGTTCACAGCGCTGGTATGAAGTAAGCTCTGTAGGTTGTAATTATTGAAGTGCCAGGCTGCCAGTTTTGCAGAAGTAAACACACTTTATAAGTGATACAAAGTAAAGTTCCATTTGAAAGAACTAATAACTGATTTGAAAGTCAAGTCTAGCAAATTACTGATCAAAAGTATCTTTGCTTTTTCACTAGTGGACTACCACACCAATAGTTGCCTTTTGAGTCCACTGCACTTGGACTAAAAGCCCAATTAAATGCTCAAGGACTGAGAAGGTCAGTACCAACCTGAGAATTAGCTACAGCAGATTATCAGAGCACAAGTCAAATCTACAAATTGTTTCCAGAGAGACTGATAATGAAACTTCCCTCAGGGCGTGCTCCAAGCAGGACACAGAGATAATTTCTCTCAGTAGCTAGAGAACATTTTTTTTTCCTCAGTTGCACTGGCTGTTTTGTATGGTTCTTCACTTGTAATGAGATGGATTACCAGAACTGGTTTTGGAAAGAAATTGTTTCTTTCACCTTATTAGAGGAGCTGTATGGATGGGATGGAGAAAGAGAATGGGACCTCAACTCCTTTACCTAGCTACTAGGATGACTTGGATCTATAAACTTACGTCTCGTCTGCAGTGTTAGGGTGTTTTATATTAGACACCTTGTTCCTGTCTGTTTCCCCCTCTGGCAATCTGTATTATCTGTCCTAATTAGTTAAGCTGAAATAAAATTTTAATTAATTCAGGGATAGGTGGGCAAGGTTTAATGATCTACCATTACACAGCTACTGTAGAATCACAGAATGGTTTGGATTGGAAGGAGGATTTAAAGGTCACCTAGTCTAACCCTTCTGCAATGAGCAGGGACACCTACAACTCGATTATGTTGCCCAGAGCCCTTTCCAACCTAACTTTGAATGTTTCCAGGAATGGGACATTTATCACTTCTCTGAGCAAGCTGTGCCAGTGGTTCACCACCCTCACTGTAAAAAACTTCTTCCATCTATGCAGTCTGACTCTCCATTCTTTTAGGTTGAAACCATTACCCCTTGTCCTAGTTCTACAAACCCTATTGAATATATATGCATTTATATATCTATATATGCATACAAACACATACACACACACACACGTATGAATAAATGGCCCCTTTTGCCTTAAACTTTTAAATTATATTTCAATATAAGAGAAAGGCATTTTCTGCTGTGAATATTTTTTCTTTAACCTTCTACACAGCACTAGAAATGTGCTGATTAGAGACACCCACTATCCATTTTACCCTATTGCTAATGAAAACAAGCCCTGCATTGAAGCTATTTTTACTGTTAAGATTTGCATAATATAGCTGTGCTCTGACTCAGATTTCTGCAGATGAAGCAACTTTTTCCTTCTTCATAAAATTTTCTAATTTGAGGTCTAAACAGCAAGATAATTCAAAAACAGTTTTAAGATCCCAGCTCAATTATTCTTCTTAGTTAGCAGAAATTAATACAACTAATTTACAGAGCTGTAACTCTAGCCAGTTTATAGAATATGTTTATATCATGGGTTCTCATAAAATTGCCTTTCTTTTAATTAAATCTCCTTATTCTTAAATGCCCATGAGAGAAGCTTCTAAGCAAGATAACATATCTGTTATTCTCCTGTACATATTTAAATTAAATATCAAACATAGATGAACACACATCTTAGAAGATAAGACCTCAATTTACAGAGACAGAGAAATCAAATCGCTCTTTTATCTGCATAAGTATTCTCATGACAACATTCATGTTCTGCTCTCCCTAATTTTAGTAAAAATACGATAGGAAGAAAGAGGTTGATCAAATCTTAACTAATCTCAACAGAAATTGATACAGTAGAAAATTTGTGTGGGGAAATTCTGTCAAAGGCTACTAAAATAAAAAGTAGTATCTTTGGCTCAGTGAATCCTGATCAAAAATAGATGAAAGACTGTCAGGATATCAGAAAAGTATGTGTACATGGTTTCCCAATTCTGTGTTCCTCCCAAAAATTAGATTTGTGGACCAGCAAAACACAGCCTTTATTTTTGTTTTCTTTTGTTTTGTTTGATTATTTAGAGATTTCTAGTCAAGCTCACACAAGCAAAGAAAAAAAATCATAGACAAAGTCCTCAGTTTTCTTATTACCTACAGCCCATCTTCTTTTATATAAAAAGAGTTATTTGCAGTTTCAATGCAGCTCAGAAAGCAACAAAGGCCACAATTTGATTCAACCTATTGTCAGCATTCAACATCCTTTCAGTGGTTTTGGTAAAACTTGTGTATCATTGATTTGTTCATTAGAAAGAATATGTGATTTCATCATTGCACCATTTTGTAGAAATTGATAAAATTTTAGCCACCATCCAAATTCAAAATGTGTTTTATGAACATTACTCTGATCTGTCCAAACAATGTCATCATTAGCATTCAAGGTGGGCTTTACAGACTGTTCAAGTATTACTTTAAAATATTTAACAAAAGCTGTGATAGAAGAAAAAAAAGAAACCTAGCAAAATGTCTTATTATTTAAAATTTTCATATGTTATTTGACAAAATGCCACAGATAGTTTTATCAATAGTTCAAATCTTAGTAAGTATTGATCCTCTAGCACCACTTTTATCTTTGATATAGTAAAATCCAGAGTATCTGAACAGCAGCAGTATTAAATCAGACTACAAAGAGCAATAACAAGCAGGAACCAAACAAACTGCATGGCCCCATCTCAGCACTTGTATCTTTCTCTTCCATTTTGAAATAAGGTTGTCAGTGAAAATGTGATATCTTCATTACACATTTTAGAACAGTTAGTGAGATTTGGGGGGTTTTCAGATATGCACACAAATGTTCTGTAGTAACTGCATGCCAATTAAAGGCACCTTAAGCAATATAGTATTTTTTTAAACATAGATATTTAAAGTGAATTTTCTTCAGATAGTAAATTGACAGATAGCTAAATATTTTGCAAGAGTAGTGCTGTATTTTTAGTCAGAAAAGTACAACCTGTTGGACTGCTAAAATAACTAGAAGATAATGTTTTCATCAAGAGTGTGAAAAGAAAGAGGGATAAAAACTAATCAAATGGACTAGCACTTAACTACAATCTAAAAGTACATCAAAAGGTAAACCCTCTGACATGCTCAATCTTATTTTTACAGCCTTATTTTTGAAGGAAGCCTTTTATTATCATTATATTTAGCACAACTACTCTACCTGATAATCTAACTCAGGGTACACTGAAATTATCTGAAGCCACAAAATCAGAAATCAGGCAACAAATTTTTTTACTTAATCAAAAAGTATTAACTCTTGCAAAAATTCTTACTAACTTTGTATCCTTTACTTCAATTGAGCACTTTGATATTTCTTGCAATAAAGCTCTTCTGGTATAATACTTGTCCAGCTCAGTTCTACAAAAGATACAGCTTTTTAATCAGTCCATGTTTTCATTACTAGGTGTACAAGAAGATAGTAGTCTTTTTAAATAATCATGCCGACTTCTAAAATAAAATTGGTTTTGAATTTTTCAGTGTTATTGCACAGGATTAGTTGAAACCTATGAAGCCTTTCTATTCTATTTTTTTGTTTGTTTCTTTCTTTCTTTCTTGTTTTTTGGTTTTTTTTTTTTTTTTTTTACTATCTGGCTACCTTTGATGACTACTCCAAGAATGAGCACGACTGCACAAAGAATGAATAAAGGCAAAAATTTATATAATTATACCAAAAAAAAAAAAAAAAGAAAGAAAGAAAACTATCAACATATCTAAAATGTTCTGTAAATATTTTTATTCCATGGGAATTAAAAAGTCCCTCCTCCAATTTGAAAGATTAAGGAAAAATATTTATTTAGGAGTTTTGGCCACATATCATCAAGTATTGAGATAATTGATGTTTTATAGCATGATGGGCTCCTGGGCTTTCTGTCATGTTATCTGCCTAAAAGGGAGGCTGCTCAAGATATTCTACTTCTTTTTTCTATGCCAGTAAAAGCTCAATAAGAATCTAAACAGTTTTACTACCAACTGCTACTAGATAAAGCTGAACATTAAACAGATGGAACACAGTTCTAATAAAAATGCTTACCTGCTCATCACTGAAGGATGTAACTGTTTGCTGTAACTGATAATGAGAATTAAGAGTCTTCTTCAGTAACAGTTTTCTAATAGAACTACAAATTTCAAAGGGGTACAAGGGCAATTTTGCTCTGTAAGATAATAATGACTATGAGCTTCATCATCACATGAATTAGTAATGTCTGTACTGAAAGCGGAAACATAAAAATGACTTTAGAGTTTGTCTATCATAAATAGATCTTTAAATCCAGTGTTAATTGTTTTACTCTGTACAATAGAAGATAGATTTTAAATTTTTCTGACCAAGAAATAGTCACTTTTAAATTGCTAAAATAGACCTTGTTCTGGAAGAATTTCAAGTTATGCTGCAGCTTTCCATAATACATTATGTTTTAATTGTCATCTCTTAGTCAGGACATTTCTTAGCATGTCAATGACAACTCCAAACAACAAAAAAAAAATCAAAAGAAAAATAATTTTAATGCAGAAACATAAATAAATAAACAAGTGTCTATATGCTGTTTTTCTACATAGAAGGCATTTAAAATCATTTTATAGTTATTATTACTTTAAACATGTTGACACAATTCCTGAAGACAGGCCTTAAATGAACACGATGTTTTTATGTTCATAAGCTAAAACTGTATTATTTCTTAATTCTATTATTTGCGAGACCTGCAAATGATATTACTGTGTTATACAAATGAATAGCTGCAACTGGTTTAGACAGGCTGTTGAGAAAACACCACCACAATTTGGACTAATAGGGAAAGACATGCTAGCACGAACAAAGGGCCTAACTGGAAGAGGCGCTTCGAACATGAGGGGAAAACCACAGTCCTCTGTGGATTAACTGGATAGTATTGAAATCAGACGGAATCTGCCTTTCCATGGAAAGAGAAATACAGTGCAGATGAAACTCAGCAAAATCACATTAAAAAACAGCTGAAGTTTGTGTTGGATGCTCCTCCCCAGCAGAAGCAGAACCAGGGTGCCTTTGCACGGGCAGAGGTCTAGGAAAAATACATATGGAGGTAAACCTACAACTCTGTGTGAACTTGTTTCAAGCCTCCCATTTTAAGAGGGCTGCAGAAATGGGAGACACTTTGTTTTCAGGATTGCTGCAGTTGTGGCAGCTATAGTCAGCATAATGTCATCACTCACTGGGCAGACCTGAGAGCTGCTGTGGTGACCAACACCAAAACACTCTAAAGCCAGAAGCACAATCTGTGATGCCTTGACAGAGATAAACAAGACTCTAATGAAGTGAGTTTATTTCTGTATTGGTACAGAGAAGAACTGGGAATGACTACTCTCCAAGAAGCTATGTATATACCTATCTGTGGCCTTCTCAGTGTATATAGAGACATTCCATAGCAAGGTATAAATATCAGTAAATCCATAGAAATATTATCACAATTCCTGTTTCCTCATTGGAGATATGTTCTTTTTTTTCTTTTTTTTTTAATTCAAGTGGACTAGCAAGAAAGAGAAAGGAAAAGATAGGAGCATGATGCTACCATATCACCTGAAGCTTTATGTACTGATTTAGACACCCTTTGTCCCCCTACAGTATGAAATAAAACCACACAATAGTTTTTATCCCATTTAGAATTTACAACTGTATGATTCAATATGTATTATTTACATAAATGCATATACCTTTTAGAATACTTTAACAGAGACTAAAGACACAACACACATAAGAAATAAGTTTTGTATCAGTTTAAAAAAACCAGATAATTTCTTTGATTGTTCATCACATCTTCTTAACTTAAAATTTCTTATTTCAAGCTCCAGGTATTGCTACCATGATAATCAACAAAAATGAAAAAAACAGAAAGTACCTTGACATAAGCAAAAATTACTTCCCAACACAAGTTTACAAAATGAAATTAAGGATTCATTAAATTTTATTTTAGCTGTCTAAGAATTTGGATATAGGCCCAAGATGATTAATTCATTGACTATAGAGGGAACTCTTGATGACCACCTTGATCTAAAAGTTTCAGGAGATACCTAAGGAGAATACTGAAGACAGTGGAGAGGAATAGAAGAATGATTCCTCATGCCATAACTGATCAAAAAGGAGGCTTTCAGACTGATTCTTAATCCTAATCTTCAGAACTTTATCTTTACAGATAAGGTGAACCCTACATTAAATCAGCATTTAAATGTCATGTAAAAGCTATCCAAATATATTCTTCACATGCATAAAACAGCACTAACAAACTGAAGAAATCAGAACCAGGGGTTAGCCTACGTTGTAAATTACACACTGCAGCCTCAAAGACTATTAATGAATGAAAAACATAAATAAATTTTAAAATACTCTTGAAAACAAGTGGAGATATGATACTGAATTCTGGACCAACAGCTCACAGAGAATAGCAAGTCTACCTTAGATTCACACACTAAATTCACTGCCATTAAATGACAATTAAAATTATTTGGCACTTTCTTTACTATCACTAAAACAATAAATTTCCATCTTATTACAGAAAAGTTTTGGAAATTCTCAGGAAAGCTTAAAGAATAGTAAGTTTGTAAAAATAAATGGGTTTGGATCTCTTTCTTGTATCAAATATTGCCTCTTCCTGAAAATGCACAGCAAATTGTGAAGTTCTCAGGCTATATTCCCATTGAAACCAAAGTGATTGCCTTAAATCCCAACTTCATGATGCAAAACGTTCAACACCTCCACTGGCATAAGGAGCTGATCTTGTTTATTCCTTTTCAACAGTCTTATTTGCTTTTTCACCATTTTCCTGTCAGACTAAAGGCCTGATGCTATTCACGGTGCAGGCCAAAAAATGACAGCAAAATGACATGATCAGTGACCTAAAGTACAGAAGTAAAATTTTTGCACCAGACAAATTAGGACCTTAGTCCTTTAGATTCTAAATGCAAACAGCTGGAATATTGCAGGTTGAATTTTCCCAAGAGAGATAACCTTTAGCAACAGAGAAAGTCAGAGATACAAGACACCCTTGACTTTATGACAGTCCACTCTGCCAGGTGCAGAGGCTATGTCTCAGAGGTTCGTCTGTGTGAAGAGAAAACACATTTCTCCTGATTTCCTTATGAGCCCTGAAACAAAAGCAAGTTGGTAGCAATTCATAGAAACATCTGCTTGCGCACCTGAGATTTAGTTGCTCCTTTGGAGGTGAAAAAATTATTCTTGACCACAGTGTTGATAAAAACATGCAAACTAAAATATAACTTTGTCATATTGTTCACTGTTGGAGACAAAGAATGATGGACAAACCCCAAAATATCCCTTAGTAAAACGCATTATAAAATATGCTTTACTGGAATGGACCTTTCAAAGATTACAGATATGCAAAGCTGGGAAGGGTTGTGCATATCAGGTAGATTAAGCCAAAACTGAACCACAATATACAGCTGGCATCAGTACCAGTGCTCTGTAGAGCTCTCCTCAATTATTAGAACAACACTGAGGACAGTTATCACTCAGATCTCCCTAATGCAATAATACATATCTACAAGCAAATTACTGAGCAGTAATAAGGCACTACAGAAAGTCTTTTAAGCACTGACATTTTTTTGATAAAGGCAATCAGCATATGTTTCCAAGTGTCTAACTGGCCTGTGCTGATATAATCCATGACTTCATTTTGCATAATCCTTCATCTCAGTCTCCTTTTAGATATGCTAACCCATAAACCTCATGCAAGGTTTAACATACATCAAAAAAATAGATCAGTAGCTTTACTCTCATAAAGAATGTCACTCTGTATAAATGACAAAGTAAAAACTGCTGATGGCATACATAATGTAGCAGTGGTGCTGTAGCACGACTCATTCTAAACATACCTGAAGAACCAGTCAGAGGGAAAGCACACCTGAAAGGCTTCTGTGTTTGACCATATACCTGTTTTCCATCTCCTTGTGCCCTTGCTCATCGATCCAAGTATTCCTTCTCTCAACAAACTCATCTTCCCCACAGATAAGCACTTCTATGTGAAATTCAAACAGTTAATTTGGAAAAGCCTTCCCTTCCATGCCCAAGCCTGAGCACTGTTGTTTTCAGTAGAGCTCACACATATGTGTGCAAAAGCTAAGTATGCAGACATGTAGGCCTTGAACTATAACTAGCTCTTTCCACAAGCCTCTTATCTTGTACCTTCTTCTTTCTCTATTTTATTACAGCAGAGGGAAATAATAATTTCACATGAATAAATACTATCTGGTTTTCTCTATCAGCTTCAGAGGCATTATTAATACTGCTTTATTTTATTTTTTTGTGTGTGCTACAAATACATTTCTATACAGTCCTAATAATGTACAGTATAATAAATGAAATATAACTTAGGCAAAAAACTGACTCTTTTTATTCATCTACACATATAGGAATATTTGAATCCTATATATGCTTTTTTTGTCAACTTTTAATATTTTGCTACATTATTATGTGGAGGAACTCAAGAAACAGCAACTCAATTTCATGATGCTGTACCACATGGTGCCATCTGTTGAATGCTTGTGGCTCACACCGTTACACAATATTATTAGACGGTTGTATCTGACATGGAGTGAAATTCATTCTGGCTCCCATCCAAACTTTAATGGGGACTTTAACCTTCCAGACAGCATTTACTGCTGTTAGCAAGATACAGCCTGCTGGAGATCCTCATAATTTAGACACATAATGTTGTGCAGTCACTTTCAGGAAGTGAAGATTCCCAAGGCCATTTCTCACTGAAAGAGAGTACACTGGCAATTAATATAGAAGACAGAATGAAGAACACTCAAAGTCCTCCTCAGAATGCATGTGGATTATACATGGGATACCAGGAGACCAGCAAAAGGCCTAAACTGTCATTACTCGGTAGAAATCAGAGATGTTATTCACTAATAACACAGAAATTATATTCAAAAAGGGATGACTTTCCCCATTCCATCTAGTATAACAATATTCTATCATTCTTATAATATTTACCATAAGAGAAAACTGATCCAAAGGTATCTCTTATCTCTAGCTATAATAAAGTGACATTGCTGTTTCACTGCCACACAGTATTAACATGTCAAACCGCTGCAGGTAGTTTGCTTCAAACCTATCCTCTCCACAGTGATAAGTGTGCCCAGGTGAGTAGTGGCCAGTGGCATCCTGACTTGCATCAGAAATAGTGTGGCCAGCATGACTAGAACAGTGATTGTCCCCCTGAATTTGGCCCTGGTGATGCCTCACCTCAAATCCTGTGTTCAGTTTCAGGCCCCTCATGACAAGAAAGACACTGAAGTGCTGAAGTGTGTCCAGAGAAGGGCAATGAAGCCAGTGAAGGATCTGGAGCACACATCTTATGAGGAGCAGCTGAGGAAACTGGGGTTGTTTAGCCTGGAGAAAAGGAGACTCAAGGGAGACCGTAGTCGTAGGGGAGGCTGTAAGAAGATGGGGATTGTCTCTTCTCCCAGGTAACAACTGATAGGACAAGAAAAAATGGCCTCAGCTTGTGCCAGGGGAGGTTTAGACTGGATATTAGGAAAACTTTCTTCAGTGAAATGATCATCAGGTGTTGGAACAGGCTGCCCGGGGAAGTGGTTGAGTCACCGTCCCTGGAAGTATTCAAAAAACATGTGGATGTTTTACTGATAAACACAGTGGTGCTAGGTTAACAGCTTGACTCAATGATCTCAGAAGGTTTTTCCAATCTTAATCATTCTATTATATTCAGTGATGTTTCGACCCTGCCATGAAAACATTCACTCATTCACAAAATGTTTTCTTCATAGACAAGAACAAGGCTAGGTCTACATTTTATATTTACTAGCCAGTAAAACACCGTTTCTAGCCCCTCCTAAAGGACCTTAGGACTTTGACATTGAAGTGGGAAGTGTTAAATACTGAGCCAGAATAATGAGTCTGTGAATTTCAGGAAACTCCTGGGATAGAGCTGACACTGAATGGTGTCTCCAGAGAGCAAATTGCTTCAGATCAGGGTACTGTACATTGAAAGGAAGATCTATCATAGTGGACATCTTAACAAATTGTATCACAGCTGTATAGGCTCTATAAATACCCTGAGTTTGCTGTCTAATAAAACACAAGAATAACTGAACTATGGTGTTAAAGGTTATGTAAATGTTTAAGGTATGGAAGTTCACAGGAGGATCTTTTTTTCTCATATCACCCACTATTTAGAGTAATCATTTCAATAGTCTGCAGTATTATACATAACAGATATGGATAACATAACATAACATAACAGACTGGATAACATGTGTTTTCCTTCCGGGTTTGCTGGAAAACACCCAAGAGACTGGAAACTCACTGAAAATGTGGGTACTGGGACTCTGAGAGGAACATTGCCTTTAATAACTTCTGGCTCTGGTATTGTGGAAATTCAACATGACTAAGAGGAGCATTTGAACACTGAAGATTTCCTACAAATCTTCAAAATTACTGCTAGTTTTTCTGGAAGAGGTTGGTATACACATTTTTGCTAGTGGGAATGATGCTCTCTTAAGTTAAAAAAAATCTAATTTATGTAGAGCAGAGGTCACATCAGCATCAGACATCTGACAGAAGGGATGAACATTCATTTCCATGCAAGACTCCCTAGAACCAAACTTCAGGCTAGGAGCAGTTTAAGGCAAAGACAAACTCTCTTTTGTGCTGTGTACAGAACTGAACATTCTGAGCTCATCATAAAGCAATAAACCAGATAATTTCCTACACAAAAACTCATAGAGCCACATGGAGTATCACAGACCTGAAGGACACTCTAGTGCTACTGCATTATCTGCTTTGAAATTGGTACTGGAAGAAAAAAAAATAGATAAATATGAAAATGTCATATATTTTGACGTCAAGCTACGGCCAAAATCTTCACAGCACAATGTGATTGAAAGAGAAGGGGCAGCATTTTCAGAGACTTCTCATTTTATCCCTTAAATCATAGTAAAATTCCTACATAACTGGACAAAATGTAATGGATAAGACCTTAAAATTTTCCTTCAGTGAGGTGTATTTTCTCTTCCTTGTGTGTAAACAAGATAAACACGGCTGTCTTTTCACTGCCTTTTTTGCATCTTTGACTGTGGTGCTTATCTTATTCCAAGACTCGTATACACAGATAAGCAGCTCAGAAACTCCCGCCCCCTGCTTTTTTTATTAATTTTTGATTAGGTAATGCACTAGAGGTCATCTGCAGAAGGAATACATGTGGCTCTTATCATATATTTTAGGCTTAGAGAAGATTTCTGCAACATAAATTCTTAAAAACCTTCAAAGCTCCCATTATTCACACTGTTTGTGAAGTCTCAGATATGATTTTCTTGGACCACTTGAAGCTAGGACACAAAAAAAGTCAAAGAAAGTTTGCTTCCTGAAAAAAAATTACAGATAACACGAGATATACAGAAATAGGTTTTGTTTAAGAAGGAAATTTTGTCTCAAGAATGTGCAGATACATGACATGCATTCATCAGTTTCCCTTAGAGCTATTGACAGTGATGTGTCATCAGCTTATCTTATAAAACCCTTAAGATGCATACAATATTGCTTCTACCACCTTAAAACAAAGCCATGTATTTTCCTGAAAATACTCATAGCATGGTAAATATTTTTAAAGATGCTTCTCCCCATCAAGCTTGGCATCAATGTTATCAAACCATAAAGAAAATAAAACAAAAATACCTGTTTTCCCTCACAGTAAAGATCAGACTTGGATATTTATGCTTATAATGAGGAAGAAAACACTTTTTTTTTTTTTTTGCCTCTTTTGGGAGGGTGTCATGGAGTAATAAAATCACTGACAAAGAGTTTGTGTTGAAGTTAAAGCTGAACAGGTAATAACCAACTCACTGGATAGTCCTGAAGAATTTTTCCAAGCATTTCTTTCCTCAAACCTTTCCTTTTCTATCTCTTCTTTTTCCTCCCCACCCCATTACTACCTCTGTTTCCCACCTAATCAAGTCTTCCTCTACTGCAGGCAGAGTTAAAAAGCAAAGTACAAGGTTGTCCTAGGTCTATCTAGGATGAGTTAGCTTTATTCAGTACAGAACAAGAGAAAGTCACAGCTCAGAATAGACAGATTTTTTATTTTCACTCTTGAGAAGACTGCTTTCAGCAAGCTAGCGGGCTTAAAAGCATTCATTACCCCCAAGCCGTGCCACACACTGCATCACGCGAGTGCCATCCTCCCACCTTCAACTTGCAGCCCACATGACTCAGAGCCATTGCTGCAGGATGCATCAGCACTTAGGTAATTTAAAAGTTCTAATTTAACTGTGTTAATGCTTAGACATAAGTCAGCTTAAGTCAAATCCCTCCTTTCCAGGATTTTCTGCCACGCTGACTCTCTGTTTCTTTACATGAGGAACTGCATTTTTAACCACTTCCAATATCTTGGCTTCAACTTATCTCTGACATTCACCTCTCTTCTGAGCCAAGTCAAGAGTGCTGTATGCAGTTTGGTCAAAGGCAAAACTTCACAGTGAGCATCCACACTGTTCATTAAGTAACAATATTATCAGAGGCAAATCTGCCATTTTCCTGTGCAATGGCACTTCATTTCATTAGGGTATAGCATTTTTAGCAAAATAGAAAATGCCACAATCACAAAGAGATAATATGCTAACCTTAAGAAAGACATTGCAGAAAACAAGAAACAGAACATCTCTTTCTTGGTGGCATCTTCATGTATTGAAGTCCTATATAAGAAATAACTTAAAATTGGTTCACTGAAACTTTATGAAGGTGAAGGTATTGTTAACACTACTCCTTCCAAAACACTTCAGCATTTCCTCCGACCTCTGTGTTGTTTTATCCCCTTCCTTTTTCTGTTAGAGGATAACAACAGGTCTCAAACTACCCAGTATATTATTTTATGTGGCTATATACTTTGATTTTTTCTTTCATAGCCTCAGTTAAACACTGACACTCTAATTATCAGTACTGATAGATACATCCAAATGGGCAAATGGAAGCAAATTTGTCAGATTTTCCAAATGAACTGAGGAGCTTGTGAATCAGCTTTCAAATCTCTGATAAACAGCCTGTTGTAGATTCCTGGTGCTTTAATACATGTTAGATTTCCCCACTGCAAAGCAGCAGACGAGTAAGTGAGAATTCATTTACAGTTCTGTGAGATCTGTATCAGATACCACACATTAGTACTATGTATTTCTATAGGCATGGTGAGATCAGTAGAGCTTCACTATTCCAAGTACAAAATAAGTTGTGGTTCTTCCCCTTAGCAGAACTCCTACCTCACTGTCAGAAGTCCTGACAAGTTTTTTTACATGGTGAGCTTTTCCTCCTGATTTCAAAAAGTTCACAGTGATGAGCAAATGTTACTTATCTTCTTAAATGCTGATGGAACTGACACATAGATGGATGCTAAGCAGCTCGTCCAAGCTCATGTTTTCTAAGAATCACTTCAAAGTGTGTCAAGGAAGAAATATATCACCTCCAGCAAGTAATAAGCTACACAGTCCCTCTACTGAGTATGATCTATGATCAATGACAAATACAGAGTGGTCTTTTAAGTAGCAAAAATACATCTGGCTGGTTTACCTATTTTGACTTGATAGGGTGGAAAAGAATGGAAAGCTAGACAAGTCAGTCGTCCACAGCAGACAATTGCCTGTCTACCGTAACAGACATAAGAAGATTCCATTACAATTTAATGGCTCACACTGGTAAGTCTCAGTTCACCTGCCAGTGAACAGGAATGCAATTTTGCAAGCCTTCTCCATCAAGATGGTTTTTTTTACCTCTTCAGTTTGTGAGCTTAAATAATTGGTCCTAGCTTGCAGAACTGAGATTAGTTTCATAAAGATGTATTTCAGTTGCTATCTGTAATTGCAGCACTTCAATGTATGAGGTACTGCAGCAATGTAATTTTCTACTTTGAGAAGAAATAGAGTAGGAAATTAGTTTACTAGGCACCTTTCCTGAGCAATGAGTACGTAGAAGTGATTGCATCAGGCACATTGTCTCGAAGTGCAGGATCAAAGTTTTATCTCAAAGTTATACAGTATCTTATAACAGTAGAACAATAATTTTATTTTTTGAACAGTGAAGATTTATAGAACTCTTCTTTTACTTTACTTTCCAAAATTATCCAATTTGTGACAAAAATAAATATTTTTCTGTGCTGTAACTTTGCTAGAAATGTGTTCATAAATAACTGTGCTTAATGTACTGTACAGATGAAATACAGTATCAGCAATATCTTTATGGTAAGATGAGAATTTCTATAGCCATTATGGGTTTCCAGTATATGATCATAAGAAAAATTGCATTCAGGATTTTCTGAGAATGGCTAAAAATGCTAACAAAAATCTCTTTACTTTGGCAGGGATTATTTATTACATGACACTTCAGCAATGAACAGGTGAATAATGCACATCTTTAAATGCTTTCTTTCCACTGGGGTATTAAAATGTAGATGAAAGAAAAGAGCTCCTAAGAGCCTGAATATTGTTTTTAAATAATAGGCAAACTTTTGAGGTCTGAATTAAAAACATCAAACACCACTTAGAACCTTCACAAATAAAACAGATTGCGTTATTACTGTTACAAAGGCCAATGTACATAACTACAAATGTTATCAGCAGACAATGGGCCAACAACAAAATCCTCAGTCCAAAGCATAATTAATAGGAAAGAAAAGCATCACCATGATAAGCACTTAAGCTATAAAAGATTCTCCTGCTGCTCACCACTCAACACATCAGTTAAAGGCCTGATTCCGTTACTTGAGCATATCAAGGAAAATCTTATCCCTACAGAAGTTAAGTTCAAATGACTTCACTAGGACTATAGAGCACATATTCCAATTCATATTTTTTGTCACCAGACCAATCATTCTTTAATTTCAATATTTACAGCCTTTGGCATCCAAGACTAATGCTTTAAAGCTTTTAAAAATCATGATGGTCTTGAAATAATTTCAGGATTTGAAATAAAACTGTTTTGTGTTTTGTTTTTTTTTAATGGCCTCACTTAAGCTTCCAAACATAATCTTTTAAGTTCTTAGCTAAAAACATAAAGGATGATATTATTACATGTAAGTTGAAAATATTATGGAACAATGTGGTTTTTTGAAAGCAAAAGCCTTTTAAAAACCACCATGTTGTGAACTAGTTACAATAAGTGCAAACAGTATAGCATACAAGTATGATATGATACCAATTATTACACATTGGTATGTCCTGAAGACTCTAAATGAGCTAGGGGGCATCGTCTCCACAAATTTCAAAGCAAAGAAACAAACATACAAATGAAAAATCACAAGGCAGAACCCCTTGTCTTTAGGAAAACAGAATAAAGTGGGGAAAAACAAACAAACAAACCCAAAACCTCTCCCCCACAAAAACAAACAAACAAACAAACAAACAAAAAAACAAACCCACCAAAAAAACAAAGAAAGAAAGAAACAAAAAACCAACACACAGAAAAACAACCAACCAAGAAGTTTTTCCATACACCACAAGGTTTAAAAGAAAATATTGCTTTATTCCATTTGTCTTATGATAACATAAATATTCAACATTCACAAAATTTCTGTTGCCCACTAATGTAAATGTCAGTATCTTTGCTTCCCTTGTAGGAATGATCATAAATTCATTGGCTGATTAGCAACCACTTTACTCTCTAGATCTAGCTTTTAACCCTTAACAAGTCTGAGATCAGTTCTAAGGTCAGCTTCACCACTGTGTCTCATGTGTCTGGAAGATAGCCACAATGAGATAGTCCCTCTCTTTCTCCCTTTTTTCCTCAGGACTGAGTCAGGAGGCAGATAAAAGAGCCTTACACCAGTGGTTCCCACCAGACTATTCCCAAGTTGGCAGATAGGAGAAGCAACTCTTCTGGTTTTGATGGTGTACAAGAAGGAATTGGGCCATCAGAAACCTGTCATGGTTTGACAGAAAAGGAGCAGCCAGAGAGGATGAAGAAGCATTCTCTGCCTCTTATAGGCACATTGACTGGGAAATCAGTTTTAGGAGATGGGCTAAAGGGAAGAATAACCAGATAAAGAAGACACCCCTTTCTTCCAGGCAGAATGGACGTTTGTTGGAGTTGCAGCTTTCCCGGTCATTACAGACTGGTGTAATCCGAGGTGCAAACCAAAAGCTCAGTATTTGTACGTACACAAAAAAAATGAGAATTGTTAGTACTGGATGCTATTACACAGATAATAGTTAATCTGAATTACCTGCTGCCTAGGAAACAGAGCTACAGGTAACCCAGAGAAACAACATGAAGAATTTTAGCATGACTGTAACATGTGATGGGTATGCTGAGCAGAAAACAAGCCAAGGCCAAAGAAGAATGCCTCCTCCTCTATTGAGTGCAAAACCTTTCATTCCCCTGTATATGAATTTTCACAGAGATGAAGCTACAGCATTAAAGCAACAAGGTAATCCTTCTGCACAACTTTACCAATTCTTATTAAGACTATTTGTGCAGCACTTGGAATAGTACCGTACAATTTTTTTTTTACTAATTTTCACTAGAAACAGCAATTGAAGACAATTCCAACAATTGCAACTCAAGTCTGAAAATACAGCTGAAAGTAATTCAAGGCATTCAGAGCCTAGTCTAGCACCTTGCTTGCAAATAATAAGAAAGCAGTGTCCAAAAATACACATTAAGATTAGATCCTCTGATGAATACGGATGTTCTCACAATTCCTCCCCTTCTTTAGATTTAGAGTTACAAAACCAAAGTGAAAATTACAGTGATAATTACATGTAGTTTCACTACTGTTTTAAAGTATTAATATAATTGCATTAGAATTTAAATTTTCCTTCATAAAAAGAGCAGGAACTGTTGTTTGCTTGTTTGTTTGTTCTTTTAAAGATGCTTTCTCTGAACACAAGAGACCCTAATTACAGTTTACAGAGAATACACAGATTTGTACACTACAAAGCTAGGTAAGTGTAGGTTTTCTTTCCAATGTTGAAAGAGATTCCAATCTCAGCCACAATGACAGCTTTTACTGAATAATTAAATAGGTGGATGGAATCTCTTGATTTTTCCCAATGCTTAAATACTAATTACCTGACATTAAACTATATTTAAAATTGCATATTATTGTTTACAGTAAGATCAGTACCTTTTGAAACATCAAATAGATTATGTGCTGTCAGTATATTCACGGTTAAGTTACTAGTAGGGCGTGTATTTTGTTCATGACTATGTTATCACTTTGTGGAAGTCTTTAAGATGGTTGATCCTTTAGTTTGCTTACCGACAAAAACTGATAAACTACATCTTTTCATCCCATTCCCATTCAGCAGTCCAAGATTCAGAAACTGATCAATGATCTCATGTTCTCTTGAAATTCTGGCAGCAAACCTTTTGTGCCTATTGCTCATCCAAGAATAACGGATGTCATCCAAGCACAGTAGCATTCCTGTTTGTATTCTATCCCAGATTATAAAAAGATCAAAATCACTCTGTAACTTTAAAAACAGTTCTGTTTTTCAGAGTTCCAGAAAGGAAGAATAAAAACAAAAATACTGCAAAAAATATATTCAGATTTTTGTACCAAAGAAGGCATTAAAAGTTTCATTTGAATATCTACAGTCTTGGAACACTCTTCCTTGTGTTCAACATAATTGCTGTTCCCTAAAACAAGCAGACAAAAATCTATACTAAATTCGCTGGATATATTCAAGAAGACTATTACACCTTTACAAAACTAACCGGAAACACACATGACCTCCTCCCGTGTGTGTAGATAATCCAGCCATGGGCTTATCAATCACAGGCTGATTCCAATCCCAGTCCCAAATCTCGAACAGTCACCTGAAAAAACCCACCCATACAGGTCTCTATACCATCAGAGTTGTTCCAGTCTCTGACACAGGTCTTCTTTGTTAGGGCAGGTCAGCACAAAATTTTGAAACTTTGGGAAATTCAGTTGACATAAATTTAGACATCTCCAGTATCAATCCTCACTATTAGCTGGTCATTTTACACTCTAAGTGCCTTTATTGAGCTAAGGGGCACAAATTAAAGTTGGGTCTTTTGAATTCGGTTTTATTAGTTTGAACTCATTTTGAATACATACATTCTGTGACGCTGAGGACAAAAAATAGAATGAACCATGCAGCTTGTCTTGAAGAATGAAAACCAGTTTGGATTTTAGCAGGTTCCTTGGGAATGTTTTTCTGCTGTTGCAGAGAACTGCGAGAGATTTCATATCAGGAAGGCATTCTTATGGCAATATAAGATAAATATTTATGTAATGCTTTTTGTCTATTATGCTTTTTTGAGCCATGATGATCAATGCTACTGTTACCACAACACCTTTTTTGCTTCATCTTCATGTTCTGCTTTTCAATCCTATTTTCTTGACATATTTTTGCAAATGGGAATGCACCAGTCTCTTCCCATTGTAATTCTTTACTTGAAAAACAAGTTCAGTTTTCTGCCTTTTGTTTGTGGTTTGGTTTTTGTTTTTTGGTTTTTGGTTTTTTTTTTTGGGGGGGTGGCTTTTACTCTGTCAAATAATTATTGTTTCATCTTGGCTGTTTTTTTTCTATAGTTGTATGTTCAAAAAGAATATATAAAAATATTTTTCATTATCAGATACAAAATGGAAAGAAACAAGCAGCTCTTCCTTCAGCTACCATATTTGGCAAATTTTTCCTAATTCAATGGATAATATGGATTCTCAGCAAAATCTCCTTTGTATCTCTTCAGTTAATTACAAAATGGTCCTGATATTGCTACTAATTCTTACTGACATGCAGTCAGAGGTTTCTCAAAGCAAATTTAGTGTAATAGCACAAGATAGCATTCTAGTACACCACAAAAGCCACACAAAACAGAAGGATTTATGAAAAGCAAATTCTGATGTGAAATTCAAGATTGCTTTGAAAGCATAGAGAATTAATGACTCACTTTTAATTCTGTTACTACCACTTGTTTACCTGATGTTATTTAGTATCACAGTGAAAATTCAGAGAAGCATCTCCTAAATAAGGCAAGGTATCATGAAGAGCTTTTATTCTATTACAGAGATTCTCTTTCAGAATCAAAGTTTTGAAGCACTGTCCCATCTGCGATAGATTTTCAATCTCTTTTGAAAAGTAAAACAGGTCACGCATTCTCAGAAACTGCCGTATAAAATCATTGCTTCCTAGTAGGTACACACAGCCTTGGGAAGGCACATAAGCAATGTTCTGCAGAAACTGGGAACATTTTTCTGAATAAGATCAACCTTTAAGATACATTTGGAAAAACACATTTGGAAACAAAATTATCCCCTTCCAAGTAGTTTAGCCTTATGTATGAGTAATTTTAAATTAAAAACCTATCTTGAAGAAAACACAAAGCGATTACACATCTGAACATATTTTCAAACAGCGAGCATAAAGTTAAGAGGTAAAAATAACATAAGTCTCAAGGGCAGATTTCAATACTGTTGCTTTGTTTTACCAGCCATGTCCAACAACATTACTACCTAATTATAATGCTGGAAGCAGAACCAAATCCTTCATTTAGACACAGTACTGTTCACTGTTGAAAACCTTACCATTCATTTATGAGTCTTACCCACAGGTCCAGCCCTCCCAGACTAAGCCATCTGATAAACCAAAATATGAAGTACCATATTTTGCTTTGGTGTTTTAGTCTTGTTCTTTCTTAGAACTGGACCTTGAACTGACTTCTCTTTACAGTAATGACCATTCTACTGAAGTTCATATTTAGATAAAAACTGGTCATCCCAAAATGTGCATTCAGAAGCTGACACAAGATTTTTTTCAGATAGAAATCAGGATAGGCATATCCCATAATATTATATCAGTTCCTTACCAAAAAAAGCTTTTCCTTTTCTAGGCTTCCTAAAATTTTATATAAAAATATACAGAAGACATAACATTGCAAAATAGCTCTTATTAGCTATTGTGTACTTCCAATTCATTTCCCCTTATACATCTCTCCTGTCTTATCTTGTCTTTCTTCTTTTGGAAGGACATTAGAAAGGCAACCAGAGCTTTTATGCAGAAGAGGAAAAACACAGCCTATATATAAGCAGAATTACCTTTAATTATATTGCATGTCAATGTTTTTTCCTGAAGCACCACTAAGTGTTTAGGATTTTAATGTTACAGACCTCTGAAACTAGATTTTTCTAAAAAAAAAAAAATGAAAGACTAAATCTCAGGATTTATTTGACCTGAAGAGTTAAGGCACAAATGACAATACTAGTCATAATTAGATCAGGAACACTGAGTTAGAAAATTATTTCATAGTTGCAAGGGTTTAGTCAATTACTATAAATTCTGTCATTTAGTTTTGATTTTTTGTTTTAAATCCAACTTGAGTTTCTATTTTTAGGGCTTTATTTAACAACTCAAAGACTTTTGAGCTTTCCTCACTGTACATGAATAGAGAGGCTGCTGTGTGATATCTTGGCTATAACATAAAATCCATACCATTATGAGAATTTTAAAAATGAAGAGAAGAAGGAGGACATTGTTTCAGTTGTTGATTTATGTAGCTTGGTGACTGAAGATCAGGTGGGAAGACAAAGTGTTTTTGAAGTTGAGTCATAATGATGACGTAAGTACTTTTGAGAAGGAGTTTTTATTTTTTTTTCCTTTGAAAACAGCAACTGTAATAAGAAAGAAGATAGGTCTGCAAACTATTGAAGTTTCTTGGCATCTCTGGTTTCTTGAAGCAAGTTGTTTCTTCTTGTTCCTTTCCACCTGACATGGGAGACAGCCTTGAAAGCCTCTGAAAGAAACTTGATTTCCTCTTAAGGATGGATTAGAAGAATGCAAGTCTTGAGGAAAACGGCTGCCATTTCTCCATAGTGTACTTAAAATGAAAAAAAAAAAAAAAAAAAAAAATCTGTTGTGTCTCTACTAGTTTGTTCCAGGGTCAGTGAATAATAGCCCCCAAGCACTTTCCAACTCTTAAAACTGTGAATAAGACAGGAGACTTCCTTTGATGATGCTGCTTATCTTTTACTAGCACAGATCTATCTCGATGTTAACAAATTCTTGGACATTTACACCCTTGATGTCACAGTTACTTGCTCAACAGCCAGAAGAATTAGCAATACCACTTTATGGGATTATGTGTATACTTCCCTGCTTAACTATGGGAGTCCCCTTCTGCTGTTGCTTGAGTTTCATCTTACCAAACATTTTATGTCATATTGTATATACAGGAGTTCAGAAATCCTCATTGTGAAAACACTGAATGAGTCATTTTTATATGGATCTGGACAATTCACTGACTAAAAATTGAGATATTTATCTGGGTTTAATTATTGTTGGTGAGATAACATCATATTAAGGGCCTCTATCTGCTGTATAACAATAATTGCCATTTGTCTCAATATAGTCATTAGGGATATTCCTATCTAGGTGAGAATTTGAGATAGAAAAGCAATTTAGTGGTTAAACATCTTTTTTGAAATAACTCCCTGGAAACACAGATTTCAGATGACTGCAAAGCAGCCTCAGATCTTAGGATTTCAAAATAGTCAAACTGAATACCATGCAATTTACTCTCTAGGGATAATGAGACTACTATTTAAAAATTAAGTTCAATCTGCTCTGCAGGTTTGCTAAAGTATCCATGGGAGAAATCACTCATATGGTCCACAATGAAGCTTGTACATTGGTCATGGTAATGACTGCATGCAACACACGTATGAAGAAATTCTACAGTATGATAGGCAAAAAGTTACTGATATATCTTAGGTCCAATTTCCTGAACGATTTTGTGTAAAAAAAAATTGAAACAAAAAAAGAGAATCAAATCATCATGATGCAAGACTAAACAGATTCAGAAATGGATTATCAGAAACAAATGTCTGCAACCAATCTCTTAAAAGCCTGAAGTTTTTTTGGCTGGCCAGTGTCATGTCACAAGTATCAGTTTAGAGCTGAGACTCTGAAGTGATGCAGCAAGCCAATTCCTTGCAGTATCTTTATTCTTACCTTTTTTTTTTTTTTTTCATAATAAATATGATTATGTCAACCACTGGAAAGAAATGCAGCAAATTCACAGTTTCTCATGGAACTTAGTTACAGTTCCAACCTTTTCAGTTTTTTCCCCTCTTGTTCTTTTGCCTGATCCCGCATAATTCAATTCACAAATGCAAATCCACCTAAACTGCACCTAAAAGTGCTAGTACCAGCCTACCCACAGACTACAGATTACAGCACTGGCTCCTTTCCCTCCCTCACCTACTGGAGCTCCCAGTCCTGTACACAAGTTCAATGTCTATCTTAGTTTTCAAATGCATACAGAAAAATCTGGAAAATTCTAGTGTCATTGAGAAAAGTGAAGCCAGCCATTCAGTAGCCAACAACCTCTCTCCGCACTGACTAAAGAACACTAAAGAAACCACAACATCCTGACAAGAATTTTTTTTCTGTTTTGGGACTTCATTTGACAATGGAATGTAAACTTCTGAATATGTAGGCATAGGGGCCCATGCTATTTTAAGATTATCAGAGCTCTAGAGATTTCGTTGGCTTTGCCGATATTTGGCAAAGACAAATCATGAATACTTTAAATTATTAGTCTTATCTTATTCAAAGACACCCATACTTCACTTTCTTTATTATATGTTGGTACATGGGAATATAAATATGATTGTGTCCAAAAGTGACTCTATATTTTAAAGAATACGCAAGTAATACATGCCCAAAATTGTCACATTACTAAAAATGCCTGAAATATTTTTCTAAGATAATTTCTACATAAGTACAATTCTGTTAATACGCTCTTTATATATAAAGCACTGACATATCTGCCTTAAGTACCCTTCAGTACCCTTACAGAGCATGTATCAATACTTTATCTTCTAATATAGTGAAACTCTGGTAGTTTACACACACATTATCTGGCATTGCCATGTCAAAACACAGTCTATTAATCAAGACATTTTAAGACCTATACAACATCTAGCACCTACTAGCACCTACTTTGACAGTATTAACTATTAAAAGAGATATGCATATTGTTTGAAAATTACTTTCTGTTAACAAAAAGAAATTAATACAAAATTGTCTTGCATTTTCTGTCATGTAAAATCAAAACCAGTACCTGTTTCCAATACTGTTGCCTTGAACTTATGTAGTGCACATTTGTTGGAGAGGTGCTGTAGGGCTATAAACAACAGAAAATGTACAGAAAATGTACAGGTGTATGAATGTTTCTGTTTGAATAAAAGTGAAGTAGCAAGACAATTTAAAAAAAAAAAGGGAAAATAATTTATCTATCAATAAATGTGTCAATATATTCCTAAATCAGGCAGAGTATTAGTATATGTTGTTAGTCTTAGGTACAAATATGTATCTACAGAATAGTGACCTATATAAGAATTAATCAAGAAACTCATCATCAGAGTGAAGTGTGCTGAATATTCTGTTCTAAATACTGTTCTTCTCACTTTAGAAAAAAAAAAAATCCTAAGTAGTTACTTTACATACATTGCGACTACTACCTGATGTTATCATTAATGTTTCAAAAATGAGGTCAACAATTTCCTAGTTAACTACCTAATAAGCAGAGCTCCATGGTGGGGCATCTGGAAGAAAAATGCCCTAATTTTGAGAACTGGGTAAATTAAACTCTGTAAGTGCAAAGCAAGAATAATCTGGCTGAAAAATACATATGTTCCATTCTTCTAGTATGTGAGTATTTAAAATGGATTACCAGGTGCTTTCAAATGTTTGTGTGAAAGAGACTGACCTCATTTAATTTCAGCAAGTAATCTTCTGCAGGTAACCTCAGGCTACATACTGTCAGTACTGAGATAGGTACCTGCAGAAAGCAATTGGTCTGAGCTTTTGTAGACATCTCTGGAGATGCCTGTTCCTACCTGCAATTATGATGGAAGACACAGTGACTGCCAGCAACTTACACAAGTACCATCAAACAAAGAGAGGAAAATTCCAGCTGAATGTACTTTCAATTCATTGTACAGACTGTGCAAATTCCATGTCATTTATGTTGCACTTAAGCATCAATAGTATTTGATTTGGTGACTCTGTTCTATCTCTTTTAAACTGGACTTGATTTAGAACTCACATAAGGCAATGGCCTCTGTGAATTACTAGCACAAAAACTAAAGCATTTAAAACTGTTATAGATGTAATCGAATTCCTTTTTGAAAATACATTTTGCAAAACAGAGTTAACAACATAGTTCAACAAAGATAAATTCAGTCCTACACCAGGGACAAAAGAACACCTAGACCTGTGGGGAACAAGCTGAAAAAACATGGCCAGTGGACCCTTGCAGCAGAGACAGCTAACACCTTCTGGGCTGTGTTAGTAATAGCACAGCCAACAGTTAGAAGCATGATTATTGTCTTCTATTCTGCACTTGAGAGACCAAATTTGCACTCCTTATGACATATAATGCCCTACCTATCAATCAGGGCAGCCAACAACCAGCAAGGTAAGTCTTAGTATGAGATAAAATTGAGAAGAGAAAATTTGAGTAACCTGCTTTTTCCCTTGCAGCCATGAAATAAAATCACTGTTTCAGAGCATGGTCTTCCCAGGAGGAAGTAGCATTGCAAACCATGACATCTACATTACCACAGCACATTCAAAGCAGAATATTTCATCAGACTGACAGGTCATCTCAGCTTGAGGTCATAATCTGGGTACAACCTAATGCTTGTTCATATTTGCCAGCACCAAATCCTACAGCCCTTACAAACTCACTTCCTGCCCTGTAGGAATCTCTGTTAACTACTGAAAACTGGTTGACTTCTTTTGGTCTACTCAAATACTTACTACATTAAATGCAAAAACAGTGTTGTTAGTAGACTTTTAGAAAACCCAAATCCCTCTTGAAAGACTGAATGTATACGAAGAGCATTCTGGAGTATGGTGTATGGATGACTGAAATGCTTTCTTCAGTCTTCTAAATTTAAAATAGATGTAATTTAGAAATTACAGAGAAACCAGAGTTTTCATTTGCAATTTCTTGAAAGTGTTCTTTGTTACCTGACAGCAGGCAACCCCAAAAATATCACAGAATATGTTTTCATGCAATTAATAAAAGTGCTTGTTAAAATGTCAGGATATTCTAGGGCTCCTGGGTATTTCCATAATTCTTCAGAAGCAGAAAGTCAACAAAAAATCCCATCTTTTTCTGCAACATGGAAGACTCTTCCTTACAGATTTAGTGGACCTTTATAAATTCATTTGTTCATAGTTACTTGCCCAGAAAGTAGAGCACTACCCTGGGTTGTAGAACAGGCAAATCTGATTTATTTCTAATTATGTACAAACATAAAATAAGTAAAATTATGCTTTTTAGGCCAAAAAAACACTACAAAAAAAGAACAAGTGGCTGTGGGAAATGGACTAAGCTATGAAGGATGGAAAAACCTTTTCTAGAACTGGAATCACCACTGCAGAAATCCTATCAAGGATCAAAAGAAGCAGAGAGGCTGACAAGTGGCAAAAAAAAAAGGTATAGAGAAAGTGTAACCCATCATACTTAAACAGATAGTAAATCAGAAGGCTAAAGGTAAGAGATCTGCTGAAAGTCATTAGCTAATGACAACACGTCATAACAATCACTCAACATGCAGGAGTATTCAGAACTTAGCAAAAGCCTCCTGCACTCCCTCTTACTTGGGCTAAAGTGGCCTCAGTCAGAACACCCAAAGATGAAATTAAGAACACATTTTACATGGAGAACTTTTCCTTTGTAACCTTTACACAAGGTTAACATAGTGTGTAAATTTCATCATGCTTAATTTCAAAGCTATGCTACTACTATCATATATTACAGTGGAAAAGGTTGCAGTTCTTAAAAGAATAATTTCATAGTGTATGCAATCTACCCTTCAATTACAATGCTCCTTTTTACATTCACTTCCACTTCAGCTGAACTGTACTGCTATAAAAAGCAGGACCAAAACTGAGAAACTGCCCTTACTTTCTGATAGGGTCTCTTAATTTAGAGGCAATACTCGCCCTCTAAAAATACACTCATGTAAGTAATTTTAATGGATTTTTTTTTTTTTTTTATAAAAGAAACCTGTATAAACACAGTACTTCTGCAGCAGTAAGTTATCATGACCAAAAGTCATAGGGAAGAAATGTATGATATCCAGTCACTTGAGAGAAATTTGAGTGGAAGAGACTCCTTACCATAAAAAGTGAGGAATTGGATTGGAAAAAAAAATACTTGGGATCAATAGGAAGAAAATCATCCATCTGCTAAAGTATATTTATATGGTATGAAGGGCTAGAGATGAGAATTCAGTTGTCAGATATGGGTGTTTCATGTTCCTAGATAAACCTAGGTGAAATACAAAGTGGGTGAATAAAAGGGAAGGTTTTGCTAATTAGGTTGTTTCTTATGTCTTTACGACTCACGTACTATCACATTTCTCAACTACTATTTATTATCTTAAGACAGCATTTTGGTTACACCAAGTAAAATCCTAAAGCCACTACTAATGAAAATTTTCTTTAATTAAAATGCTCATTTTCCCTGGAAAAGACAAACGAAAATTTTATATGACTCTCAGGATCTGAGTTTTGGGGATGTTTTTAGAATATTCATAATTGCTATCGTATTTTTCTTCCCCTGCTCCTCTCCCCATTGTGTTCTAATTGCTTGCAATTCAACAAAAGGTCTCTGTGTTTGCTATTTCTTAATTTGTTTCTTATGAAATTAATAAGAACTTATTTTCAGGGAGGGAACATTTCAGAAATGAATTTAAAGCAGATGGAGAAGATGACAGGAGAACAACACCAATAGGCAGCAGGTGAATGACACAGTAGGAGACATTTTATTTCCTTGATTTTTTCCTTCTTGCTACTGAAGAGGAGAAAATATGCAAAGATCTGAAAAGTCAACATTGTATCATTCCTTAGTATGTTATTTCTTTAGATATGGTTTGGTTACTCTTAAGATTCCCAGAAGAATCACTGAAAAGCAGAACTGAATTTATCACAGTGATTTTAAATGTTTTGCCTCGTGACCACTGCCACTAGCTTGGTTAATATCTCTAATGCTATCCACTGTGTGGTTTACTTGTGAGCTTTGATACCTGCTGGTTTTCTGGTTGGTTGTTTCTCGATCCTTCTACAGTCCTCACAGAGCTAGCTGCAAGTGGGGTTTTGTATCTCATTTGACCAAACCATGATTTTCAAGCATTACACAATGTCCCACAGAAAATCATATTCTATGTGCGCTATTTGTTGGATTCCTTTTTTTACAGCCTAATTGTCTGAACAAGCTGGTTTTGATGATACATGGTATGGCTAAACCTTACCTTGGCTGTTTATATGAGAGTCCTCATACTAAACTCTGTCACAAAGCACTCTGGTTGCTCTCAAAGAGAGGAACTTCAGTATGGTGTCTGGTTTCTTTATTTCTTTAGCTAACTATGCTGCTATCCATAATCCACACAATAAAAACTCTCCGAATTTTTTTTTTCCACACCTGCTGTTCAAATCAGCAGGGGAGTTTTATGTATTAAGATGAATTAAAGCTTATACCCCAGCAAGTGGTGGCATTTTCAGATATCAAGAACCAATGCCGGATATGCTGCAGAGAAATCATCTAAGACTGAATGTTTAAAATGTTTTATAATTCAAAGAGTCCAAGGAATTGCTGTAGTTAGTTGCAAAAAAAAAAAAAAAAAGTTACAATTCTTGTTCTTTCCTGCGAAAACTCCTCTCTGCATTTTTAGATAGCTAATACACAAAAAACGTCCTTTGGTGAATGAGCTTTAATATACATGCCAATAATCCTTATTTACTTATTGCTCCTATGACCTGAATATCAGAATATCAATGGTAAACAACTTCCTTACAGTCTGACCAGTGTGCATGCATATGTTAAAACCCTTTCCTTCCCACTGACCAGGCTTAAAAAGCAAAATTAGTGAGAAAATTAAAATTTTATTTATGTATTTATGATTTAGCCACCTATTTAAGATTATTTGTAGCCTTAAATGGCAAAATGTGGAGAGAGTTGTAAGAAAACAGTCACAATCATCTGTAAGCTGATAACTGAAAAAGTTTTAGCTACACTTTTTACAAAACCCTAAGTTTCTTCTGTCTGGGTTAATTCCTAGTTTATCCATTTATCACTCATCCATTCTTAATTATACTATGAAGGCTGCTGAAAAGATGTTCTCATATTACTTGTCATCTTCTACTTAAGAATAGCAAATGGAAAATATTCCTGCAGTATATGCTCCTGGAAATGTTAATCAAATGTTTTAAGAAATACAGGATTTAGTAGTTCTTAGAAAATTGCAACTTATGCTCATACACACACCAGGCACCGGAGTAAGGACCCTTGGGATGCAACCTAACTGTAATAACTAAATTTAAAAGATTAGTATTATGTCATAGGAGGTTGCTAAGTTTATGACACCTTAATGGTTTTCCCTGCCTGCAGGCACTATCAATAATAGTAATCTAACTGCCACCACTAATTCAAAGAGGCTGGAATTATGTCATACCAAACTGCTCAGTTTATGACATCAACATAAGAGCTCTATGGGGACTGAAATATCAAGTTAAGAAAAGCCAAAAAAGAGGCATAGGAAACTCGTATAAGGAACCTGCTTTTCTTTACACTTCACAGGTGCACCTGCATGTCTTGAACGTGCCAGCAGTTCACAGCAGTCTTCCCACTATTCTGATACACAGTGGCCATTCATTTTTGAACAATGAATTGAAGGATTAGTTTTCAAGAGACCTGCATTATTCATAGCAATAATAAAAATCATGCTTTGACTTGGAACAAACACCTACCACTGGATTTAAAAGAAGGACCTACCCATGCCTCTTTACTTAAGGCTTATCACCTCTGCACTCTTGAGTTTCAGCCTACAGCCAGCAGGAGTTAGATAGCAATTTCAGGACTTAAAGTTAGACCTTTAGACTACTGTAAACCTAAAGCTATAGTTCTCAGTTAAATGCTTTTGTAAGGATGCAAGTAAAAGCTCAAGTCTTTTGCAGTACCTATGCCTATGAAACATGTCCAAATCTCTGTAGGAAAGTGTTACTCAACCTGAAAGTCCCACTGTTACTTCTGCCAGGCAAATAATATTTGTGCTGCATAAGATCAAATCACCATTTAATTGCGCTTTTGTGAAATCAGTTTAAAAAGGAACCTGATGTTTCTCCAACCTCTCCTTTTCCAAGAACATGTATCGCCAGAACTATCACTGTTTCTCATGAGAGTCTGAGCAGAATAGGCAGAGTTACTACATGCAGGGAAATGCATACTGCCATGACATTTATAATTCATCCTTGCATAACCAATACATAAAACGACACAGGAGACAATGAGAAAGTCAATGTGATGGCTTTGTGTTGCTGTGATTCAAGCTATGACAAAATTCCTCAATGGCTTTTTAGTCCCTCCTTGTACCAATATAGCACAAAAGCAGAAATGCTTCATCTAGCTTGTGGGGAAGGGGAGTTATGGCAGTTAGGTATAAGAACATCTTTCTCCTTGCCACTCAACATTAGAATAATAATTTTTTTTAATATAGCAACTATACAGTACTTAACTATAAATTACTTGTGCATTTCTGAAAGGCACAATACAAACCATCTTAATCTTCAGCTGAAAAAAGACAGCCAGTGGAAATAAATAGCTGTGCAAGGGCTTTACAGTCCTTGCTGCAGAGAGGCAAACTAACACAGATCGAGGGAGAAGGTATTTTTGTACAGAGAAAGGAGGAGGTAAATGAAGCACAAAACTTCCACGAGGCCTAGATGCTGTGTCTCTACTTCTTAGCAATACCTGAGCATCTGATGGTGCCTGCAAACAGGTATTTCAGGTATGACTTAGGAGAGTTGCAGTGTTTTAGCATTACTATCTGATGAGATTTCTCTGACAGTGCAGATTCTATATGATGCTTTATATATTTGACTATTTTCTAAAAACTAGGAAAAAGAAATTAACACATTTTAAGCATTTCTGTTAGGCTAGTTCTCCATAAGTATCCCCTCATTTAATTATGCTTTCATTTAATCAGTTTCAGAGAGGAGAAGGGAGGAAAGGAGAATTGAAAGGGACATAGGACAATTTTACCTCTGACAGAAGAGAGACGATGCTTGTGTTTAGCAGCTGCAATCAAACAACAACATCCTTCCTGCCTCTTGCTTTGGGGCAAAGGGAAGTATTTGAGTGATTTTTCTTACATACAGGTTTTGCTCACATTTCTTGCAGATTTGAGAGAAAAATTTGTTGCTGCTGACTTTACTGCTTTCGACGCAAAAAAAAAAAAAAAAAAAAAAAAAAAAAAGTTGAAATGTAGCTTTGGAAGTGTGTGCAATCACATATATTTACTTGGTACCTAAGCCTATACCACAGCAATTTCACTGCTATCAAGAGCCAAGACAGATAAATAAGAGCTAGCAGGACTTAGAGGTGACACCAGCTTTCTGACTACAAATGCAGTCAACCACTGAAAATCAGGATCAAATCATCACCTTGATAATAATTTACTGACATACCCATCTTACTACTATAAATATTTCTTACTAAAAATAGCTAAGAAACAATTGAACGACTAATAGCCCAAATACTATTTGCAAATTGTTTATTTTAAACTCCACAATGTATTAGGAATGAGGTGATGACTTATGCCATCACTGCAGTTAACTGGTTGATTGCAGACACCTCAAAAAATAGCTTAAAAAGAGCTCTACCTGCAAAAATTTCAAAATGGTCATTTCAGTTAAATGTCATGTAAGTTCTAGAATTTTGAATTTCATACAAACACATCTACCAGCTGTGAAATTTATTTAAAAAAAATTAAAAATCAACTAAAAAAACAAACTGACAACCAACTTCTGGACTTCAAATGTTTGCTGAAAAAAAGAAAAAACTAGAAAAAATAATCTGAACATATGAACTAATAAATTTAAAGAAATCTTATAACTAGTTCTTTTCTTCCCTCATCAAAAGGTTTTTCAGAGTGCCTTGATTTTTTTTTTTCATAACAATGACCCTAGTATTTTAAAAGAATTAGTGATACAACTTTATAAATATAAATCAACCATATATAACTAATATTGAAAAGAAAATTTATAATGTCTATATAATTATGAATGTCACACTGTGTAATACACATTTGTACCCTAGCAGGAAAGAGAAATTATTGTAGAGCAGAAGATTAAATGCTAGAATTTACATATACTTCCTAACATATAATATAATATACTATACCATCAGAGGCCCCTGCAAAAAAAGCCTCTACAAAATACAATTGCCCTGAACTCACTTCAGCAAACTAAGAGCTATAAAAAAATGACAGTTATTACATAATTATAACTATAATATGATAATGTAGACATGAATAAAAATACTTTCAAAATACTACCAACAATCAGCCAAACCTAATATCTCTGAACATTGCCAAAAGTCCTGTGCTAATATTCTGTTTCATTTGTTATTAAATAAGGCCATTATTTTACATAGTTGCTCTAAAAAATTAAGATCTATATGCTAACGAAATGACATCATATAAGTAAAAAATTAGGTTCCTGTATGTAGCTTTCATGTCCTCCTACTGCAGTCTGAATATTCAGAAGTTTGTGCAGTTACTTTTGGTAACTTTGACAGGTGTTAAAAGCAGCTTTTACATGCCAGCTGCTACTTGCAGAGACAACTGACACTGAGACTTGGACATGTAATTGTTAACGAAGAAGTAAAGTAAAGAAGTAAAGCCAGAGATATTGAAATCTGTTCTACAGAAATTAACCAGACACAGGAGTTTTAAGCACTGTTGGGTAACACTGCTCCAACCCAGGTCATACAGAGTGATTAAAAATGACAGAGAGCTCTATCTGTCACAGAAAAGCATTACTATCAGAACAGCACAATTGGGAACTGCTGGTTAAATCAACCCTAGTCCAGGTTTGAATCATTTATCAACTTCTGTCTTGGGAACTCCAGTACTGTGCTTCCACATACAATCACAATAAGAAATGTAGTGTTATGGTTCCCCATCCTAATTCCTCCACATTTTCCATCATTCTCTCTAGATGTACTTAATTTTTTGGTCACCAGAAGGTATTCTTCTCTACAAGCATCAAGCCAAAAGCCCTGGAGTGCCTGAAAAACAGTAATTACATTGAATCTCACATTGTGTCATGTTTTCTAAGTATTTTATTATCTTTGAATGCCTTAGTACTTCAGGGCATGTTAGAAAGTTATGCTAACGCAGTGTAACACATATGAGCCAAAGAAGCTTTAAATTATCTGCATAAGGTACTAGCAATGACCAAGTCATAACAGCACAAAACTCAGTGCCAGAGCTGACAAGATGGAAATTACCTGTTCTCACTGTGTGCAGGCCTAAATGGTGTCTGGTGCTGGAGCTCCCTGCTGCAGCACTATCACCTCAGCCACGGCTATGCTACCATGCTCTTCTGCACAGGGAAATAACCTAGTTCTCAACTCACTGGTTCTCACATGAAGTTTTTATACGACATGGTTTGTATAACTCACACACCCTAGTTATCTACCTGGGGAAGAGTATGTACTGTAGAGAGACTAACCTAACTTGAGGCTTCTAAGCATTTGTGCAAATACATTTCACCTTCTTCACTGGGCCTGTTCCAAGGTCTTTGTTTTACATGTGTGGTACTTTTCTGTATGTCCATGATCATCCACTCATCCTTGTATAAAATATGCTACATGGGTAAATCATCTTCCTTCATTTTTAAGAAACAAATGTTTAGAACCATTAATTTTTCTCCACAGCATTTATATAGTAAAGCATCTGTAAAACTCTACATGTATAGTTCAACTAACAAAAAATACTAGATGGCACAACAGAGCCATAATACTTGAATTAATATATTGTTATACACAAACTCCATCTTCACCTATTTGAGTGAAAGGAAAAAAAAAAAGCAAAAATGTGTATCAGTGTGATATTAAGACTGAAATTTTGCAAGCATCAAGTCAGGAAGCTGCATGTTACAGTTTCCATAGCAACCATAATTCAATCTCCTTTTGCATTTGTGGTAATTTTTAGCAATCTATTTGATATAATTGTCATGTGGGTAACGCTTACTTGAAAAAATGCTGTAATTTCACATTGGATTATCTTTACATGTAGGGCACAGTTCTGCAGTCCCTACTAGCACAAACCTCACAGAGGTGTCCCTTATGCTTGTATCGGTTCCTCTTCTGCATGTGTCAGTACAAGGTGGGTTGTCAAGTGGGGGCTATAGGCGATGTACAAAAAATTTAAAACATTTCAAACATCTGATCTACTGAAGCTCACCCTGGAGAACAATTCTATTGATTTTCCTGACAACACCTACTCATGTAAATGCATACTCACATCATTATGGCTCACACATTTAATCTTTTGTAATTATTTCATAAAAATCTCGTTAAGCATACAATCCTTTTGAAGAGAATTCTCAAGGAATTTTCACACCTTTAAATTATTTCCTAATCAAAGCAGCATGTGAACAATTTTACTAAATTAAGCCAGTGTTCTGATATCTCAATAACAGTTTTTTCTTTGCAAGAAAGGGAGTAAAAGGCTCAGCAGTGCATGCGACACTGTATTCTCTCACCAGCTATTGCAAACTGTAAGTGCTGCTATTTAAAACGCAGTAACTTTACTGTTTTTCACTTACTAAATATATATATGCATGTATAAAAATAAAACAAGTCTTATTCCATACTAAAATCTTACATTTTTATAGGAATATACTTATTGCTTCTGAACTCAGAACTTATATTTGTTTTACTTAAAAGTGGCCAATAAACATGAATTAAAGGATATAAAGAGCAAATATTAATTGTATTCATCCTGATTTGGAAACTAGTATGCCAAGTTTCAGCTTGGAATAAAACACAATGACTGAACTTTAAAAATAAAAATTGTGATCTGTATATGTAAAATAAACACAGTATTGCAAAAAAGTAGCATGATGACAAATGTAAAATAATTTTCGTCTATGTTTAAATATATTATGTAACAACAAGATATCAGACAGACTACTCCATCCCCAAAATATTGCCATTACTCATAAAAGACAAAAAGATTTGCATTACCTTAATGATGGAGCTCTTGGGACACTTCAGACTATCTCAGTTTCCTTGCTTTAGTTTGCTTTAGCTTTACCAGCTAATTACACAATTATTAGGTGGCTACAGCCTCATTTGATTCTAGCTTTAGTGTAATTATGTGGTATAATGACTACAAACACTATAAATGTGATATATTCTTTAGCTAACAATAAGAAGTAATAGCTATTCTGTGCAGAATTATCCATGGCCATGAAATGATAAAGTTGTACATTGACACATAAGCACAGCATGATAGCAGAGATCTTGAAGGTACAGACACAGATTGACTCTAGGTATACAGTGAACTTAAACAGGTAATCAATTACCAATTACCAGTTACTATAAATGCACCTTGAGAACCAGTAAAACAATATTTTTGGTGTAAAAACAAAGAACATGTATTCAGCATATAAATGAAAACTAAGATTGTATAGAATAATACAAGCAAATGTAAGGGGATGACCCTAGTAAAAGTACAAAAATAATCCAAAAGTATAAAAATAATCCAAACCCATCCAAGAATAAAGAGGAAGAAACCTTCATTATCAACATCATAATCCTCCTGGTGAAGAACTTGGGATGTAAATCATTACTATATAATAGGACCTGTACTTTGGGCTGGTTTTATACAGCTATATATAGTGAGTGAAAAAATGGTGAAGTTACTGAGTTTTGAAAAGCAGCATATACCGTTTATAATAGCCAGTGAGAGAAGATAGCATCTCATGTATTACAGAACCTTTTGCTCGTCTTGGCAAGGAAAAAAACTTCCTATTTTTAACCAGGGTCTTTTGTTAATAAATAGATCATTTTGACTATAAGTGTTAGCCTGATTGTAACTGGAGTAATAGTATCAATGAGACTAACAATCCCATGTTCCAAATAAGAGGCATGTTTCCTTTGCCCACATTAACTGCCAGAGTAGCACAACACTATTAGATCAGTATTGTTTCCCTCCTTTTATATGCCCAAGCCCGAGTGAGAGAGCCCAGCCTTCCCAGAGAAATTCAGGGTCTTTTCTAGCACCATCAAAATCTCAGGTTCAGTCTCCATACATGTTAAAGGTTGAAGTGTACTTTTTCTTTTATTCTTTTTTGAGTCTTTGGTTTAGAATAAAAGAGGAAAAAGAAAAAAAAAATTAAGAAGTTTTCTGCATTTAAATACTATTTTTCATATATCCCAGAGACTGGTCTACCAACAGGATATCACATAACCAGTGTGGAATTGCACAAAGGTACCTCAAACTTACAATATACTTCAGATTACTGTTATTGGGGGTTAGATTTTCATTTACAGATTTGCTGAAACTGAAGCCTGATTTATTAAGATTAATAATAAAAGGATCCAAATTATTTTATATGTATCTTTATAAGAGGGGATCCTGAGAGGCTCCCATGATTTTAAACTTACACAATAATTATTCTGCTAGCCTAACAGATTGAAAAATTTTGATTTTTCTGGTCTCTGAATCTTTCAAGTCTATAGTGATCCAAAAAAACAACATGCAAAAGTTGTGTGCTTAAAAAGAAAGAATTATATGCACAAGTAAGGAAAGTAAAAGGACAGTCTGAGTCATTTCATGATATGTTAAGCATTTTTCATTTAGAGTTTTATTGGTTTATAAATAGGTCAACATGCTCTAGAAGAGGCTGAGGAATTCTGGGAACACATAGGCAAAATTCACGCAGAAGCAACTTTCAAGAGGAGGCTAAAAAAATACTGCACCTGATTAAATGTATGTTCAGATTTGCAGGGCAATCTCATGATCAAAACCAACAGTGTTGTAGAAAGAACAGAGTAAAATACATACTTCCACATTGAAAAGATAAAGGAGAGAAGGAAGAACAATTCTAAAATTTGATAGGGGAAGAGGAATCAGAGGACCTTGGCTCTTTATTCTTCTACTGCAAATCCATGGCAAAAGTCAATCTTATGAGAACATCCACTGACTCCTAATTTGTTACTGGTTTAGCTTCAGCATTAGCAAGAGCACAATCTGTGTGGCAGATGGAATAGCGAATTTACTTTGGATGTGGAACACACTTCAGATATTTCAGTGCCAATGTTCCTCTCTAGCAAAAGGCATGATGCACTAGCTCAGAGGAACACTGTAAAGAATTCATCACTGTTTCAGAGGTACAACATCATCTTTCACCAGGGTACTTCATGCAGATGTAGCACCTGGTAGTGTTTTTTTGCTCCAAAATGTAAATCATCTTAGGCTACATCAAAGTAATTGAATCTAAGTGTTGTATATACAACCTTAGTTCTGTTTTCACAGCTGTTCAATGAAAGAATTTGGTCAAAATATACAGTTCCAAGATGAGTATATAAGATGGTTCTGCCTTACATCTCACCACTCAGGAGCAAAGGTATGCATTTGGTTTCAAGCCAAGAAAGTATTTCTGAATTCTGCAGTTTAACAGATAGCCTTATTACAGCAGATTTTTCTGTCTGAAACAAAGCAGGAAAACTTTCACTTGCAGAAAACTGCACAAGATTTTCAAATTAGTTTGGCAGATATTCTCTTTGTAACTTACAGTAAGAACATGAAGAAAATCCAGGTTTTGTGGACTTCATAAAGTATGGCATGATTTCTCCCCTGCGTCTCTATCAGCTCTAAGAACTTGAAATTGCAGGCTAGTGCAAGAAAACAGGAAGACAGCACTGCTGTTTTGCATTCATTTGAAAATGTTCAGGGCAGCATACAGACTCATACAGTTCATCAATATAAGCAGACCTCTATTTTTCATGTAACACCAGCACTTACAATCAGAAATTAAAGAGTGGCTGGTTCTTCAGGGTAAGACTACTGAGTCAATATTGTAAATTCTGCAAGGGTCCCTTTTAAAGATATTCAGAAGTTGGAATATCAATAATGAATGAAAGCATACTCAGCGTGATCAGTCCACTCAAAAGAAACACTGAACAGGGGCAGCTCTAAGGACTGTGTTGTATTAAAGAAACAAACTAAAGTTTTTCCTAGCTAAAAATCACCAAAATTACAATCGCTGTTCCACCTAGAGCTGCCAATGGGTAAGGTACTTCTTAGCTGCAGTTGTCTCTTCCTGTTGTTTTATTAAACAGGGTATTTGATTGGCACTTTTCTACAAGCAGTTCCCACAGAATTTGTCACACCCAGTTCAGACATTCAATATAAGCCATATGGCCTCTATTAAAATTAAAGCACAGTAACCAGCTAAATCATCCAACACTGAAAATTATACCTGGCATAAACCTTCAATCTATTCACAAAGAGTTCAGTTAAACAACAGTAGACCAGAGAAATTACATGACTACTATTACAACATTTTCCGAAGGTATTATTAAAGCATTGTATAAGGCACCGTCATACATGCTTTATAATCTGCTCATACTCTAGTCTTAAATCTTCAGGTCAACAGTCATGTCTGCAGCTATTGAATATAAGGCAAAATTTGGGGAAGATCTATTTCAATTTTTTTTTCCCCCACACATAAACCCCAGAGCCTCTATCATTTTAGATTATTTATATTTACCCACATGTAGTCAGGTTTAGGCTTTTTGTTACTCAGACAGCATATTAGGAGTCACCTAATCAGTTTATTTTGGAAGGTAAAAGCAAATGTCATATTCCCTCTTCTTCATCTACCTCTTTCCCTCCAATCCCTTACATGTAATATAACTATTTTTAAGGCACAGTTTGGTAAGGAACCTTTCCATTAGGTAATGCTGAGTGTTATTATACTTGACATTATGCAGCACTAATAAAGTAGTATCTTGCCCACAAAAATACCCTGTAATGCAGAATGGAGTCATCATAAGTCAGCATGTAAAGAATATCAATTTTATAGCTATGACTTGCATTCCCTCCTCTCTCTCTCCCTTATAAGCATAGCTTCCTAGTTTCCTTTTCTGAGGAATGATTGCTGAAATGATTTAAGAAACATTTTATTTTGAGAAGGGCTGTGCAAGTGTACTTGTCATTTTAATGTTTTATCAGAGAAAAAAAAAAAAGATTTTAAGGAAATGTTTGGAAAAAAATATTCATGGATGTGTTTGCATTTTCTCTCACAAATTCTCATACATTTAAAAAAAATCTTGATTTTAAGCAGAAATATCTTGCCAGGGTCTCTCCCAAGTAAACAAGTAGGATGCTGCAAAACACTGCTGAAGAAGCAAGCAGCAAGCTGAAATAAGTCTACCCCATAAGCAGGGCAGACTATAAAACCTCTTAGGCTCTTCTTATGGGAAAAAGGTCAGAAAATCTTCCTGCAGACCATAAATCACAGTTTGGGGATTCACTCTGCCCATTATTATAATTTTTTACATTAACAAAATAAAGGGGAATCTCAACTCAGTGCTATCTCTTGCGCATCCTAATTCAAAGCTGCCTTACTGAATTTTAGAAACACATATTTTCCACTGAGAAGAATCTTATAAAACCTGCTTCAGATGTGGCCCTGAAATGTAGGTTGCACAGACCTATGCATTCAGACAGTATGTGCAACTATAAACCATTATAAAACTGGTGTCTGTGTAGAACTGCATCAAGTCATGACCTTATTAGAGTCAGAGGGCACCTGGTTCTGCCAATGCCAAGTCACATTTTAGTTCAGGATAACAGCTATTATATTACACATGATGCAGAAAGAGCTGCACTCCAGAATTCAAATGCATAGCATTTCCCAGCATTATGGTTTTGAAACATATTATGCCCATATTCAATATTATCAGTTTACTTCTGCCAGTACTGACACACCTGAATACAAGAAAAACACATACAGAACTTTCTCTATTTCAATATGTCTCATATTTTCTAAAGCAGCTACTACTGCAGATTATCAGTACTCCTGTTTTTACTAAATACTGTCAATCTAGAATAAGTTCTTTGTGTATGGTAGTATCAGAAAGGTACAAAGCTTGGGGAAATAATTAATTTCATGAAGAAGAAGCTCCTTCTCATTTTACTCTTCAGAGCCCATATAAAGATTGATTTTACAGGTGATGATGTATGTTTTTATAAGTAAAAGCATTTAAGGAAATCTCCTCCACTTACCAAGCTACTGTTTTGCACATTTCATCCCCGATTTTATTGCCAACGATGAGCAAAGGCTCCTGACATGGTATCAAGTCTGGAGAGGATGAAAAAAGAAAAGAGAAACAAAACCAAAAGGCAACCCAGTAATAACACTAATACAGATGGTTTTCTTTCTTTTTTTCTTTTTTTTTCCCTGAAATTGTACAACAAAAGGGATCACTGGTTTTGAAGGAACCTTGTAATTTTACTTCTAAAGCTGAAAAAAAGTGATTATTATTAGCATAGGTCAGTTTAATATATTTGTACTACATAATTTGATCCGTAAGTTTTTATGGAGAAAGTCATTCTGTTATTTTCCACTACAGCTGGCTAATTAGAATACAAACTCTGTGTAACTTTACTCCTCACTCAGCTGGAGGTTCTTTTCTTCACATACTCTTTAAATTAATCATACAGGTTTCTGAAGACATAAGGCTTTCAGTCATGCTCAGACACACAGTCAACAGCACACAAGCTGATGGTGCTCTTTAAAACAAAACTGCTCTGAAGCAGTTTCGCACTGTGCCTGCATCTTCTTTTCTCTCCTGCTGGGACAGAGGGCCTTGCCTTGGCTGCAACCATCTATCGCTACAGAAACACTGTCTGGAAAACGACTGACGTTTGACCTTTCAACACCTCACCCTCAAGTTCACCCACCTCAGCTTTCAGTGTTCCCACCCAAAAGATCCCAACAGGCAAAGAAACAAACACCGGAGCCGCCGAGTGTTTCAGCCAGCTTGAGCGGCACCTTCGCTTCTCATCTAGCACCATCTACCGCCCAAGCCGGGCAGGAGCGATGCCGGAGCGCGGGGAGCCGGCGCGGAGCTGGGCACGGCGCCGTCCTGGAATGCCGTCGCGTTCTCGGGGGGGTGATCCAGGTGCACATCTCAGTCCAAAGACGGAGGGATTTTGCTCCAGCAACCTTACAAAGACAAAGCGCCTGTTTCCGGAGCAGATTTATCTATTCCTACTTGACGTTGATGTCACCTTTGATTAAGGACTTCTATTGAATAAGACTGTATGAGCTACGGGAATGACACTTAAATACGGTAAAATGTTTCTATGCACTTTTACAAAGTAGAAAATAACAGGGGTAGGAAGGAAAAAGTAGATACTAAGTTCAGTCCAGCTTGAGCTGATGGCAAGAATTTTACACAAGTACTGCAAGTGGATAACAGCACAGATGTCGCCAAACACAGCGAAGATTGCTTCCAGAAGAAAAACAATTCCACATCATCCATGACTGAGGTGTGCATTTACCTCCTAAGAAATGGCAGAATCATTATGTTGTGATCATGTTAGTTAAGTCTGTGCTAAGTGCAATCATCTAAAAACAGCATTTACAGCAAGGATCAAAAATTGGTATTTAGAAAATTGATGCATGGAGATCATTATTGCTTTGGCCACACTGATGTCTACCATATTGATTAATATTCTGCGGACAACGATGCGTATTGTGTAATAAAGTTGCCTCCAAATGCCTTGCTGTCTTCATCACAACAGCTATGCAAATTATGTGTGTACGTGCTACATGCTCCCTATACTTAAACACATAAGGTTACATACAAGCCCTTAAGTTTTCACATAGATGTAGATACCAGATCATATCATATCACTATTTCCTCAGATGCTTTTAAGTGAAAACTGCTGTTTAGTGAAAAATTAGTCAACACTAAACAAAGCAAATGTCTTTTATTTAAAGTGTGTTGACATTTGCATGTATTTTAGAAATTTAGTGAAAGACAACCACTGCAATTCTCTCCCAGTGACTTACAGGGCTGGTTTACATTCACAATCCCATCTCTTGTGTTTTGAGAAATCTTTCCTCAGATCTAATTGGTTCAAGCACTAAAACTCAGGAACAAAGAACTCCATACCAGAGAAATTTCAGAAAACCTGAGCCAGAAGGACTCAAAACAACAAGTTAAACTAGCCAAAGAAATCAGTTGAGTTGAATGTGCCATGTGACATAACATATTTTGCTGGCAAATTCCTCTGTATCCTTTTAATATTGAAAATTCAAAAATTAAAAAAAAAAAAAAAAAAAAAAACCTTTTCAAAGAGTTTTTTTAGGGTTTATTTGTTGTTTGTGATGTATCCCTCTGCAGTGTGGAAGATGCGTATTTCCATCTTTGAATATTTCAGAATACTTTTTCTCACAAAAATTTTTTTTTAACACAAAAACTCATTAGCTGCTATTGCAGCATCTCTCTACTTCCATAGCACAAATTATCTAGTACAGAAAAAAAAAAAAAAATTACAAAATTATACAATAAACCATCTGTCCTTAACCAGTCAATATTAATTCTTAAGACATGGCTACTGCAAATCCAGCGCAAAGGCTGGCCAGTTTGAGCTCCTTTATGACAAGAACAAAGTAAATTCCAAGTAAGTTCTTTAGATAAAAAGATTAAAGTTGTGACAATTATTTTCCTTGAGACTCAAATAAAAGGAAGTTATCTGTCTGTAATGGTCTGTAATGGAACTAATCTGCATAAGTTAGGTCTATGAGTTTGTCTAATTTTCAAATGTTTTATATGTCTTTGAAGCCTTGCAGGAAAAGATCCTATCTGTTCAACAAAGATATATTATTGTAGCCATGCAGAATCTACTTTAGGATGGTTTCAAATACCTTTTTTTCTATACTGCTAGACATCAAGCTTGAGAATTTTTTTTTTCCTGCCCATTGGGCAGAGAAGTTTTTTGTTTTTTTTTTGTTTTTTTTTTTTTTTGGGTTTTTTTTTTTTTTTTTTTTTTTAAGGATTTTCAGTAACAGAGTTCCTATATATTTCTGTAAAGTACATATAAGGACTCTTAAAAGAAGCCTGGCTTATAAAATATGAGAATTATAGATCATTCAGAACAAAACTAACATTCTCAATTGCCCATCTTTAGATGATTCCCTAGACCTTTGAACAAGCCATTTTGAACAACAAGAACATAAGCTGGCTTTAAAACTGTCTGGAACAGTATCAAGATAGCTATGAAGTATCAACCTTCTCAGAAGTTCTGACACTTGGATGGTGAATGATTTTGTCAAATTTCATAAAACTCAGTGTTAGTTTTTCAAAAAATTTCATCAGTTCTGGAATTATAAAAATTTGTCAGCATAGTTTGCCAATCTGTGCATTAAAACCAGTTAAAAGTCAATTACTTTTGGAACAAAATGGATGTGGTGCATCCATTTCAAACTTGGAATGAGTAATCCTCTGTATTTCACTCTGGCTGCAGAGGATTAGGACTAGAGGACTAGGCCAATGGGCAGAATTGGGTTGAACACTTAATACATCAATACTCTTAAGTGCATTTGTTTACTTTAAACAATTGCAAAGTGTACTATAGGAACATATTTATCAAACAGATCCAGATCAAATTCATCCAGACTGCTCACAGACTTCAAGAAAGTCAGAATCCAGATCTCAGTCACTGCCTCGTTCAACACGAAAGTCAAGTCTATATGGTTTCAGTCACTGAAACAGTACAGGTTAAAGTAACAGTTTCACTCCCTACCCTGAAAGCTTCCTTCATCACATACATACACACTCTGCTAACATGTAGCAAAACTGTTCTTCAGGGATCATTTCTCAGGTCAAGAAGGCAGACTGTCCACAGAGGCAGATTGTCCAGCACTGAGCTGGGATTGCCATCCAGGTACCAGGTAGTACCAGCTGTTCGATGTGCACTTGATGTTGTGCTCCCTGGTCTGAGACTACCAGCTGAGGATCACTGACAGCCATCACATCAGGAAGAGAAACAGCTAGGTAGACCTAAACACAAGACTTTAAGTGGAGGGGTAATGTGCTGTGAAGCAAGATAAAGTGAAGGTAGGGAACAGCTCATCCAGGGTCCTATCCTCTGTAGTTTCACAGAATCGCAGAATAGGCTGAGTTGGAAAGGACACATCAGGATCATCAGGTCCAACTCCTGGCCCTGCACAGAAACATCCCCAACAGTTGCACCATGTGCTGGAAAGTGTCATCCAAATGCTTTCTGAACTCTGTCAAGCTTTGTGCTGTCACAGGCCCCAGGAAACCTGTTCAGTGACCAACTACCATCTGGGTAAAAAACCTTTTCCTAATATCCAATCTAAACCTCCCCTGACACAGAAGTAGATAATCTTTAAGGTCCCTTCCAACCCAAACCATTCTATGATTCTATATTTCAGTGGAGGATCTGGCTCATAAAATGCCAAGACAGCAATACCTTTAATGCTTTATGTAGCATCTTCATTCAAAATCTGATATGAAGCAAATTATTGCTATGTCATTTTTCACCCTTTTTTTGCTAATGACTGAACAATAAGAGACATAAAACAGTAAAGGATCATTTTCTGTAGAGAATTATACAATGCCCTGGGTTGTCCCATCCTATTAAGGTCTGACAAGTCCTAGAAGAACCTAGAGGAAGCATGTTCTCTGAAAGTCAAAATGCCCCTATTTTCCAGAGTCCTTCCATCATTTCTGAATGTTTCCAATGTCATTGTGGACCTTTAATTAATTGGGGTGCTGATTAACGGTCTTGTTTCCTTAAGAACCTCTTCAATGACATTATTTGGATGAAGGTTGAAAAGGATCAATACAGTTACATCAGGATCAGCAGAGACTTCTATAACTACTGATATTTGTGCTAGAAATGGCATAAGACTGGAAAGCAGAGACCAGAGTTAGAGGACAGAGGGTGGACTTCTCAGAGTCAATCTGAAACACCCATGGCTCTGCATGCCTTCATCTACCCTCAGGTCGCACACCTTCCTATGCACACACACGCGCGCGCGCATGTGCACACACACGGGCTGATCATACAGATACTCATATCTGCTGCTTGCATGTGTGACAGTGATAAACAGGTTTCTGTTAGAAACAATTTAGCTGGTAATAAATCACTCTGGTAGGGGCTACTGTGCACAGGTGACTTGCCATGATGCAAGGATATAATTGTGCATAATCAATGCAAACATGCTCTAGTGGAACGTGACAAAGACTTACTTAAACACGTTTAGCTACAGCCTAACGGTTAAGGCAGAACCAAGGTGATGGGAGTCTCTCAGATAACACCAGGATATCTTGCTAGTGCCATGATAAAGGGAAGCATAAGACACACTTTGGCTGAACTGGTGTTAGGAAAAATATGAAGGAATAGTCTCTGTGACCCTCAAGAAGCAGCCTGGCAACATTCCTCAGGATTCCCCATGTTATTGTTTTGGTTTGACTCTTGGCAAAATGCCAACCACCTCCTAATGCGACAGAGTTTCAGTTAAAAGAAGTGAGGAAAAAAACCCTTAAAACTGAAACTGGTATATATACATATATTTA
>JAWWEU010000111.1:93780784-93799661 GCA_035583155.1 Acropternis orthonyx | reverse complement strand
AAAAATAAAAAAAAAAAAAAAAAAAAAAAAAAAAAAAAAACCAAACAAAACCCACAACTGCAGTAATAAAAATCAAGATGACAGGATATCGGGAAAAATCACATTTTTAAAAATGGTTCTTTAAAAGCCTGCTTCTGAAAAGTAACTCTGAAATGTTTCCTTTTACTGGTAATAAAATAAATCATTAAAATAACCTACAAAATGATCAAAAACATGGTCTGTTCACAGCAGCATATTAATGCAGACAGAATGTATCTGAACAAAATACAAAACCAAAATACAAACCTGAGACAGCAATTGGCAAGGCAAAGTTAAATGTACATAATGAAAAGCATCTTTGCCAAAGATATGGAATAATACTAATACAGAAAGTAATTATGTGCCTTGTATGAAACATTCAACGTCTGAAAATGAAGGACTTTACTAATATATATGTTAAATACAAAAATGTGAACATTCTTATATGTTACTGCCATTAAACTAGGATTCCATTTAAATAATGAAACCTTTTACTTCGCTGAAGAATCAAGTATCCTATCTCAACTGAATATGTTAAGCCACATAAGAATTATTCTGATTATCAAATAATAAATCAGAGCAGAAGGTTAGACAGGTAGAACAACTTAATATATACAACTGAATCTCCGATCATGAGTTGGACTTAGAAGATATCTGATGAAAAGGTACAAATGAAAAAATACAGTCACAATATTGGATTGCGTTTGGATACTAAGCACTAGTTTCCTATTGACTCTTCAGAAAATAGTGAAACTCATAAAACACAGGTGCAAAGTGGTGTAAATGCACAACAGAAAAGGCAGTCTTTCTCAATTCATTTGAATGAATGACAGAATTAATGAACAACAGTTAGAAGCACCTTCCATGAAAAAGTGCACAGGGAAGTAGGTACTTTTTATCTTCATTTCCCACAAAAACATTGTGTCTCTGCCATAGTTAGTTTTAAGACAGCTTGAAGCACAAGAAAAGGAAAACTACATAAATCGTGTTTCATTCAGCCTTGCCAGTCTTGGCTGAACTTAAGTTCATCTGCCTTCATGAATCAGCACCAATGAAGTATCTTCAGGTAACTTGGAGGCAAAAAGAGCTGCTGAATTCTTAATCAAGTTGCATCAGCATTCATATATAAAATTTAGATTTACCAGAGAGAAAAGAGGGTTAGTTGAGGAAGAAAAGGTAAGGTGTGGATGAATATAATTTTAGTTTCATAGCCAGAATAATTGAAATTGCTATTTCTTTATGAATCAAAAAGTAATAGTACTGGATATCAAGGGGGAATATGCTTGTGACCAAGAGAAATTGATGCGTCTGTATTTAGGTGTTAGATACGCTTGCCTTAGAGGAAATCAAGATGTAATTTCACAGTAGGACTCAATATTCTCTAATTAGTGATCCACTTTCTTGTTTTATTTGGTCATATGTATAATAAAAAAAACCTGTATGATTTTTCCTGCCATTAGCAGAGAGAGCTTCTCTTCAGAGAGGCAGACTCCATTCAACCACATTCATTAGAATGGTTCACTAGAAGCCGGACTGTGATCTATCACAGAAAAATACTATTCTTCCTCCAGTTCTGCTATAAAACAGAATTTATTAGTAAGGGGTCTATCCACTGAAGGGCACAATGTATTTAGAAATTAAGAGGCCTTTGTAGTATGTCTGTGTACATTCTGTTTTGGCTTGTGATCACCTCTGACTTTCCTCTCACAACCTTTTTTGGAGATGAGCATGCTATGTTACCTCTTTGTGTTGTTGACAGTGAGGGTAGGTCCAGGGCATCAAGAGGAAAAGGGTGCAGTCCACATAATCACTGTAGTGGATCCTTTGTAGGACAGCTGCCATCAGGAAAGCCTCTATGATGATCCTGACTAAGACATGAAGTTTCTTTAACACAGCTCTGCAACATAGCCTCTCCAGAGTCCCTGCATCATGTATCCAGATTTTAACCATTAGAAGGCACATTTGTGAAGGGTCTCTACCCTTCCCTTATTTCAAGGTAAGTGGAAGACAGGGAAAGATAGATTCTCAGATGGAGTCAGCAACAGCTGTATTACATTTGCTTTCTGAAGTATAAAATGGTTGGGGTCACTCTGTTTCCAGAAAAAACAGCACATGCTAAAACCATCATCAATTTCTTTGAAATATCTCTGCACACATCCCCTAAGTATCACCTGCTTCTAATAATAATACATTGCTCTAGTTCAGGATAGAATCTACTGGTTTACCATCTGTCTAAGCAGAGGTGATCTACCACTTGAAAGATCCCCCCACCCAGACTGTCTGATTTATTCCAGCATCATTCAGAACTCTCTGTACTGCTAGATTTGACTACCTCCGCATGCTGCAGCTTCTCATACTTCACAGCTGCCTTTGAATGTCATCCGTTAATTTCTCCCCTCATCCTCTGCAGAACTCTTCCCACTGCTGTTAATCAGGCCATTTTGTTTTCTAATTTTAAATCTGTTATAAAACCTTCTCTCTCCCACCCCCATTGCATATGGGCAGGTTTTCTTATCCTGCGGAACTCTTAGATACCAAAGTTAGACCATTATTTATCACTAACACTGTCTAATTCCTCCATCATTACTTGCTGTGTGAAGTTTATCTAGAAAAGGAAACAAACCTATGCTTTCCCTCCTTCACTACTAAAAACTGTTTGTAAGTAATCAAAATGTTTCCTTAAGGCATAAAGGAAATCAATGACTGAACTCATAAGGAAACTTGAACATCCAGTTCAAGTAGCAGGTCTGTAGATCTGCACAGGGCTCCTAGCATCACAAATGCAATTCACAGGGTTAGACGTGTCCAAATTCTTAAGGACCTAGCGTGGGCAGTGCTGTCACAAGTAACCTGTAAAAAGCATATCTCATGTACTTTGATGCTTTCCAAGTCACAGATTTAAACATCCTATCACAAGTAGATGTTTGTGGTCTTTGTTTTGAAAACCAAAAGCAGTCAAGCTTTGGTAGATTTCCAGGTACACTTTTAGTCTGGCAATGGTCTTTTTAATAGTCACGTTTAAGTGTCTAGAGTTTTTGAGGGTCTAGTCTGAAGCCAATACTTTTCCAGTACATTTAGCAACACAGAGGTTTTAACAATTTGTTTGTAGCCTAACCTGAGCCAGTCAAGGAAATATTGACATTATACTGAGAACAACTTGGCTTCATATTATGCTCAGACACTGGTCATTTCTTATGCAATCAACAACATTGAGAAGAAGATTGTCAGACTAGGATTGAGCAGTGCTGACTGTATGGTAGGTTTATGAATTTATAGCACAGAGGGTATTTCAACATGAGGTTTTAATGGGTGGTCGTCATGCCAGTCACATCTTTCTCAAAAGGAAGAAAGAAACCAGGTAATTGAGATTCTAACAGTAACTTGCTAAATCCTTTTGTAGAATCAAAATGGAGAGGTACACAAGAAGACTGTCAAATATAAAGTCTCTAGCCTTTGTGAAGAGAAGGTGTTCATCAGTATAAGAAACACTGCTGATGTAAAATCATAAAGCAGTATGGGGCAATAGTGGAAGTGAATTTATTATAGAAGACCATTACCATTTCTTGTCCATACAGAAGACAGGACTTTTAAGTCTTAATGACTGTTGTATAATATTCTGAATATGATGGAATGGATATTCAAATCAACTAGCTCGAGCTGCACATAGACAGACAGAAGACCAAAGATATGAACCATCTTTAAGAACCTCAAGCAGTTTGAGCATAGAGCTTTCACTATAGCAAAAGAAAAGCCAGAGTTAAAACTAATGAAGATTATGCTGAACAGAATGATATTAAATGTAGCAAGAGACCTAGAGCACAGAGACAAGGAGGAAATTTTGCTGGGATATTTACCACATAAACCAACACTAATTCTGCCTAAAAAGAAAAATAAATCCTATTTTCCTGTTATTGGGAGCATATATTATGAAATGTCATAAAATGCAAATTATCAGCCACTGGAAACAATAAAATAGAGAAAAACTGCAGTGGGTAGGAAATTCCTGCCCACTTAATCTATTAATAGCACATGAATGTTTAGAGCATTATGCCTGCAACAGGCTACAGCCTTTTTCTACCTTGGTTTCAAAAACACAGGCTACCAGAATATATGCTCTCTTAAAATTGCTTTAGAGACAGCTCAGGCATGGAACAAAAATAGCATACAGCAGATATTTAATCTAAGTTGCTCTTAGGAAAATACTACTAATTGCCCCTTTTGCACACTACTGATTTAACATCTTCAAAAAATATATCTTTGTTTTGGTTCATTTATCTTCCCCCTCTCACGATTAATGATTGCATACAGCATGCAGATAAATTCTTCCTTTCAGGCCTTTCTAATTTATTTCCAAACAGTATGTCTTAACAAAAAAAGAGATTCTGTATATTATCTTTCTGGTCCTCAATAAGCAATGTGAAGGCACTCAGTGAAGATCCAACAGAATCTTAAATGTAAATCAAATACAGTTCATTCACCCATAGCATTCATTCAGCTTTTTTCAGTATCAGACAATTTCTTCTTTCCTGCTAATTTAGAGAAATCTTGCTTGCTATATTGAGCTGGATGGATTTTTATTTTAGATATTTAGATTCCCAGTACACTAATATCCTAATATTAATTTTTATTCCAGGAGCAAGCATTTCTCTCTGGAAGAGATGCTTATTATGTTTAAAATGGGTTGCTCTGCTCTCTAAAGCTAATGGGAACTATTGCTCTCCAGTTGTACAAAAAGGCCAACCTTTAAACAGTAATCCATGCATGTGTAGCAAAACCATTTGTTCCACTGTTAATCAGGTATATGTAAGGGGGCTTTTATTATTATTTTTAGTTTAAACGTATTTCAACAAAATTAGAGCACCATCAGATGTCATTTACTGTACATATCAAATACTTTCCTCTGGAAGAAATTATCTGTATGTGTTTTCATCAATGTTCCCTTTCTATATTATTTTAGTGCATACACCAAAGAGGTAAAAGGTTATGAAATTTCTAACTTCATTTGCAGATAGTTCTATGAAAGGAGAAAAAAAGAAGGATATGCACCTTTCTTACATAGGCTATATAGCATACATTACAAATGTTCATCATCTTGGTATCAAGACAGTAAACACATGTACCTAAACAAAGATAAAGACATGCATTATGTGGTAGAGGTTCAAAAGCACCCTTATTCCACAAACCATCAGCCCACATTAGCTGTTCCTCAACTGTGATTTCAGAGTCCATTAAAAATTTATGTGGTGGATGGCAGTAATTTTTTTTGTGGGCTTAAGAGAGCTTGACCATAGGACGTGGTGAAATTCTTTTCTCCTCTGTCTATCAGCATTACAAAAGTACTTACTTTTTACAGCTCTGCCTCCCTTGTGCCCCAGAAGTGATTGTAACTACCAATATGCATCCCCCACTCTTTCAAATTAAGACTAATGGTGTGGGAATTGTTTGCAGCAATGGCTGCTGCCAAGTCTTCTAGTAGAATTAAAGAAGAACATCACAGGCAGGTCAATGTGTCATATTAAAAAAAAAAAAAGGAAGCTTTGAGGGCATACATCACAGAAACTCAGGATGTATCGATTCTACCTGAATCATGATAACACTCAGCTCTCCTATGTCCAAAATCTCCGTTCAAGCACAATTAAACCCTAAATTATCCAACTAATGGTAAACAATTGACAATGGACAGTGTGGAAAAGGAGATAATAAGTGAAAAAAAGAAAAACTACACTTTGCAGATTCTAACATTGCCATATCAGATGCTTCCTTTCCACAACTTACATGGATATTTAATCTTACCTCCTGCAATATTGTCAGCACTGACATAGGGAGTGAGTTGCCAAAGGACAGAAATAGCAACATAAGGCAAGCTAGCAGAAGTGATTTCTAGGAGAAGCTTCCAAAGAAGATAGGCTGCTTTAAGCAAACTAAAGAAAGAAGATAGTCTAAGCCCAGTGCTTAAGGAGAAAGACGTAAGTTTACAAATCCTTGTCAGGCAAAAGCATCGTTTTGAGCTATTACAGAGAACAAACATGAAAACAAGAAAAAGGTGAAAACTAAAATGAAAGCTGTATAATAACTGTTTAGAAACCTTTCAATATGGACTTAACTCAAAGGTGAAATCTATACAGCTGGACACTCAAGCCTTCTAAGGAAGGACATGAAACTGATGGAATAGCAGCAGGTGGTAATGATTTTTTTTTTTCTGCTGGCTTGTATCTATGGATTAAAGTAGATTTTTCCTCCCTATGGGAATCTGCAGAGTCTGAAATACATAAAGAAAATTAAAAAGTAGTTGTACTTGCAGGTATTAAATCCAATTGGCTGCAAACCTGACATCTTTCATTCACAGTACCTGTAGGGTTTAAACACACCTAGAAGCTCTGTAAAACAAAATTTAATGAAGAGACTTTATTTGGTAAAAATGTGGCTTTTCCAAAGGGGATGTTAGGCAACAAAAACATAAAGCAGCAATGACAAATCAGATTTACAACCACTTCATTTCAGTAGCTAAAACCGCCTTTTATTAATCACATTCTTCCAAATCAGCTGGTGCAGCATCTCAATAGAAAAAGCTAGAGCTCTAGGTTATACTAAATTTATGTTGAAAATATTAGAAGTCCTGTATGAGGAAAATCTTCAGGAGGTACTTGGATATAAAATGTATAAATACACTTGTAAAGACTGTGAGCTGTTACAGAGGAGATGGGCATTTATTGAAGGGGAAAGCAAAACACAAAACAAGCACATTTAGTGCTACAATACGAAACCTGTTACTTCTAAGTACTAGTAAGAATACTTTTCACTCAAAGAGGTTTCAATAACAAAAAAACATTTTTCATCCTTTTTAAAGGCTTAGGAACTAAAAGAGAATTGATTCCTTGAAAAATACTATTACAAAGTGTGCTATTTGCTTAACAAAAACAGGAGTATACATGTGTGAAATGCACAGGGGACTGTTTTTTCTGTTTATACAGAACAGCTTTAACTTTTACATAATTTGTTCCCTGATAGGAAATGCTCATGCAGGCCTGCCAGAGGAGGCAAAAACATCCTTTCTTTTACAGTGCTCACCCATCTCTTTTCAGACACAGCCAGAGGGGAAATGAGGTTGCTATTGGTCTCCCAATCCTGTTTCAAGGTCCATTTCTGCATTTTACGCAAAGACTGTTAAATATAAGCTTCATAAGCAATGATGGCAGGAAGGATGAGACCCGGCATTCAATGAGTGTCCTGACCATCAGGCTATACAATCTTGCTCCTTCTTGCCTCTTTTTTCTCTACAGAAATGTCCCTAGCAGCTGAGAAATCTGAATTTGAACCATCTCAGACTGTGGAGGAAAATGCCTCATATATCTTCCAGTTCTGTTTATACAAAGATATTACACAAAAGTTGTATGGGCTAGGAGTGCTTCATTTTAGAACAAAGGAGTATAGTTAAAAGTGCTGTTGTTAAACACTGCCATGTCATTGTGCAGTATGTTTCTCATGTTCTTAAATGGACCTCTCCCCTCAATGTGTTTTCAGGATCTCTTAATGGCCTTCCCACCCCTTTGCTGAACCCACCACTGCTGCAGGTGTGCTGCCACTCCTGAAAGACTTCAGAAGGTGAGGAACCTGTAGCTCTTAGAAACCACAAAGACTAGGATCTAGCAGAACATTTGGTCTCAAGATAGCAGTTCTAAACATAAATGCCAGTGTTTTTTCCCTTTTTTCTGGCCTAGCAAGACTAAAAAATACATTCTGCAAACACACAGACTTGTAACACATCAGTCACTGAATGGGAATTCAAGAAATCTTTCAGGAGTGATAAGAAGTTAAGCATGACTTAAAGGGTTACTAATCTACAATTAAATACCAAGTTGAAGCTATTCATTTGGTCAAATACCTTGAAGATGATGCTTTATTTCGTTCTGACCTACATCATGAACTTCACAAAGTTCAGATACAATTCTCAGGGTTTTTTTTTTTTTTTTAACATATATTTTCAAATTGAGGCTTACTTCTGATTTGTTCAATCAACCAACACAGAAAACAGTTTTAGGCACCTCCAAAATATTTGTTAAATACAAGGCCCAGGTTTGGTTGGTTTGTTTGTTTTGTGGATAATTTTTGCGGCATCTTTTTTTTTTTTTTTTTTTTTTTTTTTGCTTGTTTTGGGATTTTTTGGGGTTTGATTTAATTAGTTACTTCAGTTGTCTTGTATATTGTATAAATAGAATGCAGTAGATGTCTAACAATGTTGCAGCTTATCTGTAATTAATAATCATGATTAGGTGATGCTGATGCACTTAAAATACAGTTTTATTTTGGGTTTCATATAATAGGTTCTTGAGGGACTTAGCGATCAGCAATAAAAAGCTAAAAATACTCCTCATAGATCTGAATCTCCACTATAAGAGAGACTGAAAGTCAGATTTTATAGATATGTGGCACACAAAGATTCAGATAGATACCTGGCATGTTTTCAAAAGTGCCTAGATGCATAACTGCTGTAGTTTCCTGGAAACAGGTCTTGTCAAAAAATCTATGATGAGATGACAGGTTTAGCTGGTACAAGTAACAGTGTAGATGTAATAAACACTTGCAAGGCTTAGCACTACATGACACTCAGAGTAAAATACTTACACTATTTGATATCAGTAAGGCATGTGTGTTTAATGGACACAGCACTTGCTAACTGACAGGCTCCAGGAAGTCAGAGACAAAGGAAACTCAACAGTCTGGGTTAGCATTTTGAACAGAAGTGATGCAGAACTACAGTGGCAGCCAGACCAGCAGTGGCTCTACTGGTTTTTAGATGATGACCCCCTCCTCCAGCACATACTCTATAGCAAGAGCTGTGGGGTTCCTCTTCCCATGGCAGTGCCAGGCCTGGCCCCTGGGGGCCCACATTCACCCTGGGCTTAAGGAGGAAACATGCCTGAGAGGGGCTTTTCCTCTGGTGGGGATGGGCTCCATCCCTGGCTGAAGCATCCCTGTGCCTCACCACACACACATGGTACAGTCAAGGGCAAGGCAGCAAAGAGTGACGGCAGCCATCCCGTTGGGGCTGTCATATGAACACTGACCTGTTCACACATAATAGTTGAATGAGGAGAAAGCAAAAGTCACACACCAAGCTCTGAGAAAGGCAGACCCAAGAGGGAACACTGACCTGGAAAGTACATGCAGTTGGACATGATGCCTGGAAGCAGATGAGTCCCTGGGATGAGGCTGTTCCACATCAACCCTCCTGGGCCAGGCTCACTCTCAGACGCCTCAGCAGCCCCAGGGAAGGAAGGTGAGGTCTGTGCCCAACCCACAGGGACCAGCAGGACAGCCAACTGCAGGACAGTGGTGACATGGCAGTCCGGTTGTCCCCAGGCTATGCCACACTGCCCTCTGCTCAGGAGCTCGCAGAGGAGACCTAACATCGCCCTTTTATGCTCCCTGCAGTGACAGCATAATATGTCTGTCTTCATCTACAGATGTGATGACAGGAAACATGCTTAAACTCGGTGCCTGAAGCCAGCAGAGACATTCAGGAAGGCATCCCAACTCCCAGTGCTGCAGGCGTCAAACCACCCCTCTTTGTATAACCACATGGATGGTGCCGTGAATTCAGCTGACTTCAAAATAGTGAAGGTCATCTCTGTGACCTTTGTATTCATTATGACTTCTTTTTTACTTAATTAACCCACAGCAGACTTCATGTTCTCAGTAGAAAAGCTGTGTCAGCAGCTCCAGGCTTCCCATCAGGGGCTGCAGATGGCAAGGTGCTGCTGGAAACACTGGAACGGGGCACCTGCCATCCAGAGGCCAGCCAGGCATGAGGTGCTACCATGGTGGGTGCACAGACAGCTTTGCTGGCTGGCATGACATCATGCTCTCATCATGTTCCCCTTTCCCTTGTGGGCTGTTCGAACATTGTAGTTTCACAAGACATGATTGGAAAAGGATTGTGAACAGGCTTGGGGTATGAAAGGCTTTGCCACTGCCAGTGGCGGGACAGGGAGAGAGGTGACACATATGTGACATGATCTGTGTGATACTAGAGGCAAAAACACTGCCTTGAACCTCAGGAGGGACTCCCCAAGGACTTAAGCCAGTGTCTTAAGCACAATAATCCAGCCAGGGGATAACGTGTGTTACTATCTGAAGAGACATCACTGGCAGTTAGGTGTTATTTTCACTTACTACTCTTTGAAAGTCAAATCTTATTTTTCTTCATCTACCTCACTACCTGGCTTCCAGAAAACACCAGTGGCCTGTAAAATTAAAATGTTACCTTCAGAAATTTATTAAACACAGAATTATTGAAAAGGCATTATTTGAACCTTAAAAGCAACAAAAAGTTCAAATACTTAGGAGCACTCAACACAAAAATGAATGGGTATGCTTTGTGGTTTATTTGCAAACCAAGACATCTATGGTGAAATCCTGATCCTATTAGAAATCTCCAGGAATTCTGACAGTTACAGGAGCACTTTAATGGTTTCATCTCTAAAATCTCATTTTTATTGATATGATTTAGACAGCTGCAGAGAGTCATGTTTCTCTTAAGCTAAGAAAAGTTCTCAATGTCTTATACCAATGGTTGATGCCACTGTGCTCTCTGGGGGACTGTTCATGAAGTCAAATACCATCTAAAAAGTGTAAATGAAAGAATATGAATGGAATTACTTATGAGTTTGCTATCATATCTACCATATTTTCAAGGAATAATATATTTGTCAGAGACTCATTCAGAATGAGCAAATCCAAGGAAATGTCAAGTTTTTGGCCTGGTTTCCCCAAGGAAGGTAGCTTTTACAAAACTGTGCTGAAATCTAGGCACCTTTCTCTTCCCAGTAAATTTTGAGCCTACTGCACAAATTTAACCAAATTTAACAATGTGGTGGGGGAATCAAAGATAATAAGTTTCAGCAAGTTTCATGGAAACAGGTAAGATGCTAATAGTACTTCCACTTACCCTTCACTTACTCCTTCTGAGATGTCAAGGAGTGCATGCAGTGAGTGTACTTGAAACATAAATCCAGACAAAGCCAACTGTAATTAATATTGATTCTCATTGAAATGGTTCATATTTATTAACTGAACTTTTGTGAACTAGGTAGATAGATTCATTCTAAGTGTTTTAGACCATAATGTATTTCCTCTCAAGCTAGATTTTTATGAATACTGTACTCATTTATGCAAAATAAAATTAGAAAGTCTCCTGTCTAGACACCATGCTTCTGTGCTATTAAAATGCATTTCTCAGTAAAGGCACATCCAGAGTTTCAAAGAAGCTAGCAGTCAAAAGACCAAGAGTTCTGTTTGGTTTTACAATAAATAAATTTGATTAACATTCATAACTTTCTTTTCCAACAGTATTTCAGTTGTTAGAAAGAAGAGTAAGTAGCTCTTAACACACACTCAGGTAAAGACCTCTAAAATTCAATATTTCAGTCGTGCGTCTTTCAGATGTTGCAGGTATCAGGACAGCTTGTGGTGGACACCAGATGGCTGTGGAGCTACAACTGTGATCCCCTGAACAGTCAGTTCCTTTCTTGCCAAATCATACTTATAGGGATAAAAACAAAGGTGTGAAAAATGACACAGCATTGATTTATGGAAAAGAAAACAGCAATAAATTAAGCTAGTATTTATCCGATCAGAAAGCACAGCCCTGCAGAACAGTAGGCATCAGACCATTGATTAAGTTTTCTCAGCCAGCTGTGAGCATATGAAAACAGAAGAACAGCCCATCAAGCTCAGCATCCTGACTCCCATCAGTGGCTGTAAGCAGATGCCTACAGGAGGGTGAGATCTCATTCTCCTTTGTTCTCTGTTCTTCACCTGCTAGGTGCTAGTTTTTCATTTGCTTTCCTAATACTGCTACCTGTAATAATTCTAAGATTTTGCTCTGGAATAGAAACTACCAGATCAAAGACCATAATTTTGTAAGTTGGCTGTTCTTTGTATTTTTTTCATACTATCACTTTATGTTTATGTACACTGAAATACATTTCTCCAGGTTGTACCTTTCCAATATCTGTGACTCAGCTTTTTTGCAGTACTATCCTAGCAAGCATGCAGACAGATTGTCATACATCTTTTATTATAAAATTATGCCTGTGCACCTTGATGTTACCTCATCACAATTTCTGGCTGCCACAACATCTAATCATAAATGCACAGGTGAACTACCCCCTCTCACCAAGCTGCTGCTCCTTATTTACTGCAATATTGCCTCTAATCACGATGCTGTTGCCTCTAGCCAGCAAGTCACCCCTGTACTGCTACCCCTCACTGTGCTCTTTCCACTCACCACAGTGTCACTTAAATGATGACTTAATTTTGTTTTACGTTACTATCACACATTGGTTTCAGCTCTGAATAGGTTCATTAAAGAGAGCCTTTACTAAAATTCACTCAGGTTACTGTCCTTCGTGACTTCAACAAAGTCTGCCATTCTGGTAGACACAGTTGTGATGCTCTCTCAGCTCTCATGATTTCTGTTCACTGAGTGATGACTAAAGAGGAATCATCTAAGGAACTAATTGGGTTTTATTAGTGATTCATCATGTAGCTTCACTGAAGAGCCTCCATCTCTCACAAATATTTTCAGCTATCATCATACTTTGGATCTCAGTCACAGAGAGACCCCTTCAGCACTAAGTCACTTCTTCCTAGAAAACAAAAAAGTCCCTCCTTAGTTTGATAAATGTCTACATTTCACAGAAGACTAAAATAAGAATTTTGAGTACAGTAAATTTTTTGCTCAGGACCAACTAAAGATAATATTGTTGTTTTTTTACTTGTAGAGAAAGGATATGACATTTCATCATAAAGCAGGCATCAGTTTTAGTCAATATAATCAAATGGCTGCACTGGCATACTTTGCTTTAGCTTTCTAAATGAGGTATGTTTATTTCAGTTTATCAAGAAATGTCATCAGAAAACTCTTGTTTCTCAGATCCGCCTTCTGACATCTCTGCTTGTAAGACTCTTTCTAAAAATATGTTCCCATGGCTGTACTTTGGAAGTATTTATAATCTACACAATGAACAAGTGTGGATAGAGATTATGTGTGCTCTCCATTATAACTATTATATTCACAACTATTTGTTGTGAGCACCAAAATCAATATGTGGCCAGTTGTCCTGATGTGTAAATGTGCTGTTTCTTAAATTTAAAAAAAAAAAAAAAGGAATATATTTCTGTCAGAATTGTAACGACAATTAGGTAACAAAGAATTAGCATACATGCACATGTGTAAATTAATATACATACATGCATACTGTATTTTAGTAAATTACTGCCATGTGTTATTGTGCATTGTGACTCATGAATCATGAATTCAATTCACAGTTTATCGTGTCCCATTAAATTAGTGCTTTCCATATGGTATCTCCAACGCAAATCCTACAACCTACTTATTGTGCTTAAAAAAAATTCTTACATCAAGAACACACTGTTCTAGGCTTTGAAAAAATGTTTAAAATCAAATTATTCTACTATGTCTAATACTGTTTAAGGATTTAAGCAATTTTTTTTCATTTTGTTTTTAGACTATATCTATTACAAGTTAGCATATTATTTCTTTGTACCACTGGACTAGCATAAACCAGAAGCAATTATCACAAACTGGAAAAGAAGCCTTATACTACAGCACCATATTTACCCTCAAAGAAGCTACATCATCAAACTACATTGTCCATTTGTTATGGCTGTATATATGCCATATATACATGCCAAGAGTATTGTAACCATTACACATTTCTTTTGAAAACACACAGTGAACATTTCTACAGGAAACTTCTGAAAAATCTTGCCCCTAGATGACTACTTCAAATCAGCTATCTACACAGCATTGTTGTAGAAGTTGCATTGAAAGTGGTTTACAATCATATTTGTTCAGAAATAGTAATACTAACTAATGTTAGTATTGGTTTTATTTCTGAAAAATCTGTGAACACATTTTTTATTTTTTTTAATAAAAAAGATATTAGATTAATTTGCCACATCATTAGAGTTTTCTGATTTTTTTTTTTTTCCCTTTTCTATACATCACATTCTACAGATTTTACGTAAGGTCTATATACAAACAATCCAAGTTCTGACTGGATAAACTCAGTATCTTTGCAGGATTTGGGCATTCATTCCAGAATCTCTAATGTGACCAAATTCCATCAATGGATGGGGTCAAAATACCATTTTTATTTTAAACAAAGTAAGTTGAAAGCCTGCTACTGTAAATAGGACTGGTTCTGAATGTTTTTTCATCAGTAAGTTGGAGCCCAAAAGACTTTCATTGTTCCAAAAAGCCCTTTATAGCTCTACCACATCTGCAGCTGGTATCTAAAGTGTTTATGGACCAAGCTGAATAGATTTTTTTCTTTATGTGCTCTCATTTCTCTGCCTGTTTCATTTTTGTAACTGGACAAATAGACAAAATGACCTCTACTGGCCATCCAGGGCAAGAGTTGTTTCAAATCCAACCACTTATTTGTGGTTCATGTAGTTCTTATTCTATTGCTTCATCACCACTTCAGTCTTTGGTGCTGGCACTTTTCCCATGCAAGTGACATTCACACTATATAATTGAGCTTTATTCATCGAACTGTGAAACAGACGGACAGTATTCCAAAATGTGGAAAACAAAAAAAAAATCTAAAAACAAATAACTTCACCGTGACATTTTCTTTGCTTCTTGGCACTGGTTTTCTGGCAAAGGAACACTGAATAAAATGTAAATCCATAACAAATAAAGAGTTATATCAATCAGAGCTAATAATAGTTACATAAATCAATATAGATAATAGAATCTATTTTTGAGGGCTATGGTGATCTGTTTGCAAGATAAATATATATATGTATGTAATTCCTTTTGTATTATCAGCTAATGAATGCATTACCAAATTCAACTGGTCTTTGTCATTGTCTTTAGTACGCTACAGAAACCCCCAGTTTATATATATAATTAAATGTAAAGAGGTCACCAGCTATTTATCCTTTCCATTTCTTAGTACCCCTTTCAGCAGGAACATCTTGGTAATTCTCCTCTGAAGTTTGCCTTGAAGACCTCTGGGAATTATTTCTACTAGAGATCTAATGCATAAAAATGGCTGATAATGAAGATTTACTTTAGCAAAGGAAGGGAAAAACATGCAGTTTCAATGGAAAGTGGTTTAAAATCATCAGAGCAGCTGAGGAAACTTAGCTGTGAGTCCAGAAATCAAACTAGCAGTAGAACAACTTTCCTCCTTTGTCTGGGTCCCTTAGCTTTCCCTGTTTTGTGGAGATTATTATTTTCTATCAGTGCTCCTTGATATGTCAGAATACGGATAGCAAAATGGCATTCAATTTCTTTTTGCTGCAGTGTGGCCTTGCAAAATCATTTCTGATTTTCTGCTCACTGTCTCCAGAATGTCTCCTTCCACATTACTGTGTTTATACTTCTCTTTCCTTCTGTCTATTTGTCTTGTGTAAAATCGGATTTTCCCCATATGAATTTTAATATTCTACTTCTACTTTCCCAATTTTCATGTCCCTGGCTCCCTGTAGATGATTTTGCAGTTTTCATTACACTATCTTTACTTTCAAAAGAAAATTATTATTATTAACTGGTTTTAGTAAATTATTTAATTCTCTTCAATTAAAAAAACCCCAACATTTAGGATAATCTAACAATATAGCAATGTGTAACTTTTCCTTCTGGAGAGAACACAGCAGTCAGAAGATTTATGTGATCACAAACATTTAAGGTAAGCTGTTAAAATACGAAGAAAATTAGGTAGGAAAGAGGAAACATGAGCATGAAGCAATTCCATGCAAAGCAGTCTTAAGTTGGAACAGATGTTTGGACATTGGAGTTATAACACGGGTGATGATACCTCTGTATTAAGGACACATAAAATTCCATTTCTATCACATGTTCCAGGAGGATATTTCACACAAAACTACCAAATATTCATGGGCAAAAAAGTACTCTATCATTTATGTTACTGCTAGTCTATCTTATATATCTAATTCCTTTTGCAGTCTCAAGTACTTAAGAAATGCTGCACACTTAAGATCTGGCCAATCTTTGTCCAAACAGTGGCTAGAGAAAAATACATAGGAAAGAGTAACAGAAGACCAAGTATACGGACATCTTTCCCTAATACTCTCCTGAATCCCTAGCCATTTTCAGGATGGGGCATTTTCTGGGTTAGATACAATTTGTTTATTTAATAGCTGCCCATGGAGCTGTCTTCTCAATACTCCTGACACCTTTTGTGCCAGGCATGGGGGATTGTTTTGTATTCTCAGTCTCCTTTGCCAAGGAATTTGACAGTACTACTACCTATGCAGTTAATAAACACTTGTTTTTGTCACTTGAATCTCACATGCCCCCTATATGTAGCTAAATAAGTTTAAGCATTTTCTAAAGAGCAAAACAGTTTCAGGAAAAACAGCTGAAGAAACTGCATCTTCAAGTCTTCTGTTGATGAGGGTGCCTATCTGAAAGAAATCACAGTTCAAATCTAGTCCTTTTCCATATGAAGGTAGAGTTTGAATCCTGTTATTGATGAGGACACCCTAATCAATAAAGTGCAGTCAAGTTTCTTCACTCCCTTGTGAAAAAATATTTGGTTACTCAATTGCCTCGGCAATGAAAATAAAAGCAAATCTGCTGTTGACTCTGTCAGGACAGTTCCTAATGCATGCACCATAGGGTTTCTCTTTAAACAAAAGCAGAAGACTGTCAGGGGGCTGCTGAAAATTGTGTCTTATGTGCTACTCTTCGAAAGCACAGACATAGCCTTCCTAAAAGAAAAAAGAATCAAGCATGACTATGCTGCATCCTTGATGGATGTTTATCTTCTGAGCTATTGGAAAAACCACTAAGTCCAGACTTTATTCCATCTTGAAGGTAGGTTTTTCTATCAAAAATTTCATTTTAGATCAAAGGAAATAGTTCATACAGACCGAACATGCTTAATTATGTTAGTAAAAATATTTACAAATAAATGCAATTCAAACTGAACTGATTCCCATACTCAAATCTATAGATATAGAAATACTATTATTCCTGAGTCCTGAGCTACAGTCATAATGAATATGTCTAAACCCACAGTAGAAATTATCCAGATGAAGTAATTAGGTGAGGCTGTTCTATATACTCCAAATCAAATCAACTCTAATCCAGCATTAGTTAATAGAAACATAAAAGAAAATAATCTTGCAAACAAGAGCTGCATTTCTAGAGGACACAGCGTAAACATAAACAGTGCAGGTGTCTATTGACAATATTAATCACTTTATTTGGACATACAAGCATTTTTTAAATGTTGGGAAAAATATGCTACTTTAATATGCATTAATTATTTTAAATCTCCTACATCTTCAGTTTCAATAATTCTGTTAAATCAAAAGTAATCTTCATATTAGCACTGCATGTTTTTTTGTCCTAGTGCAATTATATAAAAATCAGTATTTAGCAGTAAATATGATCTCATATCCAATGAAATTCCTGCACTGGTAACTTTTGTCGCAACTACTTTGAAGCTAGGTATTACAACAGTGAAAGAATTCAGATAGTTGAAGACTAGACGCATAAATATAATAATTATTGTAGTTTAGCTAAAATTGCCAGCAACAGTCACAGAGAAATTATGACTGGCAGTTTGCTTAATAAAGTAACAAGAAGAACTAAACAGTAACCAAAGTGCTATATAACATTTTGATGCTAGGAAACCTCAAAAGCAAGAAACAACAAAAAACAACAACAACAAAACAAAACAAAACAAAACCACTATGAAAGCAAGACAGAAAAAAGGGGAAAAGCAAAAAAGGCAAGGGGGGAGGGGGTGAACAGGAAAAAAAAAAAAAAACTAGTTGCAGTAATTTCTCTCATTCATAACTTACCATAATTATCTACTCTCTAAAACTGCTGCTGTAATTTGAAATACCTCCCTCCTGATTTAATTGGCAGACTAATGTAATGACTTGATGAAGAACCAGGAATGTAGATCTTGCCATTATGTCAGATTCACTTGGATTTTAATGCAATATTCCCTCAGGAAGAGCCATGATTTAATTAAAAACATTGTGTTTCACTGTCCAGCACAGCACCTGCAGCATCTCTTAGCGTGTGAATCTTGATTCCCTGGAGTGAATTGCAGCTGACCTTTTTGATTTTCCATTTAGTGATCACTTTGCAGATAAATTTCAATTGTTTCCTGCTTAGCTCTTAAATGTGCTTCTGTGCCTCCAGTTCTTGAATTTTGATGTTTATCAAACCAGTATTTCAAATGTGCTATGATTTCTCCCCTAAAAGTACTGCTCCTACAACAAATACAAATAGTAGAACTCACAGTCAGCTACGATTTAGAAACTGATCCATTCCATGGATATAAATGCTTCTGAACAGAGCTATACAAAACAGCTTGCAGTCGAGTTAAAGCAATGTTCTCAACAGAATTGTTACCAAGCATACTGTATTACAACATAACCTTGTATGTTACAGTATTTTCTATTCTGAGCTTCATAATCAATAGGGTGCTTTGTCCCAGTTCCTTTTTAATGCACAGGAAATAAGTCAAGGAGTTGGAAAGAAGCCCTAACTAGGCAATATTCCAGATCATGAAAATATGGCAACGTGGAGATGTTAAGATAGGTGGCTTTATAAAAATCAACATTTTTAGTTACAAAGAGGTAATCATTCTATCACTTCTTATCACAGTAGAAGTGTGTGTAACGGTCAGTAATGAGACTCTTTTTCTCAGGGGCATGAACAAGAATCTGTTTATTGCATACATGTCACGATATATATATATATAGACATATTACAATGAGGGGCTGAGTTTATGCTAAAACTGGGATGGAACATTACAATTAAGGGAATACATTA
>JAWWEU010000111.1:93719007-93778361 GCA_035583155.1 Acropternis orthonyx | reverse complement strand
TTCATCCCACCTGTTGATGCTTACACAGCCAGAGATGGGTGGGGAAGAAAAAAAAAAAAAAAAAAAAGGCAGACAGGCATTTCTGGGAAGGCAGGTGGAGTAGCAGCAGGTGTCTGATCGACTCAGGAAGATAACAGGGTGTCAAAATGTTTCTATCGACTCCATCCAAAGACAATCAACATATCCATCAATGACTTAAGGGGGCAGCCTTTTACATTCTTTGGTGATGTATTAGAGAGAAATAAGTCCAGAGTGTCACAGAAACAATTCAAATACTGGCTAAATATTGGCAATAAACTGCATCACTATCCTCTTTTCACCAACAAAAGAACAGTCATATAGAGCGTGAAAGGCATACTAGGAATGTTTTATCTTTGACACACATGAGGCCTTTTTCAAACCCACATTGAAAAATGGCTGAGGGAAACCTTGATCCCTCTGAAAGTGGCTAGGCCAAAATTTTCTCTCTTGCTCTGAGTGATGAATAGTTCTTGATGTAAATAAGCTTATAAGATATCAAAATATTATGCACAGACTTCATGTTTTCAGCTCAGTAGAAACTGCAAAGGGGAAGGGAGTTCCTTTAGATTGAAAGGATCCTTGAAAGAAAATGCCAATAGCAAAGTCCACATTTCTTACAGAAATATCTAAAAAGTACCATCCAAAAATCTGTACAATTTGCAAGGCTGAAATGTCCTTTTGAGGTTAAAATTAGTAATGCATCTGTCTCTAAATAAATAAATGAATAAAAATCCTATCATTAATTATTATCTTTTCATCAGTATCTGGGACAGCTTCCCAACTGGCTGAAATTCTTTTCTTTTTTTCTCTTCCTTTATAGAGCCATCATGCTGTGTGGTCAATCGTGGCTGGCTATTACATGTATTTTTTTCTTGGTTTTCCTTACGAGATAATCTTAATCCCACAGTTTATTCCTCGTTGAAATGTATATGGATGAAAAAGAAAAAAAAAATTTAAAAAAATAAAACATATTCCAAAACTAATTATGTGGATAAATATAAATCAGAATTACCTTTATGGCAGGAGTTTGGGACTTTCAAAGAAACCTGCCATCCAAATGCAGAATTTACATCATAATGATATGTTTTGCTGCCTGATGCCAAGAATGGAATCCAGAACCTCTCTTACTTTCCTAGGCATGTTTATATATATCCACTGACAGGAAAATACAGACACAGTTCTGGGAGGCAAAATGTGTATCTAGGACTCTCCAAACCCACAAAAACAGCCTAAGGTACAGCATCACAACCTTCTTTTCTTTTCTTTGGATGATTTAATCTTTTACAATACATGTGCACACTTAAATGCTCTCTAGATCCCTCTTTAGACTATTAAATGTTTTATCTGTTCTGAACACCATTTTCTCTAAATTTTTGTTTTGCTTTTAAACTTCATTTGGTTTTCGGTGTTTAATTGTCTCAGACTCTGGAAGAAACTGTAACCAAGACTAAACAAACACTCATTAAGTCACAAGTTTTAATAATGCAGGCAGTGCCAACAAATAGGAACGTTATTTTTTGCATACTCTTACTGCAAAGAATGCAAATATCCTGGCTCCCTCCACGGTGTAACTGAGGGGCAGTAATTCTAGGGTGTGTTCCCTAAACATATGAATCTGATTTAATTTTAGGACATTATGCCTGATTTACAGTTGCTATTCTGGAAAGACACATATCTGTCTGTGTCATGTCTTTCAGCCTATGCAGATGTCTTGATGAATTCAAAGGCACAAAAGTATTACTTTGCATTAATGTCTAGTGAACCTCAGTCACTCCTCATATATCTCCTTTGCACACACGTGAGGCTTCACTCTGCTTCTTTGCCTTTGCTTTTGACTATAGATGCAATGGAGCCAGGGCAGTCAAATGGGAAAATGAGAAACTAGCCTTACAGTCAGCATCTCAAAGGGTTGAGCTCGTGTTTCTTTTTATGACAACAAAATGCTGTGTCTTTCATTTGTCCTTAAGGCCACACCTTTCACACAGTCATGTGTAAGGCAGTTCAAAGTCATGAAACAATTTTGAGAACAGCAGCAGAACTTGCTGGGCAATTACCAATGAGGTCATAAAAAGTTAAATATCAGGTACATTACTACCACGTATTCTGCAGTTTAGAAATTACATTTAGTTCAAATGCCCAACCTATAACAATTTCAGCACTGGGTAATAAATGTCCCAGTATTTTGTTGTAGAATTTTAACTTGAAATCACTGTCACCAAAACTGAAATCTGTGCATATACTTTCCATTTCTTATCTTGAAGAAAGTTCAGTCAAGAAAAAAACAAAATCCTTAGAGTTTAAGAAGTACTTGCTGTTGGCACAGAGACGAGATTAAGGGTTATGCTTCCTTATTCTGGCAAAGGAAATTTCACCATACAGGCATAACTTTCCCTATATAAAAGAATATTTTGGAATTAATTCAAGACCATCTTAAAAACTTTCAATTTTTAATTTATTTATGGATAATGTGCTAGTTTGCACATGAAGAACAATAGCAATGAAGGACACTAGAGCCTTCTGAGGGTATTACCTATATTCAACATATTATTATTATTATTATTATTATTATTATTATTATTATTATTATTATTATTATTATTATTATTATTATTTGTATTATTATTTGTATTATTATTTGTATTACTACTATTACTATTACATTCACATTTACATTTATAAAAATTCTGAGGTATCTACCTTATACCTCATCCATCTTATTCAAGAGAACATGTCTTGTTTGGACCATTATTCACCCAAAACAGAGTAAAGGAAGTTTTTGTAAGACTTGCAGAAAAGATTTATTTTCTATTACAAAATAGTCTTCTGTTCAAAAAAGGGTTGTTTTTTTTTTCTTTTTCCCCATAAAATTGTAATTCTAATTTTGAATTTTTATTCAGATGTCACTTAAAATATAAGATTTCTGAAAATGTGATTGCAATGAAAACTGAAATATCTGTATCTCAGATGCCATTGATTTCTGTGGGCCAGAGCTCCCTACCACATCTTTTGCAACACATGGCACAGGGGAGATTACAAGAGATTCAAGATAATGTGGGTTTTTTTCAGAGATCAAACAAAGAGAGGTAAATCTACATGAAAGTACCCATCAAAAAAATTTAAAATCCACATCTGATTTACTGTGAATTTCCATTTTAATGTGGAAGGAGACCTGCTGTGACTATCTCATATTTCCAAAAATTCCAGGAAAATTTTAGTGATATACTGAAAATAAGATTAGATCTGTAAATTGTAGAAATCATAGTTCCATGCATCACACAATAATAGATTTCAAAGAAAGTATGTTAGTTTACAGAATTTAAAGATCTAGATCACAGATTCAGATCAGTAACTACAGGAAACATAAATAAATGTGTTCAAAATAGCTATGTAGCAATCCTTCTAAAATGTTCTGTCCCATTCAGCTGAACTAAATCAGGTTCCATTATATGCAGATTTGAAAGCAAAAGAAGATGAATTTACTGGGACTTGTTCCTACACATAACACATTCCAGCTGAGAATTTACTCCTGTAAGGAATGCTAGATAGATGAGGTGGAAACCAGTGAGATTCTTATGATTCTTAGGCTTTTGAACCAGAGACAGAGGTTTGTGCATGCCAGAGGGCTGCTGCTCACATGTAAATGTGCTGATTAAACACTCCAGAAAAAGGAATAATTCCTGCATGACTGGAGACATGTTCAGAAGCCTTCCACAGCAACATACTTCCTAGAAGGGGAAATTAGAAACTTGACTGCCTTAAACAAGAAAAAGATTGTAATAGCAGGCCAGCAGGATGGACTTCATGGAAACAAAGGAATACATTTCAAGCTGGATCCAAAGGATAGAAAAGTGACACAGAAGTCCCATGCCTTGTGAATGAAATTGTGTGAGGATGCTGTATGAATAGTATGTCTCAAACTTCCTATAAGCCTGCAGAGGTACAGAATTCAAATCTGGAATAACAGAAAGGACTGGACTTGACTAGAACTGCACTTATAACAGGCTTGAGCTATACCTATATTTTTCCTCCAAGGAAATAGTCAAGGACATAAAATTACTGCATGTTTGCCTAAAAGTTTTCTCAGTTCCCACATTTCCAACCTCCTCTCTCTGCTTCATTCTTCTTAACTCACTTCAAACTCTTTTAAATGCTTTCTCCCATGTCCTGACCCTCCTCTTCTAAAAGGCAGAATTCCATTCTTTTTTGCTCTTCCATATGTCTCATGCACAGTGGAGGCTTTTTTCCCTACTCTTCTCCTAGGCTAATTCCTCTTCAAGTGCCCTGTCCTCTTGTTTCCTTCTTTCCCTCGTCTATCCTCCTCCTCCTCACAGATCTTTCTCTCTGAATTCTCTTACACTTTTATTCTGTGTGTTCAAATATTGCTTTGGGGGATGATTTTTTACTGACACACTTTTAAGTGAGGGAGAAACTGAATCACATCCCATGCCCCTTATGGCTTCCATTCTTCCTTCAAAAGTAAATGCTTATCTCTTTGGCGATTTGCTAATGTGGAAGCCAGGTACTTTCTCTGACTTCATGTGTTCAGTAGGTAAGATGTATCTTCCAACAAGAAAACAGAGCAAAAACTGCTGCTAGCTGTAGAAATTGTCCCTGCAGCACAGCAGCGTCACATGAACCCTCTTCTGTTGGCGACAAGAGAAACGCTGTGCAAAAACATTGCTTAGGGAAGAAGACAGTACATGGCACTTGGGCAACTCAAAAGGGGATTCAAACTAGGCAGCGTACTGGACAGAAAACATACCATATAGGCTGTTCTCAGTGAGCAGCTACCCTGAGGCAGTCAGCCAGGAAACAGAACAACAGGAACTGACTGTAGATGTGATACCTCCCCCATCACTGCAGTCAGCCATCTCAGCCCATACAGAATCTATTCTGTAAGACCTTCTCCTGAATGTATACTCAAGCACTTATAGTAATTTTTCAAAAATACTCCTTATTTTCAAACACAGCTAAAGGAAAAATAAAAAAGAGCTATGATTTGGAGCAGATGCAAATCTGGAGTATTTTTCGACAGTGGAGAAATCCAAGCTCACTTCTTTCCTTGGCCTAAGGTAAATGAAACCCACATAATGTAATTTCATAGATTGATGCCTCGTTCCATACTTCTCATGCTAAAGTGATCTTGCAGGAAGAAAGTATGCTTCACTGAATGAAATTGCAGCATGAATTTGAAATCCATTGCTATGAACAGTCACCTTTGCTGTTCGTAAAATCTGCGTTTTTTCCCTGATTTGGAAAGAATTTCTAGACTTTATGCAATGTCTGTTTCTTCTCTCCCTGTTGCCTTTTATTAAGGAAGTTTAATAAAAACATTGATTTGTAAACAAAGGCTAAACTACAGTTATAAAAAGCAATCGATCAGCAAGGAAAGTGTTTAAACAGGCAAAACTAGCATTTATGCCCAGCCTCCAAATAATTTCTCTTTCTTCATATTTAAACAAAGAAGGTAACATCCCAGAGGAGGAGACAGAATTTCCTACAGGGAGAACTCAACTGTTAAAGGCTTAATCATTTCATCAGAGTAGATAATTAGGTAATTAGAACTATTAAAAGTTGACAAAGCAACAGACTCAGATGAATTATAACCCACAATCCTAAAAGTAGCAAGGGGAAAAGAAAAGCGTCTGGAGTTCAGCTGTTAATAATCCTTGAATGGCAAAGGTGAACAGTAGGGGAGATGACAGCAAGTGTTGTTCCTTATCTCCCATTCAAAGTAAATTTCTCCAAGGCTAACATAAGGAAGAGGCTGTGAAAGGAAACGTCACCCTTTCTGGAAAAGAGCCTGAAGACACTTCCTACAGATGGCAGCCTAGTTTGTTCCAAAGACTCAATTTGCTTTTCAAAGCAGCTGAGAGCAAGAAGAAATGATAGAACTGTATCTGGGACTTGGGTGACCTCACTTAAGGGAGATAACTCTTTGCACCTCCTCAGTTTGAAAGAGTTTCAGAACAGCATTCTGGAAAATGTTGATGATATTGTTTTCCCAATACCTAATTTGCTTGATTTAATGTAATTTGGACCTTGGTTTTATCTCTGTATTAAATGTCAGTAATAAATATTTTTACTCTATCTGACTTACAGTTGTAACTTTGTAGTTCTGGTTTTTACCTGCATTTGGATACAGTCTGGAAGACTTGCTGGTTCAGGAGTGGAGACGGGAGATTCATCAGACTTATGATGGTTGACCAGCTCACCAAGGCCACCCTGACAGGACTGCTCTGAAGAGAAGATAGAACGGCAGTGCAAAATGGATGTGCTGGATCAACATACTTCCTGGTCACTCTTTATCTTACAAGCAACCTGAGCTGCAAGTAGAACAGCTCTCCACTGGCAACATCACAGAAGGGTGAGAGTTAAAAAAAAAAAGCATATTCTTATTTAAGATTGAATTTTTATTACTATGGTACCCGAAGGCTCCCTTCAGGAATAGAACCCACTTTGATGAGTGCCTCAAAAATTGAAACGGCCCTTAAAACACAAGTCTGAGTCCTTATGAGTCATATTTATTATAGACATCTAGAGTATTATTATTACTACTATTATTGACATAATTCATGTGGATTCAGAGATATATACTAACTACTAATTGGCTTTAACTGAATATTAAATCCAAGTTTTAGTGCCAAGTGTTGTCTATAACTCTCTTCTTCTCTCTGCTCTGCTCCATACTAATCTAAAACTACTCTCTTTCAGTTCAATAAATAAATACATAAATAAATAAATAAATAAATAAATAACCTAGAATTCAGGGTATATTCAGACTAGATATAAGGAAGACATTTTTTACAATGAGGGTGGTGAAGCAGCGGCACAGGTTGCCCAAAAAGGTGGTGGCTGCTTCATCCCTGGAAATAATCAAAGTTGGGTTGGATGGGGCTCTGAGCAACCTGATCTAGGTGAAGCTGTCCCTGTTCATTGCAGGGGTGTTGGACTAGATGACCTTTAAAGATCCTTTCCAAATTGAATTATTCTATCCCAGTTGAGCTGAAAAGCCACATAACCTCTGCCCTCCTTATGATTTTCATATTTGCTGAAAACTACAAAAAAGGAATCTTTTAGTAGAATAGAATCTCAAAGTGGAGAAAGATTTGGCATATTTTATTAAGAGCTTTCATGCGCATATTCCTTTTCAGTTCCTGCAGCTAAGCAAAGGCAGAAAGTGAAAGATGAAGAACTAGAAGTAAATTCCAACTAATAAAAAAGAGTCTTTTAGTTGACTTAGGAAGTTTCTTTGCCAGTTGCCTCTAGCAATACAGAATTATTTTATTCCCAGTGAAACATTATTATCAGGTGGTTTCTTAACACAAAGGCTCCTCAAGCCCTGAAGGCAGACAGCCTATAAAATTTGAAATCTTAGAACTACTAGTACAGGCAACAGCTATTATATTCCCTTTTTTTTTCAAGAGGGAAGGAGAAAAGTCTAGGTAAATCAGATATTTTAAACATCTATGCCTGACATTTCTCATAACAACAGATGCTCATTTTCATATCTCCACATTCAGACTCTTCTCTTATGATACCATTGCTTTGAAAATAGAAAGCTAAACAGTTCTCCATGTCCCCTTGCCCAGTCTTGAAGTCCTGAGCTTTTATTTTCTTCAAAAATTACTTTTACTCACTATTGGAATGCTCTAAGACACTGCATGACTAAGATTTGCAGCAGTCGTTTTTAAATTTTATGAACTGATACTGTCATCTTTCTTCACACAACATTTTCATTCTACCTTTGAAGTTCTGTGTTTGGAGAGCTTGTGAGATGAGACCATTCAGTCTAGGAGAAAAGCTTTTTTCAGTATCTCTTCCCAGTGTCGTGCAAGTTGTTTAGTGATAAATGATCCTATAAGAGATGTTTAACTACTTTATTCAGAAAGCAGCACAGCTGTATTAACCAGTACACTTACCTTTCCAAGTGTCTTCCTGTGTGAAAACAGGTTATTTCACATTTAATAGTTAAATGTGATTTTTTTCTGAAGAATCCCTCTCAACAAGGAAAAAAAATAAGAATAGCATTGTCCTTTTTCCAAGGCTGAACTAAAATAAATACATAAATACTTGGAAATGTAACTTTGCTAGCAAATCTTCAAAGCAAATCGGAAGTTTTATGTTCATTTCTCTAAAATATTCTCAAGTAGAGATATCAAATTTCAGTATTAAATTAATCTATCTACAACCTTTGCGATATCTTCTACATTCCAGCCTTCTTGAAACATCTCATTTTATTATAAGACATATCCCATACAGAGTTAAATTAAAAGTGAAACAAAGGAATATTTAAATTCTTGTTAATCACAGTAAAAGGAAAGACAAAGTAAAACCACTGATGTCCTCTGCATGTAGTATTGATTCATCAGTTTTGCTTACATACTTATTCAGCATAAGAGGTAATACAGGAAGCTATGGGTAAAGAATAATTTGTGTGCAATACATAGAGCACTATATGTCTCACTGCTCTGTGGAGATTCCTGGGAAGGAGCGCAAACAAAAAAAACCCCACACACAAAAACCCCCCAAACAAACAAAAAACAAACCAAAACAAAACCAAAATACCCCACCAAACCAAAAACAAACAGTCAGGCTTTAAAATTACATAGACTAGATTCACAAATTTTGTAAGCAGAGAGAACTCAAAGTAGAACAACCTCTGTCTTGCTCTGCCTCTTTGCAAACTTGTCCTGGCATCCAGTCTTGTTTTGCTTGAATCACTGACTTTCCAAATTGCATTTGACTTGCATCTCACTTCTCTGTGGTTGCAGGAAATTTCTTTCATCACCTTGGTGACCTGGAATCTGCTCTCTGTCCCTCATCACAGTTTCTCATGTTGAGAAACTTGGAGCTGCAGTCTCCCAACTCCAGTTGGCAGTTTCCCTTGAACCTCTCCAACCCTACAGGTTCCTTTCTTTGGCTGTGCTCAGTAGCTCCACAAAGGAGCAATCCCTATTCTAACTGCACCTAGTCTAAGTAATGGCATAGAAAAAAACTGGAACCAGAGACACGAAGTAACTGACTGTCAGTTCTCCATTCAGTAACTGTAATTTTCTTTCCTTGCTCCTGATGGGTAATTTTACATTTGGCTGACTTAAAACACCTTTTGTTTTGATTAGATCAAGTTTACTAAGCCATCTACTTAGTTGTCTCTTAGGAGACTGAAGAACTGAATATTGCCTTCCAGAGTGATGTGCATAGCTCAGCTGAGCCAGAACAGCATCACTCCAGTGAAAATTTGCTCCAATATTAAACTTGAAGTATTACAATACCAGCATCAGGTTTTATATGCTGGTTTAGTAAATTTGTCCATAGGCATTTATGGTCTAAGTTAATGCAGAGGTTCATCAGCTGACAGATGTGCCTAATGTACGTTTAAGACATTGCCCTTCTTTCTCTGTTGGGTTTTTTTTTTTTTTTTCCCCCAGGGTGTGTGTTTTGGTTTCTTTTTGGTTTTGGTTTTTTGGGTTTTTTTGTAAGATCTGCTAAATAAATGCTGTCACTGAAAGGCAAATTGCTTCAAATTGCAAGTCAATGCCATCAGCAAAATAAGGAGAGATTTCACCTTTGTAGCTACAATGCCTGACCTCTGCAAAGCAGAATGAGGAGCCCTACTGACAGGGAAAGCTCAGTGGCTATGTTATGCAAGGCAAGAGCTGGAATAAACAAAAACAAGTCATTCTCAAAATGCCCAAACAAAAGAAGATAAAATAATAACACTTCAGTAGTATAATTAACCAATAAATACAGAACAGAATTAAAACCAGATACATCCATACCTTATGTTTTAATTAACTTAGGAACATAAGAAAAGTAATTTATTTATTGCAAGAAACCCATTTATTAGAAAACAACTGACCATTTACATTGATTATTGTCATATTAATGCAACAATGTGATTTCTAACTGTGTTAAACTGCATCCCGAGAATATTCATTTTTTAAAAACTGCTGCCTCGGGAAGATTTGTTCGGGAGTTAATTTTGTCATTCACTAAGCAGACCCAGTTATGCTTTAGGAAGTCAGTAGGTATCAGAACCATGTAGAAGAATTACAGGAAGTATGCTATTGTATCTCACTGACTGAATGCCTGCTATGCAGAACAGAAAGAAGAGGATAATTAATTTATATTTGTAATCCTTCCACCTTCCTGAAAAATAAGAAAATTCTGCTAATACAAGTGAGTCACTCCAGAAGCTCTAATTAGAAAAATGCCACTTGTGGTTTATTTAGATTAGGAGACTATAAGTTTGCATAACTACAGGTTAGATTTGCATACAGGATAATCTTAATGTTTCAGAATTTATAAACATGCTAAGATTTAAGTAGCTTTTATTCAAACACTTCAATTAACTAGTTTTGACTATGGAGATAGACCCTTTGTCAAATCTTTTTTGCTAAATCATTATACAGTTTAATGTTTCAAGTTATACTTACATTAAGAACTTATGTAGAGGATCAGGTCCCACTTTTGAGTTCACATCCCAATAGATTATCTATTTTTCACTTGGATCACAACAGCCTCATGTGGCACTCCAGGCTGCGGGCAGAGTGGCTGGAAAGCTGCCCAGTGGAAAAGAACTTGGGGGTGCTGGTGGACAGTGAGCTGAACATGAGCCAGCAGTGTGCTCAGGTGGCCAAGAAGGCCAAAGGCATCCTGGACTGTATCAGCAATAGTGCAGTCAGCAGGACTAGGGAAATGATTGTAGCCTGTACTCAGCACTGGTGAGGCCACACCTTGAATCTTATGTTCTGTTTTGGGTCCCTCACAACAAGAAAGACATTGAGGTGTTGGAGCATGTGCAGAGAAGGGCAATGGAGCTGGAGAAGGGTCTGGAGCACAAGTCTTAGGAGGAGCAGCTGAGGGGGCTGGGGTTGTTTAGCCTGGAGGAAATGAGGCTTAAGGGACACCTTATCACTCTCTACATCTACCTGAAAGGAGGTTGCACCCAGGTGGTGATCAGCCTCTTCTCCCAGGTAACAAGCAACAGGACAAGAGGAAATGGCCTCGAGTTGCATCAGGGGAATTTAGATTAGATATTAGGAATAATTTCTTCACTGAAATGGTGGTCAGGTGTTCAAACAGGCTGCCCAGGAAAGTGGTTGAGTCACCATCCCTGGAAGAGTTCAAGAAGCATGTGGATGTGACACTGGGGCATAGGGTTTAGTGGTGAACAGTGGTGGTAGGTTAATGGTTGGAACTTGATGATCTTGAGGTCTTTGCCAACCTTAATGAGTCTATGATTCTATGATTCTATGTTAGAAAAGCTGGTGTAGAACACTGGTTGGTGGTTTGTTTTTTTGTGGGGTTTTTTTTGTTGTTGTTTTTTGTTTCTGTTTTAGTTTGCTTTTTAACAATAAGCAAGCCTCCTGTGCTTGGACAAGAGGCTAGCCAACAGCTCTGCCAGGGAAATACCTAATACTGTAGGAGTAACTGGAATTAAATTAGTATCTTCAAAACGAGAGCAGGAGCAGTGCTGGATATACTCAGATCTTTCAGTATAGATCTGTACTAAATTTTTTAATTACTGTCAAAAAAATATTTGTTCTTTTGCTAATTGCAGGTAGTGACTACAGAATGAAAATCATTTTATTTGTCTTTTCCCAGTGAAGTCTGGCCTACTGTAATCCACCTCCAGTTAAAGTAATTTAATACCCAAGAAGCTGACACTGAATGGCATCACTTGTCTGGAATATGCTCAGTACTCAAATGACTTTTTAACAGTCTATGGCTAAGTTTTATCAGTTCAACCGAATTGGAAATTGGATACAAATCCATTACAACACAGGCAGCCTGACCATATAAAGAAGCAGCCTGTAGTAGAAAATGTCATATTTTTAAGGATGATTATGGTACAGTGAGCTTTTAAAGATTGTTAATATAAAATGAGCATGTTGTTAGAAAACCATAACAGGAAAGGGAAGCATGTTCCCAAAAGCATGCTCCCAAAAGTACCAGAGGCTGAGTCCAAATGAACATGAACATAATGTACGTAGACACATGCTAACATTTAGTGATGTATCTATGCTACCAGTCCTTCAGCAGTGTTCTAGTCATCATATAGTACATTCATCTGTTCACTGCATGCTAAATAAATAGATAAATTAAACCCACTTTAATCAAAATAATACATCTTAATAAAGATCCTTAGAGAGCTTGTAGAGCTTTCTTTTGAGCCATTTAGAAAAAGTGAAGTTTGTTACACAGAGCTGTTGTGCTAAGAATTCCAGCAATAATAAAAATATTTAGAATTATTGTTACTTTTATAAAAGAAAAAAAAATTCCAACTTTTCTCAAAAAGCAAGCAATGTTGCATAATATTGACAATATTCATATCTTGAGGATCTGGTTACTGGAATTGCTAAAGCCGGATCATATTTCCCATCAGTTCTGAATTCTGTTGCCTGCATGCAGCACTTCTAGAAATCCCACTGGATAATTTCCTGAAGGTGTTTAGACCCAGGAGTATGCAAGCAGACTAGTATTTTTCAAATTCCTTCTGGAATCAAAGGGAAGACCCAACGTAGATAAATGCCTAATGTATTTCTTAAAACTTTTCCAGGTACTTACCTTACTTCAGGTACCCCAAACCATTGAAAATATAATCCTTGAAACACAGAAAATTCAAGTGTATTTTTGATACAGAAATCCCTCTGCTCTTTATCTCATTAAACTCAATCTTCATTAAAATGCAAATAGAAATTAAAAAGTAATTAGCTATAACCTAATTTAAAATATTCCTGATCATGATGTATCATGTTTTTCAGAAGTCTAACAACTCATTTGTCTACTTAGGGTGGCAGCACTTTATCAGCTTGGCAACATATCCTTTTGTTCTAGCCACTTAGTGTAGGTATTACCATTAAGGATTTTATTTAACTTCTGCACAAGAACGTGTTAACAAAGCAAGTAGCTGATGACTCAGTTTGTCAGCATGATTTTTACACCAAAAAACTGGAAGTTGGCCTGCCCCTTTCTTTGCACAAGCACCTGAGGGAAGTTGATAGGCAATGGTAGGCATGGCAATTAGCTTACCCAGCATGAAACTCAATAGAAGCAGGTGCTGAAGAAAGATCTGACTAAGAGGATTTTTCCGTTCTCCTTCCTTCTCACTCACTTACCACAGCAGCTCAAAGGTGGTACCTAGCCAGGGGTAGAAAGCCTGTCCCACTTTGTTTACCTATTCCACATGACTGCATCCTGGTTGCTTTTCAAAGCCCTTAGCTAATAAAGTTGTGAAAGAAGAAAACTCCTTGTATGCTAGCCTGTGTTGCACTATCAGCTAAGACAGCTGTGGAAAAGTCACTTCAAAATACTTTCAGATTACATTGTTCTGAACATCATTTCTAAGAAACATAATAAACAGCAAAATCCTGTTTTCATTCAAGGACTCTGAATGTCTGCTGCTAGTCAAATTCTTTCCATCTGTTGTTGTGTCAGAAACTTTGCTGTCTTTGAGGAAAAATATAGCTACATAGAAAATAAATTGTTTATTTATAGATACATTACCTGCATTTCTCACATGGCACCCTTTATTAACACGCCTTTAGATTATTTTCTGTTGTTTCCTGTTTTGGGACTCAGCTTCTAAACAGTTATTTGTCTGTCAAAGTCATAGTCAGTCACCTTACATCTCCCGTCTTTTTTTCCTTTCTGTGATTCTAGGTGTTCTGGCATGAAATAAGTCACACTTGTCAACATTGCTGAGGTATGTATTTTCCTTGGAGATAATCGTTAGGGCTTAGCTATCTTTATCAACATCACTGTTCGGCTTCTTTGTTGTTCCGTGTTTCCTTGTATCACCTGCCTGACACATGTAACCAGTCACGAAAACAGGTATAAAGGAGATACTGCAAAATTAGTAACACCTTTCTTGCAAGCATTCCTACTAGGTGCCACCCAAGTTTTAAATGGCTGTAAATCTTCCATAGCACTATTGACAGTAATAAAATAAATATAGAGGAATGTGATTTAACCACATTCTTGCAGAGAACATAAGCACTTTTAGTTTGGTAGACGAGGAAACTGATGAATAAGGATAACATATTTGCTTTAAATGGCCACTGTTTGGCTGCTTCCATTTACAGATGTCTGGCCTCAAACAGCAAAGCTTTGTTCTTAGACTTTGGTAATTTATTGCTCAAATGGTGCCCTGTGCATCTAGGAGTCAGGACAGGGAAATCTCAAATACATAATCCAAAATCTAAGACCTAAATCTCAGTGCCATAAATCTCAATATGCTGTCCAACAGGATTTCATAGGCAAGAAGTCTGTGACTGTATGGAGAATGGTATCCGAGTCTCCTGACTACCTGCTTTGCTTTCTGTAAATGCAAGATCAGATAGTCCTTGATTCAGTTTGAAGCTAAGCTTATTACTAATAAGAAGATGCAGCCTATCTCACATCGCAGCATGTGATACTCAATCTTGATCAGAGATATCACATGCTGGGACCTGCTGCAAGTTTTGCTGATTATTCCTCTGTATTAAGATGAGGACAGCTGTAATATACTTCATTTTATTCATATCGCACAGGCTCCTAAGAAATTGCCAATTCAACCCACAGCTGGGCAACGATCTGGCATCCTGACAATACCCCATCAAAAATACACAGGCACGCTGATACCACCCACAAATGAGAAGGCATATTTACTACCTTCCTGTGAATGTGTAACTGCTGGAAGAAAGAAGAGAAAGATCAGAAGTAAAACTGAAGTACCAATACTCAGATCTTCAGTGTAACACTCAAACTCTATTGAAAAGTAGACTCACAATTAAAAGCAAGTGGGAAAAGGCAAGATAAGTGATTGACACAGTTTTCAAGGCCTGCAGGTATGGAAAGGAGCAATCTCCAAGAGTCACTAATGTTTGATTAGTAAGGATTCATGTGTTTGGTTCTGAAAGATGCATAAAGAGAAAAAAAAAAGAACAATGAAGAGAAGGGACTATAGTGCATGATAGTTTACTATTTCAGTGTATAGATCTACTACAGCCAACAACAACACTTCTACTGTAGAAAATTAATTAAGAGGAAGTGATTTGAGGCAAAAGCAAAAGATTTATAGAAGCATCATTAGTGTTGCTGTGTATATGCTTATATTGTGCTGCTGTGTATGCTTCTATTTAACATTGCCTATGTGAATTTGTATGCTTTCTAGTTAGAGGCAAATAAGCAAGGTTTTCTGGTAGTGCCAAGTTCTATCATACAGTAGCTGATGTGACTGTTTATAAAATAAAAGAAGTCCCCCACTGGAAAGTCGATCTTTGAGTTAAATTTGTCAGAGTTATGTTTCTAAATTACTTGACCCACTAGAACTGAGCAGATGATGCCCACAGATTGAAGCATATACCTTAACTATTTATAGGCTAGACAATTTTTCAAAGTTTAATGGTATCATAGTTCAGTGCACTTGCTTGCTCCATTCAGAGGAAAAAATGCAATTCTCACCGGTTAAACTGTGTCAGATATCTCCAACCTAGACATTCTTAGAATTCAAGCCTTAAATATCAATTTAATAATGATCAAGTATGATAATGAATTTTTCAATTCATATTGAAATATTGACATGAACATAAATAAAGCCTGCGAATTCATATTTAAATTACAAGCTTGATTATGTTGCATGGTCTTTCAGACATGGGACATTTACACAAAATTTTATCTGTATATTCAAAATCAGTTGGCAGATCCTAGCCCCTAGGAATTTAACTCATACTGACAAGACAATTGCGCATGCAGACTTGCCACTTGATATTAAATAACAAATTCAGCCTGGAGATGCAGATGTCTCCAAGCAATTGAACAAATACCAATCTCAAACAGTGATTAGGGATTTACTTCCTTTTTTGTACCAAGCCACCTAAATCAGTATGGCACAAATCTGACTTTAGGCCACTAGTCTAAAGCCCTTGAATACCTTTCAGGAAAAAAAAAAAAATCAATGATTTGTGATTTTAAATGTCTTACTTTTGGATATACTTTGGATGTACTTTTGGATGCACAACTTCAGACACTTTGAAGTTCCCCACCTGTCAGAAAGTTCTAAGCAATGCTTAAGCTTTTGGGGCATTTTTGAGAGCTTAACACAATGTGACTTAAGACACAGGCATGCAAAACGTCTGAAAATCTTGTCCTCAGAGCCCACATCAACTTTCAGCTGATAAATAGGGGCACATTTTATATAATAGGAAGGCTGCACAGAGCTTAAACCTCCAATTCACTTAGATATTTTTCTGCTTTTTATATAATCACGTATTACACAAACATTTGATATTATTGAATCTTATTTTGAATAGGTTGATATTATTAAATATGAATATTGACTATACTTCCAGAACTGCTATATGCTTAGCAATATATAAAAACAACATTATTTGAGGGAAAGGGAAATAAATCCCTTGTTAAATTCTTTTCACCTGTTCCTAACCTCACTATCAGTGAAAGGGAAAGGAAACTGAATTTTACCTATTTTAGTGGAGTTTGGACTATCTCAACTCAGAGCAACAACAATACACAGCTAAAGGTAATCCACTGATTTTGATAGACATAAAACTAACCTTTTAGAAGCATATAATTTTATTTCAATGAAACAATCTATTCCTTTCTTTTAACTTTTAAGGTAGTCAATGCAAGAGAAAATAATAGAAATTAGGTAAATTAGGAAAATTATACTAGAAGCAAAAAATATAATTATCTAGCCAAATTGTTCACACCCAGTCAGAATTCAGTTGTTTGCCAAGACCACTATTAGTAGTGAAATCACCACATGTATTTGTGCAGCTACAGTAGACACATCTTGATGAAGTCTAAAAAATTACACTAATGAGCCTTGCAGTAATTTATTAAGACAGTCTGGAAGGTGATTTCGTAATTTGCTCACAAAGAACTCCTCATGCCAGTTGTTCTACACATCACAAGAGCGTTTCCAATAATGTACAGCAAGATACTTCTTAAAAATGGGGTTCACATTTGAAAAACTACTGATCTTTTCCAGAGCAACTGAGTTAAGAAGACAGTATTTTTTATTTCCTCTTCTCTAGCCCCATCCTCACAGATAATGTGGGCACCTCAGAAATACTGACGCTTCCTCACTTATATCTGTTTAAGCAGGAGTATTACAAACTCAGCATCCTCTGAAATTTGCATTATATCCACAGTCATGCACTTTTATGAACATCTGCATTCCTAGATGTTTGCATAAGACATTGCTTAACTTTAAAGACCTTGGCTAGCAGCATTGAAACAAAGAGAATATATTATTAGATCAGAGAAACTTGGGTTAAAATTTTCTTGATTAAATTTTAGTAAAACTACTTCCTTTTGCTACAGATTTACAATAAGTCACAGTATTAATAATTTTCCAGTTTAATTGTATGTGTGTGTTATTATTAAAAGTATATGACAGTCTGAAACACCTCTGGTACTATCCAATAATTGTTTTGTTATCCTGTTTCTAACCTCATGTTTCTTAGGTATGCTTTATCTAAACTTTTCTGCAATAAAGGATAATAAAACTGAGAAAAATATGAACACACTGGAGGATACTTGTGCACACAGAAAAGCAGCAAGTATCTCAGGTAAGAAGAGTTTTCTCATGGGAGCTTACCATAAAAAGCCATACTACTTCATTGACAAGAATTAACCGTTCCATTTTACTTTCCAGTGACGCCTCTGGCCATTTCAGGAATAACAATGACAGGTTTTGGTAATAGCCATCACAGTAATCTCAATTGGATACATGTTTGTCAGAGGATTGCACACAGAAAGCAAAGAATAATGACAAAAGGTGGATTACTATTTTTAAATTACATCCTATTTTTCTGTGCAAAAAAGCTCACAGAGGAAAAATATTGTGAAAGATTCATGGCAAAGCAATTATACCATCCATATCAAAACACCAAGATTTTTGTCTCATTAATGAAATAAATAGAAATTAGGTATTTGGAACAGCCAATTGAAATAATTGTATATAGAATATCTCCTGAAATTACATTGTTCTGGACAAATATGAAATAAGCTTTCCTAGATACAATTATATCAAACTAGCTATAAAAACACAGAGCTGGTGACCTGTCTTTGGAAGCTGGTTCCTGGAAGCAGCATACGCATTAGGTACTGTACTGAGACATGCTGAGAATTTTTAAGGGTTCCAGAGAGAGAAGAGGGAGCTAAGATATGCTGCCTCTTGAAAGAAGCAGGCCATTTCTTCATTTTGCCTAAATCATTAGTCACACAAAGATCCTGAGTGGGATCTGCAGCTATAATTAGTGCTGAAACTCTCACTTGCATTCTTGCTATAAAAGTTAATATTTTACATGTCAAATAACCCGAATGGATTCACTTTTAAAATTAAAAGCACTCTTGTTGATAATACACATCCAGAAGGCCTTATTACAAATATTTATGTCTCATATCAGGTATGTTTTAAGACAATGATATATGACATCAATGAGTTGTGAATATTTTTCACAGAATCACAGACTATGTCGAGTGGGAAGGCACTCTCCAGGATCATCAAGTCCAACCGATAGTCCTGCACAGGACCATCCCCAAGAGTCTACACACCATGTGCCTGAGAGTATCATCCAAATGCTTCTTGAACTCTGTCAGGCTTGGGGCTGTGACCACTTCCCTGGGGAGCCTGTTCCTGTGCCCAGCCACTCTCTAGGGGAAGAAACTTTTTCTAATATCCAACCTAAACCTCCCCTGACACAACTTCAGGCCATTCCCTCGAGTCCTGTCACTGGTCACCACAGAGAAGAGATCAGTGCCTGCCCCTCCTCTTCCGCTCATGAGGAAGTTGTAACTGCAATGAGGTCTCCCCTCAGTCTCCTCCTCTCCAGACTGAACAGACCAAGTGACCTCAACCACTCCTCATGTGGCTTCCCCTCAAGGCCCTCGTCCTTCTTCGTTGCTCTCCTTTGGACACTCTCTAACAGCTTAATATCTTTCTTATATTACAGTGCCTAAAACTGCACACAATACACAAGGTGAGGCCGCCCCAGTGCAGAGCAGAGCACAACAATCCCCTCCCTCAATCAGTTGGCGATGCTGTGCCTGATGCCCCCCAGGACACAGCTGGCCCTCCTGGCTGCCAGGGCACTGCTGACTCATATTCAACTTGCCAATGACCAGGACCCTCAGGTCACTTTCCATGGCACTGCTTTCCAGTATCTCATTCCCCAGTCTGTACAACCAGACAGAGTTGCCCATCCCAGGTACAGAATCTGGCACTTTTCCTTGTTGAACTTCATCTGGTTGGTGATTGCCCAGCCCTCTAATTTGTCAAGGTCTCTATGCAGGGCCTCCCTGCCTTAGGGGGAGTCAACAGCTCCTCCCAGGTTTGTGTCATCTTCAGACTTGCTCAGTGTCCCTTCCAGTCCTGTGTCCAAGTCATTTATGAAGATGTTGCCAAGATGTAGCCCCTCCACTAGTTCCACAGGTCACCAGTCTGATGTTACCCCATTCACTATTGCCCTCCATGTTCGACCCATGAGCCAACTGCTCACCCAGCACATGATGTTTTTATCCAGCTAAATTCTCAAGACTGCTCAAAATTCATGGAGAGAGGTTTTGCGATGACTTCAGCTAGCTCTTGGAGGATTCTGGGATGAATCCCATCAGGCCCCATAAATTTGTAGGGATCCAGCTGAAACAGCAGATTCCACACAATTTCAGGGTCAGCTGGGAGTTGATCACTTTCGCAATCATGGTCCTCCAGCTCAGGGTACTGAGACCTCCTTTTTCTGATTATAAAAGTGATCTACCCAATTTTAGTACACTCTGAATCACTAATAGTCAAAAATATACCTTTTCTCCCCTTTGCACAATTTAGCCTCACGTTTTCTTGTAAATATCCTGTTTTGCCATTGAAAGTGATACCAAAAATATTTGCAGCTATTGAGTCTCAGCAGAAGCATGAAGACTATATCTAAAAATGGATCTCTCCTCCATGACTACTCAGCTGCTAAATATACATGCTTCAGAATCTGAGTACTAGAAAACAACCTGTAAAATGAACCCTATGATTTTAAAAGAGCTTGGTATACAACTCCCCACATATCTGATCTCTACTTCCATTTAGCCAAAGCTAAATCAATCAACTGGGAAGTGGTAGGAGATCCTTTCAAAACCAGTCTTTATCCATTAAAGGAACCTAAGATTGCAGTTAGCATAAGTTTTATGGAAACATCTGTGACATCCATATGAATAGCAAATGAATGCTTTATGATCAGTGCTATTACAATGAATACTGGCTGAATTCCTTATGATCAGTGCTGCTAAAAGGATATTAAATGAGTCCACCTAGCATAAAATCTAGCACATAACAGTTATTGTTAACAATTGTTAACAATAATAACAATTATTGCATGTATTATAAGTTCAGAAAAACTGGTCAGGAATTACGCATACAGTAATTAGCTGTAAGTGTACAGATCTTCACGGTGCAGACAACAGAGTTGTTCCTCAAGGCCATTGTTTCTTTGGCTGGAAGGAGGAAACAGCAAATCAAGCAACAATTATTTTTCTTTAGTAGAAGAAAGTCTGCACTCCAGAAAGCTTAAATCAATGTGGTGACACAGTTGTCTTTCCAGTATAAGGAAGTGTAGTAACTGGTGCTAAGAATTGTAATGTGGAGAAAGAAAAAAAAAAGCACTTGAATTTGTGAAAGGATTTTTAAATATATTCCTGCTAAAATCATACAATAGCTTGTTGTGCTTTAGAATCTTCCACCTTACACTTTTGCTTAGGCTTTTTATTCCTCTGCTGTGGGTCACACCATAGGAGTGTGGCATCCCATTCCACGGCTTCCATGAGACTGGGTGAAAGGAGTGCGCTTTATTGCAGCGTGCCTGCAGAAATCTGCCTCCATGCATTTAAAGAACTTCAGCAAAGAAATCAAATATAAAAAGATAAGATACTGCACGTGCAATAATGATATGTCACTCTTGTTAATAATACTCTTACTAAATATGGATGACACAGCACGAGATAGGGGGATAAGTACAATGCCTTGATTACTGTGCAACCTGAGAAGTGAACACTTGATTAAGTTACAATAACTTAACAAATCACTCCCACATTAGCCAAGTTATCGCTATCCTGTGTGTACTCTCAGAGAGTGTTAGTGAATCTGATCTGTATTGATTTATGACTTTACCTCATATTTGGGGTGAACTAAGGTATTCAGTTGCCTCAGATTAGCTAATGGGCAGTTTCTTGGAGTGCTATGATAATTCACATCGCGAAATCATAATATCAACTCTAATTTACAAACTAGAAAGTTTCTATTAAAAATGTAAAGATAGGCTGAGTAATTTACATTCCTAGAAAACTTATACTCAAAACAAAGATAGGCAGAAAAAATAGATCTCATAAAAACTTTTAACTTGGCCTGATGTATATCGAGCAGACCATTGTCAACACATGATATTGAGTCACGGACATCAACTGAGCTCATTATTTTCAATTACACCCATTAATTTGCAATATTAACACCAACTGAAATAGTGGCAAGAAGTCAGCATTTTGATTTATTAACTACTTATGCTGATGTTGTATATATCTAGAATAAATAACAATGCAGATTGGTAAAATAAATACTACTTAGCAAATCACAGAATCAAAAGAAATAAAACTTTCAAAAACTGTGAGGGCAATGAGACACTGGAACAGGTTGCTCAGAGAAGCTGTGGATGCTCCATCCTTGAAAGTGTTCAAGACCAGGTGAATGGGACTTTTAGCAACCAGGTCTAGTGGAAGTTTCGTGCCCATGGCAGAGGAGTTGAACTAGGTGATCCTTAAGGTCCCTTCCAACTCAGACCATTCCATGATTCTATGAAAAACTGAGTAAAAGTCATTAGACTTAATCACTAGTATGCGGCAAAGGATTATTCTTCTGCAACCTCACCACCAGGCACCAGGTTTTCCTCATGGGAGTATTACAAGTACATACCTGTCTGCTTTGGGACAAACTCAAAAGCATTCTAGTACTGACCATCTCAAAGCCTAATAAACAAGAATATTCAAAGATCTTTCTCCATCTACGTTAAGTGAAAGATATGATCTGATTCGTTTTGTTAGAGCACTTCAAGAGATCTGACTGAACTCAAAAGAAGGGTAGTTTCTCTCTTCATGATGTAGTTTACCTAGGTATTGCTGGTGTTAAAGCACTACCCAGCCAGGACATTAGCCCTCTGGCAGAGGTATTCAGGTTCACATCTCATCTTAGTGGTATCCTAAACACAATATATGATTTCAGCCTCTCCTTTTGAAGTTGCCTAATTCAGTATGGAGTACATAAACAGCCTTCTGTTGGGAAAGTGCATGACATGTGAAACTATAATCTGGTAATCTGGACATTTATTTAGGAATCGGAAAAGCTAAGATTCAGCCCTTTTGCTAAGATTTTTTTTAAAATTTCTTTAAAGCCGTAATTGTTTGTTAAAATAAAAAAGGTCCTTACCACATGAGTTCCCAAACTTCTAGATGCACCTCACTAAGCCAAGGTATCCTGAATTCTTTTCTGCACAGTGAAATTATTTTTGCAGGAAGCACTACCCACATGCTGGAGAGTAATGGTTAGAATAACTTCTATGTGAATGAGAAATGCCAAAAGGAAATTACATTTTGAATATTCTGCAACTAATCAACCTTGTTTAAAGGCCACACTATTACTCGCTCCTCTTCTGGCAACAATACTTTAAAAAGTGACCTTGACTGGTCTTCTGTAAAAAAACATTTAGGCATTTTTATTCAGGGGAAGTTTCTGTAGCTGACTTGTAAAAAAGGATGTGTGAATCTCTGATGTTCTGAGAGACCAAAATATTATCTAACTCCTGCCTGTTGGATGCTGCCCATTCAGTCTACTGCTATTTGGGACTGTTCTTAGGCATCTAATGCTCCTTACACAAATAGGGTCTTGTGCCTGGGGAAGAGTCTTTTGATTCTACTCATTGTAGCACTTGAATCCTTTAATGGGACTTGCTCTAAATGCCCAAATCACTTTGAAAATAAGATTTTGATACCTAAGCCACCCAGATAGATTAACATTTTATAACCATTAAATCCTACGTTTAAAAAATTTACTTCAATATCCACCAAGCTCCATAGGAGACCGTTGCTGTTCTCTGTAGAGTGTGGTCAAAAGGTTTGCTTTGTTATCCAGTAAGTTAACTTCTAAATGTGTATGAAAAGATAACAAGTTGATAAGCATACTCTTCCCTCTGGAATCTCAGCTTTTTTGCTTTCTGATTGTTTGGTATCTGACCCAGTATTTCAAATAATATCTAGTGAAGTTCTGTTATCCTAACAAAATCCATCAGGGAAAATGGACAGGGTCATAGCTGTATTTTCTGAACACAAGCAACAGCTTCACTTCAAGCAATTTAGGGTGGGTTTTCTTGATTCTCAAACTAAAATGTCACACATTTCATATGAATACAGGTTCTCTGAAACTGTTGGAATTGTTTTCAATAATAGGAACAGTTGAAACAATTTAGAAATAATTTAAGTAATTTCTAAAATAAAAGTCTGTGTATGGACAGGTCAAGAAAAATACATAGCAAGTCTCTGCCAGTCATCAATCATATTTTGCAAATTATGGAAATTCTGACATGCAGAAGTACTGTGAGATTTTATTGCCTTCTGGACCCTAGACAAATCTGTGGTGATACCTTCACTTTTATGAGTTACAAAAGCTTAAGAACTTTGCTCAGTAGACTGAATTAATAAAGATATTAGGGTTTTACAAGGTTTTCAGCTGCTTATTTCTGAAAGAATTTTAACTGGGAAAACCCAAAAAAGCTGTCACATAAACAATAGATCTGTTCACTTCAACTTTGATATTACACTTGTTCTGTCTTGTCACAGTAAACAATTTATCAACTTTCTTTTTTAAGTAAATATGGTTGGGAAGCATGACCTAAAAGTCACTTGCCCGTTTTTATATAAATATCTAAGGCAGCTCTCAAAACCTGTGTGTTTAAAGCAGCAAAAGATTAATAAGCTGCCTACCACAGGTAATATTTTCAAGACATTTACAAAGAAAAGAAAATGTTTTGCTTGACTTCAATGTTAACAGAATTCATAAATAGAGAAAGAAATGGTAAATAGAAAATAGTATGCCTCTTCTTGACTCAGCTGTAATTTACTTTACTGCATCAAGTAAATGTACTCATTTTCTTCTTTTCAAGAGACAGCTTTTGCTGTCAGTGTTCCATAAAAACTGTTGTGCAAGATGTTAACCTGGATTTCTTTTTGGTTCAGAAAAGGACTGCTCATTATCTAATCAGCAAATTCAAGATGCACTTCTTTATGCCTGAGAAAGATCATTTCAAAAACTCCAGTTGTGTCTATAGTAAAGTCAAAAGCAAAGGTGACTATTAAGAATCAGACTCTTGTCTTTGACAGCGGTCACACCTGCAGGCACCCTCTGACTCTGCATGTCAGAGCAGGGAGGGAAGAAAGGACCCATCCTCCCTTGCTACTGGTGCCCCACTGGCCTCCCCACCTGCCAGCCCCTTCACCAGCATCCCTGGCCATCGGTCTCCCCACTGGGCTCCTGGTGCTGTGTGGCCTTGGCTGGCAGCACTGCCTCTGCCCACCCCATGCGCTTTGGGGGCATCATCCCACACTCCTGAACTGGCAAGGTAGCACCCTCCTTGCTGAAAGCAAGGTGGGGGCTTAAACGGAACAGAAATTCCCAACTCAGTACCTTGAAAACAATTTCTGCCTCAACCTTGAAGGACATAAAACATATCATCTTTGTGCTTTTCCCAATGACTTTCACATAAGAGGTGTAAAAAAAGTCCTTATAGGCTGTTTTAGAGTCCCAAACTTTCCACAGAACCACATCAGATCAGTAGGATACCATTATTCTCTCCCAGATCAACTTCATCAGTCTTGAATTGTTTTCCTCCAAGTGAAACAAGCTCAAAAGGAAGGCTGTGTCCCCTGTCCCTATGCGTGTTTTTGTTCAGGATTGACATGAGGGGAGACAGACACAGAAAATGCCCTTGACCCAGCTTCCTGGTGTGCCTTGCCTTCAGACTGCATCTTTCCCTATACACAGTGAATTCCTCAATAGCAACTACAACTGCTACAGCAGGCAAGTCAGTTCACAACTATTACCCAAGTAAGGCCACCAACATCTTTCTTGTCTCATGTTCCCATTGCAAAGTTCACTCTGAGTAAAACTTGCTTAGGCCAGAAGATCAGGAGTATTCTACATAAGCCTGAACCATATAATGACTAACATGAAGATTTAGGAGTAGAATCTACAGGTTATTGCCAGGCAGGAGAGTGTGTGCCATCAGAGCAAAGAACAGTCAACCTTGGACTGAGATTTCATGCAGTCTGGTGTGTAGGCATAGTCACTGAATGTAGAGATAGCTATGAAGGTGTAGCTATAGTAGAACTAGTACTAAAGAAGGATCTCCTCCACACAAGGCTGAGTGAAATATATCTAGCGAAGGAAGGGAGAGAGGATGTTGTATCTACTGCTACAAAAACTGCCTGGTGCCTATTAATGATTTTACTCCAAGATGGGTTTTTCCCCAACCAGAAATAAAGCTTAACATGGACTTGTAGTTTCAGTTTTTGGGACAAGATGTTTGGAAATTAGGCACCAGGGCTCCTAGTGTTGTGGCAGCAAAGTCTCTTTTTGGATATAGCCCTAGCTCTGAGTGAATATATGTATGAAAGAAAAGATTAAATATATGAACTTCAAAGCTCTGAGTCACACAGCAAAGAAACTTTCCATAACTAGGAGGAAATTCTGATCTTCTGAGAACAATTTTATTTCCTAGAAGACCTCAGAGCATAAGAAAGTCATAAAGAATTAAGTCCATCTTAATCAAAAACTAGCCATTTCAGTCAAATGTTGATAATTTTGTTTTCCTCATTTTTCTCACATGAAACCAAATGCCTACTGGACTTATACATATTATTTAATTATTTTTCCTTGAAAATGAATTTTTTTTTTTCTGAAATTCAGATATTTAGGAATGAATATAAAGATTCTCTAAAAATTTAATCTAATCTTTATTAGATTTAAGTAGGGGTCTGTGGAATCAGTGAATAAGGTTAAGCCCTGAATAAATGCAGAATAAGAATTTGCTATTTCTAAGCTTATATATATATGAATAAAAAAGGTAATCACCTAGATTTTCTACCTCATATTAAGCAAAACCCTTACACCTATAAAGGTTAAAGTAGCTCATTATATAAAATATTGAATTGGGACTCATAAAATATAAATCCTAGACCAAAATTCAGACACAGACCTTCTATGGATACATTATTGTGTTCTTTGTGTCTTTTTATCCCCTTGTCTGTACAGTTAAGCTATTTTTTTATAAACTTCTTGGCACAGGAAGGTCCTGTCTTCCATTAGCATGCCTAGCACAATACTACCTTAATTTTGACTAGAATCCCTGGGTCCTACTATAATGGAAACATCAAATATTTTCCCAGTTTACAGTAAAAAACTCCTGAGGTTCTTTAACATTCTTCACAGTTACTAGGACCTTATATCGTTTCCCTGCAATTAATCCCAACATAAAAGTATTTTTTCCCCTGAACAACTATTGGAAATATTGTAGACCATGTCCTAGAGATGCTCTTACTCTGGTTTTCTGAAAACTAACAGTATTCTTTGTTTTCTTTGGTATTTTTAGTGTGTTATAAAACTTCTTTGCATCCTGTTGGCCTTTTAAAACTCTGCTTTCATCTGGGCTGATGACTTCAGTTTATTTCCTTAATTATTTCCGATTTGTTTTCTTGCTTATTATATTGGAAGACTTCTTCATTTAGTGAGTATTTTCTATTTTGGTTTTGTGTTCCTATATTAATTCTCCTACATTTTCCTAGCAAAATTTTTGCTAAACAAGTTATATAAAGGATACAACACCTTTTGAACATAGGCACATTGCTTTGCACTTCCTGCTATGCTTTTACATTCCACGTAAGTTACAAGTTCTCCTGCCCTCTCACTTACATTCAAACATTCATAATCAAGAACAACAGAGGGCCCAACAGTAACTCCTCAGAAACTCTGTCCAGATTTTCCCTTTGTGGGCAACACTTAAGCTAGCTTTCCATCCCACAGTTTCTTTGCTTTCATGATGATTTCTCTTAGCCATTAATCTCAGATGTCGTGCCTTGTCAAAGGGTTACAAGTAGACTACAGCCATTGAATTTCCCTTATCTACAGTAGCAGTAATATCTTCAAAGAACTCCAGCAGGTTAGTTAAGCATGACCTCCCCTGCCTGAATCTATGCTGGTTATCCTTAATCAAACTGATTTTCAAGCTGTTCCTTCACACTTCCTTATGGTAGTTTAATTTTTCCCACAACCCTTGTTAAATTCACGAATTTATAGTTTCTTGGATGTCTTTAATCTTTTTTTATTTGCTTGCTTTTTTCAATTTGAAAAAAACAATGATTCTTAGACCGATGTAGTTTAAATTGTGTCAGTAAATAGACTTTCATCCCTCTGGGTTCCCCACTAGCTGTTTAAATGTAGGTTTTCAACACTAGTTTTGATGAAAAAAAATCATAAAATCATGCCTTTTCGGTTATTCTTTTGGTGGTGGGCGGGGCTGTGCCCATTTGTGTGTGCTATTTTACTAAATGTAGCAAAATGGAACAAACCATTGTTCTCAATATAGGGTGGTAAAATTAAAAAAAGTTTGGTCATGTGGTGTTCATGGAACAGGGGAAGAGCTTTGCACAGGGTCCTACTCCCTAGCATGGTGGAATAGTTATCAAAAGCTGTTCTAAATGCATTCCTCTGTTTACAGGGAGGCAAAATACAATGTGTCATCTCGAGGGAAATGGACTTGATGATAAATTTACACATCTGTGGCCTCCAGTATTGATTACATGACTCCCTCTGTCTTGAGGTGAAAATCCATGTAATGTTGCATTGATAGCAAGGCAACACACTGCCAGCACATCACTGGTATTTCAGAAATCCCTGGTGGAAGTTCAAGGTCATGGACTTGAGCTGCTGAATATCACTGGGTTAGGGCGAAGTATTTCAGATATGGTATCTTCCTGTGTGGCAGGAGCTGGCTGTGACCGCTGAATTTATAAACAATGGCAAAGTTTTTTACATTATTAGAAAAATTAACAAAACTTGAAGAATGGTGAATGGTGACTATGGTACTACCTCCACAAGAGATTCAAATGACTGAATTCTGTCTCTCTCTCTGAGACACACGTGCACACATATATTTATACTACATTCATCACCATGGTAACTGGGCACCTTAAGACTAATGATGTAAATTCTGAAGGGGAGTGTTATATCTAGATCTAATTTTTTTCATCTCTCAAATATCAGTGATGATGTCAGCAGAGATGTGGCAGATGTAAGTTAAGTGGCATTGCAAACTTCATGCTAGAATAAAAAAAAATATTTTGCCTAAGTTTTAAATAAATATGAAAAATGGGACAAATCAATCAATCTCCCTGATAATAGCTTACCTCTCTTTTTAAGATTTCTTTGTAGATTTATGTGATGGGCATAACACGGCGACTGTTAAGTCCCTAGTGATAAAAGCTATTGATTATTTCCTGAAATGAGCTGAAAATATGTATTGCAGTACTTATCTTTTATGTGCTTACTGGTAAATGAACCTCAGAGCAATATTCCAAGTGGACTACTTGCAATTCCACTTTTCATAGAATAATCAAATATTCACTGAGCAAGACAGAAACCCATCCAGAAGCGTGACTCTGATGTGGTGAGTAATGCTGTCTGTGTAAGAGAGGACCAGTAGGTGTTCAGTTACTGTCCCAGCAACTTTTTAGTATTTCAGATTGATTACCTTTAAGCAACATTTTGAACCCAAACCTTCTACCTCCAAAGGAAACTTTAATTGGAAACCTCCACGGCACCAAAAGAGGAGAGCCAAGGGCAGTCACAGTATATGCCAGGAAAAAAAAAGAGGATGAGACAGCCTTTAACTGTCTATGGGAAGAGGTAGATGAATGTAGATTTTTCACAATCTAAGCGCTCCAGCTCTCAAATTACTCTTTCTACTGTGGGAGAATGAGAGGGCACCACTTCCATCCCCAGGAATACCTTATGCAAGGCCAAAGTTGGCAGGCACACTTAAAGACAGCCAAGCAGTTTTATCCTTATAGAAAAGCATCTATATTGAAGATTACAATGACTGTTCAATAACAGCCCTACACAAACTGACACAGTATGCAACCATTCTGAATATGCCAAGAAATGTAATTTTAGGCTTGAAGAATATTTGATGATTAAAAATAGACCTGTGTAAATTTGTGTGTTTTGGGGCTTAAGCAGCTGTCAAGTGGTAGTTTGGTAATTTAAGTACTAGATGTAAATATCTTCACAATAAAGGGAAAACCTGATGCTTAAATTCTTCTGTGTATTTATTTACCACACAGTGCCCTCAACATCCATGAAATAAATTAGGAACTGAAGAGTTCAGCACATCTCCAATCTAGCTTTTGAATTTATACTTTATATTATATTGTATTAGAATAATCACCAGGTTTTTATTTTCTGAGGTTTTCAGGTACATGCACTATCGTTACAAAAAATTCTAGGCAGAGAGAAGACAAGACAGATATTGAAGGATTATGCCAGCAACATAACAGTAAGCTATAGCTGATCAACAAAATATCTTTAAATAAGTTTCTCTGGACAAACACTATTCTACTAATTCAAACAACTAACTGTACATGCCACCTGATCCTTCAATGAAAATGGTTGAGATATTCTATACAGCATTTTTTGTTATGGTCAAGTGAGTGACTTTTAGAAGAGGCAAGCTTAATATATAAACACAGAACTACATAAATTCTTATGTCATCCCAAACCAGCATTAAAATATGCTACCTAAAAAGAGCAGTTACTTTTACAATTAAACACAGTATTTATTTCTAACTTAAGTCTGTTTTTTGATCATAATCTTCAGCTGTTAAGACATTTTCTCCTCTTAATAAATGTTTGCAAAATATTCTTCTAATTAAGCAGAAAACAAAGCTTGCTTGAAAACTAATTTTGTTATCCCATTAAAACAGTCCTGCTCAAAGAACTCAGTCTTTGCCTTGTCTTGCTGGAAATTTAGATTGCAGTACATCAGATATATTACATGTTGCTGGAAAGTACTCTTTTTCCAGTCACCTCTTAAAAACCTGGGTTCCTGTCCCTTCTCAAAAGCTGAGCAATGGTTTAGTTTGCACAGGAGTAATTAATGCCTTCCTTTCCTGAACAGACTATCAGGAATATTCAGAAATTTCTTGTTAATGGAAATGAAATAGAGCCTTTCAGAATGAAGGAGCAGGAATGGTCATGGAACATTTGAGAACATTAAAAAGCATCTGGTTTCTTCTGTATCATGCTCCTCTTGTTCACAGTGGTCAGCTATACTCTTGCTGATTACTTATTTGCATCACTTTATTTTGTTTTTACGATGCTGGTATGTTTTTCTACTGACAGTCCTGAGAGGAAGAGGTAGAATAAAGGGAAAGGCAGAATGTGTACAGCCATCTTAAACACATGTAGAAAGGCTGCTGTCTTAGAGAACAAGAGAAAAAATTCTTTTTCAGACAGTGTCAAATTTTCTAACATGAAACTGCAATCAGAAGTGTATGGATTTGAGCTCACAGAATATCTTGCATATTTTAAGAATTGAGGTAAGTCTCTATCTAGGGGCAGAATTTTCAATGTCTTTTTTTGTGGAGGGGAGATACACAATTTGTCCTAGACCTGGGTCTTGTGAGGGAGGAAACTGGTTGATTTATGAGGATGAAATGGATTCAGCATTCTCAGTTCAACAGACATCTTCCTAAACCTTTTCTAACAGAAATTCTTACAGTGTTTCCCTAACCTTTGCAGAAAACCAATCCTTCACCAGATCCCATCAAGATATGACTTGCAACAGTGAAACACGGGGCCACAGAGGGGCAAACAACAAATATGCAAGACGAATCCACTATTTAGTGAACTTTGTATTATCAATGAGCTATTAACACACCCCATGGAGGTCAACATCAGTGGAAGAGGTGCTTGGATCACTAAGCATCTAATTGCTGTATTCAATTCCCACCAGGACCTAATTTTCTACACATTTTTTCTGTTGTCCCTCCAGAAATCTCTCATAGGGCAAAATGTTGAACATCACTGCCCTCCAGATGGTCACGATCTAGTCTTTATTATTTACCGGAAAGCAAACAATAAAATACTATTATGAGAATAAAAACTCGATAATGGGATGGCAGGATAAAAGCAAGGGGCTGTTTATAATGAAACACAGACTACTACTCTTTTAACTGCATCAGTAGCACCGACTATAATATCATGATCATTAAATGATTATGAGAAATGCACTTGGTTAGTATTGATTGAAATTAGTCACTCTAAATATCTATATGGATATTTTAGGTGTACATGGGAAAAGTATGTAATTTATAGATTCAGATATATCCTTCCTATCAGATGCAAAGTTCCATGTGGGGTGAAGTATTTCTGAAAAGTTGAAAGGGCTCAGGGAAATGAGCAGGTAGAAGCTTCAAAACAAGCAAAATGCAGTGTTTTTCCACACAGCAGGAATTAAATTGTAAAAGAGATTGTCAGAAAATAGTGTGGTAGTCTGAGTTATGAATAGGTTCATGAACAGATTCATGAAGGTTAAATTTGTTGATGGATGTTGAACATAGATGCAACCTCTGGCAAAGAGTTCTCTAAACTGGCCAGAAGCTGCAAAAATATAAAAGACTGTCTATATCTTGCATTCCTGCATTTTTTTCCTATGCATTTGCTAATCGCCATTGTCAGATAGAGGTTATTTTGGTCTGATTTGATGTGACACTTTTTGCATTTTTAAATATGTGAAGACTGAAACTTAACCAAATTCATTGGACATGCACAAAATCTAGGCACAGTTTATGTCCCTGACTTAATTCTTCAGGTTTTAAGAGTGCCTTGTGCCCACCTTCAGCCTTTGTACTGGTTGCCCCTAGTGCAGGAGTCATCACAGATTAGACCGAGGGCACTTTCCTCTTTGGGAATGTTAAACAGCCATGTAGGAGAATAATAAATATGGTATCTTATACTCCTTCAGCAAAAGAGGAAATAATAGAGTGACTGGAACAAGAAAGATAACCTTTGTAAAGGGAAAATTTTAAAGAGTCAGTAATGGAAGGAAAAAAGAGAGATAGTGTTTAATTATGCAAATCTGATGGTGCCAGACCTGTCAATCTTATAAGATAAAAGATGTGATTTTCATCATGTCAGCATAAAGCCTGTATCAGCCCAGCAGCTGAACTGGCATGCCCATGAGGGCACCAGTCGTTATTTATGAGACTGTAACAGTCCTTCACAGTAGTGGCACCAGGACTTCCACGGAGGACAACTGCCAGCAGACATTTCAAGTTTTGAGCTATCTTACCAGTTTTGTTTAGTAACACTAAATCAGTATGCCTGTGTTACTGGTGACAATATGGGAAGCTGATAATGCACTGCTCTCCAGCAAGACAAGTATCAGTAATGGAAATCAGAAAAAAAAACTGAATAATTATTCATGGCTATGAGTTAACTAATCTGGGCTATGTCCTTTGTAAAATACAGGCCAGCATGAAGCTCCTATGGCCTAGGTTTCAGGAGAGAAGGTTTTTTGTTTAATTCTGATCATGCAGGAAATAATATTCCCCAGATTTAAGTTTCCTGTCACAATGTTGTCCATGTCGTTAATTTCATTTTCTCTGTGTTCATATAATCTTTTGTATGATAGGTCCCTATACTCTAGGATATACCATAAAACAAATAAATCACTCCACACACATGTCACTGTCTAATAGACTTTCAGAATAAATATAATAATAGACAAAACATCCTAGATAAAAAAATGAGTGGAAGAGGGCAAATAACAAGAGTAAGGACTGATTTAAAAAAATAAAGTAGTCCTGACTGAAACCCCCATTTAATGCTGTCATACTTTTTCATATGTAGCTTCTGTTTTTGAGATAGCTTATCTTCTTCAATGGTACTGCTGAAGAACGTGTCAATTAAATATAAGAATGATTTCCATTGGCTGTCTATGCCAAATGCTCATCTTTCACCTGACACAGTTTCACCACAATGGCTCATTTTTTCACAGTGGGCATACATTATCCTTCTAGCATCAAAAGAGTAGTTTCTTGTTTTAATTGATTTTTACCCTCAGGGGACCTGATTCTCAGGCACATTGCTCTTTTGGGACAGTACCTAAGACAACAGCAGCGTAACAGAGTAGATCTGAGCAGCTAACTGCTGTTGAGACAATCGCACAAAATGCTTCTGCTTGACAAAACTGGACATGGAAGTACCAGTGTTGGGTGACTGGGCTGGGCTGGCCCTGGCTTGATGCTGGGTTCCTACTAAGGCTGCTCGATCACTCCTCTCCTCAGCTGGACATGGGAGAGAAAATATAATGAAAGGCTCATGGACTGAGATAAGGACAGGGAGAAATCACTCACCAGTTACTGTCATAGGCAAAACAAACTCAACTCAGGGAAAGGAGTTTAGTTTATTAACAATCAAATCAGAGCCCTCAACGAACTTCTCTGACATGAGTCCTTCCCAGGAGCTGCAGTTCTTCACAATCTACTCCAGCCTGGGTCCCTTCCACGGGGTGCAGTTCTTCTGAACAAACTGCTCCAGCATGGGTCCCTCACAGGCTCACAAGTCCTGCCAGCAAACCTGCTCCAGCATGGGCTACTCTCTCCATGGGTCCACAGGTCCTGCCAAGAGCCTGCTCCAGCACAGAGTCACAGCCTCCTTCAGGAATCCACCTGTTCCAGCATGGGGTTCTCCACAGATTGCAGGTGGATTTCTGCTCCCCCATGAAACTCCATGGGCTGCAGAGGCATAGCTGCGTCACCATGGTCTTCACCACGGGCTGCAGGGGAATCTCTGCTCTGGCACCTGGAACACCTCCTCCTTCACTTACTTGGGTGTCTGCAGAGTTGTTCCTCTCCTATATTCTCACTCCTCTTTCCCAACTGTAGCTGCCATTGCACACGTTATTTCCCTTTTCTTAACTATGTTCTTCCAGAGGCACTACCACCATCACTGATGGGCTCAGCTTTGCCCAGTGGCAGGTCCATTTTGGGACCAGGTGGCATTGGCCCTATTGGCTTCTAGAAATTTCTCACAGAAGCCACCCCTGTAGCATCGCCACTAACAAAACCTGGCCATACAAACCCAATACAGTGACAAAGCACATTCAAAATATTTGCACAAATATATCCGTCCTGCAAATATGGTCTGCAGAGTGATGCACAATATCAAAAAAAGCTTTGTACCTATTCTACAGTGGTAAAACTGGGTAGGTACTTTGTTTGCACCAGATCCTGCCCACCCCTTAGAAACGGCTTGTTTCTTAGAAAGAAAAATAGAGCCACAAGGAACTGCACTTAGTTACCATCAATGGGGGATAAATGTAAAAATGATTAATAATCATAGAGGAAATGTAAGTGGAGGTGGGACTGATTGCTTTTAATTCTGGCTCAGGACAACAGCCTCCATTATGCAGTATAGCCAGTAGTCTGTGAGTTGGTTTCACTACAAATTCTGATTTGCTGCTATGTTTAATGTTTGCTTTGTAATCATAAATGTTTTGTTCCAGGCTTCAACAGATCCAGGTTGTTTTGTGGGTTTTTTTAATGCACAGAATTACTTAAGTACAGCAGTTTTAAAGGAAAACAAACTTCAACTTCCTTTGAGGAATCTCTTCTTCCTAAAAAAATAAGAATGATAGATTTGGAAATTTTGTTTCATTCAGATACTACCTGAGAGATAACTATAGTAAATGCTTAATACTGTTGTCTATCCATTCTCTTTACAGTACCATATTGCATTCAGATTATGATGATTCTCAAGTGTAAAAGTGAGAACAATACAAACTTCTTTATGTTCAAAAGTGCTGAGATCTTCAATTTTCACTTATGGCAGTGGGAACTGCAGATATTTGGCACTACTGAAAAGAAAGTGAAAATACAATCTAGGGTCTTGACAATAAACAGTACCTTCTGTCCTCTTCCGAGTAACCTTAAACTTGATACTAAAGCTTGTTTTGCAGGTTAAATGAGCTCAGACATGTTTTATTGTTCAATATGCACATGTGCTTTTATTCAACAAACAGATCTCCTCTTCCATCAGATATTTTGAGAAGGTTGTTTTTCCCACTGAATGCCTGTGACCTGATGTATCCATAAGTATTCCATCCACAAGTCTATTTATCAAACATTCTTATAAGTATCATTTTTCCTAACACTGTGGATACACTGAGATGTGTTATCAGTAAAGTCAACTTACAAAGTGAGCAAGGAAATAAGACAAAAATTTCTATACAACATGAAATCATGAGAAGCCACCCTATAGTCCTTACTCAGTCAACTCCCATTCTGAAGGCAAGGAGATACAACAGCTTGTGAAAAACAGCCATGCTTGCAGACATTGAAATTATTGTGGTTCAAACTTACTTGAAAATAAAATGGCTAGGACTTTAAAGAAGATGCACGAGGTGAATTGACAGAAGACTCCAGCTCAGTCACCTTATCCAGTACATAAAAATGGTAGATCTGCACTTACTATTTCTAGCAACAGGAACTCAGATTCATGGACACAACAAGAATAAACACTTACAAAAAAAATCAATTAGGTGTCTCTGTTTAAAGAGAACTAATAATTTGAGTATATATGACAAAAGATGAAAACTGAATTCCTTTTGACAAAACAACTTCTCAGTTTTCCTTCTAATGTGATATGACTCATCTCAAATCTATTGCAAAGTGGTAAACAAACTATACCAACACAGTAGCCATCATCTGCCAGGAACATTTTAAAAAGAAAACCATTACTGATCTACTTTTCCTATCTTCTATACAGAAAAACCTATTTTCCCAGCAGAAACAGTACTTCACATTATCTTCTTTTCATTTACCATGATTTCATCACTGCTAACAGCAACCCAAGAAATACCTCATTAAGCCAGTAATTTATTTCTTAAGAATTAAATTAAAGTAGTTTGGACTAGTTTTAGGGTTTTTTCAAAACAGGCTATTTCAATTAAAACAAAGAGAGGGAAGTACAGTTTGATTAGTAATAACAGGACTTATTTGGATAGTAATTTAAATATGTAGACAACAGCCCTTTGATTTTATTCTTCATTCATTGAACTAATTTCATAATTGTAACAGTAACAAAAATAAAATGTTTAGTCCCTCTTTGTACTATAATCCTTCTGTAATCTAATTACCTCAAAATAGCTGCAAGATAAAATATTGTCCTGAGGATCAAAACAGCAGCTATAAGCTGGCCTCTCCACTCTTCATTATCCAGTACAATTTTTTTATAACTATGTACTATTATCATATAGTTAATAAACAAAATCTAAACATCTTGCTAATGCATCTGAAGTCAGCTTTACTTCTGGTGTGAATCATCAGAGATCCATGAAGAGGGTTACGTGATGCTGTACTTTTTGCAATAGTTCTTGTTTGTAGATCTTAAAATCTTTTGGGTCAGGCCCCTTACTGTGTTAAATGATACTAAATTGAAAAAAGAGAGCAACTTCAATTTCCAAAATATCCCCTGATTCATTGCTTTAAAGAAATTACTTTGAAGCTTCTCAGGAGTTGACATGAAAAATCTAAATTGTCATGGCAACATGAGTTGAAGAAATCCTTCTTTGCTGTTTGCATAGACCATCTCCATGCTATCAGTCTGTTTACTAAATGTTGCTAAAGAAAGCAATTAAGGGTTAATGTCTCCCAAGAACAAAATAAATTACATAACTGGTGATAGCCAGTGGAGTGAGATACAATTCAGATAGGTCAAAAAAATTTTGATGCATAATTTATCTTCAATGCAAATGACACCAAGTTGTGTAGTGCAGTCTACAGGCTGGAGGGAAGAGATGCCATCCAGGTGTGAGAGGTGGGCCTGTGCAAACTTCATGAAGTTTAGCAAGCTCAAGTGTAAATTCCTGCACATGGGTTGGGGCAATTCCAAACACAGACACAGGCTGGAAAGAGAATGGACTGAGGCAATCCTGAGGAGAAGGACTTGGGGTTGTTGGTGGATGAGAAGCTCAACATGACTCACCAACGTGTGCTTGCAGCTCAGAAAGCCAATTGTATCCTGGGCTGCATCAAAAGCAGCATGGGCAGCAGGTAGAGGGAGGTGATTCTATCGCTCTACTTTCCCCCTGTGAGACCTACCTGGACTACTGTGTCCAGTTCTGGGGCTCCTGACATAATCTAAATATAGACCTGTTGGAGAAAGTCCAGAGGAGGCCACAAAGATGATCAGAGGGCTGGAGCACCTCCCCTATGAAGACAGACTGAAAGAGTTGGGATTGTTCAGCCTGGAGAAGTCTCCAGGGAGACTTTTAAGGTCCTTTCCAACCCAAACTATCCTACAATTCTGAACAGCATTTCTGTGGTCAATTTCATAACAATTCATATTATTAATAACTAAGAGTTTGAATTTTCTGCAATATTATTAGATTTATTCCAGCATCTTTGTTTCAATGCAAGTTCTCTGTGTGATGTGGCTATAAAAAGGCCAGATTCAAAGTCCTTTAAGGTTAATAAGGCTTATTTTATTCCTGTGAGTTCCCCAACCTTTGGGTCAGGTCCTAATTGGTCAAAATCTGATACAAAGCATTTCAAACTACTCAGCTGTCAACTAGACTCTATGTCCAATGTACCTAGTTCTGCAGAGCAGAATGCTTTTTTTTCAACTGGCAGATTTTTTCAAGTAAACTACATTATGCACCTGGGAAAAAAGAAAGGAAAATTTCTCTGTTTTCATTTATGGCAATTAAATATCATGACAACCACCCCCCCCCCCACCTTCCCCCCCCCCACACCCCACCCCACCCCCATACAGGTTTCACTGGAAAGCAAGACAGAAATGTTTGTTTGAGTATACCCCATGATCAAAATGCTACTACTGCTGCCACTGTTGACTTCATAAAAGCTATTAACACTACATTCTTCAGTGTTAGAATCACTGCAAACAATGGGTAAAAGTGTGTGCTGTGGATATTTATGTGCTAAGATAATCAATTTATCAAGGGAGATGTCCACAAATGCATAGGATCACTGATTCTGATATTAGCAGTTGCTTGATTGAACTGAGGTTCTGAAAGGAAATGATAAAAAATTTTCTCCCCCCTCAAAAAATGCTTGGCATGACTCAATCTATGTATTATAAGAAACATCAGCGGGATACCAATCGAGAATCTGGCTGCTGGGGCAAAGCTAAAATAGCGTACTTAGTCACTTGAAAGCAGTCAGCTTCTGCATTGATATCCCACAGACATTAATGAGAACAGTGTGATTTGTCATGACCATTTGTTTCACAACCAGAAGCATGCAAAATTAGTCTAAAAATAAGTTAAACTTTGCTTTTTTATTATTTTATTAAAATGGCTTTTTTAAAAAAATCACTCTTTTGCAAGTATGTTCTTTCTCTCCTTTTTTTTTACCCTCACAGTCACCTGCTGTTTTTTGCTAAGGTTCAGGGAAGGGCAGGTTCTGTGAGCTCAGGCATATTCCTGCAATACCTAGTCACTTGCTTTCCAACATCAGCTGCTTCTACACAAAATGACTTCCCTGTTCCTTGTGCCTCCATCTGTGTTGTACACCAGCAGTGTGGTGTGGGTCCCAAGTTACATGGTGCATGTTATATGCATCATGACTTCAGACTGAACCCTGGTATACTCATACAAGGCAAGTTCTAGCTCAAGCACGATGCCCAAATCCAAGCCTAAGCTCTCATTCATGTATTCTAGATACACTATGGAAAGTGCGCCAAGCTCCCCCCATCCATTTCAGTAGCAGGCACTGCAAGCACAGTGAAGATGATTTAAATCCAAGCTACAGCTAGGCTAATATTTAAAACAGACAATAACCTAGCTGTGGTCCCCAGTGCATTCAGGCCCACCCTTGACCCTAACATTTACATACAATGCAAGGCTGGCAACACTTTTGCTCCCTGTCCACTGTAAATTGCTGGTGTTTAAGCACCAGTGTAAGCAAAATAAAGGTTTGAGTATTTGTGTCCTTTTGGGTTTTGTATGAGAACAAAATATGGCATGTAACAGAGGTCAAAGGAAGTAAACAATTATGTCTGCAGTATTGTATCATGGCTATGTTTGGTCTGTAAATCATAGGATGGATGAGGGAAAAAGATATATCCTAGACCCAGATTTGCACTGTGACTAATGTCAAAGGTCTGCTGCAAACAACATAATTACAAGAACATTTCAATAAAAACACTCAAATACAGGTCTAGAAAATATTCTCTACTAAAAAAAAAAAAAGATAAGGAAAACTTTCAGACAAGAAAGAAAATATATGAAAAACACGGAAAACTTCATGTTTAGCAAAATTACATGAAAGTATCATTACCTTGAAACTGAACCTGAGGCATGAAGCAAGAGCTGCAAAATGTAATTTTAAAATGCTGAACACATTTCATGCAAGTCTGCAAAACAAACACGGCATAAAAAGTTTTATTCATTATTATTTTTTCAGGTCTGTATCAGCTGCAGTGCTGCAAATGTTTCTTTTGGAAAGCCACTGTACAACGAAGACATGAGTATGGAATATGATCCTGTATTTTGGTATCTGTGGGATACTGTAAGAGAGAAATAAAACATCTGAAGACTAAAATGATACTAGGTTTCTCTGTGTATTGTTCTTCATAATTTCTTCATAAGGAAAAAGCAGAGGGGAAAAAAAAAGAAAGCAAGGCAGAGGTCAGATGCTCAGAGATACCAGAAATACTGTTTAAAAACAAATTACTTCCAAATATACATAAGTATTTTTGTATTACCAAGGTTGGTTGCTCAGGTTCACCTACTTTTCCTTTTTCAAAGTCATACAAGGATGCAAACACTGTCATAAGTTCTCAGCCACATGAGATCAAAAAACAGGGTCTCACTCCACTATTCAGCTGCAGTATCTATTGTGCCTGGCTTATCTGGAATAGCAATCTGTTCAAAACCAGCCAATTGAGCTAATTCTGAAATAAATAAAAATTTCAGTTTCCACTGCAGCCGAATCAGGCCCTCACAGCTGTCTGAAATTACCTTATTACTTGGCAGGGATGAGACAAGAAATTAACTTGAAGGAATTCAAACACTATTTCAGAATCTGCATGAATGTATTGTTAAAATGCATACTTTAATAATCAAAAAGCTGTAACAAAATGCGATATTTATGCTGGAAATTAAAGTGTTACTATAATTGCTAGAAACTGTGTGGGGTTTTTTTGTTTTGGTTTGGTTTTTATTTTGCGGGTTTTTTTGCTTCTCTTTTGCTAAAAGCAAGTCATTGATGATATTCTGATTAATCAAGAGGAATTCTGGTTAATCATCAGGATTACAACAGTGATTAAATCTTGATCTGTCCTTTTAACTGAATGCCCCCTCTGGGTAAAAATGACAAGAAACTGTTGTCATTTTCTTTTTTTTTTTTCTTCATATGAGAAAGAAATGCAGAAAAAAATATTGTATCTGAGTGTAAGACTTGTTATTAGCAATAATATGCTATTACTCTTGTAATTATTACTCTTCTAAGAGTTTCCAGTGCATGCCTGCCTCCATTTACCATTCAATTACTAAATGCAGAAAACTGATATATATTGTCTTGGTGTGTCAATACAAGGCTAGCAATAATCCAAGTGATTTGATTAAGCAGTTATTCCATTGAGAAATTCTTATAACAAATACAGTGTAGATTTTCTCAAATGCAATAGAAATGTCATATAGTGGAGTGAAGTCTTTCATCCAGACAGAACAAAGATGTGTCAGGACAAAGTAAGATCTCACTGCTTTCCTCAGGCATTAATGGCATTTTCCCCTATTTCAAAAGTTGGTGGTTGATAACAATGGTTTAAAGGAAATTGCAGCTGACATAGAAAAGTAAAACTTCTAAGTAAAAGAAAGTGATTCATACACATTAGAAGAATTTTCATATGATTCTTATTCTTTGTTCACTGCAAAAATTGGAGGAACATCTAATTTAGCTCAGTCTAATCTGGGTAATTTTGCAGCCATAGGAACTAGAGGCCAGATTCTTATTTGGTGACCCTGACTTGAAACCAATTGTATGCTTCAGTTTTATTAGAGATCACATCTCACAGTTATGCTACTCCTTCAGTGGATTGTACAGTTAAACCAGCAACTCCCCTTTCCACTGCATCCCCTGCCGGCTACAGGCAGCCCAGCACATTGCTGCAGTATCTGTGCTTACAGGGAAAGCTGCTTGCTAGCAGAATAATATCATCATGGTCAAAGAGAAACAAAATGGTTCAATACAGATTTGAGCAAAATGAAATTACATCTTATCTTTAAATCCACTGGAGGTTTTATACAGTCACACTATCAAGCAGTTACTTCTCCGGGGAAAGGTTACAAGAGAGAGTTTAATGTGATGGTGTACAGATTACATGCCTTGAAAAAGTTGAAAACAGTGGTCCCTGAGGCTTTTCAGCCTTCCTATAGAGCATGGTACATCTTGAATGCATAGCTCAAAATATTTACAGTTTGAGATTGTTACTAATTTGTCTGGACCAAAGTTTTCATGAGTGTAAACACTATTGAAGCTTAAAATCCCATAGGTGTCTTCTAAAAACTTGCATATATGAATGCATATGTAATACTACCACCACATAATGAGTAATAATAAGATGAAGAGCTAGCCTGTTTGTATGGAAAAAGAGTCTGGTGGGGGGGGAAAATGATAACTGCCCCTCTCAAACAAAAAACACTATGTCTGATCAAATCTTACATGTCTGTATAAAGAGACATGGGACTGACAGTAAAACAGACATATTTGCAGTAGAGACAATCAGCAGAATGGTTCTTGTCTATGCAGATCACAGACAGTGCTAAAGTGCCCTAGCTGATTTCAGCACATCCTGAAGTTCAGTGTGTGCTCACGCCTGCACGTGCCTGTGTGCCATCTCCAGCTCCTCACACCAGTATCCTCTTGGACACACACACACCAGAGAAACTGATAAACTTTTACTGACTGATGGTGGGAATTCAAACCTCAACTATGGTTTCAATGGTCTAAAATGAGTGTTTGGGGAATCTTTGCTGAATTGATATGCTCTCCACCGTATTGTGTTCAAATTGACCACATTTCCTATTCCTATAGGAACTATATATGAGTTAAGAACATCATATACATATCTCAATGAAAAAATTGGATAGATATAGATCTTACAAAAAATAAAATACATTTTTACATTAAAATTTTATGTGGTCAGAGCTGGATATTCTCTGTTCTGCTTTTCTATGGTGAATTCCTCACAGGGATGGGGGATGGGGAATACATCAATTGAATACTTGGTTTTGCAGCTGAGTATTCAACACCTTTCTCTGATGTTAAAAATTCCTTTTTTTCTCAGCTTATTTTCCCTACAATTGCTTAGTCTTATCTGGAAGAGAATGGAGCCTCTCTAGAGAGACCAGCTTCACAGTCTGAAAAGCATTACTTTGGAGAAAAAAATACATGACTTTAAAAGATATAAACACTTTCAGTCCAACCAGAACAGGCCTTAAACATAGTGGTAACTTTGTGTGATTTAGTTTTATCAATTATTTTGACGAAGTGATAGCAGCAAACAGAATGTACATAAAATGTATTGAGGTTTATTTATTGTTTTAAAAAGAATGGTAAGCTGTAATGTGGGAGTCCTTTCAAAGTCTGGATTTCATTTGAAAATAGAAATGTTTTCCCTGTGCTATTTCCATTAATCTGAATGATACCTCTGTGCATAAGCCTGCTTATGTACATTTTTTGAGGCAATTAGATGGCAATAAAGGTGTTGTATTTGGTTATCAAATACATCCAGGAAATTACCTTGAAACCAAGTACTGGAACAATAGTAAGTATTAAGCAGTATGTATTTCTACATTGAACATAGATTGTCCACAGACCTTGGGTCAAAGCAAAAAGATATTTCAATCTTTTTTTTTTTTCTTGAATTTTAGTCTAAAGTTAGTCCAAATTTACTGTTTGTTCTATACCAGTATGAATTTTTACAGAAATGATACTGATGTGTTTTGTCTTTCAAGCAAATCAATAGCTTTTTTTAATTTGCCTTTGTTATGATATAATGTAGCAGAATTAGCAAATGGCTCTACAAACAAGCCCATCTTAACATGCAGAGTTGAACACCATGCTGTCTGTCTTACTGAAGCATAATTGCTTTGATAGGGTAGCTTCTGGGAAAGCGGTACCTTTAAATGACTCCATACTAATTTCCCTTGATGTTTAAAGCATAAGGGACAGGGAATAATCCCCCAAATGTTTTCCGAAACACTCGGATCCATCAATCAGATGAAATGAGTCCAAAGAAATGTATGGAACTGCACGTCAAGTCTACTACAGTGAACGATGAATGTTCATTTTCATCCTTCCTTGCTCCTTAAAAAAGTTACAGAAAATTGCACAGCAACAAAGAGTTTCCATTTCATTTCATAACGAGGAACAATGTGGAAAGCAGCCCACCTGTCATTTTACCAAAAGATATGGGAACGCCTGTGGCAACACCTCCAGAAATTCAGCAGTTTCTTTTTTTCTCATAAATCCCTCAATTCAAGTAAAATCCGTGTGAATTCGTATTACAGTGACCAAGTGATTTGATGGCAAGGGGCTGGTAAAACCGAGTTCTGAGAATCTAACTATTAAAATTTTACGTGCTTCTGAAAGCCTGGTTCTTTATGTTACCAAGGAAGGAGTTCTTTCACTCTCTAAAGTAGAAACGTAATTTCAGCCTCAGGATTACAGTTGACTAAATATAGATAGTCGACTGCCTAGGAAGGTAAAGGGGAAGGAATTATGTCAACTGTCCCCGCTGGTTCCCCTTCAACCTGTTGTTTGCCTTCAATATTAAGTCAGTTTGTAGCCTTTAAGTAGGTGTATTGCTGCTCCACATTAAGCAGGTATAATTACATTCTGCACAGCAGCATCAGAGACAGTGCCCAAACGTTCCTGGCAAAGCCTTTGTATGTAAGCAAAACACGTCGGATCGCCGCTGAATAACCATGATCCAGCCTCCAGCTTTTCGTATGTGCTGTCAGCCATGAAAAGAAAATACTTAAATGTCAAACGACATAAGCCGCTACAGTGTATTTAACAAATGAGTCGGGGGTGCCGGCCCGCCCCGGGAGCGGCGCGGCCGCGGTCGGAGCTGCCCCTTGTCCCGCGGGCGCCGGGCCCCCTTGTCCCCCGTGCCCGGGGCAGCGCCGGGGCGTCCGGCACGTGTGAGGGGTGGGAGCGGCCGCCCAGCCCCGCCTGGGTGGGCACCGGGGAAATGAGCCACCCGGGGTGTGGGGATGCTGGGGATGCTAGAAGTTTGGGTAGGGCGGCCACGCCGAGAAGCCCCCGCCCGCCCCGGGACGAGTGTGCTGCCGGGCACAGCCCCGTCTCCAGGAGCCGCAGCTTCACAGCCCAGGAAAGCTGTGCGCCTTCCTCCCCGCGGCTCCCTTCCCACGGAGGCAGCCCGGCGGACCGCGGCAGCATCCGGGAAGAGGAGGGATGCCACCGGGCTGGAGCGGAGCCGCAGCCGATCCGCCGGACCGGGCACAGCTCCCGCTCGGATCCCAGCAGCCCGGGCTGGCCTGCTACCGCTTCTCCCTGCGGATCACGGCCGGGGGCTGCCGGAAGGAGGGCACCTTGCCGCCCGGGCGGGCGAGGGGACCTAGTTGTGAGCACCAGCAGGACGGCGATGGCTCCAGCCTCGCCCTCCAACCCGGGCGCCCTGCTCCCCCCTCTTCAGTCGCCCCCGCACCGAAAAAAGCAGCAAGAAAAATAAAATGGTGGGAACGATGTAAAGCACCTTGGAAGGGTTAAGGGAGCTTCAGACAGTACAAATCACAAGGGAAACCTTCCTCCCAGAGGCAGGCAGAACAACCAGGAGCGAGGTGGGAGAAGGCAGAGGCTGTAACGGGGACAGGTGCTCAGCTGCGAGCTGCCTCCCTCTCTCCCTCCCTCCCTCTCTCCCTCTCTCCCTCTCTCTCTCTCTCTCTCTCTCACAGACTCTCATCTCTCCCAGCATGAAAAAGCGCAGGGCTAATGAGAGGCGAAGTGAATAATGGGGAAGTTGTTGTCTCCAGCGATGAGGCAAGTGATGGGGCTGAGGCCAGCACTGAAGTTGTGTAATCAAATTCTCCACCGTCACCCCCTCGTTTCTCCTCCCTCCCCCATTGATTTTAAGGAGAAACACAGCTAGGGGTGGGAGACTACCCCCACCACACGCCGAGCAGAGAGGAGCCCTCTTCCCTCAGGCACGGGCAGGCAGCTGGCGGAGGTGTCCCCGGCGCCGCATCCCCGCCTCCGCGCAACTTGCTGGGAGCGGAGCCGGCTCGAAGGCAGGAGGGGGCGGCTCTCCGCGGCCACCCACTCCGCGCTCCCTCCCGAGCACGGCAAAAGCCGGGGAGGCGGGAGGAGGGGAGATCCAAACTTGCCAGCTTGGGGACTGTCCCTCATAAGGCAGTGAGTGCCGTTCGTGCGTGCTCTGGGAGAGAAGTGTTCCCCAACTCCGGCGCTGCCCAGGCGGCTGGATGCGCACGGTTCCGCTCGCTGCGCCGCAGCGGGTGCTGCCCAAAGCCGGGGGGTTGGCTTCTCTCCCAGGGAAAGTGACCGGCCAGGAGCCGAGCCCTCGGGGAACACCAGCGGGAGGTGGGAGGCAGGGAGAAGGGAGACCGGGCTCGAAGAGCCTGCTGTTTCCCGGCGCAGAAACGAAGCGAGGGAGAGAGCTCAACCGAGCGGCAGCGATTTAGCAGAGGGCAGAATCAGTGCCGTAATCACAGCCTACACGAATCCAGTGCAAGAAACCCGAATCTTACCCTGAGCTGCAGTGAGGAGCCCCGCGAAGAAAACCAGCAGAGACTTGAATTTCTTCCACGCAGTCATGTCTGCAGTTATTCCACACACACACACACTCACACAAAACCCCCGGCGGCTCTTCTCGGCTGCGACCGTGTCCTCCGAGCGGCAGCGGGGCTAAGGACAGCGCCAAATAACCACCACAGGGCGAGGAGAGGCGGAGACGAGCGGTCCGGGTCCCGAGCGCCGCGCAGCGCCCGGCGCCTCCTGCAGGACTGCGCGGGCGGCTCGCTCCGCTCTGCTCACAGACAGCATCAGTCCCGCGCCGCGGCGGGGCTGCGCCGCTCAGCGCCCGCGGAGCCCCTGCCCCGCCGGCCCGCCGCCCGCCCAGGGGAGGGGAGGGCGCGCAGGGAGGGAGGGGAGGCACGCCCGGGGCCGCGGGCAACGCGGCGTGCAGGGCCGCCGGCGGGGAGAGGCGGCCGGCGGCGGCGGCGGGAGAGGGATGCGGGGAGTGCGAGGAAGAGGAGGAGGAGAAGAAGGAGGAGGAGGAGGAGGAGAGGAGAGGGAGGGAGGGATCGCGGCGAGAGCAGCGCAGGCAGCGCAGCGGAGCGGTTGCCAGCCACACGAGAAGCCGCTATTGCCGGACTCAACCATCACTTCCCACGGAGAGGGGAAGGGGCCGGCGCTGCGCAGCCGGCGCAGCCCGAGCCCGCAGCCGCCCCGATCCGCCCGACGGCCCCTCACGGCCCCGGGCGTGGCCGTGGCCTCGACCCCAGCCGCGGCCCCGGGCGGCTGGTGCCAGTTGCCAGAAGCCCCTGGGGGAAGAAGGCTTTTCCCCGGCCCGGTGTCCCCCGGCTCGGGGAAGGACAGCGGCTGCAAGGGTACACCTGCCCGGGGGGTTCCTGCTACGATTCCCTGCTGCCCTGTCCCCTGGCTCTGCCCGCAGTCCGGCACCCTCAGCCGCATGTGGGGTGCGGGTGGTGGGGTACCTTGTCCTAGGTGAAACTCCACTCTGCTTTCGCCCCCGCTCGTGAAAGAGGAAGATTTTCAGGTCCAAAATGTGCCCTGCTCGTTCCTTCCAACTCGCTCATCAGAACAAGCTGTCGTTCCTATGGGGAAAGAGAGGAGCCAATGTCTCCTTTAGGAACACTGCTTTATGTTGCAATTCCCGAGAGCTCCTGTTGCCAAGAGGAATTTCTGCCATTAACAATCCTTTCCAAAACTAAAGAAAAACCAATCAAAATGTGGTATCGCAGATGCACACAGAGGCTTCCCCACCACCACACTGGAGCAGGTAGGATTGGTTCCCTGAGCCCGAGGGAAAGGACATGGTGACCCAGGGTTGGACTGTCACAGGTCCCTGGGCTCCGTGGCCCCGGCAGGTGATGCACTTTGCCAACAAGGGTTTCTGTGCCAGGCCTCCCTCCAAACGGGTGGCAAAAAAGTGCACAAGTCTGACTTTGAATCAAGTAAGAATTGTAGATTGTCACCACCACTGCACACTGGGCCTGACTCCATAATTAATGCTTACCAATATCCGTAATTAAAACACAAAGGCTTATAGGAAGGAAAGGCAGAAACATAAGCTCTTTTGGAAAGGTAGTTTCAAGGTTGTAATTATTCACTTATGATGAGTTTTCTTTCGTGGTGAAATATGCAAAGTTGTTTTCTCATTTTAAGTTGCAAGAAGGTGGTGAATGGGCACTGAATGAGGTAGGCTGACTTTGTAATAAGCTTGTATTTATGTAAAAACGTTGTCGTTCGCACTCGCAAAAAATGAACAAAGCAGGGCTAGGCAGGCTGCCGAGCCAGACGTGGCATTGCTGCCATCTCGTGGCAAGCGGTCCCTCCCTGCCGCTCCCGACCTGCGGTCCCCGTCCTACCTTTCCTCAGAGCCCCCAAACCCACTACACGCCAACCACTTCCACAGGAGGGATCCGATCTTAGTATTCATCCATATTTTAAGAAGGCCTCGGGGACTCATTTTTTGCATTCGTGAAAGTAAAATGATGCTAATACTTGTTAGTACCAGACATCTTGTAGCCAAGCTGCTGTGCAGAATTCCCCAGTCAGAGCTGCTCGGGCTCCTCATGTCTCAGCCTCCGCATTTATCCTTGTCAGCGGACAACGGGGAATTTGTTAATGATTTTGAGAAAGACAAAAATGGACACTAAGCTTAAGCTGAAGCTCTTGTTTTCTGTCCTGCAATAGTCTGACGCTTAGATTTTTGAAATAAAGAATTTTATGCATTGCATCTGGCCCAAGAGATCACAATAATTTCTAGTTTTGTTTCATTGTATTTTCTATTGAGTTAGAATATACAAAAAGTTATAAATAAACCCCATTATAGGTGCCTGGGTTCAGTTGAAAGCAGTGACGATGGCATTATTTCTTGCTGTGCTGTGCAAGTAAGCACTCTTAATTTGAAAAGTTGCAGTTTAACCCTGCTCATGGCAAAATCTGCAGAAGCTCCAGTATGATGTAATATATGCTTTCTTGGTCTTAACTCTCCCAACTTAGATTTACTGTTTCCTAAGGCTTTCTGTTCTTCTGAGGATTTTCTGAGCTTTATTGAGCTTTTGGGACTGTATTCCTTCTCTAATGAGTTATACAAGTGTTAATTTCTTCCCTTCATAACACCTAAATAAGGCAAAATAACTGGGTGCCACAATCACTATCACTGCAAAAGATGCCTTCTCTCCTTTCTTACATCCTATGATAGTAAACCATATGCATAAACATTGTTGGCCTTTAGTATATTATCACTTACCACATGAGTTAGTGCTTTACTGAGATAAATAGGACAGCACAGATTGCCCCGATAAGATTTCAGCCTCTCCATAGACTCAGGTAGCTGTCACAGTGACTTTTACAAACCCTGTGTGACATAAAAGTTTTGCCAAAGCCAAAAAAAAAAGCCAGAATGTGACTAGGGAACTGAAGCATGGCATTCCAGAAGGAATCTCCACCAACCTGACTTGAGCTCAGTGTGGAACTGCAGTACCTAAACATGGCAATTACAGAATGTGATCTAACCTAATGACTGTAATCTCTCTGTTGTATATTAAGTACCTAATGTACTGCCATAAAATCCATGAATTTATGAGTTTGAACAGAGGCAATATTTCTCTCTATTCCCTATAGACAGTATGGGGGAGTGTATATGTCAAGACTGTTTGTACTAATCAGGGTGATTTAAAGGTAGCTTGACAGGGATTTATTTTCAATTGAGAGCTTGTCCTTTTACTTCCCTCTGCTATATAAAAAATGGTCTGAAAGGTTAGATTTCCTCTTTTTTTTTTTTTTTTTCCTTGAGCTTATGTTAATGATATTGAATCCATGTTTGTCTGTTGTCATTTTATGGGAGGAAGAAGCATCTTTCTGTAAGGTGCAGGAATATTTGCTCATATCTAAGCAAAACTATTGATTCAGAACATAACTGAAAATGTACTATATAATCATTAAAAAGGGATACTGGTGGGAAACCATAACCAGAATTTGTACTTGCCAATTGACACAGAAGTCTGTAGGTTTCTGCTAGAAGGTTGCTGTGAAGTTAAAAATGTGAAAGCTTAAAAATTCAAAATATTTTATTGGAGGAGAAAAAAGTCTATAAGAAGAGAAGTCTTCAGCAGAATACAGATTTCATGTGAGGAAGTGAGAAAGTAGAACTGTTTTCTCCATAAGCAACTTCATCAAAATGTTTTTTTGTCATGTAAGCTCCTTAGTTGTGAGTAAGAACAGAGACCCGAGTTCCAAATGCTCTCATTTAACACCTTCTCTTTTCAAGAGCTGCTTTCAGATTTGAAACATCTAATGATTTCTTTAGTCATAATAGTCTTCTAGGCTGGAACAATAAAAAAATGTTTATATGTACATGTGTTCCTAACCCCAGTTTGTTATACCATAAAGAATAAAAAGCAGGCCATGCCACCCACAGTCTGTCTACAGTTAGAAATTTTGTTGCTTGGGTTCAGATTTGACTCTACTTTCTTTTTCTGGTAGCATTCTCTCCAAACAAGATCAATCTTCTAAGATTGACAGTGATGATGACTACAGCCACATCAACTACATCTGCAACATCAGCTACAACTACATTATTTTATATACTGTACCAGCACAGACCAATAAATGTAAGTACCAATAGTCTTCTAAACTGGAAAAAGAAGAAGAAAACAGGGAAAACATGGTTAAAGGCTGGCAGGCGGGACACTTCAAGAGAATATTGGTCAGCAAGAGAGGATATTATGATAGGGTTGTTCAAGAAGGCCTCTGGGGCTAAATTGATTGCTCTGCTACATCGTATTCCCCTCTGGAGTGCTTAGTTTAGGGGGAACAGTTGGCAAGACTGGGGTGGGAAAAAGGAAGGTTGCATGTTTTAAAGTACCCTCAAGCATTACTTAGCTCCTCAGGGGCAGGCTCCATCACACTGCTTCTTTTCTAAGCATCTACACTGATCCCATCTGTCCTTAAGGTGACATTAATAATTGATGTTAGGAAAATGAGACTTCTGAAAGACGTTTCTGCCTTTGAGGGAAGGTGGGATTTGTAGGTAGTAACCTTCAGGGTGCATATAGGAGACAACCTCAAGGTCATTCTGCTTAGGTACTGTTGATCAGAGCTTTAAACATTTTAGATTTTGGGGGTTAACAGAGGCAAAGGGAACTTTGTTGCAGCCATTCAAGGAAAACAGATGATTTGTTTTCTAGTTAAGCATAAGAAGATCTTGCAAAGCATGAGGTATGGCTTTGCGAGAAAGTTTGAAACAGTGTAGTAACATGTGGTAACCATAGCTCACATTATGGTCTAAACAGACAAGTCAGTATCTTGACAGAGAGTAAAATGTGACAGTGTCAGCAAGCTTTGAGAATGAAAAGTAGTAACTCCTATCAGATGGGAGAGATAAGAAAGAAGCAGAGAAGTGAGGCTACAGAAAATAATCTCATTGGCTATGAGAAGGGCAAAACTACATTTGTCAGAGCTGGAAAAAACTGCTTTTACTGAGGCATGATAATAGATGTCTGGTTGTGAGGAGACTTCGGTCATACCTTTCAGGAGGACTCCATACCCACGTGTACTGAGAGTCTAGTCACTTCACCTGAGCTATCTTGCCTAAGAGTGACCATAGTGCTGAATGATGTACAGGTATACAGTGACGTAATTATGAGCACACACTGACATATAAACAAAGTGCTTGGTTTAGCTTTTAATGAACTGCTGTAACTTGAGCTACCATGACTCTTTCATACATGTTTAAGGATTTGGGAGAGTCAAGTTTCAACCTAGCTCTCTTGATGTGGTTTCCTCATGCTGAGTCATACCTTTCATTTTGTCTTGAAAGCCACTTGATAGAAGCTAAAGGGTTTTTTCTGTTAGGAAAAAGACTTGGGTTGTATTCCTGACTTACATTTTGAGTTTACTGACTGAGAAAGATAGATTTAGGGTATGGGAAAGGATAGGCTGTCTGTTTAATTCATGATGTGTTGGAGATGATGGGTACATATACATGAGGAGATGTCAGAGAGGCAGGTTGAGATTTTATTTTGGACATAAGGAGATTAGTCTGGAGTAGACTAGTATATGTCTGAGTCATTAGCAAACAGATGGTAGTTGAATTTGTATTTGCTGGTGAGATCACACAGAAACAAGGTGTAGAGAGAAGAGAGAAGGAAAACAAGGACAGGAAACCCACACAGTAATTTGAAGAGTGGATGAAAAGTGTGTTCTCAAATATACCGCCTTGGTAATCAGGTGAAGAGGGAATTGTTGAAAACATGGACACAGATACCTCCATGATAGGTCCAAGTGGGTAAAAATGGTGTCTTCATGAACTTTAGATAGTTTTTAGAAATAGAGGAATGAATAGCTTCATATGGCCCTAAAGAAGGGGAAGACTAAATCAGAGAAAACAAGTTGCTTCAAAGGGATTTCTAAGAGTGTCACAGTACATCTCATGTTCTTCTAGTGTTCTCATTCTTCTTTCACAAAGAATGGGCCAATACCTGGGAGATGGAAGTGAAATAAAAGGAAATATAAGTAAAATCACACAATTTCTAACATGGCAAAAACTAATCCAAAAATAAAGGGGTAAACTGCCAGAAGAGACAAAAGAGAATAAAGAGTACAGGCCATAAGAATAATGGTGAGAAATTATGTTACTGATCATGAAAGAAATCAGATGGCTGGGTAGAATGGATGCACTGAAGCAGCTAGAGGAGCCAAAGGAGGAAAACGAAAAAGCTTTTGATGCCATGGGTAAAAAAAAAAAAAAAAAGTTAATGTTTAAAGGAGGAAATAAAGAGGAGTAAAGCTTTTCGACTTACATTTTGTTAGCGGAATTTGCACAGGAAGCTTTAACAAACCTGATAGAAAAATGGGGAGAATGCATAGATAACCAGGTTCGCAATCATCAGTGCTTTAAAAATAATCACTATCAACAAATTACACTTAGAGTCGAAGAGTCCTTGACTGAAGTGACTTAATCTCTAGAGATATATTCACTTTGGCAGGTGCTCCAAGAAACGAGTTGCTGTGGCTTATACTAACTGAAGTTTTGGGTACCCTTCACCTGCTCGTAAGAAAAGAGTATTGCAGTAAAGACAGAGAGGATTTCTGTGATGTTTTCATCAGGAAAATATTTCTGCAGTTTCCTGAGTTCCAGTGATGGGCTCACTGGGTGTGCTAAGCTGGAAAGTAGTGACGGTGACAGTCCCAGTAGAACATCTGGGATACAAATAACCTTGTGAAGCCCACATTTATATTCTCAATAGATATTGCAGAAATAACTACTACTGCATCTCAAAGTCTTTCTTCTGAGCTGATATATTTCACCTGTGTACCTCAATCACTAAATTTGTACCTATCCACACTTCAGGGATCTTCTCGTGCTGGAGTTCCTTACAGCAGTCTGTGCAGGCCTGCAGAGGGAGACAGTCTGTTCAGGTGCTTGCCAGATTTTACAGCTAGTTATCTCTGTGTATTGACTGAAAAAGGATTTGATGGTCTGGTTTAAGCAAACTGCAAGAAAGTTAGGTGTAAAATTACCCAAACATCTCCAAAATGTTTCCTTATGTGCCTTTTTCTTTTATGTGTTAATCTGCTTTTAACTCCTATTTCCATCTCGTGGCTGCACAGAGGAGTTACAGCATCATGAACTGGGGTGTGTATATTGTAAAATATAAATTTATGCTTCTGGATTTCACAGAATATTCTGAGGCCAGCTCTTAAGTGAATGGTCCATATGGGGATCAAACCCACAATCTTGTTGTTATTAGCCCCATTATCTGACCAACTTAGCTAATCTCAGGGTATCTGCATGTTACTGAAGTGTTTTTGTCTCCATATACATATTCTAACTCTTCATTAGGAGGGAAAAAACAGGTTTATTCCACTTTTCTTCAACAGCAAACAGCCTTACAATTACTGCCAAGTAACAGAGTACACATGAAGGCTTACTGCAATTATCTATCAAAGCCTTGCATACTGGGAATCTGAGCTAAGTGGCAGCCTTCCCACTGACTTCAATGATGATAGAATCATATCCTATATAAGTAGTAGGACTAGGATTTTGACTGAGCAACAAGGAGTTATAAAATCAAAGTATCAGTTGTGTTAAAGTTTCAGCATTACTCTCAGCAGCTATGTATAAGCATGGGACAAGAGTCATCTACTGGTGGAAATTTTGTACCTCTTTGCAGGTACAAAAGGAAGAATTTGATGTGTTCTTCTTGCAATAGCCAATCATGAAATCAATAGTATCTCTCTCCACAGGAAAAAAAAAATTCCAAGGGGTCCATCAGCAGAATAGAGTCATTAGGAAATGACTATATAGTCTCATTTCTCTACTCACATATTGACCAAGCCAGATGGGGACCATCTAAATCTTTGAAATGCAAACACTGCATTGATGATGCATTGACCCATCATCATAACCTCAATTATCTTCCCAAATATTGGATGGCCTGACACTGGACAGTGATTGGCATTGCTAACATCATCCAAATATGGGGTTTTGACCAAAAGCCTAACTGCTGCTTAAATAAAGCTGGCAAAATGCCCTTCTGAAGAGAGGCAGTAATGATCTTTATAAATAATAAGCTTGAGCTTAAGCATCTCTCTGCTTGCTTTAACCAGTCATGAATTTTTTCATTTGGAAAGAAGGCAGAACTGTGTTCTACCCTTCATGAATGACACTAAGAGAGGTCTAGCCTTTTTTACTGAATTATGGTTTTTGTTTTTTGTAGTCTTATTCCCTTCTTGCACAGAATTTTAGCCAGCTGTTCTAAAGCAGTGAGTTTTGAGTGGTAATTATCTATCCACCCTACTTATAGTTCATCTACTTGCTAAGTTTCCTCTCCCAACTTCTAAATTAGTGTTCCTCTGTGTCAAAAAAAGATGCATAAGAAGGACTTTTCTTATTGAGAACATCAATAACCTAGTCTGTCTCCAGGACTACTACACACTAAGATCAGAACTCACCACAGAAACAACTTGCTTCTCAGATTCACCTTTCCTTTCCTGTATCAAGTCTCTATTTCTCTCTTTGTAGGAAGCTTATGTCCTGGGCTGCAGATCTGAAAGAATCAGGTAAGTTCTGATTGAATTCAGATGAACAAGATAACATCACTGTCATTTTTCAAATGGACATATTTTTAAGTTAGTTATTGTCAGTTCTTTGCACTATATACAGGTTATGTTTACCTGGCATTGCCTTAAAACTCTATTTTCAGCCCTCCATAATATGGTAGAAAATGGAGTGAAAGAAAATCAGAACAAGGACTTTCACTAGCATCTTCTCTAAGAATGCAATAATTTCATGTCATCAAATATTTTTTTAAGGAAATGACTAAGAAAGTAGGCAATTTGGAATTTTTTTATATTATTGTTAGAAAACCTCAAGAACTAGAAATTCTGAGTGTTATTGTCTGTGGTCCTTGCTTTCTCATGGGAACATGAGTCTTCTGAAATAGAAGCATAAGAGTTCTTTGAAGATTTTGGGAAGTAGACCAAAATTAATTTGATCTTCAAAAAAACTCCACCCATTCTCATGGCATTGTGCTGAAGTCAGTGTGAAATACATTAGTGTCTGTGAGGGAGCTGCCATATCATAAGGCTTATTGAGTCCATGAGATTGAACTGGATCACTTCATTAAAGGCAGTTATTAAAAACATCATAAAAAGGTAATGGAATACTGCCAATTTAGAGTTTGTTGGAAATAAGTCTGTCAGTCTGGAAAGACCTTATTGAAGCAATGTGTCATGATATTTTATTTTTTTTTCCACAGGACCTTGGTTCTCAATCATTTATTATTATTTTATTTTCATTTAGAATATTCAGAAGCAGGTGATAATGGTGTTAGTGCATTCCTAGTTCATAGTATGTGCAGGAGGCCTCACACTGTTGCAGGTCCCAAAGTTCAGAGGTTTTGCTGCCTGTATCAACAGTGGAGACATGTAGAGATTAAGACCCATTTTGCCTAATTTTAGGCACCTAGCTGAGAGACAGCAAGAACTCAAATAGTATCTGATCGTGATCTGCACCTGAGAATATGTTCTGTATTTGCTGTACAGGTAGCTTGCAGGAATTATATGCCTAACATTAGGTGGATGGCCTTGGTCTTTTTGTTAAGTGGATTAATGACTCTCCCCAGTCATTCATCCACAGTGATAGTGTGTAGTTTGGCATTTCTGCTGGTCTGCTGTGCTTCCCACAGCAATAAAAAGACAGGGATCCTTTGGAGGTCAGGGGTGAGGTATGATCCCTAGCACAGGAGCAGAGCAATTCCTGGTACTTTTTTTCATTCTGCATGTTCGCTGAAGGGTCTGTCAGTCATTGTCTTTTATTCCATTGGTTTTAAAATGCTACCTATTGCAATATAAGAAAATGTTGTATTCTTTTATGATACAGGCGATTTGCTTGAGGTTTGCAGTGAAAATAAGAACATGTAATGCAGAGTCAGCATTGAGCTGATTTTTTTATACTTAAAGCTTCTGGGGTAGATTTTCAAAAACACGAGGGAGTCAGGATCCAAATTCCCTTTGGTGTTCAGTGGGTGTTCAGCATCTAGCTGCCTATTTCTGCTTTTGAAATATTCTACCATAGCAGTAAGTGGTCTAACTGTAATGGATAAACCAACAAAAAACTAGAGTGATCTGTCTTTTTCTGACTATTAAAAAGATACTCCTTTGAAGAGTAAAGTTCTTAAAACAGAAAAAGAAATATCAGTGGATCTCTGTTCTATTCAGGACTTGAAGCACTTACAGGGCTTGCATTAATGTTAAGAATTATTCAGTCATATAAGGGGTATGTAATTGATAATATATTCTTGCAGTTGCTTAGAATTCTCTGTGGGAATCAGTCTGTAGGTGGGGTTTCCATATGTTACACCTTTAATCACAAGATCCAGCTTTTTGGGGAAAATTCTCTTTATTATGAGTGTAGTCCCTTTCTTGTAGGTGTTTGTGGTAGGTTGAAACCTCCCAGGATCAGTGCTGGAGGCCAGCATAGGTCTGCATGCAGCACCACATAGCTCACATGCTCTGATGGTCTCTCTTATCTCTCACCAAAAAAAAAGCTGCAGGGCTCCTATCTTAACCTTGAAAAGGCAGTTTCCATTTCCCCATCCCTATTACCAAACAGTAACTACAACAGAATATATTGTCACTAAAGATAAACTAAGTGAACTGCTGCATTCAGATTTCACAGCCGGACCAAGACTCAAGGGCATGTAACCAGACCAACCACCAATAATTAGACCTTAGACCTGACTTGAAGATACAGCTGCCTTTCACACTAACAAGGCAATGCTTGTGTAGTTAGTCATGCAGTGGAGGATACCTCAGTACCAGTTTCACACACCTGATTGCTAAAAGACATGGTCCCTTGCACTGCGCAGTGAGGTTTTCTTCAGTTATATATGTTCAATTTAGAGGCAGCATCGCCTGTGCTATGAGTTATGATCAATGTTGATGATTACCTGTATTTTTTTTAATTATGATAATGTTTTGATCCATATTTAAAAATAATTGATCAAAATTTATTTCTGTTTTCTTTGATTTTGTTAACACATCAGTTCTTTAGGCCACTTTTTAATATATATGTCCTCAGATATATAGGCCATATATACATATATGTGTGTGTGTGTGTGTATATATATGTATGTATGTATGCACATACACACACACACACACACACACACACACACACACACATATTATATATATATGTAGACTAATTGGGCACATTTTTCTTCAGATATGGACTAACATTCTTCTAAGACACTGCACCTGAGTGATATTTTTTTCCAATAATGATTCAAAGGAACCTTGATATATTCATGCAGGCCTATATTTTTACTTTAAAATTCCCAGACTTCTTAGAGTTCTTAGAAACTCAAGATGCCTAATAATTGTAAAAGAATGTGTAATTACACGTGTAGTAAGTTACTCGCTTCTTGCTATTAATATCTCAAAAATCTCTCCAAACATGCCAATGTTAACAGTAATTATCAAAATGTTTGCATCTTCAGTCTGCAAAGAAAGCTTTTTCTATATCATCTATTCCAGAAATTGCTCATATACTTGAAAATGCAGTTACTTCCACATATTAGACATTAGGAAGAAGTTCATTACTCTGAGTGCAGTGAGGCTCTGGAACAGGTTGCCCAGAGAAGCTGTGGGTACCCCATGCCTGGAAGTGTTCAAGTCCAGTTTGGATGTAGCTCTGTGCAATCTGGACTAGCACAAGGCATCCCTGCCTATGGCAGGAGGGTTGGATCTAGATGATCTTTAAGGTCCCTTCAAATCAAAACCATTCCTATGATTCAATGAATATTCTAATTGTAATATTTTCTGGACAGCACCAACTGCTCTGGGCAGTACATAAGCCTGTATCTTTATTTCAAACATGAGAGAAACGGTAGTTATTTGATGTTGATCAGTTTGGTAGTGGAAACTGATGTGTACTCTGATATAATGAAGTTCCCTACAAAGCTTAAGCAGTGTTTTGATAGCCAGAATATTCAGATAGATGCTTATTTCTTATATTTCATAGAATAACAGAATTTTTTAAGTTGGAAAAGACCCTTAAGATCATTGAATTCAACTGTAAACCTAACACTGCCAAACTCCACCACTAACCCATGGTCTCTAAAACCATGCCTATAAATTTGTTTCTGAATACTTTAACTTTTTTATTTTTTAAGGAGGATTTGACATTATTCAATGACACTGGCTCCAAGACAGATCTGAGTTATGTGGAATAGGACTGGAGGATACCTAACTGTATTCCTAGGGCTATTGTTAGTATTTTTGTGATTTCCACAAATGACAGTAAGGTCTAAGTTCCTTTTTGATGTAAATATGTAAAGATACACAAATACTGCACTTACAAAGTCCACCAGCTTTCATCTGTTTACATACTAAGACTACTTCATTCAGGTAGATTAATGTCTCCAAAACTGCAGTTATACCAAATATATCAGTTTTCAGTTATTCTGTTTAGAATGGCATCTTGACTTAAAAACGTAGAATAAATGACCTTTTCTTACAAATCCTTTAGTAAGAAATAGGAATGTGGAAATCTACACTTTTTCTGGCATAGAAAAAGGCAGAGATCTCATCTGGAGAACAGGACATGATTTGTGTACTATAAAAGCACTGCTTACTTTAAATGTCTGTAAAACAATGTGCAGTCAAGGAAAAAGTTTTACCCATCCTGAGGATCCAAGACAGAGTTTGATAGTTTTTATACATTTATAAACATAATTACTAAAAATTGGATTTAGGGTTGTGTTTGAGCATTCCTCTGTGTTAGAAATCTGTATTTGAAAATGGTAGTGTTATGTGCCTAAATTATTCTTAATATTATGTACCTAAAGTTTCTGTGGATTTCATTGCTATTCCCATGAGTTCTGCATGCAGATAAGAAGCAGTAAGCACCTTCGTAAAATTGTGATATAGCCTTTTCTGGTATAAATGGAGGGCAATGCAGTTAAAATCAATGGAGTTGTGATCATTTACTCCTAGGAGAATTTAATTCTGAACCTTCTTAGATCACATACAGCAAAAAAAAAAAAAAAAAAATTTCAAGTTTTAAATATGTCATTTCCCTTGTGCTCTAACTCTGAGAAAAATCAGTAAAAATTTTGATGTATTTTTGTTTTCCAGTCTGCTCCTATGATCAATGCAGGGACAAGAATTTTAGGTGAAAGAAATTGGAAAATCAAATCCATTGATTTTTCAGGAACAGTACTAATTTACATGACTTGTATATTCCTGTCCTAAAACACACAGACCAGAAAAAAGTTTCCTATCCCTTGGCAGTAGCTTTATAACTGCATGTTTCACTATGCTTGTGATGGGTTTGATAAATTAGTTTTAGCTAGGCCCCAATTCTGTGGGTCATGTGGTTAGGGACAAGTATCAGCTGACTTAAGTGACCAGTGAGG
>JAWWEU010000111.1:93675443-93718907 GCA_035583155.1 Acropternis orthonyx | reverse complement strand
CTTCTTTTAACTGAAACTCTGTCACATTGGGAAGTGGTTGGCATTTTGCCAAGAGTCAAACCAAAACAATAACAATGCTGCTGTCATTTAATTCCTATTCACCTAAAATATAGCATGATACAAAACATTTTTTTCTTATACTCAAAAGGAATCAGCTCCTTTATGTCTAGCTCTGACTACTCTTGAATGAAATGCTCACCAGGTCTCCGTTCTTGAAAGCACTTAAGCACTTGCTTATTTTTACTGGAGTGTCATTCAAAATGTTTGTGTAATAGCACTGAAGTGTTGGCAAGAAGGGAACTAAGAAGAATCTGTGACATAAAGTATAAAAGATGGAAATTGGATTGGAATAGTGCAGGCAACTCAAACAGTCAGATATTTCCTAATAATAATTTTACTAGTTTTGCTCCAAAAGCATGAAAATAAAGAAAATACCCCACTATAAATTCAAGTTCCTTCTGCAGTAGTGTCCCCTTTGAAGTAATTATTGAATACACATGTATTATATTGGAATAGCAATAAAAGCCAAGTTCTTCTGTTACACTGAGGCCTCAGAAAACTTATCTGTGCATGTAACACATTATAATAATATTCCATTAGGTTTAAATCCCCCCAGTACAGAGTGATCAGGGTTGCAGCTCCATTACTCTGATGGCATGCTTTGTCAGTTCATTGATGACAAGGCCTCCAGAAGCTATTCTAATAATTTTTGATCGGCCATTTAACACCTGAATTAATTCTTGCTTAACTACTGCAATAACTAAATCTGACTACTACTCTTAATTACTTTTGATTAAATTTTTTAAAAAAGAAACAAACAAACAAACAAAAAAAAACAAAAACAAAACCTGGACACAACCAAACTTTCAGAACTGATTAAATATTTGCCATTAAAATGTAAGCTGAGTCAGTGCTTAAGTTTCCTGTTAGCACAGTTAACTCATGATGTCCCTCCTAGTAGCTGGACCTTGCAGGGAGGCTTAGCAGGATCTGTGTTCTCCGAGTGCACCTTTCTCGCCTTGTATATCAGCAGGTGGGCACACACACGGGACTGTTGTACTGCTCAAGAGGTACCACCTGAAAACTGTCATTGGTAGGACTAGGTCATGATTTTATAAGAGACACTTTTGCACCAGACAAAATGTGGTTGCAATACACTTTTATGGCATGCATAACCTGAGCCGCTTCTTTTCTTATGGCAGGAGTTTCACTATAACTTACCAGCACTGATCTCCATGGATTCATTCTGATTTACAGTGGTATAAATTAGACTTTCCTAAGAATCCAGATTCTCCAATTCATGTACTGACTACAAATATTTTGCATTTTATCAAATTCCTTAGTCCTTGGGGGTTTCTTTTGCCCCAAAGTAATGTTTGGGGCTTCTCTGAACAGTGCAAAACCATCTATCTCTTTTCCAGAATTTTTATCCAGTCTTTCTGTTAATTGCAATGTGAATCTGAACCTTGTTTGATATAAAATATTCATTGCTCTGAGTCACTGTTATGGAAGAGTCACTAACAGAGATATGATTTTAATAATTTGCAATAAGTTACCTTTGCAAATTGTGCCTGATTCATTCCTTACAAGTACAGGGCTCAAATAATTTGTATTGCAATTAGTTTGTTTTCCTAAATAAATTGAGGGCTTTGTCTGATCACTTAAAAAGTCTTTTGAAATTCTTCTGCTTGTGAAATATCTGGAAGGTGATAAATACAGAACTATTACTGTGTAATGTGCATATTTCTCATTTATAGTGTTGGTGAAATTGCAGTTAAGGTTGCTATAGTAACTAATATCCTATACAAAACATATGATAAGAACAAAACATGGAAAATAACCTGAGCAATAGAAAACATAAAAGGAATCATTTAGGGTGTGGTAACCTTTGTATCATAGATGTAGGAGCATTGGGAAGGTTCCTGCTGCTGGGGCTCAGAGGATGAAGGAGCTGAGAGTCTGCTGAGGAATTTGAAGCACAACTAAAGACACCTACGCTGTCAACAGCCTCATTCCTTCCTTGCAATACCTTCTGCTTTCCTTTTTGAGACTTACACATGATGACATTTCTCTGTTTGTCTGTCATTGCCTACAAATAGAATGAGTTGTAGGCATCCGTAAACAGCCTCCAGCATGACACAGCCTCCAATTGCATCTCTGCCATTATCCTAAATGAGCTTGGCACCATGAAAGATATATGCCCCAGAGAAAAACAAAGATAACAATAAGGATGAGATGGGTGGAAGAGCGGAACTAGGGGAAAGATTATGAAGCTAAATGAAACCTTGGGAAAGCAGACAGTGGTAGAGCCCAGGGCAGGTGGGAGTAAGAAATGGGACTAGGCAAGAAGTAAAAGACACATAACCAATAAAATTAAGGAAATAGGGAGAAGGTGGCAGAAAAGAAGTACAGAGGGTGTACTACAAATGAAGAAATAGGAGCACAGACAGCTTTGGGCTTGAAAAAAGCAGTGGATGTTTCTTTTACAGAGAAGATGACTTCAAGGACACACACAATACTTGGTACAAGCAAAAGTTCCCAAAATAAAAGAGGAAAGAATCACTCATATGCAGGACACAAATGGATGATTGATAGAAACATTTAGTGTGCTGTAGATCTCAGATGGGTGCATTCATGGGGATTGTTCCCCCACCCAGTACTCACCAACTGTACTAAACCAGGAAAATTCCTCTCCCCATTCCTCATTCATCTCTCCTCTGCTGGCTGCCTTTTCATTTTTCCATACTTTTTTTAAAAGGGATTTTTCTTTTAGCTGCCCAGGTCAGTCACGCTTCTTCCCCTCTTAGTTCCTTCTTCAGTCTGTGAAAGACAATATTAGCTTTTCTATACCATACGGGCTCCATCAGCATGCAGTTTTACAGCCACAGAAGGTTTGGAAGTATGCCATTGCGGAAGTCTGTCCCCAGGAGCTGCTAAGAACTGTCAAACTGCCTTTCTGCAGAACCTGGAGCTACCTGGGGTAACAACCAGTCTGAAAAGTAAAAGTCTTGCCTATTTTCTCTCTGCAAAATCGCCAGTGAGCTTCTCAGTGTTCTGAATTTGGAAAAAGGAGAAAGCAAAAATTTTGGTGTAAAAATTATATATTTTGAACTTCAAGAGAAAAAAATTTGAAAATAAAAAAAAAACCCAATATTTTTGTCTGTCAGTTTTCATGGAATAAAGACAAAATAATCAACCTGTTTGATTGAGTTAGATTTGGTTAAGACAAATTTAACTATATTTTAAGGCATTAAAACATGTCCTTGTTTGACTGCTCAAAAAACTGAGAAGTACTTTTTATACATTTTTAAAAATAAGCAGTACTAGAAAAAACTCTTAAAAGTAAATTTATAATTCAAATTATGATCGTCACTATCTCGATACAGTGCTCCTTATCCAAAGCCTATTCGAGTAAGTGAGAGCTCCCAATTGACCAAAATGGGTTCCAGCTCAGACTGACTGTGAACTAATGGTACATATACAAAAAGCATCTAATCAGCATAAGCCACACAGGTGAAAAATGTAATTTGTTTCTTATATGAAGAATCAACTGTGAAATAGGAATCTTGGGGAACTGGTGTGTCTATTTAGAAACTTAAGGAAACTGACTGCATTTTTTAGTATCTGTTGTTTTCCTTTTTTGCTCCTCATCTCCCCCATTCTAGCCATTTTTCCTATAAAGTTAATGGGGTTAAATTCACTCTTTTTTAACCGATCAATCAAAACCAAGAAAAGTGAAATGTTTGGTGATTTATGGTTTTATCTATGGTGAACAAAATATATCAGAACTTTGTGTGTGGCTATGCTGAAGTGCAAGCACCATTTAGCTACTTTTGGTTTTCTCACTGTGTTTACTAAAAAGATACTCCATTTATCTTCCTCGTTTTGAAATGAAAGGAAACATGAAGAACATTTGTGTACAACCTTTCAATGTACAACCTTTGCAGTCATACTTTGCAATGGTGTCAGTATAGTAATTTAGTTTCCCTAAAAAGCCTGGTCCCCTAATTCCCTCTTTCTCTATCTCTCTCCTTTAAGATTGCAGCTGACAGGTAGAAAGCTGATACTGGATTATCACATCTCATCTTAGTTACTTGTTCAAAATGTTTCCTCTCCAAACGTCTCCTGTTACCCTGAAGAAACTGTGTGGTGGCTGCAATCAGCACCAAAAGCATTGCAGTATAGAAAAAATACTTCCCGAGTAAAATGGAAAAGTTCTGAGTTCAGAAATGTAGAGGGGGCATCTCTCACTGAGAAGGAAAACATGTGGGAAGTCAATAAAGCACTATGGGACTGCGAAAATCAATTTTCAATTTTATTTAGGTCATAAGACTCATGTGGCCTTTTTTGTCTGTTATAATCTCAATTCTCCCAGTATAAACTGGATGCAGTACCCTTTTCTTGGCACACAGGAAAAGTAAGTCAAAGGTAGTGTGCCCATGTACACGGATGTGCACAGGCAGACACCAGTTCTCTTGCTGCTGGCCGGACATCAAACAGCAGTTCTGCAGAAGCCACATAGCTCCATCAGTTTAGTGCTGTCCTAGGACTAAGAAACTCTGAAGAGACTCAAAGTGCACTAGAGTGTGGAAATACTCTCATATGACAACATAAATTATGCGATGGCACTGACCAACAAGCATAAGCAGAGGAGCCCCATTGTGCCTCTGCTCCCATCCCCACCACAATTTCTACAGAGCAACCTGGAAAGTAGGTATTGTTGCAATGGGCAATGTAAATATCTACAATCTCCCCTTAATGGGGGCGGTCCTGTGGTGTAATGGTTAGCACCCTGAACTCTGAATCCCAAGAGCATGAGTTCGAGTCTCAGTAGGGACCGTCCCGTGGGCAGTTAAATGCCTCCCTGCCATCTGATCCCATCAGATCTCAGATGCTGAGCGCAGGGTCAGCCCCGGTGTTAGTACGGGGTGCTGTAGACAGTCCCAAGGATTTCACTGTCACTGTCCAAGCTCGCTCGGCCGTGGCAAATGAACCTTACGTGCCTCACCTAAAAAAAGATCCACTGCGCAGGCTGGAAGGGCACACCCACGTGGGGAGAGCCCTTCCCCAGATCTTCGTTCACGAAGTCGGGCCATTATCCTACCTTTATCCCCTTAATGGGACCATGGGGGCTAGTATATCCCTTTGCACAGGTCTCCTTAAGTTATGATTCTGCTTCTGTGAGGCCTTGCAAAGCATTAATATTACTGGTCTGGCCTTTTTACGCCCTTCTTGTATCTCCACTTTATATCTATCTCCCTTACATCCTCAGATGCCCAAGAAAGTTTCCTGTCTTCTGTCATACTGGATTTCAGTTTGTACTTTTACAAGACAAGTGAAGGATGACTCTGGAAATTAATGTTATCCATGTTCCTATGGGTAGTTAATTCACAAGGATATCAGTTTGGAATAGACCTTGTTTATTAACTGATCAAGCTGCACAGCAAAACTGGATGGATACTTTTTTGCCTCCACTAGCTTGCTTAAAATGCTGCCTTAGGATTTAATCCCTTGAAGGTTAAGTATTTTATTTTCCAAGCTAAATTTATCCCTAGTTGTTTTTTGCCATTTTGAGTACCAGTTCATGACACATTTTTTTGCTTTCAGTCACTAAGTCACAATTGGGTTGCTTTATTCCCCAAAGTCACCAACTCTTCATACATCATACTGCTCCCTCTCTATCACTGGTCTTTTGTGATGTAATCTTGAGATTCCACATTCTCCTATTTTTTCATACTAAGGTCATGGATGATGGTATTGAAGAAAATTGTTTACAAGAGTGATCCTTAGGTCCCTGAGGTATCACTCAGGAGCAGTGATGACAGCTCAGATCCCAATATTGTACATGCAAAGCCACAGAGTGTCATTTTTTATTTACCTACATTTCAAATCTACTTAATTTCATCTGTTTTTTTTTTTTTTTTTTTTTGCCAGTCACTCATTTTCATAAGATTCTTTGTCATGTCTTCACAGAATTTATGCACCATCTTTACAATTGTGAGAAACTTGGCATCATCAGCAAACTTGGTTTGCAGTTGTTGTTGTCATCTTGTTTTTCACTCTCTTTCTTGGCTGAGTAGCCCAAGGATTGAAACACAGATCTCTGTAGGTATCCAGTGGTGCCCTGCCTCCACAACAAGGACATAGTGTTCTCTGTTTCTTATCTTTTAATCAATGATTTACCTCTTTAAAGACCTATACTTTCTTCCCGTGGTTGCTTGGCTTCTTTAAGAGCTTTTGAAACAGACTTTTGCTAATGCTTTCTTGAAATCCAAGTATAATATATCAACTAAATCTCCCTCATCAGCTTCACTATTAACCCCTCCAAAGAGCTCTGGCTGTGAGGCAAGAAGTAACACTTGCCCTTCAGCCTAATACTTCCCCTTTAATCCAAACCTTCTGTTATCTCTGCTTTACATTGTTCCTTAGAAACTATTACATGGATTTTTATTTTTTTTTTAAAAACGCTGTTCATCTAAAATTTGACCTAAATTTAAAAACAAAGCAAAGCAAATGTTCAATAGAGGCTTAACAGATTCCAAAAGTAAAACAAGAACTTCATTTGATTTTCTTTAAAATATTTTGGGATCTTTTAAAATAACCTTTTGATGTAAAAGTATCAGTATTACTTCACCAGTTCAGAAAAAACCCCACAAACTTTGATTTGACAATGAAACCAACTAACTTTAGTGATATATCCCATATTTCAACACGAACAAATATAGAAAAAAAACCAGTCACCACAGGTATTCTTGTTTCTAGCAAAAGGAGTATTTGAATGCGTATACTTTCAAATGAATAAAATAACTTCTGTCTTCAAATAGCATTCTTCATCTTACATATTCACTGTCATTGTGCTGACAGCAGTTGTGTCCTCTCCTTCTATATTTATATTCTTGTGCCTTGGGACTTATGTAAAGAGTCATACTGTCTTCTCTGTACCTAAATTTTCTTTCAGTAGAAACCATTAACTCTTAAATGTACTACAGCATTAACTCCTAAGTCTGTGGTCAAACCTGCTGCAGTAGCTCAGTTCAGTCATCTGTCATGTCTTATCCCCTTATTTTTCAGAGATATCCAATAGTCTTGTTCCTTCTAAGCTGCTGTATATTTTAGTTTGTCTAGGTTAGTTTCTAAACATCCTGAGTTCACATATTGTCATTTACAGTTTTTATTCTTCACAATAACAGGTCCAGCAACAGTGAGCAGAATCTGACATATTTCAAGGGATGCTTCAACAAAGGTAAGGCAGTGTGCTTCACTGTATTTATTCAGTGATCTGCATGATGTTGTCCACTGAACATTCACAAAGGTGCAAAATGAGGGGAGAAAGGGATAGGCTTGGTGTGGATATACATTTTAGCTGGTTCACTCTCTCTTTAGCTCCAGGGCTAAATCACATCCACATCATATGTGCATTGATTTGTTCCTGTGCCCTAATCTAGAGCCAAACTGTTTTCTTGATAAGGAAAATTATTTATAGGAATGAAAATAATTTGCTTCAGGCTTTGAATTTTAGGGACAGAATACACATTAAGCTGGTCTGCACTGCTTGGCCAGGAGTTACACCTTGATGAAGGCCACAGTGGTTATAGTACCAAAGAAAGGGAAATAAAACATTTTATACTTCGCCATATTCTAGTGTATGAAACTATATATGGTATCAGGAAGCCGAGAATATAAAATACAATATTTAATTAATCTATCCTATTTACAACCAATTCATTGGAAGAAAAATAAATGAGATCCTAAGTTTAGATATTTTTATAGAAGCAGTGAATCATAGAATGGATTGGGTTGGAAAAGACCTAAAGGGCATATGGTTTCAAGCCCCCTTCCATAGGCAGGGACACTTCTTACTAGACCGGGTTGCTCAGACCCGCATCGTACCTGGCCTTGAACATTTCCAGGCATGGGACATCCACATTCCCGGGCAACCTGTTCCAGTGCTTCACCACCCTCACAGTTAAGAATTTCTTCCTGGTATCTAATGTAAACATATCCTCGTTTAGTCTGAAGCCCTTGTCCTGTCACTACAGGTCCCTCTCCTATTTTCTTGTAGCATCTTTTAGATACTGTAAGGTGCTCTAAGGTCTTTCTGGAGACTTCTTCAGGCTGAACAAGCCCAACTCTCTCAGCCGGTCAGAGGTGCCCCAGCTTGCTTCAGCCCTTGAATCTTCTTTGTGGCCTCCTCTGGCCAGTAAGATCATAGTCATGAAGGTGTGTGCTCATTTCTGCCTCTTGCTTATCCCCCATGCTACGTGTGCTTGCATACAGACATTGAGGTTGGGCCCCCAGTGAAGTCAAGTTACTGGATGGTGTGGTTGGTATTCCTTTGTTCTGCTCTTCAAGTGCTCTCCTGGTGACCTGTGATCCTTCTCCGAGCTCTGGGCATCTATTGCTGGCACTGACATCAGCCTGGTAGGAGTGAGATGGATTGAGTTTCTCCTACTTTGACAACTTTAAAAGAAAGCACTATTGTATCCTACAGGGGAAAAAGGAAACAAAGTGTTTTGTTTACTCAACCCAGATATTTCATTTCTTTTGAGTCTCATAAAGACTATCACATTTCCTAACTTGTGTACTTTTTCTCCTGTAGACCAAAAAATCTGAAAGAATTTTCTGTATAATCCTAAGCCAAGAAAATACATTAGCTTTGCATTTAGAATATTTTATATATAGAAAGCTAAAGGATTATTGCAAAATCTTTCAACACATAGACGTTGTTTGAGGCTTATCAGCTTTACTACAGCAGATAGGTTCTCTTATATTCAATTTGTAAAGATTTTGCAGGACTCTGTACACAGGGAAAAAAATAATACCATCTGCAGATGTAAGTAAAATATATGGATTATTTTTTTTTAAATTTTATTTACCCTGTTTGGGCTTAAATGAAAATGAATGTTAGTTTTGCTATAGTCAGCAGACAACAGATATTCAGATAAAAATCTTAAAGCTCCATTTGTCTATAGTGGGTTTTGTGACTCAGCTCACACAACATAAAATCCTATATTAATAAAACATTTTGTCATTCTAATAACTGTGGAAAAACAGACACCAGTGGATCTTTGTTAATGATCATGTTACCCAAAAGAAAGCTCTGAGCATTAGTGGTATTATTAAAGCGAGTCTATTAAAACTCTCTTTCCACAAAGAGAAGGGTATGGATGTGCCTTAAACCCACACAGACCCCCAGTGGCTTCATCAAAGTTTGATACAGACACAAGATTTCATTCATTTAGCTTCTCTTTTTTTCCAGATCTGGGACCTCAGTGATGAGAAGTTTGTGGGTTTTGACACTTGGAGTAATTTGCTCTCTGACGCTGAGCATTGGCAACATAGAATCTAGTTGGGAATCTAGCGAGTGGCATTTTCAAATGAGTGGTTATGAAGAACCCCTTTTGCAACTAAATGATATGGAATCCACAACCCATTACTTTACAAGTTTTCAATATTCTATGAAATACCACTGGTGATATGAAACATAGCCTAAATAAATAACCCAATATTTTATGTGTCTCTTTTTCTTCCCAGTCCTATTTTGCCTTATTATTTATGTTGACAAAAGTCCTATCTGTAGACCTTTACCTATTCGCAGGTGGTGAAACTAATCTCTCCCAGCTTGGGAGAATAGTGCCTGTGGTGGTCTGTCCATCCACCCTAGATCTGCCTTGTAAACAGTGGAAAGAATGACCACACATTCAAGTTGAGTGTCCAATGTCAGTGAAACAAACTTCTATTGGCACTGCATTCTCCTCTCAGGTGCCTAACCTAGAACTTGATTTTTAATTGTTTGGTTAGGTAAAAAGACTGTCTCTCATAGATAAGGTTCCCAGAGACAAGCTATGTATTTAAGTAGTATGCACACTCTATTCTTTTCTTCTAAAGCCAGGCTACACTTTATTATTGAGCTGACCTTCTTTATGTTTATTATTAAATGTGAATATAGGTAATTTCCACATGAACAGATTGAGTTTTTCATCAATTCATAATGAGAAGTTTTCTGTTATCACCGTTGTTAAGTTCATTGAGTTAACATTGATGGATTTAATGATGCCTCCCTGAACAGGCAGAAAAGAGTTGCAAGGCAGTATGCAAACTTCACTGTAAGGAGGAACAAAAACATGCAAAAAATCTCATACTTCATAGACGTCATAGAGAGAGATTTTCTTCTTCTTTTAACATAACAGACTTTAATTTGTAGCCCCTGAAGGATGGACCCTATGCAGTCCTTTGTTTAGTTGCTAAATTCTGTGATCTTTGGTTATAGTTTTCATCTAAAATACTAGATATTTTAATAAGCAAATTATATGTCTTTGGATCAGGGACTAACTTAAACAAAGTATCAGAGAGTACAATTATAAATACATATAAGAGGACTAGATCTGCACAATTGATGGGGTTAAAGCAAATTTTCATCATTTTGTCCAGCTCCAGTGCCCAAAGTTCAGCAAATTACTGAAGCATGGGCTTAGTTACTAGTGACCTAAACGAGACTTCTTATTTTCACAAAGACTGCATATTTTTAAGCAGTTTGCTATTTAAAGGCATTGCTGTCCTTGCCAATACATGCATCTTGATCCTCCCTACTGCAAAAGGGAAAAAAAGAAAAAAAACCAACTCTTGTTTATATTTCCACAGACTGTATGCTAATGAGAGTACACAGTGCAACCTGAGTTAATGGAGACATATTTTTCCTATTTCCAAACATGGGACTAGTGAAAATGTATATCCTGCATATCAACACTACAAAGGCATCTTGTATTTTATTTTGTGTGCAGACGTTCCTATCGGCTCAGTCTTACCTAGGGCTTTCTGACAGTTAATAATCTAGAGGTACCATTACAAATCCAGTCTTCTTTTTGGATCATTGAAAATCTCATATTATTCTTGAGCTGTAACAGGTTTGTTGTCTGAAGGCTTTGTAGAAACAAAAGTAATGGTGATTTTCAAGAAAATACAATATACAGAGCACAGTTTAGAAGAGGGATTTTTTAAGATTGCAATAATATTATTAATTTATGCTGAAGATCTCAGTACTGATAGAAATATATTTCAAACCACTGCAATGTTTAAAAGTGCCTCTTGTTTCTGCCTCTAGAACAGTTGGTGATTCCTCCTGTCATCCTCAGATGGGTGAATCTGTCTGTTTTAGGGCTATTCTATATTGCTAGGGTGAGAAAAAGAAACCAAGTAATACTTGTTTCGTATAAACTGTAACTTGATTGCACTGGATGTAGAACAGGAAGAATTCTTTTAATTTTGAGAGAAATGGAAATAACACCTCAATCAAAGAAATGTTCAGTACATGAAAAAGAAGGCATTTTTAACCTGGAAAAATGTGTGGTTTGCATTGCTCCATTATCATACTTCCTTCCTTGCTTGTTTACTTGCTTTCTTGCCTTTGTTTTCACATTAGCTACTTTTTTTCTGGGTTTTGATACACCTCAGCACAGGATAGATGTAGTACACCTGTGATGCTTCACCTGTGTGCCTAAGGCTGCTTTGCTATACAACTGTAGTGACTTCAAGGAAATCGATGAGAAAGTGATTATGCTGAGATTACATTCAAGTCTGCTCTATTCACTTCAGGAGTGGTGCACAAATGAAGGTTTGTTGCATCAAATTTTAGATGTCTGAAAGTTTTTTGTCTCATCTTCTGCAGAGAATGGAGAGAAAGGTAAACACAGAGAACAGTTCAAGTAATTCTGAGCCACAAGGTATGAATCCCCCTCTGGAGATTCCCCTTTCTGACCTCTGACTTTGAAGTGAGATGAGGTGATTAGTTTTCACTAATAAAGTCATGTGATATGTCTATAAATAGCTGTAAAGCTGAGAGTGTGTAGAAACGTTGAAGTAACACTGGTTTGTTGAAAAGACTTAAAATCAGAAATTGGTGTAGGCCCTTATTCAACTTATCTAGATTCACTAAGCTTCCTTTTGAGTTTGGCCGTAAGTCAACTACGACTAGCAGATTGTGAATGAAATGAAGAACAGCTGTGCCTTCATAACATAAATCTCTTAGACAGGGGATATCATTCAATCAAGTTAGTGAGAAAATTATCACCTTTACATTTCATTTTCACTCTTGTGTCTCAAAAGAATTTCATTAGGACTGACAGAACTGATGATGCTAGATTTTCAGACCAGAGACTTGCCATAGTTGATCTGTGATATCAGATCACAGATTTGATGTGCTTCAGACTTAGTTTTTGTTGACAACTGAATCTGGTTTACTATTAAATTCATTATTTCAGATTTTCTTTAAATTGTGGAGCTGGAATTAACTTGGTATATTGCTGCCTACCTTGCTCATGTGACAGATAAAAAAAGAATGAAGAAAATGTAATCCTTTCCTGCCTCAAGGAATTAATCAACAAATTCTATATCTATTGTTTAGCTATCTGACTCAGAGGATGGAGAATCCAAAGCATGGTTTCCTTCTTCCAAGAGACTGTACCATGAGATTTCAGCCAGAAGAAAATGGGTGCTTTCCTGTGAGATCGAGAGACCTTTGCAGAGGCACACTTGGAGTCTCTCTGTGATCTGCTGCAAAGAGACCATGGTGTTTGTAGCAGTGTTGTTGCTGATATTATTCCAATCTGTGCTTATGGTGTAGGTACAACTATGGCTCTTAGGTCTTTTAATTATCTGAGAAGAGAACATTCCATTTGCAAATCAATTATCTATAGGCTATAAATCACATATGTACATCTTATGGTATGATTTTACAGTAGAAAATGTTAAATTGAATTTTTCTGGTTTCCTAAAGTGTAAAATAGAATTAATTTAGCAGGTATACTAATAAGATTCTGCTTGCCTTCTTTAGATAAAGCATGTACTTTTAAAATGCTTTTTCTGATGTTCATTTTCCCACCCACCAGATCATTCCTTTCATTAGTAGAGATTAAAACTAAGCCTCTGTGCTCATAATCTTGCTGTGTGTGGATGAACACTCACATCTTACTAATGGTAGTAGTCTAAAATACCCTATTGGGAAACCCTAGCTATCTAAGAAAGGGGTTCATAGTTGGACAGAGGGAAAGACAGATGGAAAATACTACTCATCTTCATCACTAAAACCATGAACATTCAGAACTGTTCTACAGTTCAGGACTGAGTGCCCTAAAGCAAGAATCGATATGTGTTTGCAATTTAGTAATTTTTTTCTTACTAGCAGAGACATATATCAGAAAAATGATAGTATCTTATGTGATACTTCCAACCAGCTGCTCATATCTTTTGGCTGCAGCAACAGTCCATATGTTTTACATCCTTTATGTAACCCCGGAATACATCATTAATTGTCATTTCATGCCAGGGTGATTGGCAGTCTCTGTGGACAATGACACCAATTACTGCGTCCTAAAATTCTTTGACAAACTGTGGGGAGGTTTTCATCTGTCCCTATAATCTGACACAATGTATAGGGTTCATGGAGTGTCACATACTTGTGCTTTAAAACTGAAGCAGCCTGTCTGTTGTGAAAAAAATTGATTCATAGGAAACTGCAGAAAGGATGAAGAAATATGTCTCTCTAGAATCTGAGAATTATTTTCTGTGTCAACTGGAACTGCTATTAATATAAAATTTAGTTGTCAATTATTAATCTGCAATATTCTCTAGGGGATTTTTTGCTAATAGTCACTAGCGTCCCTCAAAAAACCAAAACAATATCCTCTGTTTTCCCTGATCCTTAGTTTCTCATACACTTTAAAAATCTTAACCTTGACAAGGACTTGATACTGTTACATGTGTAAGAAAGAAATGAACCTCTCATACTACTGGAGTCTGTCTGGTTGTTGATACAGAAGCCCACAGAACCAAGGATTTTCTAATGATTGTAAAAAACTGTTGGGTTTTTTTTCCTTTTTCTTTCTTTCTTGGATATCTCAAATCCTTCAAAATATTGAATGCAACTGGAAGTCTGTGAGAAATGAGCAGGCTGGATGGCAAATTGGACTTCAGACAGAGAGAGGGGCTTTAGGAGGTTAAGGTTTAGGCTTACGCGTGTGTTTCTCCTAGCCCCAAATTATTTGCTTTCTGTTAAAACTTAAAACATTCCTACTTGCTTGATAGCTACAGCAGAGGTAATGACTTTAATTATGCCAATTTGCACCAACTGAAGATTTGTCCCTCTGTTTTCAAACTTGTTTTCCAACTGTCTTATTGGTCTGCACCACACAGTTCACTGTGTTCTCACTACATTTCTTTTTTAAAATAGAAAGGTCTGCTTCATTTCAATAACAAAAGTTGCCATTAAAATAGAAAAATAATGTTAGACACACAGACTTAGAATGACTGTAAGGATATACCAATTCAGTGCTAATTATTGTAATACAGATGCTTGTCCTGTCTACGTCCGCAGTTGCATGCCTGAAAGTGCCATATGATTTCCAAGCAAGTTCATTAATTTACGAGTCTGTTAAGTTAACATGAATAGCAAAGAAAACAAACTGCTTTAGGTTTATTTATTGAATTAAGTCCAGAAAATGTATCTTTGTTCTTTTATTGAGTGACTGTGGGCTGAAATGTGACGTACCTTTGGGAAAAACAAATCAAGGATTATTTAAGTGGTTGTTTACTTCAAGAAATGCAAAGCGTGCTTTTTGAGAAGCTGAATCATTAAATCAATTGCAATGGGACACTGTGCTTCTCACACTGAGATCAAGATCCTTACATAGATTGTCTAACCTGTTTATACCATATTTTCCACCAAGGTATTGAATCATTGGGGTACAGAACCTGAATTGCATGTAAGTTGCTGGTCAGATTGACCCACAGCTAGATATTTCATAATCTGTTATAAAGAGATACTATCTTAAATCGATTGTAATATTAAACACTTGTAGACACTCCTGTCTTTCCTGAAACTCAGGTATGCTGGTGGGGGTGGTGGTGTTCACTCACAAAATTCAGTTTTATTCTTAAGGGATTAATTTTGTATTCTGTCATGAAGATGGGTGAGCATTCCATATCTTCTCGATCTGGAAGAAGGATCCAAAGGTCCTTCTGTCATCATAGTTGCCTGCCTAGCTGATAGCTGCACCACCCCTGAGGAGTGGGTCGTTTCACACAGTGATTAATTATTATCCTCAAAGTAATCTGAATCTAGGGCTTTAAAGATTAGGATCAGAACAACGAATATGATTCACCATTCGCTCAAGAGCCAACATAACATTCACAGCACTGGGATGGTGTACCAAAATTGACTTATTTTGCTTAGCAAGCAGAGTGACCAGTTTTGATCAGCTGCCTATTGAAGCCTATCATTGGCATGGTCAGCACAGAACACCATAGCTGTGGAGCCTGCAAGCCATGAATATGTACAGTGCTATTGCCAAGTCAGCATCTGAGAGGATGTTCATAGGAACAGCCTACTGGCTCATCATGGATGGAAGAATTTATTTCTGACAGATTTCATACTTGGGAGGATGTCAGCTAACCCTGAGGCTGTGAAGTCTCTTGACAGTCAGAAAACAGACCCCTTGTTTGAGGATGCTGTCACGGCTTTGGCTAGTTCTTCAAAATGTTACCCTTTTCCTTCTAACCTCATTTCTGTCTCATTCAGATTTAGTTTCAGCCAGCTGAATTCCAATTCAGAATGTGTTCTCCTGTAAGCACTGAGGCAGATGGGAAGCAGTGCTTTAGGGTATGATGTGCAAGATGGTTTGAACTGAGAGTCAGCAACACACTGTTCACTGTGGTGTTTCAAAAATATCTCCTGGTATTTTTACATGCATGGCTACCAGAATAAAACAGAAGACTGGAGAAGTTCACCAGCAGGGGGCCCAGATATGAGGTACTGTTGCCATTCACAAACGTTTGAAGTCATTCACAGTGGAATGATTTGATCCGGCTCTGTGCAGATTGTTCATTACTCTGTGATGCTGCATGCAATGCCTAGTATGGCAAATGTGGCTGCAAGACCCAACAGCAGAAATATAGGAATGTTATCATGGCCTGGGAGTAACACGTTGCAAATATAAAAAAATCCAAGCAGAATAATTTCCTCATGCTTCGTCTCTCTTAAATATGGTTTGAACCTCATTAGCAAAGCATATGATGGAAGTTTTATGTGAAATTAGTTAATTGTCCTTTGTCACAGTTTCCTCTGGGAGATGGATTGCAACAAAGGGAAAGTATAACAATCACATACAAAAAGCTGTTCTGCCATCTGTTTGTTTATTTTTTACAATTCTGTATATTACCAATTTCTATCTGAGGAAAAAAACTATTAAAACTTGTTAAAGTTTTCATTTCTTCCTCTATTTGTATTTCAAACAAATATGGAACAATCTGAGATGTAACATTGATAATAATATAATAAATTGACCAAATGAAAGGCAAAAGATATCTTAAAATATTGTAATTTTTTATGGATAGTCAATTTTCAGTCCTTGCAGACCTACAAGTCAAGAATAAATTGGATGAGATAGAATTTTGTAAATATGTGAAATAAATAAATTGCTTCCTGTGAGTGCTAGTCTCTTCATTTCTGCATCTAGAACAATCACTGAGAAACTCTTGATTTGAAAAAAACAAGGAACATGCAATGTTACACTTGTGTAGTGTATCCTCTTCCACACGCAAAAAAAAAAAAAAAAAAAAGTAATTTTAGAGGTATACATGCAGAAAATGTTGAGCTCTTTTCTCAGAAAAAGAGATTTAGGTCCCTCTATGAGGGAAGGAACAAAATCAGGTTAATCCAGAGATGAGGAATCCTGTGAAATATGTCATAGACCTAATGTAGTCTCACCTGGATGTATGTTGATTTTATCTGATGGTGATGAAAGTTAATTATTTAGCAGAGTTTCTTAAGAGATCCTACAGTGAAAATTAAAATCTGTCTTTCACTGCACATCATTCAAGCAGTGGTATGTTCTAAAGAACAGTGGAGTAATGTCTGAAATGGGTTGGGATAATAAGATGAAAATTTGCTATGAGCTCAGAAAACTCCTCTGAACTCTGTTCTCAGTCCCAAAGTCTTGAGAAAAGGCCTTTGGAAAAAGAAAAATCTATAAAGCAGAGGTGGTCTAGAATTCTCTTAAGCATCCCTGAAAGAAGAGGTTCCAATAAATTCTTTTCAGTTTTGCATTTCCCTACTAGACCTTGTCACTAAAAAAGCTTGTAACAGCTACTGTGCCTGTCTGTGAGCTATGCACTCCATGGACTTCAACTACTGAGTCCAAATAATTTCAGTCTTGTTTTTTGTCCAGTGGGTCCAACTGAAGGGACAATTAGACCTGTGGAAAAACTGCTGTTTCTGTCTGAATGATGTTCTTCAAAGACTAGATGAATGTCTATCAGAAAAACTGTATAATTTAAAAGAATAATAAAAAAAGATGGCAAAACCCCCTGAGTGTCCAGTACAACAGGTCATTGCTGGTCTGTATATGAACAGGCGCACATCACACAAATCACAGTAAGACTTCATCCTGTAATCAAGGAAAGAATTTCTGTGGTTAATAATTGAGAGCAAAAGTCACCTCAGCAAAGCATTGGAAGGGCAAGACAAGGCTCACAGAATGAGAATAGATTGCAAGGTTCACAGAGGGACCCTCACATGAGAGAATTATTGTTGGACTACAAAATAACTATAATAAATTTGAAGAGATCTGAGGAAAATTCTGGGAATTTATCAAACCTTGAAAATAGGCCATGTATGTAAGCACAAAAGATTAATACGCTCTAACCCTGACCCCTGCCTCTACTTTTTCCTCTCTGACATCATGCTTTGGCACATTAGCAGAGGAAAAAAAAAAAAAAAACTAGCGTTTCAGTGGTTCATTTCCAGTACAAATAAGAAAAAATAAGTAGCAATTTGTATAGTACTTTTGTATAGACAGACTTCTCGTTCTGTTGTAACAAAATACCCTGTTATTCCTCTTTCATATTTATTATCAGTCTGCTTTACTTGCCCTTTCTATTTCAGTAGAACCATATTAATTAGGATTTGGTATTAAGAAATAATTTTAGGATGTGTGTGGGTTGTATATCAATGGATTTCATAATGATAAATGGGGAAGAGTACATTGCAGAGTATTTGGCATCAGTCTTGGCTTTGAGAGGAGACACGTGTCACATAGTGATGGTCACTCTGGACCCACAAGAAACAAATCTTCTTCCAATTATTTACAACAGAATGCAAGTGGCAACTGTAAAGTTGTACAACACACTGAATTGTATAATGTTGGTCCTGATATAGTTTCAGAAGATTTGGCCGAGATCCCATCCCACCTGGAACAGCCTTTCTCTCCAGCAGGTACTGAGGAAGGCCAGAACAACCAAAATCCTAACTCAGCTATGTCCCTGGTTTTAGTTTAGATCAATTCCATCTTTACAGCTTAACTCAGCATAACAAAACTAGAGGGCTTTGTGGCTAAGGATACCCGAATAAAATACAAATTTTATGCAAGATAAGTGCACTTATCTACTACTAAGAAGAAAAGTGAGCTCAGCAAATGCTTCAAGAAACACTGGACACAAACACCAGTAATGTCACATTAGCAGTGGCTCCAACTGGGAACATGCAGATAAGAATAATCAAGTCTTTTTGTTCCCATAGATCTTCTATAACTAGTTCAGAGTACAAGGCAACCAGACAAGTTATTCTTTTCATTGTCCATCAGAAGGCAGGGATACACACACTATTATAAAGCACATTATATTTTCTTGGGAGTCACTATATATTTCTGACAAGCAAGATGTGCTTTTTATACATCACTTCTGGTGTGGAAAATGTCGCTTTATAACTAGATAGAGGACTGAAATGGAACTGAAGTGCTTATATCCAGAAATAACCATCCAGCTGCTGCCTCATCTTTGTTTAACCCAAAACTCCATGTCTCCACTTAGCTTCCAAGTCTTCCCTTGCCTGGATTAGTACATCCCTGCAAGGCCAAGTGTCTTGAATGCATAATATTAACTGGAGTCAGAAACTACATGTTCTTTTAGGATCTGATCTGTAGATTTTCTTAACATACTAAGCTCCTTTAGCAAGTAGACTTTGAAAAGATCACAGTAACTCTGCTTCCTATATTAGTCAACTCCTGTAATAGTCACTCAAAAGTGGAAGAACCTGTGTTTAATTGATTCTTTAACCTCAAGAAATTCAAACCACTTGTTCCGTAAGGCTGCCCAGGGCACTGAGCATTCATCTATGACAGATGTTGGAAAGTGCAGGTGCCATTAAAGGCGAGGGAAGGCTCTTCATATTGGATCTCAGGTATTCTGCAGCAATGAAATTATGACTCGTGACAGAGAGTGAAGAAAGGAGATATGACTATTCAACAGCTCCACTCCCTCCTCCCATGAGTCTTTTTTTAAATATTGGATAAATGTCTCTAACAGGCAGAAGATGCCTTATCCTCCATGCCACAGGTTTGAGTCATCTTTTCTCCTGTTCTTCCCTGCTACCCCTCAGTTTAATTTCATGATAATGAATATATCATGTAAATTTGTTGTATGATTGAGGGACTGGAGCATCCCTCTTACCAGGACAATCTGAGACATCTGGACTTGTTCAGCCTCAAGAAGAGATGACTGAGAGGGAACCTCATCAATGTGTGTAAGTGGCTGAAGTGAGGGTCTCAAGGGGATGGAACAGGCTCTTCTTGGTAGTGCCAAGCAATAAGACAAGAGGCAATGGGCAGAAACTGATACAAAGGAAGTCCCACCCCTGAACATGAGGAAGAACTTTATGGTGCCTGTGACAGTGTACTGGAACAGATTACCCAGGGAGGTTGAGGAATCTCCCTCACTGTAGATATCCAAAAACCATCTGGACACAATCCTGTGCAATGTGCTCCAGGAGGACCCTTTTTGAGCAGGGAGGTTGGACCAGATAATGCACTGTGGTCCTTTCCAGTCTTACACATTTTTTGATTCTAAATATGACAGAAAAAAAATGTAGCAAGAAGAAATTAACAAATACAGAGCAGAGAAAAATCCAGCATTGCTTTAGAATAGAAGGACATCTCAGATGTTGGTGGAATTTGGACTCTTATGATATGTTGGTTAGGAACTCACCATAGCAAAAAAAGATTACACTAAATGGTCACATATTCATGTAATAATTTAGGCTGAAAGGGAGCTCTGGAGGACATCTAGTACAACCTCCTACTGCTCAAAGCAAGGGTAACTTCAAAATTACACCAGATTGTCGAGGCCTTGTCCAATTGAGTTCTGCATATTTGCAAGGACAATGACTACATAGACGCTCTTGGCAGCCCCTTCCAGGGCTTAAACACTCTCAGGGTGAAGAATCTTTCCCGTGTACCTAGTCTGAATTTTCTTCATTGTAATTTGCAACCATTTCTTCTTATCCTGTCATTGCACCTTTAGCTTCATCGTCTCTGTCCTGGAGTTTGGCTCCATCTTCTCTATCACTCTTTAGGCAGTGGAAGGCTGCAGTTAGATCCTTCCATCTCCCTCTTGTCTCCAGGCTAAACAAATACAGCCCCTCTGGCAAGGCAGGGTCACCTAGAGCAGGTGAAACAGGAATGTGTCCAGGTGGATTTTGAATATCTCCAGAGAGGGAGACTCCATGGCCTCCCTAGGCAGCCAGTTCCTTCAGGCCTTCCTTGTATGTCCTATGTTCAGCCTCCTAAGCATTTTAATGTTCTTCCTCTAGACTCTCTCTAGCTTGAGGACATCTGTCATTCACAGTAGTGCCCCAAACCAGGCATACTATTCCAGAAGCAAGCGCACAGATTCTGGGAAGATGGGAATACCTGTTTCCTTTGGCTTTCTAGCCATATCCTCAATAATGCAGCCCAGTATGTGATTAAGCTTCTTCCCCATAAGGATATGTGCTCACTCCAGTTCCACCTGTCCCCCAGAGTCACCAGGTTCTTTTCTGCAGAGCTCTCCCTCCAGCCAGTCAGCCCACAACCGGTACTATTGCACACTTAATTTAATTTCAAGTGCAGGACTTCATTGCCTTTGTTGAATTTCATGAGACTTTTGTCAAGCTGCTCCTCCAGCTTGCTGAGGTCCCTCTGAACCCCAGCATATCAACTGCTGCTCCCAGCCATTCAGACCTATCAGATCTCACAGATATATAATTTAATACTTGAATTCTGATATCTGCCTAACTCAAGGGCCTCTTGAAATGAATATTTTTCAGTAAAATTTTGTAGTAGCAATTAACAATAAAAGATTTTGACTGAGAGCTACAGTATATTCCAATTGAAAGGTCATTTTGCTATGGTACAGAAATGTTCAGTAAAAATATGTGTCGATTAGACAAAGGTATGTTTAACTTTGATTTTCAGGGCGTGAAGGGGCTTGTTTTACCTTTGTGTGTGTGTCTGCAATATTGATGTATTTCTTTGATTTGGCCTCAGTTTAGAATTACATTTTGCTGATATTGCTGCTCTTGTTATCATAGTTCAGAATGTTTCTGACCTTTCCTTCAGATTTCTCAGTTTCTACCTAATCACACACATCCCTAGTAACAGCTTTTTTGTAGTGGCTTTAAATTATATCACATCTACTACTAAGAGACCCTCTGCAAACTGATAATTGATGGTGGAAATGTTTTTCCGATATCAGAAAGTACTTCTACATGTTTCCTTCAAGGTTCTATCCTCAGAAGCAACTCTGGATATTACAACACTGAATTCTGTTAAATAAGACAGCACTTTCAGATCAGATCAGATCAATCCGTTTGTACTCTAAGGCTGAAATTTGGTACCCTACTCTTGAGAAATCTGAAAGATCAATTTCTATTAAATTTACAAATTTCAATTTTCATCTGCCTGAGAGCAGTCACATTGTGCTATTTTTTGCACTGTGGAATATCCTATCTGGCTTTCAGCTCCTGTTCCAGAAAGGTATGGGGTTCATGTTTATTTTGAGTAATATTTTCCAGGTCTATCAATGATCTTGGATACAGTAGGACGTCTGAAATGGTACTAGATATTTGTTCAGCTAAAGGACTCAAGCTCTGACTGTGTTGGCTATATCTCCATTAGTTACAGTGAAAGCCTGGACACCAAGCAGAGATCTAGACAACTATGTTGCAGACAGTTCAAGTGGAATTTACTTTCAGATTAAAACATGTTAGTGTAGGTATCTACAAGTAGAAGCCTAAATGTGAGCCAAGTTTAGAGATAATTTTATATATATCTATATATCTTTATATATCTATAACTATATATATCTATATCTATCCTTTTACAGATAATGCAAACTTAGGCCTTGATACAGTTGCCTGCACAATACATGACTATCTAGTATAGTTTAAGAACATTTTGGTGCTGCTTTACCTCTGGCTGCCTCTCTAGAAAGGCATAACAGTCCTGTAAGTCCTGTGACATTGCCCTGTAAAACTACATTCGGTACCCTAGCATATCTCAAATGGTACCAGACGCCCATGTTAAGGCAGGTGAATCAAGTCTATAGACATTGAAATAAATGAAGATGAAAGAACTATGCAAGAGGTCATAAAGCACAGAATGAAGGCATTCTGGACAAAACTTGATGGCTCAAGTTGACTGAACTGAATCTTAGCAATTATGTCACAAATACTAACCACATGACAATTCTCAGGATGGCACATGCACAAATATATGCTGTATATTTTTAAAGGTGTCAATCCCTCAGGAATAGAATAATATTTTACCTTGTTGATTTTTTTCCTTGCACATATAACCATTTAAGGTGTTTTTTTTTTTTTTTTTTTTACACAGATATTCTGTTTTTTTAAGCATGTGCAGAAATATCTCTCTCTCTTTTTTTTTTTTTTTTTTTAGTTTACTGACCTGGGTACTGACCAATAATACAACATTTATTGCAGTTTTATCCATCTATCCTCTGTACACTCAAGTAATTGACCTACAAAGATCTTCTTACAACCTTTGACTTAAGGTACAGGATACTCTCCTCGGGTCATGGCTTGGGGGATGATCTTGTTTTATTTACTCTTCATCATAAACTGTCAAGAGCTTCCCTATCTCTATGAGATGCCTTTTTTTGTCATTGCCCTCTATTCTTTCACATGCACCCTCTTTTCAAGACTATTTGCTCATTTTAAACCTTAACAGGGTATATTCTAGGTTCAGTGCATATTCCACATATAAACATAGCGTTTTTCATGCTCATGCTGTAAAAGCTACTGCCTTCTTCCCTGTATCATAATATTTACTCCAAATTTTGAGGTGAAATGAGGTGAAATGTGTAATATCCAATTCAGATCATATTCTGTGTTAGCGGGGATAACTTTTTTCTGACCACAGTAGATCTAGAGCTTGAATAATCTATTTTCTTCCAAAGGTGCTTTTCTTAAAACCATGCTATTACCATTGCTTCTCAAAACACACTGGCTTGTACACCTACATCCAACTCAAAATTGCTATCTGTCCTATTTGTTTTTCATGAGAATATATTCATGCAGGACAGTGTTACCCATTACTCCTCCAAAGAATTCTCCTTAACTGTAATTGATATTGTCACTCCTTGCACATGCAGTCCATCATGTACTGATGCCTGCAAACTCCTGTTGGGAAGCATAACCCTCTGGAGTTTTGGGGGATTTTTTTTTTTGTTTGGTTGATTGGTTGGTTGTTTGGTTTTTTGGTTGTTTGGTTTTGGTGGTTTTTTTTTTGGTTTGGTTTGGTTTTTTTTGAAAGTCATTGCCATGTCCCATTTTTGCAGACTGTCATTTGAGTTGTGTCCTATGATACTCTGCAGCAAATGCCTAGTTCTCCCATACTGGGTACTTTTGCACCCAGAGCATCAGATCCTTGATTAAATAAGCTTAGCTAGATGAGTATTTTCTCTTAGAACAATCTTGAAAAAGCATTAATTTTAGGTAGTTTCCATCTCTCTAGTTTTTTTCTCCTTTCTTCATTCTTTTCCCCCCTGTGATTTGGTCTCATACCAAGAGCTGAAAAACCTCCAAACTGATTTTTCTTTTGTTGGATAACAATTTTTTCCGGTAATTTCAGTGGGATCTTTACCTTCTTTTGTACATTTCTGTTTCATTTATACTGTCAGCTTACTTCAGTTGGGTTTTTTGATGAGCTGTGTTTTGCTAGTGAAGAGGTTGTGAAATTTCATTAATTGTTAAAAACTCACACTGAATTCTAGCTTTAAAAGTGACCCTAAGTTGTGTAGTTAAAATGCCTATCTTTCTGATATCTGTGTTATAGCGGACAAAACCCACTGCAGATGTCTTGTCCAAACTAGTTATCTAGTCTTCTTTCACAGTGAAAGGAGAGTGCTTAGACTCTCCATAAAAGGATTCATTTTGCTGGTGTTGGACCTTATTTTAGGATGAGTCCAATGACTCTCTGATGTTGAATTCCACCGATGTCCTCAGAAGTAAAGCCAAAAATACAGTTAGATGGCGAATTGTCAAAGAAATTTGTATCCTTTGTCTTGCCAGTGTTGGTTTGCTACATCATTGCATATGGCAACAACATTAAAATGTAAGTACTAGAACCACTACTAAGTGCTGTATAGGATAGTCTGGGTCCACATAATACTGCATGGTGTAGATGTAACTTAGTGCTCTCATAACTAAACACTAAGATTGAGGAGACTGTGACATAATTGGACAAGAACAGCTTGTCTTCATTCAGAATTCAGTGTCTGCTGTCTGTAGGTGGAATTGTCTACCCTAATGCCTGTAGCACGATTGTAACTGGGGGTGTGCATGTCAGAATTTTGAATATTCTCGCTCAAAATAAAATACAGAAAACCAGCAAATCTTAACATATTTGAAAGTACAAAGCAGGTATTTTAGTGTTTCTAACCAGTATTCTGAGAATAGAAAGAGCAGTAGAGAGATTCTGCAAAAAAAAAATAAGAATATTTAGAAAACACAAGTTCTTTGGATTCCGCACTCGTTTGCAGATATTATTATACTTGCTTTGGGCAGCTGACTTGCTGAGAGAGAATTAAATTAAGCATCAGAAGATCCAACCTTAGCAACAATTCTCAGTGGAAGCTGTGACTACAGACTTATTGACATCTTAATAGTTATGGAATTACTCTTGGTTTGAAACTGAAAAGAGGAAAGAAAAAGGAGTTAGAATAGATCTGAATATCACAAAATATGTGCGTAGTATTTTCAAGTCTTAATAAATATATAGGTTTTGAAACCAGAATATTAATAGGTTTAAGGAAAAAAACTGAAATAAAAGTTGCATATTGTACACTGTGATTATCAATAAAAACCATCAGTGTTCTATATAGATAAAATATTGTTCTGGAGATGTCAGTGTTCATTTGGAGATGATCCACCTGTACTGTTCACACAAAGAACAGGTGTTCAGCAATAGTCAAAAGCTTTCTGAAATACATGAAATATTAGCTAATCTGAGAATGTTTATCAATTAGCTATTATTGCAGTCAGTGCCCAATCACAGTTTGTGCTATTCTGATCTCTTAAAAAGCAGTTCAATAATATCTTGGAAAAACAATGTTTATCTGTTTGCATTCTTGTCTAACTATCATGTTCACTTGCAGAGCAACAGAATAAACCGTCAGAATGAGAAAATCTAACAGTGCACCTGAGCTGAAGATCTACCAACAATTTTCTAGTAAATCTCAAGCAGAATTCCAATGGCCAAAGTCTGTTTCATCAGGTAAGTGACACGTCAAAATTACTTTTTTCATAATATACCTTAACCACAAATGTGTTATACAATCAAGATTGTGCAAAATTAGCACAGTGTAATAGTGGTATTCTTTGAACTCTTTTTCAAGAAAAAGTGAGTAGTTTAATAACTCGTTAAAAAAAATAAATCCTGGTTTAATAGATATTTAGTTAGAAACATTGGAATAATCTGGTTTGGTTAGTCCTGTATAGAAAGGGTCGGGTTTCTATTACCTTGCTGCTTATTTTCATTCACCAAATTAGGACATCAATCCAAGTAAAATTGAGTAGCTGAAAAATATCTCAGGTTATGGCCTAGAATAGAGAATGTACATAGAGGAAAATAAGTGAAATTACAATGCAACTTTCTGTTTCTCAAATATTTAGCTGCCAGAAAAGAAATTGACCAAAACCAGCATGTTCATCCTAATTCTCAGCCAATTTGCCTCTGCTGAATTCCTAATAGACTAGTGTAATATTTATATTTACAGAGCAAATGCTGGAATGCACAAATATAAATTATATTCTGGCAGAAAATGAATTATAGAACAGTGAGTAATGGATCTCTTTAGTGTGTAACAGATTGAGAGAAAAAAAAAAGAGACATTTTAAACCATTTTTTATTAAAATGAATGTGCAGTTCCTGTCATATTTACCTCTCTTTTACAAAACAGGGTGATTAGTACATGGAGACAACATATAAACCAACTGAAGAAAACATATTAACCAAAGCTTCTTCAAAAAGGCAAACTATTTTCTTTGGCTGTATTGCCATAATTTGTATTAGTGACTTAGGTATATTAAAGAAATAATGAATTAATGCTACCTAAACTCCCAGTAAATTTGAAATAAGTTTGAGTGTTTAATGAGCACACATGTAAAACCATTAAAAAACAGTGATCAATATGGATATGATCAAAGACTGTAGGATTGGGAATTGATAATTTACAAGTTTATTCATGACCATATGATCATGGCCTATATAAAGTTGGTTTCCAGGGATGCCTTCTTCACTGCCAGATACATCCTCCCAGCAGCATCTCTGAAAACAATCATAAGGAAGTGTGATGGTCATCAGCACAGCCACAGTCCCAGGACACTATAAAATGTTTGCACTTGTGATTTACTCAGCCTAGTAAATATTAAGTAGCCCAACTGAGGTCAGTGAAACAGTTTATAAATTGCAAATTAGTGTAACTCTTGTCTAAAACTTAGCTGGTTCTTCCGTTTGCTGCACTAATAATTATTTTCAGAGGCCTTTACTTCACTGTGTTTAGTCATTGCTGGTGAAATCCATTCTAGTTCTATTGGCAGCTAAAAACTCCCAGTGTTGCCTATCAATATTACACAGCTTACTGCTGAAGTGTTTTTTGAACAAATCATTTGCTTAATATAAAGCACTTTTCATCCATTAGTTCATTATAACACACATCTATAACTTTATGTTTTCAGGATTTCAGCAGAAGATTGCTATGCATTTTAAGAATTCCTGTAATAGAAATAAAGCCTTACAAAGACCTTAAATTTGAGCAACTAAATCCAGAGTTACAAGAAGTCCACCTATGTTCATCCCTACATGGATCTTCTTCCAGTGCACTTCATTAAAGCATTGTTGAATATTGTATTTTTTTTATAGTTTACTCAGGAGTGATTGAAAGTGCATCATTTTAGTATCTTATGTGTTGTTAATAGCAAGTGTCTATCCCCATATCACTTAATAGAATGGAAGTGCATGTACTGAGCAAAGTCTGATGTTTGGGCCAGTGTTTTCAGAGACTGAAATCAGGAAGAACAACAGCAAAGCTGGTGCTTTAGATACAAAAATTAGGCATCATCATAGAACGCTTTTACTTCAAAAAAAGTAAACAGAGCCACAGCACTTATTTTGATGCTGCTAATCTGGGAATGTTGTTTATTTAGTTTTAGTTGGTACAAGTCTGTTCTACTGAAATGCTAAATTGAGGTTTGCAGAAGTGGCTGGGAAATTAGATGTCATTATCTTCAGGTCTTGCTCCTTCTGCTCTGCAAGTGCAACCATCTGCAAACAACAGTTCTCCAACAAAGACTCTAATGATGCACAGAAATAAGAATAGATTAAAAAGTTTGTATGAGTGGATTCTAATCTTTACTCCCACGGCTGATTATGAACTGCATAATCTAATTTTAGTGCAAAGGAATCTTCAGACAGTGATGACACAGTGAGTCACTCAACCAAACCATCATGCCATTGTTGGATAATATAGGTCTGCTTATTCCCAAAACAATTGACATGTTTGCTCTGGGCCTATAACAAGCACAGATTTTGGGTTTTACTGCTCTGGTGTGGAAAAATATCTTAGTAGTATTATATACTCAAAAGAATATAGGTGCCACAGATGTTTTCATTACAACATGCTGAGTTGGGTAAAAAACCCCCACTTGCCAGAGGATCTCAAACACGCAGTTGTCGCTAGTCCAAAGAAAGGAGCCATGAGGAAGAAAGGCTTCTTGACCTGGGTATTGTCAGCTCTGACTGACCAGTCAAAAAATTGCTGGACCAAAAATGGGACATGATCTGGCTACTCTGCTTCTTGCTCCAAGAACGATTCAAGCTTTCTACCCAATTGCTATTTAAATAAACAAAATAAACAAACAAAAAAAAAATCTCTTCAAACCATCCCTTAAAAAGAGGATTAGCTTTGAGAGTGAAGTCTTTTCCCAGAGCTGTATTTAGATGGAGTTAGTCAGAGGCCTTAAATGAAATAAGGCAGTTTGTGCATCTCAGGTGAACTTTTAGCTGACATATTTCCTTGCTGTTCTTTCACAATAAAGAGAAGGTGATTTCAAAATGCTGAACTTCTGTGTGTGAAGAGTAATTTAAAAAGAATAGTATCTCTGCAATTCAAGGGTCTGCAGGTTGAAAATGGAGCTGGATGGGGATTTTCAAGTGAATAGTTTTTAACATTGAGAGACATGTCTTCTTGGTTTACAGTATTAAAAGTTGTGACTGCAATCAGGATCTAAACCCGGAGCGATGTGAGCAGCGCTGTACATTGAGTCAGTGGCAAAGTTAATTCCTAATCTTGACACTCTTTCTGACATTCATCTTGTACATGCCAATATTCAGCAACAAACCAGTTTCATTCCACAAATCTCACTGTCTAGCTAGAAAAATGTCTAAATCCACCATCAGTGCTGCTCTTTTAGCCCACACTCTGTAATGTGTACTAGACCCTGAAAACTGAATAACTGGTGACAAGATGCACCTTACAAGGAAACAGACTTTTCCTTCAGAATTAAGAAGCTGCTGAGTAGCTTCAATGAACAAAACCACAAGTGCAGCTGGCAAAAGTGCATTGCTCTATGTTTTATTACAGTGAAAAGGATCAGCACATGCAGATGCTTTGGGCTGCAGACTCTGTCTGTTAAAGCATTTGGTACCTCAGTGAGTGCCCTGAGGCACCATGGCAAGTCCATAGTGCAGTAGCCTGCTTCTCTTCAGCATGCTAGGAAGCCTTCCTGCCTTGTGCACCTGTGCTCTGAGCAAGCCAAAAGAGGGGCAGACTCAGCAAAACAAACAAACAAACAAACAAACAAACAAAACAGGTGCAAAAACCTTCCCTGAAGGTTTTTGCTTGTATTCTTGACATTTACAGAATATTATGGTCTAGTATTTATTCTAATATTAAAAATGTTCTCTTCCATAAGAGTCATGTCATTGCTTGACAGACGTGCATTGCTGGTAGATAAGAATATCTCTATAAAACTGGTTTGAAAATACATCTTTGAAATATTTTAATAGCCCATTGATTTTATTTCACATTAACCTATTCTGGAGAGAGAGAACAAAAAGTGTGTGGTCTGACTAAAGTCTGCTTTCTGTGCAGAATTTGGAAGTAATTCAATGCCTTTGAGATTCTTGCATTTCTGTTACCCTTTAAATGTGTCCTGCAAAGTTACTGTGACAGAAAGGTATTTGCATTTATACCCTATTTCAGCTTTTAGACCATAGAAACTCTCTGATATGTTTTCTTCTTTCTCCCAGCTGGCTTACATTTACATTATCTGTGTGGGTTTTTTTAAAATGTAACATTGTGGATCTCTGTTTTTCACTGCAACAGGGGAAAGCTGATCCCTCAAAGTCAGATTCTGCATTTGAGCAAAAAGCTGGCAATTGTCACAATTCCTCAGTTCACCAGGTCTTTGGCATGGTGGCAGAGCAATTCTGAGCACTGCCTCACAAATATACATTATTTCCCAGTGCCTTATCATCTGCGTCACACACTGAATACAAAGTAGTGATAAATGCCAATCAACACTCATTTGTAGTTCCCTGTGCTGCCATTGTTTATCTTCTGTGCTCTTATTGGATTTTCATGTCCAGTTGTACGTTCACCCACATTTTGCCACGTTCCCTTTGCATGAATGAGTAATGAAGGCATTCCTTTTTTTTTTTTTTTGCTTACAATTCTATCTGTGCAATACATAACTACCCAATCTTACAGACAAACAATTAATTTACAGAGATAATGCACTGACTTGATTAAGTTTTGCCCCAAATCTGTTACCATGATTCATATTTAAATTCTCATCAGTTCTTCCCACATCTTCAAGATAACAGAATAGAATCTATGAATACATAAAAGAAAGATCTTAAAACAGGTTAGTCAGCAATTATTCAGGAAAAAAAAAAAAGTGTGATAGTTAACCTTATTCCTTTTAAGCCTTTCAGTGCAACTGTTTGTTAAAAGTGATAAAAAGTAGCTGAGCTAAATTTCATTTCATTCTGAGAACCATATAAATCTTCTCTTATTATTCATGTCTCAAGTAGCAGGCATGTAAATTAAAATAAAAGTTATTTACTGATTCCCTTTAGTATCATTCTCTTAGATATTTGAGTTGACAGTGAAATGTAGTCCTGACCCTTGTAAAACTTGCTGAAACTTTAGGACTGATTCTCAGTGCAAAACACAGATGTCCTGTAGTTGTTCTCAAAGTGCTGTACATGCATCCTTAATGTAAGGCTAGTCTCTGAGACAACACTTACCTGCAGTTTCACCAGTCATAAAAATTCTTATTTAAAATAGGTCAGACACATGATGAGGCAGACATTATTTTATCTGGGCTATTGTTCAGGGTCCAGATCGTTTATTTATTAATTAAAATTAAGCTTTTAAGCTACTGAACTCAGAAAATCAATAACGAAGAGGAAAGAAACCTTCACTTCTGAAGTGGAAATACATAGATGGAGAAGTTGTTTAAGGCTGGGACTTCTGTAAAGAGAGAGAGAACATTTCTTGTAATCAAAGAAACAGTCACAGAGATCTGTTTGTGTCTGGTCCAGATTAAACCTGCCTGAACTTCACTTGCAGAAATGAAGATCAGTTGGATGTGGTAAGAAGATTTATTTTTTTCCTGTGAAGAACAAAAGATTCTGTGCAACTCCTTAACCTGCCATTTCTGAAGGTGTGAAGGCTGTCCTCAAAGCAGTGTTGTCAGCAGAGTGAATTGGAATTACAGTAAGAATAGAGAGAACTACTGTTCTTACTGGAGCAAGACCTCAAAGTTGACCCCCAGAAATACAATCACTCCAAGAGCAATGAGTTCAAACATCATAAAAAGCCAATGCATATTTTCTGTTGTGAAAAATTAATGTTTTAAGCACCAGGAAAAGAGTTTTCCTCAGTAACTCTTCTGAAAAAACTGCAACCAAATACATCTTCATTTGCAACTATTCATGATGGAACATATTTAAATTGCCCACACAGAAAATTTGCCATCCTGGAGCTATACAAAATTATTCAGTCCTTTTTATCTTTAATTCTTTATCTCAAAGGCTTGCCTATTCTATTTTGATATTATTTTTACAGCTAAAAAAGAAAGAACCTTGTTGGGCTGAATCTGTAATGCAGATGATTTCTGCATGTTCAATATATATTTTTCTGATACATGCTACCCAAGCCATTTCCTGGAACTGTGGCTGGAAACAGCCCTTTTATTGCTCATTTCTCACTGCTAAAACTCAATGAAATTCAATTATCACAAAAACAGTCAGTAGGTTTCAATTTTGCGTGCGTATCCTGTTACTTTTTAAATTTGGAGTGTGTCCCGATTGCTGTCACAGCTATTGCATTGTCTAAATCAATTGCCACGGCAGGCTCACTAAATTGAGAAATGTTGTTGTGAATGCATAAGACATCTCAAGTATCAACAGAACCAGATAAAACCAGAAAGAAAATAAAAGGTAAGGGAATATTTCATCTGCTCCAGAACTTTATTCCTTTGTTTGATTTCCTTTGAGAGAACTCTGAGGGACAAATAATACTTCACCCTCTCTGCCTGTATGTTTATTTCAAAACTTTTTAAGAAGGCAAAAATACAGCTGAAGCCATGACTCAAAGAAAGATGGTTAAAAGTGGAAATTGTATGGCTTCAGGTTGCAAAGTCTTGTTCAAACTCAAATATTGTAACTTTTTTTTTTTTGCGACAGTGCGTTCAGAGAGAGATGTACTTAAGGCCAGCCTGTGTCTTTCATATTCAGGTGTTTATGGAAAACTACAAGAGATTTGCCACATGCTCAGGGACTATTTCCACTCCATTAAAGGGTTGGTATAGCTGACAGAAAAGCTCCATTCTTTCAGAACACCTTTATCTAAAATTGGAGTAAAGCATTTCACCTCGGTGATGATGTTGAGCTTCAGCCTAACAGCTATGGAAGTGCTCTCTGTTCCTCTGGCTTTATCCAAGCAAAGAGGGCACAAACTGCCTGGCCAAAATCGCTGCTGTTTCTGCAATTTATCCCCTTTAAGAACATATAAGAGATTCCAAGAATAAACCTAGTGCATTTGAGACTAGAATTCAGTTTCCACAGTTACATACACATATGACTTTGGCTCAGTCACACAGAGTGGACTGTGGAAAATGTATGCAGACATGAATAAGAGAATTTGTTAAAAACTACAGAAGATGGGGATCTTGTGCATCTTGGAAAGAAAGAATAAGCTGCTTCTGTACAACACAGAGGAAAACAAACACAATACCTCTCATCTGAAAGTATAAATCTAGTGTATATCAGATTAATTGCACCCACAAAGGGATCATTCTTCTCTAGTGACTATAAAGAGCCTCCAATTAGCTTAGAAAATTATGAAGATGCAATGGATATGCAGACTGAACAAAGAAAAAAAAAAAAAGAAAGAAAGAAAGAAAAAAACAAAAAGCCAACCAAAATATACCCAAACCCTCCCACTGCCACCAATACACTAAAACCCACAATTACCTAACTGTAATTTTGTTAAATTTGAAGTAAGTTGAAATATTTCCCAAGATTTCAAGATTGTAGACTATTCATCTATATCCTTCACGTTTGAAGAAAGGTTTGATTGTCAACTTTAAAACAATAGATTTCAGTTTAATTCGTCTTGTTAAAACTGAGTACGTACTGGACTTTCTTCTCTGTAAGCAAGTCCACAGCTCCATCTAAGAAGAGCATCAGGCCTCATTCACATCTATCAGTTCCTAACTAAGGGTTAACTAATGCTTTTCTTTCGAAAACTCCAGCTCCACTATGAATTAGAGAAACAAGCTGGCTAGAAGGTGTAAGAGTGAGGAGATGGTTATGTCAGGCCTTTTGTCTTCTAGAAATTTGGTCAAATATCTACCCCAGAAAAAGACAGTTCACCATTTCTCAGTACAATTTTACCAGATTTTCAGTTTTGTGTCTCACAGATTCATTAACTTGAACATGTTCCATTCTTGACATTTTAGCAGATTTTTCAATGCAATTGTAGCTGTGGGCTGCTGCAGGCAGGAGGAGAAACAATCCATGTAAGTAAGAACAAGGACACCCTTTCCCTTATACAGTAGTCAACCTTTAGGGCTATTTTCTTTAGGAGGATCCTGCCTGATTAAAATTCAGAGGGACATGAACAGGACTTGAAGAGGGTAGATAGGGATAGGTATTTTAGATTGAAGCAGTAAAAAAGGAAGGTGGGAATGGCAACTCAGGTGGGGGAATGTCCAAAAGAATAAAGAAGTGGATCCTGATTTGTGGGTGGGAAACTGAGGTGGAGATTGGTTGAAAAGTTGGAATACAAAGATTGTAATAGGAATCAGAGAGAAGGAGTGATGAGTGTGTAAATAAAATAAAATATAAAACAAATTAAAAAGCAGCAGGTAGAAATAAGATAAGACAAGAAATCCTTTATGAAGGAAAGGAGATTGAAAATGATTAGATGAGAATGGAAACAAGAGGCCAAAATGAACAAGTGACATGAGGAATATCAGAGGCACAGTGAGACAAAATGGCTTATGCCCTAAGAAAATTGAAAGGAAACTCTTGCTGACAGGGCAATATTCTGCTGTCATAGTATGAAAGTTTCCGTAGTCAAGTCTCACCATTCCTTTGGTGTGAGAATTGTAAATAAATATCTCCTTATTTTCTAGTGATGGTGTGGAATTTCTTAATTTTTCAAACTTGCATCTTTAGTAGCAAAGTTTATCTTTGTCATGCATTCTTTGGACACTTCGTATTTTTAATTTTTAAAATACAAATTTTAAATTACAGTAAGTAATTTAATCACCTTTCCTGTCTATTCTATTTTACTTCCTTGTCCCAAAATCCCTTTGATTTTTTTAAAACACCCAAAGCAGATATTGTGTTCCCAGTGGGATTAATCTGGTATCTGTGGATTAATGTGCTCTTTCAGTAAAATAGTTCAAGTATAGCACTGAACCAATGTAGCTCTTCTGCTTCTTTGTACCCAGCCATTCATTTCTGCATTGCATTGTGCTATGATGTTTAGTAATAAACTTGATTTTTAGACATCAAAGAAAGTGGGGGAAATAGAGTATTTCTACGTGTCCTGTATTCCAGGCTGGAGAGTCCTTAGGCTTGTGTTACAATAGCCATGTCTGTACCCTCACTAGTCCTTATTGTGGGGACAGCTGGATCAGAGATCAGCAGGAAATCTCAGGTAGGGAAGCTATACCTATCTGCTGCAGCTCTCTAATGAGGCAAAAGAGACTTTTTTTTTGAGGGTACAATCTCTCTGTTTTTGTTAGTGCAATTCTGGTACACTGGTAGGATGAATGAAAAACCAACTGATTTTAGATACTGGGAAGAATTCACTGTGACTGGGTAAGTTTTCAGCAGAAGTTTCTAAAACCAGTGGTAAGCCCTGGGGTTGGGAAAGAACTCTAAACTATTTCTGTGAGTACTGGTAAATAACCTCAGTGGGTGTTCATGCAATGCCTTGTGTAATCAAAGTAAAGAAGCCTCAAGATTTCTTTTCCAGTCCTTTCGGCTTTACAGAGGTTCAGGTCTGGAGCAGTGTGTATAAACCTTCTCAGCAATCACACAGGGTGACAGATTTTCCCTGAGAGGCAGGTGGTGTAATGAGCATCACTAGTCTATCATCTCCCAGAGAGTCAAAAGGACAGAGATTCAGCAAAAATATGGACTGTACAACTTGTGGAGTTTTAAAAGATAGATAAGCTATTTTTTGAGAAGTTAAATGTATAAAGCTGACAAGCCTTATTTCAGTAGCCACCTTTCTACCAACTTTCAAGCTACGGAAGCCTAGGAGGTGGTACTTTCAGCTACCTTCCCTTCTCTCTCCCTCTTTACCCCTGTGCTGTGTCTGTTCCACACTCACTCGCAGAGATGGAGCTGTAACACTGCAAGCCCCTCATTGCACCTGCATGTAGCCCTGCTTCGTATCAGTAGCAAATAATTTTCACAAAGTCACAAAGAAAAGGACAAGGCTCAGAGTGATGGATGGGAAGATTGTGAAGTAACAGGATTCCCTTAATGAACTACAAGTCTTTATAGGACATTTTTTTCAAATAGGCTTGTGCATTGTTGTATGTACTGCTTGGAAAATGTAGCCTAATTCTTTTTCTGTGTCATTTAGGGAATGCCTGTAATTACAAGGGGAATAACACAGAAGTACTCTGTGAGTAACACACAAATTATGTGCATATAGGCATTCCTGTTTGAATCACTGTGCACAAACATGGCAAGTAAAAGTGCCTGGAAGCCTAAATGTCATGTCATATGTTTGTTTCATTAAACGAAGTAAAGCTGGCAACATATTTAAAAACAAAGGTTATTGAGTGCTCAGTGAATGCCTTATTTTGTGAGGACATTTCATATTTTTTTAAAACCTTATAAGTATTGAAAGGTGAGAGATTACTACTACAAAATATTCTAATGTTTGTCAGTACTCTAAGACCTCTTTTATGAGGGCTTGTATCTTTTCAATGATTTTATATCTTTAGCTACTGGAACCTAAATAGTAAAGTAGGTATATTGGGAGAGTGTGCCATTAGTACTGCTGAGTGTCTCCACTGGAGCAGCAGCTGGAGAAAAACCTGGTTTTAATCCACATAATGTTAACATCCAGTCCTAGGTAGCAATGTGACTTTCTTAGCATCTGCATGTGGTCAAGAGCTTGTGATCTCTCTTTCCAGGCACAGATCTAGCCTCTATTATCCCTGCTTGAGACTAAATCACTTTTTGTTTTCTCCATATGTTCAAAGATAAAGCACTACCCTCTAAATTGTACAGCTCCAATTATCTCTTTGCTAGCAAGTGCTAGAAGTACAGGGTCATTATTCTGAACATACTGTCCTGCACCAGATTTGGGACATACAGCAGTTTTGGCTGCCCCTTACGCACCTGTGCAAAAGATATATCATAGACTAAGCTAAATCCTTTCTCAGTACTGAAATTCATACAACTTAGTGAGGATGTACAGGTATAAGAAATGAATGTCACCATAAATGCACTGTGCACAGATACATTTACATATCCAACAAATAATTGCTGTCATAAAAGTCTGCATTGCTATGTTACTATATTTCTACAGTTTTACTTAGATTACAGGGAAAGACAAAGGGGGAAAAAAAGCAGTTTCTCGTAGTTCTTTTTAACTTTGAAAACAACCTCCAGAATGACCACATACGGGTAGTAGATAAATAATAAAGTTACTTGTTTGGATTAGCATTACTGTTTCTGCTATAATCTAGCAAGCTGACTTCTGTATACTACCTTTTTAAATGCGAGTTTGCAGCGTTTATGGCCAGCTCCAGTAACTGAGATATAAATGACCCTGAAGGATTAGAAGAAGGGTGTTTGGAGAGGCCTGGGCAAAGGAACTCCTACCAGAGGAGTTAACTTCTAACATTTACAGGCCTGTGGCATCTTGGGGAAAGTCTAGACCTTTATCTGTCATGCTGGAGGGCAGCTGAAAGAAATCAGACCTCCTTTGTATAACAATAAATGCCCTGTTGTACAAAGCCAATGAGCTGAAAGGAAGAGAGCAAGAAAAGGCTAAGACATGCTGCAGAGAGGCTTCATTGTTAACTACTTGTCCATCCAGCTTTTTGAAAGGACATCTAGGTAGAAGAATAATATACACTACTCAGATTTGAGAATTACATCACCCCACACTGATTTCCTTTGTGTTTCAGCTGCATTTCTCACCTTCATGGCAGTTCAGATCCTATTAAAAGGTGTGTTTTGAACATTATTTCCTTTGTTCAGTGAGTCTGCCTTGCTACTTGTTGGACAGCTTCAAGATACAAATGTCAGTACCTATAATGGCATTTTTCATTGTAAATTGTCCTGTACAAAGTGTGCATCTAAATTGCATATGCTTATAAGGTACTCTTGGAAGGAATTTTATGAATGGACAATAAAGGCATGTAACTTGTGTATAATCCCAGGGGTCTCTAATGTAATAAATAAACTGCTGATTGATGTAACTTGTCCTGAAGCAAACAGCTCACTTATGTAGGTGTTATCTAGAGCTCAGCAAAATCACAAGAGATCCTAAAGCCTCAGTTTGCTAGCAGTAAGCTTTTTTTTTTTTTTCCCCTGGCAAGACGAGTGTAAAAGAAATCTATTTGATGGCATAGTGTTCTTGAAACTTAAGACAGAGACGTGTCTCTTGTAGTATATGTGTTGTCTAGTGAAAACTTAGATAACTAGAGGAAGATGACCTTCTGACTAAGCAGATACTAATACAGGTAATAATCAGTAAGACTGCTAAAGTTTTTGCTAAAGTTATCAGCATCTTCTTGAAAATAGGGTCATCCACAAATGTTAATTTAGGTATAAATTAAAAGTTCTGAATAAGAAGTAGACTTATGCGTTGCTTTTGGAGCATTTGGAAGAAGTCAATGGAGAGATATATGTCTCTCATTTCTGATGAGATGTAAAGATTTGTCTTTTTGACTAGTCCTATACTATCATCTCTCTCTTCCCATCCCATTCAACACAGCAGCCTTCTGATGTCTGTTTCCTCCATGGTGTCAGGTATCAAGCCTCTCAGTTTCTCACCTTGTATTTGTAACAAGAAAATGAAATCTCTTTCTGAACCCATTTCTCTCTCTGATTTGTCTACTCCACATTCATATAGATGCTTCAGCATGTGCTAAGCTCTCAGTGTCCTCCTCCCAGAAGTTAATAAAAACTTAGAACCCTTGCAAATTCCACAAGTGAGGAACTTCAGCAGAAGTCTGCTGCAAGATGCCATGCATGGTCAGAGAGACATTAAGCGAGTAGTATATCCCTTGAGTTCTTAGCACCTTGTTATGGCAAGGGAGTGCCTTCTATTCTGCTTTTTTAATTCTCCTATATCCTCCCAGGCTGCAGCAAGTGCTGGTGAAGCTAATGAATGGCAGCACAGGGATACATGTGCTAAAACATAGTAACACTTTATTCTACAATTCTTATCAGACTGCTCTGTAGCATTAGGGAAGCTAAGCAAGCACAAAATTACCAAGTGATGGGTCTCTGATCATCATAGTTTCAGGTAACGAGTCACCACAGTATACAGAATGGTCAATAACAGACAGAAAAACTTCTGCTCTGTGCTTAAGAAAATTGCAACCAGCAGTTGTACAGTAGTTAGATGACTTCTGAAAACCAATGAATAATATTCTTTAATAAGCATATGGCATCTAGTCCTTGATTGTTAGACTAGTCAGTATTTCATTGCTGCTACTAAAACTGCATTTGCATTGATTTCTGTTTTTCCATTCTTAGAGTCACTAGTACCAGTGAGCTGGCATGCTACTCAAACTGCCTCCATACCTAAACTGAAAGATAACTCCTTTGGCAGTTAAATCTTTAAACTTTAAGTGACAGCTCTTTTTGCTGTTAACATATCTTTAGTTGATAAACTGTGTGTGTTTCCTTGATCCACCTGGTTGTCAAAGCTGACTCCCAACAGTGAATAAACCATGAAAACGAGAAAAGAAAAAAATCCCAAAGGTTACAAATTCCTCCTACTGAAGGGAGACAAACTCAGTTAGATTGCAGGTGCAGTCTGATCTTAGTGTTGCAACAAGATTAAACTGATTTCTTCTTTTATAAATTCTTACAGGGATGAGCAAATGATTTTGGTATCAGCTGGTTAGCAATTCCCATTGAAGAAGAATCTGATCAGTTTATACTCTATCTTTCTTCAGCAACTTCTGGGTAATTAAAAGTTCCTGACGGTCTTTGCCAGTGGAAATTATTTGCAAATACAATTTAGTGTTTGACAATGGATAGTCATAACTCAGCTCTGTCACTTAATAGTGAATGGTAGATCAATAAATAATAGGCTACCACTATTATCTTGATTAACTAGGTGTGCAAATCTTTATTTTCCAAATGCCTTGCTTAATTTTTTAGATTTTTTTTCCTGGATATTTGTAGAAGAACATGCTGATGATCTAAAATTTAGCAAAAAGATAAACAGAGCAAAAATTGTAAGACTGGAAGAAATTAATAACAAAACCAAATTATTTTTTATTTTGCTTTCCTTTACTTTTATAGATCTGAGTGCTTGCACACCTGACAACAGCAGGGAAAATACAATGCTGTGTACACGTACAGTTACTACTGTAATTGAAATATAGACCTTAGCATCTGGAAGTCTTTGTTCTAGTGACAAGTACATGCTAAATAGAGTATTGTTATTTTCTTTGTTCTGTTATCCACATTCTATTAGCTAGAAATGTTAAATTCTTCTATGTTTTTGTAGTTTAAACAGACACTGAGAAGTATATTTGCTCCCGTTAATAATACACAGGAAGCCACGCTGCAGGCATTTCGGTACAGGCTGACCATCTTTTCTGTGTTCATCAGGGTTTTAGCACAGAGATACTGATCTATGACTGGAGCTTCTAGGCACTCCTGTGAAGGGGAAATTCAGATTGTAACTGCTCAGCAATAATAACTTGGGGCTGCAGAGTGACCTGGTTTTGCAGGCAAGAGCCAGGTGACTGCAGAAGCTGGAATGCTAGAACAACAACTCCATACAAGGGAGGATAAGTCCTCTTGCAGAAAAGGTGGGAAATGCTGCAGTGATGATGTGATGATGTAATAATGTAGCTGTTGCAGTTGTGCATAAAGAATTATTCTCATGCTGCATCTCTGCAGCCTGTCCGTGGTAGACTCTGCCCCATGTGTTGCATTTTATACCTCTTTGTACTAAAGCGCAAATGTGTGCTTAATTCACCTCAAAGTGTGTGAAAAAATTTCCCCAACAATTTAGTGTCAGAAGTGGGATTACTGCACATTGTTGACCAGATAGGAACCAGAGTGGACACCACACACAGTGCCACCACAAGAAGCTAGAAGTTCTCATTTGAAAATCTCACTTGCATAGGTAGGGGACCTTCTCCTCTTCCATGTCTCACATCAGCAGTAAATAAACCACATGTTGCTTTATTTTCTGATTAAAACATAAAGATTGGGTTAAAATTGATGAATGTTTGATCTTTGGTGAACTAAATACTGGTAAATTTTGTGTTTTGAAGACATTTGAGACTGATGAAGTCTCTGATCACTTCACAGAGCAACTACTGTGGGTTGTGAAGGGTTGTCCATGGGCCCAGACTTACAGGAAAAATTGGCTTTTGTTTAGCCAAATGACCCTAGGCTCTGAAAACATTTTGCTTTGAGAAGATAAAGTTGAAGCTCTGTCATCTTAAGGATGCCTGAATTTCTTCTTCTGTCTCTTTGTCATGAATAGACCTTTGCTTTTCATTCCCTCACTGAAAACAAATCTGCAAAGCAGATCAAGGTTCTTCCTGTCTGGATCTGAAAGTCCTGTTAGGTTCCATGTGTCACAATTATGGTGCTTGACCACACATGGTCCAACCTGCCCACCAGCGGAATGACTGCAGCTGTGCCAAACTAGAACTGCTATTTCCAGCTGACCTGAATGAGTTCACTTAACCTTTGCAATTAACCTAGAAGACAATAAACTGAGGTAAACTGATGCTTGGTTTTTGTGGGACAAAGGAGATGAACAATCATTGGCAGAAGTCCATTATAGCTAGCTTACAGGATAATAATATAGCAATGGAAGAACAAATTGAAAAGGTGAAATCAAGTGAAAATTTCAGCTGCAGAACCTAAATTTCTGTGCCTAAGTTTAGCATCCAGTGTTTCTGCAACAGTCCTAACTCCTTGTCCTGGTCATCCTGATGATCTCTTGGACACTTGGAAGCCCCACAGTGCATTTCTTCCACCTGCAGTTCAGCCAGCAGTTCTAGTTCAAAATCTAGCTGAGGCAGATATCCTTGTAATTACACTGATGATGCCAGACACTGTACTTTATACCCATTCAGGTGCACAGTTAAATGTAGATTTAGATTTGAAGTATTATAATGTCTTTCAAATTGGTTCTAGTGTGACTCAGCATGTCAACAATACTCTTCTTGAAGTTCCAATTGAAAGTGGAGCTTCTTTCTCTGATCTCCAGAAAGCCCATATTTGAAACCAACTGATAAGGTGATGCTGCAGGGGTTGGTTGACGCATTATCCCTCATGCTGTATCTGAACCAACTCACTTACCTACTCCTTTCCACTGAGCAAGAAGCATTCCTTCCTCCTCAGTCCACATGAACCGGGTGGGAACGGATCTGTTGTGCAAATTAGGAGCCACAATTTTTCAGTTCCCAGGTGGTGTGTATTTGGACATTCTATATCATCAGATCAGAAATTTGATCACACTGCTAACTATTGAAGTGTTAGTCTTAACTTCATTGACTTGAGGCACCTCTCTCAGGTTCCTTACTAACAGTGGGCTTCCCATTCTAATAACTTGAAAAGACTCTTAGCAGCTAACCAGTAAAACTTAAACACAAAATTAATCATGCATTCCCAACAGTTCCCCAATACCCACTTCTTGAGAAGCTGAGGGTGGCATCTGCCCTGTCATCCTCTTCCTAAAGGAGCAAGGTGTCTTAATACCAGCACCATCACCCTGTAACACAAACACACAGTTCACAAGAAAAGAAAGAGGGGAAATTTGATGAACAAGATTTGGAGATTTGTCCAAGTTCTTGGAAACATCAAGGCTTTTGTTATCATGAGCCACCCAGTTGTTCCTAACCCTTGACTGTTTCAATCTCCATCCCTGTATCCTTAATTTTGCTGTTATTGAGTTAAGTTCTGCCTTCTTCTCTATCCCCATATGCCTCAATTCACATTTTTTGTTTACCTTTATTTACTGAGACAACAGTATACCTGGACCAGACTTCCTCAAGGGTACTGCGAATCCCCCACTCTTTTCTTTCAGTGGTTAAAATGAGACCTAGATTCTATTACACCCTGAAGGGCCTCAGTCTTGGTACAGTATGTGGTTGGCCGCTCATGAAAACAGTGGATTTCATTCTGCAGTGTCTTTTGAGGTTCAAGATTCACACACAAATTCAAGATTCAAGTAGCATGGTGTGCCATGACCTGAAACCTGAAGACTGGGTCCTACTAAAGGACTTCAGATGAAACATGCTTTGTCACTACACTGGACTGATCCACTCCAAGGGCTTTGGGTGACCCACACAGTGGTGACATTTGCCAAAAAAAGTGCCTGGATCAATGTATCCCATTGTTGTTGGATGGTGTCACCCAAGAAACACTGTGAATCTCGAACAACCAAGAAGCTGGATCACATTGGGAAGGATATCTCATCCTGCTGAAGGACACCTATATCAAAGAAGAGCAACAGAGATGGACAACTCTATGAAAAGAAACAAGGTTACTGGGGAAAGCTCTGTGTGACAGTGCTGGTACCCTCTCCCCAGAACTACTACAAACATTAGCACCAAGGTACAATTTGAGACAGAAAGGACTGCAAGCGAAGTCTGAAACAACAGAGCTTGGAACAGTTGCTTGCAGAAGCAAACCAAACAAGACTTGTGTGAGATATATATATATATGTGTGTGTGTGTGTGTGTGTGTGTGTGTGTGTGTGTGTGTATATGCATGTCCTGTGAGGAGTGGCTAAGGGAGTTGGGGTTGTTTAGCCCGGAGAAGAGGAGGTTCAAGAGTGACTGTATCACCATTTACAACTGCCCAAAAGGAGGGTGTAATCAGGTGGGAGTCAGCCTCTTCTCACAGGCAGCTAGGGATAGAATAGGAGGACACTGTCTTAAGCTGCACCAGAGGAGTTTTAGGTTGGACATTAGGAAGAATTTCTTCACAGAAAGTGTGATTAGACATTGGAATGGCCTGCCCAGGGAGGTGGTGAAATCACTGTCCCTGGAGTTGTGAAAGGCTGAATGTGGCACTTTGTGCGGTGGTCTAGTTGGTGTGGTGGTGTTTGGTCATAGGTTGGACTTGATGATCTCAGAGGTCTTTTCCAACCTGATTGATTCTGTGATTCTGTGATATATATGTATGGATTTGCATGATCAAAACAAGTTGTACTGTTGTATTGTGTTGTATTCTTTGTTATATTGCTAATAGATAGCATTGTGGTTTAGGTTTTAGAATGTATAACTCCTGTCAGATGACTTAGAGATTTGACAGGTTTAAAAATTTTATGTGTTTTCTTTCTGGTTACTGTAGCAAAGACTGTCTGAGGTAG
>JAWWEU010000111.1:93657627-93675343 GCA_035583155.1 Acropternis orthonyx | reverse complement strand
AGACAGAAGGTGATCCCTCTGAGGTGCAGGGTTGGTAGATGAAAGAAAAATTCCAAGATTTTAAACCCATAACACTGCAGAAGCTGGTTAAACTGGCCAGAGGTGGACATGCCATAGGGTAAACAATACCATACAAGGAAGCATAAATTCCCTTGCAGGTAGGACGAACTGTACCACAGTAATGACTTGTAACAGTATAATTGGAGAGAGTTCAAGCATACCGAAGGAATAGGCTCGTGCTACATCTTTGCAGCCTGTTGAACAATATATGGTGGTGGGGTTCTGCCCAATGGATTGAACAATAAATATCTTTATATTCAGACATGGGCCTGTGATTAATTCGCCTCAAAAGGTTTGAGAAAAAAAACTCGACCATTTGCAATTAAAAAAATAAAAGACCAAGAAACTCACCCCTATTATATATTTCATATTGACCTGGAAATGATTCTTTGACAAACTTTAGAGAGCTACTTCCTCTGAAGAATGGTGGAGTACTATCAGTTAAGACTAAGCCTATGTTGTCATATGGCTGAGTGCCAGCAATGCTTAGGGGGCCAAATTTCCAGTCACTGTATTCAAAGTAATGAGTATGGACAGGTGTAATGTAAATGGTATATTGAAAAGCTACAAAATATTCTGTTCCCAGGTGTCCAGTGCATATCCTCGTACTCAAGCTATCTTGATAAGTCATTATCTGGCTTCGTTGTGCTAAATTTATTTTATTCCATTTGGCAGAAAAGAAAGCCTGTGCACTCTGTCTTTGTACTGGTTCTTAACTCCGTGTAGTCTCACTGCTTTGGCACAATCAAGGTGTCATGTTCTAGCAGTTTTCTCGGGAACTACCCCAAAAAAGTGATTGCTGAGAGGAATTCTTCCTGCACCACAGAAAAATCACAGGCCAGGCTCTCAGTCCCAGAACATGAGTCCTCCCCATGATGGCAAACAGAGAATCATTTGTGTGGACTGTCATGATTAAAATGGTTGTACCCCTCTTCTTCATCATCCTCCACTCTGTCTCATTTCTTTTCAGATATTTTATCACTCTTTCTTCATCATGGAGGCTGTTTTCTAACAGTGCTGCTAAAAATCAAGTCTGGGACTATTAACCGAAATAACAAGATGCATGTGAGCCTAAAGGTGACCCTCCAGACAACCTGGCATCCTCAACACATCTGTATGTCCCATTGTCCTTTATAGCTTCTATTCACATGTACTCACAGGTTTTTTTAACTGTTTCATCACACTTCTATGCTTCTCATATTTTTATCTCAGCAATCATAAAATTTATTCTGACCACCACCACTTTTCTCAGCATCTGTAAAGATTACTGGCAGCTACTGTGCAAGATTATGCAGCCACAGAAGCCTCAAACAGAAAGGGCGTATATTTGGATTCAAAATATTCCCCAAATACATAAATCTGCTGCTCTTGCTGTTGTCTTCCTTCAGCTGCCTGCTCTTTTCTTCTAATTCCTGTAGTGCAGTTCGTGCAGGTATTGTCTTACTGATCAGCCACTGACTTAACCTCATCAGAGCACAGCTCTCAGAACCATGTAGAAAGTTCATAACAAATATATTTTCTTTCTTCTTTTGCCCTGTTCATGTTGCTAAGCTTAAGCTGCTTTCATAAACCTTTTAGACAAGCATAGGGGGGACACCCATCTGTGAACTGAAAGAGAGCTAAAAAAGACAGAGGAAAAGGCTCCATGGCTGGGAATTAATTCTGCAGGCAGCTGGTAACGATTTGACCTCTGTCTCTTTCCCGAGAGACTATTCCCTCTAAAAACACCAGAAAAGTTATTTTCTAGAGTCCATTTCACTCTTCCAAATCCCAGGGCCAAAGAAACCTTATATTCACCATACACATAAGTTGCAGTAAGTCTGAAGAGAAAAGCTCTAGTCTGTTAACCATTCTTACAAAGAAATGCTTCCAAGGCAAAAGAAATGGTATAATCTTCACAAGTGCTCTTGATCTGCAAGGAGGCTGGGACCATCTTCTTTTCTGCCCTGAATAGCTGGTGTTCAAAGGATCTGTAGATGATTCAATCACTGTGTTCAATACACGTATTTGTCTGAGGAAAAAAAATGAGTTGGGTCATGTCCAAATTAGTCTCTGCAACAGGTCCAGGGTTCAGAAAGGGAAATCCTTTTATGATCTCTGTAGACAATTCTGTCTAGGACAACTACCTCAATTTCTGTTCAGACAGTCCACTGATTTGATTTAGATATCAAATTTGAAGGGTGTTTCTTTTTGGTTTCTGCATTTTTCAGAGTAATTTATGGCCTCAGAGGGAGAACTATCTTGGAGGTCTCTATGAAATGCAGAAAAACCTTCTTATACTTCATCTTTTCTATTTTGGTGGGGTATTTAAGAATGAGCCAGAAAGCAGACATCTTTTCTAGTATCTTGTGTGACTTCTGAAATGCTGGATGAAATTAATGTCGGGGCATACTGCTTGGGGCATGTTTGCTCTATTTTTGCTCACACATTGAATATATTACAAAAAAAAAACCATACTGGAAAAAGATAATGGGGTTTTAAATCTTCCCAGTATAAAGTGTATGTCACATAGTGACAAGTGCACCATCTTTTTACTTTTCTGTGCAAGAAAATTTCTTGCTTTCAAATTCACTCTGGCCTTTTCAGCTCCTCCCTGTACCAGTTTCTCAGTGTTTATGAGTAGTGTCCTCTTCTGCCATTCTGTTGACTCACTTCAAAGCAGCAGGTAACGTGAGTCCTCTTACAAATAGAAGGAAGAGGTATCCACAGAACATACTAGCAAGGCTTAATGGTGGATTCTTTAGGGAGCAATGTATATCCTGTTCTGGTGGCATTTAGGTGAACCAAGTCAAAGAGAGCTGACCTGGCTCACACATTTGGACTGAAAGGCTCTGATCCAGGGAAGCACTGAAAGACATATATGTAAAGTATTGAGCTTCATTTTCCCTTCTTCACAGCTTGTGCTAATAAGTGCTGGAAAAAAAAATTATTAAAGTAGTTTAATATGCTTTTATTTGGAGGGGGGCAGCTGGAGACTACACAGGAGCTATCTATTGAAGATCAGATAACCAAAAAAAATCATACACCAGAGGAATGAAGATTACTGGGGATGTTATGGGTGTTTATGGGATATCACATCCATCTTGTGTTCCTCTAAAATGTTCCTTACCACTTGGAATATGGATGTGGAATTCATGCCTCAGTCTGGGGTGTTGGAAGCAACCTAATATAGCTGTTATGCTGGAATTCATGTTAAGTAAAATAGCTAGAGACATGTATGTGAGTGTTTAAGTAGGTGATGAGTGTCAAAAAGTGTGTTAGGCTGTGAGAATGTAGTCAATATGCCTAATGATTCTCAGAGAGCTGTTTAGCCAGTCAAGCCTCAGAGATGGGATGCAGTTTTTGAAATACAGATGACTACAGCCAATTAAGATATTGTAGGTTATATAAACAAACAAAGGGACTTTCAGGTATGACACAGATGTTATAAGAGTTATCCAGACCTACTGATATTCTACTGAGGTCAAGTGGGACAGCCTGCATTGTCTGAAATGAGACCAGGTCTCCAGTTAATGCAGCCAGTGAAGAACAGTGAGTGATTCAGTTATACTGTGGAGGCTTGATGCACTCATCCACATGTAGGCTATCTAGTCTCATTTGAGATGCCTTAAGGTGTCATGTTTGTTCACTCAAATGCAAGTCTAGCTAGAAAGGTCTTCCCAAAGTCTTGAACTTTATCTATCATTTCCAACTGGATATCCAGTAGCCCAGATATCCTAAGTGAGTAAAGGGTTTTATATAACTATGTGTGAGCAAATGAGCTGAGACCATAATATTAATAATTTATGAAAATAAATGTGCCAATACTTTATAGATTATTTTAAAATGTGTTTTAGCCATAATTTAATAGCAAGTTATTCTCTTTAAATGATAAAAAGAGAAATACTTAATTTCTATTTTGTGCACACCAGCAACTACAAGCATATACTAATAATTTTCTCTCATCTTTTATCCTCCAGTTCTCATCTTCAATGACTGCAAAAAAGTTCTGAGGCCTCAGTGTATATGAAGCTCATATAAAGTAAAGAATATTTTGCTAGTGTTACATTGGTTCCTAAGATGAAGGTAATATTAGTCTTATCCCAGAATAATAGTGTATTCATTGTGCATTGTCTCAGAACAGGAATGCCATAAAAAAATACAGCATTCTCCAACTTCCCTATGAGACCAATAATTCCTAGTCTGGACATGTGTGCTAATTTTTGACTGGGATAGAGTTAATTTTCTTTGCAGTAGCTCACATAGAGCTGTGTTTTGGTTTTGTGACGAAAACAGTGCTGATAACACAGGGATGTTTTCATTATTGTTGAGCAGCTCTGACACAGACCCAAGACCTCTTCTGCTCCTCCCATGAGCGATGAGGTTGGGGCTGCAAAAGGAGTTGAGAGGGGACACAGCCAGGACACCTGACCCCAACTGACTCAGTGGATATCTCATGCCATATGGCCTCATGCTCACCATATAAAGTTGGGGAAAGAAGAAGGAAGCAGGAGACCTTTGCAGTGATTGCAGTAGTTTTCCCAATGTGATGTAGCCCAGCTTTCCTGGAGATGGCTGAATACCTGACTACCCATGGGAAGTGGTGAGTGAATTCCTTGGTTTGCTTTGCTTGATTGTGTGGTTTTTGTTTTACCTATTAAACTGTCTTTTCAACCCATGTTTTCTCATTTTTACCCTTCCAATTCTTTCCCTGATTTCTCTGGGGGGTGAGTGGGGAATGAGTGAGCGGCTTGCTGACTGAGGTTAAATCGCAACGGGTCAGAGGTTAAAGCAGTGGTCAGACTCCTCAGTTTTCATATTGGGATTTTAGATGTCTTTTCTGGTGATTTATTTATCCAGACTGAATCTTTGACAGAGATTCTTGATTTTAACACTATTATAATAGCTTCCATGGTTGAAGATAAATCAAATTATTATTCAGTGTTCTAAATTAATTTGTTCATTCTACCTTTTTGAAATAATTGTCTTTATTAAAGATATATTGCTTGCAAGAGTGGGATTTCATCAACACACTTCTCTCCACAGAGGGAGAATCACAGAGAAAGCTCATCTTTCTTAATGACTGCAGTCTATTTGCTCTTCATAATTTCATAAGTGGTTAATATGTAAAGAATTTGAAAACCCTTCACATCCAAGGCAAGGACCATAATCTAGAGCTTGCAGTCATGAAGCAAGTTCTGACACTGTCTTGCTTCAAGACCTTGCACAAGTCTCTCTGTTTAAGGCAGTGAGAGCAGCAGCATTTCCTGGGATTTGTACCTGTGTGTGTGCACTAATTATGTTCTGGGTAAAAACTGAGTAAATATTTAGATTTTTGCATCCCACTCATGAAGCCTCCTCTATCTCACACTTCTCTTCCAAATGCTGCTGGTGTCCACTGAAAGAAACTTTTGTTAGGCAGTCCAGATAAAATCATGGTTGACCGCTGCCTTGTCCCTGCTGGGGATATAGTATCAATATCCCAGAAAATGCTGTTATTCATGCTTACTCTTTGGTCAAGTGCAGCATTAAATTATAATCAAATTTCTTGTCTGTAAAGTGGTGATGATCTACCTCATCAGCACAGCATATGTTTGTCACAATTGAGGATTTCTTCATTTTTGTGTGCAGCTATATACAGCATAGAAGACACCAGTAAGTTTTACTAATTTGATATTCATTCAATTTTGATATTAATATCACTCATGTTAGGATACTAAGGGTTTTTAGTTTTTGGGGTTTTTTTCAAAATAATGTGCTAAAGCTTATGCATATTTGGCACAAACACCCCTATTATAAAAAAAAAAAAATTGCCGAGTCAAAGTAGTTTAAATAAAAATTTCCTAATTATGACTTGTTTTATCTTTCAAAGAAATAACCTCTTAATATTTACATAGCATTAAGGTAAAGAAAATAGTTTTAAATAACTAAAAACTCTTATTTCATTTGTATTATTCTATTTTCTATTTAATTTAGTTTTAATATATTTGAGCATTGGATTTTGCAACCATGAATAACTTCCCTGCTTTTAATGTAACAATACACAAACTCTATTTATAAGTAAAATAAATGCATGTTTTATTTACCAGTTACATGGAGGAGATCCACATATTATGAACAACATCCTAGAAACTCAAATGTATTCATGTTCCTTAGTCCAACAAATCCACATCCCTTAGAAGAGCAAGGGGGTTTTTATTTTTGTTGTTCTTGGGGTGTTTTTTGGTTGTTTTGTTTCGTTTTGTTTTGTTTTCCCCCCGAGGTGTATATCTGTCCAATATGGGTAACCCACTGTAAAGAATATTAAATTTTTGCTACTTCTCCTTGACCTTTATTCACAACAGTGGTGTTACATAACACTAAGTGAAAGTGTAATACAATTATCTTACTATCGTATGTTTTCTATATATGCACACTGAATTTTATCCTAGATAACTGTAATATGCACTTTTGTTAGGCTATTTTTTGTCCTTTTACTCAGTATACTTGACCCTTTCTTTCCCTCAAAGAATCTTAACAAGCCCAATCCACAAAATATGACAGAAAATAGAGATAAGCAGTGAACAAACTGAACACAGATATTCAGATGCTTCATACTTTTGTCATTTCATGCTTCACTGGGTTTTGTATTTAGATGTCCGTTCAGTGTACTTCTCAGTCTTTGCCACCATAGTAGTACACTCTTCAGCAAATATTTTCTCACAGTATTCCCACAAAATATTGCTCGTATTCAATAGATGTGTATTTCAACCAATAGTGCTCCCATTACACACCGTAGGGAACATTAAGGCTTAATCTTGTAAGAGAGTGCTAGACTTTCTGCCAATTTTTTCCCATCATTTACTTATGATTGAGGCTGTCAAATCCCTTCTGAATATATACCTGTAATTTTTTGGGGGGTTTTTTTGTTTGTTTGTTTGTTTCTAAAGGCCAAATTGCTTAGAGGCTGAGCTACAGAGCATTCCTGAGCAGTATATACCCCAACCATCTCACTTTTGGGTGAGATGTGGCCTATGTTACTAGAGCATTCCTGGCACATTAGTCTCATGCAATAAAGATCTGAGGACTTACATACAAGAAGATATCTCACTATGGCAAGTAGAGCAAAATGAGGATATTCAGCTGGTAAGTCAAAGACTTGCAGTCAAATCCCTGGTCTTCTGAGTTTGGAACAGCGTCCTGAATTCCAATCTCCCCCAAGAGAGCTGTGCCCTGGTGTAGATCCTGCTGCTTCAATCTCTTCTGTATGAACAAATAACACACTCTTTAGGGCACAAGGCCTGGAACTTGTTTCATATAGTAATTGTGAATGGGGCTGTCCATTTAGGATGAAGAGGTTTTAACACTATCGATGTGATGTGACCTGGGCCATGTCATTTTTTCTGAGGTCATTTTAGTAGTACAGATTTAATTATGGCAAGTAGGACTGGAGTAAAATTGCTTTCCCTAATTTCAGTGCTATGCCATAAGTGCATATTACAAATGGGTAAAATCAAAGCAAGCATCCAGCACTGGTAATTTAGTTGGGGCTCCCAAAAGGAACAAATGGAACTATAAAACCAGCTGTTGATGTGAAAAGTAGACTTCAAAAAGAAAAGATATGGGGAAGGTATTGACTAAGAGGACTTGCAGACTGTTTTTAACCATGGCACTGATTTTCTGTCATGCTTCTGGCAAGTCCCTTGCTCTTCCCAAACCCTCCCCCTCCCCAAGAAGGAGTACTAAAACAATTTTAGTTGAATAACAGCACTGAATTTCTGTGGCAATTGCATGCTTTATTAGAAGTTCTACCTTTCTTGTTCTTCTTACTGTCACCAGTCCCAGTCTGCAAAATTCTGATACCACTTCATTGTACTGCAGGAATATTGTGCAGACATCATTTATTATGGTGATAAACAGTGTAAAAGACTAATAAAGACAACATTTTAAAAAGATGCTGCAATTGAGAGGCTAGAGATAAAAACCCAGTGTCACTAAACATTTTCTGTACTAGACTGTCCTGTCAAGTAAGGTATTATTTCTAGGTAAACACAAAAAGGGGTAAAAAAGACATATGCAGGGAATGCAATAGATCCCTTTGCCCTTCTGTTTGCTCTCCATATAACAAGTGAAAATTATGAATGAACTAGCATGACTAGTAAAAAAAATTGACTTCAAAATTAAATGTGGCAAAACAGATGGGATGTTCCAACAGAACAAAAAACTGCAGAATAAAGAGTGGGGATGTAATGCTTAAATTCAATAATGTATAAAAGATATTATTTCAATGAAAACAATAAATGCATTCTGTCAAAAACTTTTATTTCATTGAAATGTGTTGGTTTGTGGTTTTGGTCCCAAATAAAATTTTGCATATCAGAATCCTCAGGAAGAAGAAAAGTAATTTTTAAATTAAAAGAAATCTAAGGAATCAAATTTGTTTTAAATCCTATGGAGCTCTAAATCAGGCCCAATTTAGAACTGAAAGGATGAAAACAGACAGTACATTCTGCTGTGCCAAATGTGTGTGTGCATTGCTCATATTTCTCCAATTCATATAGTTTATCATTGAATCATATCATTGAATAACCAATATCTGAAAACCTTTTAAGTATGTATTCTCATAATGTAAGAATACTCTTATTATAAATTTACTGAAAAGCCATGGAATTTGTATGACTAAATGACTTGTGAATGTTCACCCAGGCAGTCTGAAGTCACCTACTTAGCAGGAAATTGAATCCTAATATTGAAATTTCCAAGGTAATGCCTAATTTAATACTGGGTTCCCTAATTCTGTAACTATTCTTCCATATTTCATCCAAACAGGGAATCAGCTTGCCTGCCTTTTCACTTTTGCACTTCAAGGTAGATCAGTTCTTGGCCTTTCCTTGAAAAGATGTGATGGATACAGAACTCATCACTTCAACATTGTGTATTTTACACTATGAAAGGCAAACACAATGGATACAGAGCTCATTTATTCTAGGATATATATTTCATAGTATGTGTAAAGAACTTTCCTAATGAAGAATTAAAAACATGTGTGTTGTCCCACCCTAGCACTGTCCCAGTCCACAACAGCATGTCTCAACTAGCTTTTACAGTAATGGAATTGTGCTGTCATTCAGGGGAGTTACATTTTGTGTTCTGCTAAATGACATCAAACCAGTGAAGAACACTTGCACCACTGCATTCTTGTCTTAATCAAAACACATTAGGAAGATAGTGAAGAAAAAATTTATTGAGAACTTGACATTGTTGTCCTCTTCAGTAGGCAGACCACCCTGGAAAGAAATCATAGCACTGGGAGAGGGGAGGTAGTTTGGAAACCCGTGTGCTTCTTAAGTATCAGTGAATTCTGCTCTGGACATGGTGAAAGTGTTGAAAGTGTTGATGTGGGTTAGCTGACGAGATGTAGGATTTCCATATAACAGTGACCTTCTGTTGTGGCCTCACCTTGAATATTGTGTGCAGTCTTGGGCACTGAAAGATAAGAAAGATATTAAGCTCTTAGAGAGTGTCCAAAGGAGCGCAATGAAGATGGTAAAGTGCCTGGAGGGGAAGCTGTATAAGGAGTGTCTGAGGGCACTTGGTCTGTTCGGCCTGGAGAAGCCGAGACTGAGGGGAGATCTCATTGCAGTTACAACTTCCTCGTGAGGGGAAGAGGAGGGGCAGGCACAGATCTCTTCTCTGTGGAGACCAGTGACAGGAACAAAGGGAATGGCCTGAAGTTGTGTCAGGGGAGTTTTAGGTTGGATATTAGAAAAAGGTTTTTCACCCAGAGGGTGGTTGGGCTCTGGAACAGGCTCTCCAGGGCAGTAGTCACAGCACCAAACTTGACAGAGGTCAAGAAGCCTTTTCGATGGTATTCTCAGGCACATGCTGTGACTCATGGGGATGGTCCTGTGCAGTGCCAGGAGATGGACTCAATGATCCCTTCCAACTCAGCTTGTTCTGTGATGATCTGTGAAATAATGAAGATAAAGTTGTCCTGATTTGCTGTTTAGAACTCTTCTCTGTTCAAATCTATCTTCTAGAAATTACTTATATTTGCTTGGGGAAGTTGGACATATCCTTAGAGATACTCAAAAGCTGTCTGTAGATGGTCCTGGGGAGCTGGTTGTAGGTGGTTGTGTGGGAGTAGGGAACTGCACTAGTTAGGCACCTTCCAAATTCAACTGATTCATGCCGATTTATATACTGCCTTCATTCATAAAACTTAATGTGTTCTTTGAGTTCAGAACTACATGAAAATTTGAAACTTGGAAATAGAAAACACACAGTATTTCTAGGAAGATATTCAGCTAGGAGGGGCTTCCGATTGTTACTTAAATAAAGAAATACTGTTTATGGTAGGTTGACCTTGGGTAGCTGCAAGATGCCCACCAACTTTCTCTGTAGCTTTAGCTCCTCAACAAGACAGAGTGAGAAAAATACAATGAAAAGTGTGTAGGACAAGATAAGGACAGGGTGATCACTCAGCAATTACCATCACAGATAAAAAAGACTCAGCTTAGGGAAATGGTTTTAATTTATTACCAAATGAACAGAGTAGGTTAATGAGTAATAAGAACAAATTTAAAAAACATCTTCCCCTCAATCCTCCTTTTTTCCAAGGCTCATCTCTTATTTCTCTACTTCCTGCACCTGAGTGGTACAAGCAGACAAAGAACTGGGGTTGCAGTCAGTTTGTTACATGCTCTCTCTGCCACTATTTCTTCCTCACATTCTTCTGCTGCTTCAGCATGGTTCCCTTCCTCGGGGTGCAGTCCTTCAGCAACAGACTGCTCCAGTGTGGGTGGCCTACAGGATTAGAAGTCCTGCCAGCAAAGCTGCTCCAGTGTGGGCTCCTGTCTCTATGGGGCCATGTGTCCTGCCAAAAGCCTGCTCCAGTACAGTCACAGCCTCCTTCAGGCACTCACCTGTTTCAGCATGGGGGTCCTCCATGGGCTGCAGGTGGATATCTGATCCCCTATGGACCTCCATGGGATACAGGGGGACAGCTTGCTCCACCGTGATCTTTACCAAGGGCCACAGGTGAACTCTCTCCAGCACTGGGAGCACTTTCTCCCCCTCCTTCACTGACCTAGATGTCGGTTGTTTCTGTCATATATTCACTCTTTTCTTTCCCAGCTGCTGTTGCAGGGGTATTTTTCTCCTTCTTAATTAAATTATCACAGAAGTGCTACTATTGTCACTGACAGACTTGGCTTTGGCCAGTGGTGGGTGTGTCTTGGAACTGTCTGAAACTAGCTCTCTCAGACATTGGGGCAGCTTCTGGCAACTTCTCACAGAAACTAGTGCTACAGACCCTCTGCTGCCTAAATATAATATTGAAAGTTAAATTCAATTAGCAGTTATGAAAACTATGCCAAAAAAATCGGCCCTCAAAGTATAAAGCCAGCCTAGCAGCTGCCCATAAGGATAGGAAAATTAGGCACAAAAGATAAAGGGAAATCAACAGACAAAGGTGTCCCACAAACTGAGGTCAAATGAAGTAAATCATATGAAAATGAATGTAAAAGAGAGGGATATTGAGCATATTAACATGATAGAAAGACACATTTAGACACCATCAGTAAAAAGATCTGGTGAATCTCAAAATTTTGTAGAATACAGAATACATCTAAATTTACCAATATTTTTGAAATTGACCTGCAGGTGATTGACAATCATCACGTACACTTAAAAGACAGAAAATAGATACAGGTCTTCTAAAGAGAGTAGTGGGGGGGAAAGGTTTGTATTAATAATAAATTCATTTGAACCATATCTAAGATCATGTAGAATAATCTGTCAGGGTTTTATGATGCAATTACTTCCAACATTCATCTGAGAGAAAGAGTAAGAACTTTTACTCCAAAAAACGTTCAGAACAGAAGTACATTTTTTCTGTCTAAGTTGTTTTTCCTTTCTTTCCTTTTTTAATTTTTTAATTTTTTTCACAAATGAAATTCCAAAGTCAGAAGGTTCCCATTTACAGTTTAACTACTGTAGCAGGTTTTAATGCCATTATTCTATTCCTCATCTGCAGTGTTACTGTTATCAAGAAGTAAGATGAAAACACAGGGCTTAAAACTACTTTTTTGCTCTTCAGACTTATTATTGCTTCATATGTAAATCCCTGTCTAAGCTAAGTTCTGCAAACTAATGTTATGTAGGATAGACATCCAGCATACTGAATATAGGAAATCTAAAATAGATTTTACATTCCAGGAATGAGTCCATCTCTTTTATACTATAATATATTTCAGGATACTTTCTGTTTTGCAGTCTCTCTATAACAGCAAAATTCATTCTATTCCACTCTGCAGGTCTAAAGTTGCTGGAGTTTTTCCCATATACTACCTGCTATAAATCTCAGCAGGAAAGAACAGGTGGATTAATTCAACTTAATGGAAATAAAATGACATCTTTCATGACACAGATACATTGTGAGACTTGTCACAGTTGGTCCTGGAAGGTAATGCAAAGATTAATACAATGGGGTGCCACATGAGATGCATTCTGAAAAGGAAGTTCTTTTGCACAATGCATCTTTAAAAGTATGCATTCAAGGAACTTTTTCAAACCTCTGCTTTATGACTGCAGAGTTTCTTTTAGGTGGACCAGGGGCTTGGGACTTTTCTCTGAACCCTTATCTCTTATGCTGTGTACTCAGCTGCATGATGTAACCTATGTGACATGTTGTCTGGAGGATAATTGTGTGACTTGTACTGCCATAATGGATCATAGAATACAGTCAGATTGTTGAGCCTACTTGAAAAGATAACTGTGGAGTGTTCTTTGAACTGTCTTATCTGGGTTTATCCCAGTTAACATCACGTAGTGGATAAAATTTTGGAGTGATGCAAGTAAACTGAAACCTACAGTCTCTTTAGAAACTACATTTTAGTGCTTTGTGGAGCATGTTTCAAAAGCCCAAGGTAGTCCCTGGGCAATATCACTTTCCCTAAACTTTGCTTTCAGCCTGTCTGTTTTCTGAAGTCATTTCCATCAGCATATTCAGATTACACAGCATTAATCCATAAATGTCATTTAGCATTAAACCCTACCCTAGTAAACCAGTAATTAAGAAAGATGACACTAGTTTGTCATTTTCAGCTTGCCTGCAAGACAAATTATTGCATTGACTAGTAGTTACCACTACCTGCTCCATAAGAAAAATTTCAATTATTTGAACAAAACCCACATATTAAGGAGTTTAATATATTATTTACGTCTAGGGGAAGAAAAGAAACTTTATTGGGAAAGTACAAGCCCATAATTATTAAGAACTTCTTCTACTGATGGCAAAGTATATAGTGCAGTACTTCTCTGAGAAATTTACTAAATGAACTGTTTTTCTCTCTGAAGTACTTTATTATTTTCATAGTTTGCAACTTTCTATTAAACTGCAAAACTTTTGTGTTAGTACCTGAAACAATTTTATCTTTAAATGTCCTCTAAATGCTCTTTAAATATGGAAAAATAATGTATGATTTTTTTGTGTGTGTGAGTTTTTATTTTTTGGGTGGTGGGCAGGGGTTTGGTTTTCTGTTTTGTTTTGCTTCTAATAGAGATAAAGCTATGCTTCAAGCCACTTTATGTTCCTTGCTTGTATTTCACAGACAAATCAAGCCATTTCAGAAACATTGCACCTATTTGCTCATAGTCTTCATATTTAAAACCCTGAATGAACATTAACAGTCTTACTATTCTCAACTGCGGCTCCAGTTTCAATGGAGCAGATATAACAACTGTAGGAGTTTTACACCATACTAACAAGAAAGGTCCTAACATATTTCAGTCTCAAACAAAGAAGGACAAAAATATACAAATATAGTTAAAAAGTCTGTGACTAGTTGTTGGTCAAAACTGCTCTCAGACACTTATATACGTGGAGTTACACCAAAAACTGAGAAATGCTTGGGCCCTTCTTGGCTTGTTCCCATTAACAGGGAAAAAGGGTGACATGAGTCACATATTTTGTTGGGGTCACTTCCATTCTGTGATACATATTAATGCTCTTTCTCTCCAAACTTTGGGGCCAAAGTGCAACATGTTTCTTTGCCTACCGTACAGTCACCTCTACCTTCCATCTTAGCCTGTGCTCCCAAGTGTTCGCTGTCTCTGAATATCACAAGGTTGTTTTTCTCCCCTTCCAACTTCCCCTTGGTTCTCTGATTGTTTTTCTGTCTCTGACAGATCTGACACTCAGACACGTGGAAGTCTCACGTACAAAGAATTAACAATGGCCTGTAGTGGCCTACTACAAGCTAAGGGAAGCTATCCAGAAATGAGTAATAGCTTTCCATGCTGTAACTTACAGAGATGACAATCCAAGAAAGATATGGTCAGAGGCACAGTAAGCGCAAATGAGACAGTCAACAGAAGATGTTCATACTGGAAGGTATGTGGTTTCTAAGCTTTTATTAGTAAATGAGTTGCTAACTTGCTGGTATTCTGAGAGCTCAGGGTGTAGGCATGAGCTGTTGTACATAATGTTGCAGTGTTAGCACAGTCTCTGGCATAGTTGTGGCTTAGGCCAAATTGCATTTTAGGTAGATGACACCTTGTGCCTAGTTATGGGACGGTAGGGAATAAACACTTCTCCTAGGTGGTAGTTTGGCTGCTGATTAGAGGGCTTACTGCATGGATATCACCTGTGACAAAAAGCAGTGCCTGATCAGTTTTATTTACAAGCTTATGAGTCGCTTATGAGTCCCAGTGGAGACCAGATCCAATACAATAAGTTGACTGCTGTCCTGCCCTTCCAAGCAAAAGACATACAAGCAGATATATAAGATACAAAATCTTTAGACACCTGAGATCAGCACACAGTTTGGGGAAAAAAAAAAAAAAGGAAAGAAACGAAGCTAATCAGATGGTTTTCTAGCCTTTGTGTTTACCAGCATCCTTGCCCATACAACCCAGCATGGGTTAAGAGTCTAAGGAGGTATTTGCATTTCTCAGATCATAGTGTGGCCTGTGACAGGGGGTGGGGGGATGCACCACCACAGCCTGCACAACCTCAGCTGCTCTCAAGGAAAACAGGTTTAATTTCTTATCCACCTTGATGAATGGAACTGTGAATCCCATGCTTGTCATTTTTAATGAGGTCTGTGATTGACCTTATGATTGATAATAGTGATTAGTGTTTTCTGACATAACAGTACATTAAATCCTTCGCAGATTTGCTAGCCATACAACCTCCATCCTATTTAGTCTGAAAATTAGCTCATTTTTTCTACTTTGGATAATGTTTTCTCATTTGCTGTAAAACATATTACTCTTTCTTTTCCAATATATTCCCTATCCTTAGGTATAGAACTCAGCAAAATTTTTATATTCTTCCGTTACAATTTACACATTAAGCTAAAAGATACCATGTCTCAGGAGAAACATTTTGCACTATTTTTTCCCCCAATTAAGTCCTAAATTATTACTTTTGTATCATACAAACAAAAAAACCCCCAAACCCACAACTCTACTTGTTTTAAGCATCCAATTCTGTAAATATTGGTGTCAAACAGTAAATAAGTCTTTTTTTTTTTTCCTTATAAACCATCTTTTAAATGTTCCCTGATGTCCATTTTCATGTCTCCCAAGGATAGGGTACACACACTGTAGTTATCAAAAAGTAAGAAGTCTAAATCAGGTTTTGACCATCCATAATCAGTGGAGAAAGATAGGCAACTCCAGAGGGTGATTCATTCCCTCCTAAAATAAAGGGGATGAATCACCCTCTGGAACTGCCTTCTCTTTACCCTTGATTGCAGAGGGAATCTTGATGACTGCTTTATAAAAAACATGATTATGCAGTCATTTTAAATTAACATAAATTTAGGTTGTTGTCAAAAGTGTGGACCCACCTTGCTCCACTGTCTGTGCTTATTTCCATATCATTTTTGGTGCCATAGGAGTGAGAGCTGGTAAATGTTTGGTTATAAAACTGGATTTTTTTTTTTGTTTTGACAAAGCTGGGTTTCATGCACTTATATTCCCTAACTTAGCTTTCACAGTGATTGAAGAACTTAACATTTGTGGGAGCCATAACTGCTCACTTTAAAGCTGCAGAAAAGCGCAGTCTTAAATTGAAGTGCCTATGTAACCACAGTCTCAACCACACCATTTATACTCAAATACATTCAGGTGAAATTAATTTTTTAATTGAAACTGCGTTCTGTTTCCTAAACATCATGGTCCACTGCCATTTGAAATCATTCTTTTGTAACTTTAGAAGCGTTCTTTTAATTTAGGATTTATATATTAATTTACTCTTAAACGTGGAATTGCAGCTATATATTTCACCAGGGAATCTGTAAAGAAAATATGACTTAAAACCTGTAGACTTTTGAGATGCAGGAAAGGAATGGATACTATTTTCTTTAACATATTTCCCCCAGCAGTATGTAAACAAAGACTCCAAAGAACCACTTTCATAATAAGTACTGTACCTCTGGATCCACAGTCAATCTCTTTACCCTTCTTACATGGCTCAAAACGGTATATCATATATTTTCCTTCCTGTCTAGTAATGCACTTGTTGGGGTTTGCCTTCTGTCTCTTTCAATGATTAAGCACCTTTTTGACATAAAACAAATTACCAAGAGGCAAAAAGAAAGGACTTGCCACAATGGACACGTGGAATCCCTGCCCCTATACGTATCAATGCAGTGATGCCTAATCAGGCCAATAAGGGTTTTCTAGCCTCTTCCATACTTTTAGTCTCTCTCTGTTTCCAAACATGATATCTGCATGCAGGGCTGTTCCACTGGGAGTGGTCTCTGTCTCAGACCAACTCTGAGGATTGGTTTGTCAGTGCTGCTATGGGGCCAAGGAGGTGGTGCAGGCATTAGGTACCTTTCCAGTAATTAATTGTCACAGGCAATAAATCCCGCTGCTGTACAGCCACAGCCTCAGAAAAGTAGGTAAAAATCCTGGCCCGTCATGGACAAAATGAGAATGTTTGGGTAGTAAGTTGAAATTGGTCTTTCATTATTTTCAGGAAATGGGAATGATAAAATATCATGGACATTTAAATTTATTTTTTTCTCAGACTCTGTTTCTTCAGTACTACCTGCAACATGTGGTGTAAAGACACTTATTTCTTCTCAGATGAGCACATTAAAAATGAAACCCCAAAGTTAAACTTATCTGAGCTCTTTCTCAATATCTCTCCCACACACACAGCCTCACAATGAATCAGATGGATTTGATTCAGACTTTTCTGAGAGCTAAAAGCCTTAAAATAAATTGAGAGATAAATATTTTACACTGTTAAAATAGTATGAAACTTCAAACACAGATGTTCTTTGGCTGTGTAGATTTGAGTTAGAGAAAGTTAAAAAACATTTGGATGATCCTTTCAGTATGTGATCAGCTATGCTTTCCCAAGGTGGAGGAGCTGACCCCAGTGCCATTGTGACTCTGTTCATTGATAAACTTCTGTCTCCTTTGAAAACATGAGCTACAGTATGATGGGGACTCCTAATGCAACAAAAGGTGATCCCTTAGTTATTCCCAGCAAAATCTGCCCTGAAAAAAGAATGTGTCTCTGGTAGCCTCACTCTCCTTTTCCAGAATGGACAAGCACAGATGATCTTAGTGCTAAAGCAGAGATGAAAGTATTTTCTCCTTTTCCTTCCTTCCTTCCTTCCTTCCTTCCTTCCTTCCTTCCTTCCTTCCTTCCTTCCTTCCTTCCTTCCTTCCT